>CAMAPF010000937.1:0-1200000 GCA_945859915.1 Cuscuta epithymum
GAGATTGCCATCTTTATAAACATGTTGTCATAAAAGTGACGTTTCTTCTAATAATTTTGACATTCTCAGATTACAAAAGTGACATTTCCAGAATTTACCAGGATTAAACAAAATTGAAAAAAAAATCAAATATATTCGATCATGGTCATACGTTGAAACTCACTTTTCATCTCAATTTTTAGATCCAAAATACTATTTTCATTTGTTAATAGAAAAAAATTTAAAAAATTAAAATACAGAGAACCTGGAAGAAGACAAGAAGAGGAGTAAGAAGAAGAAAAGAAGAAAAGGGAAAAAAGAAGAAAAGGAAGAAAAGAAGAAGAGTAGCGGATCTTCGCAGAGTAGCAGCGGCTCCATACGGAAGCCTGGAGTTTTATATTGAGGGGCAATTTTGTCAAGCTGCTATATTTTAGTCCCTAAAAACGTTCAAAAAAACATGGTAGTCCTAGTTTTGAATTTTTCTATTGTTTTAATCCTATTTAGGGAATTTACTCTTTTATTTATTGTACAAAATAAACGATTAAAAGGTTTCTGTCCAAATTTGGAGATTCTCACGTTTTTACTTGGACTGTAATTTGTCCCAAACCAGACCAGTCCAGACCAGACCAGTTCAGACCAGACCAAACTAGACTTGGATAGTTATAAAAATACAAAAAAACCAGACCAGATCAGACCAGACAAGACCAGCAAATTACAGTCCAAGTAAAAACATCCTAAATATGCCTTTAAAATAATGGTGCATAAGAACATTAAGTTTCACCTATTGAGTATTAAAAACCTGCAATTGAGTATTGTGATCTTTGTTACCATGTTTTTTAGTTCACTTTCTAGTTATTAGTTTTTTTTTTCTTTTTTAAAATTGCGTAAATTATATCTATAATTAACTCATATGAATATAATGTGTTATAATACTTTTGAATTATGAATTTATAGGGAAAGAGTCAGACAGGCCTCAAACTTACATAAAAAGGTCAAATAAGCCCTTATATAGGAGGTTCTGTCTGGCCGTCGCCATATGGGACGGTTCCCGGTGGAATTTTTTGATGAATTTTTTTTAGCATCTTATTCATTAAGTCTAGTTTTACTCATACCAATTTTTAGCTAAGACTTCAATCGGTAAAGCATTCAAATGAATTCTTGAAGATAATTGCGCAGTTATCCTCAAGAATCCATTTGAATGACTTTCCGATTGAATTGTTAGCTGAAATTTGGTATGAGTAAATTAGACTTAATGAATAAGAATATAAGATGCTAAAAAAATCATCAAAAAATTTCACCGGGAGCTGCCACAAATGGCGACGGCCAGACAGAACCTCTTATATAAGGACTTATTTGACCTTTTTATGTAAGTTTGAGGGCCTATTTGACCTTTTTCCCGAATTTATATGACATTTCAAAAAGAACATGTCACTACGGAATGGGCATACATAACTCACAAAATGAGTGTCAAAAAGTTCAAATGTAATTTGAAATTGCTAATGTGCTCAAATTCTCATTTGCCTATGCTCATTTCGTTTAAGCGTTATACGCATTTGGTATGTGAGAGCGATGCCGAAGCGTTGGATTGATCTGCCAGGTCAATCTCACCGAAATCTAGTATGTACAGAGCATTAACGTTGTTATCTAGAATCTTTGCAACATCAAAGATGAATGGAGACAAACTGGAGACGCCCGAATCCTGACGGATCGGAGCGCCGGCGATTGGGTGACCCAAGTGGGAAACGAACGAATCACGTCACAGCAAGATGGATCAGAATTTGCTCTTGGCCAGACTGCATCAATGGAAGAACTATGCTCGTCGCGATGATGGTGATGATAAAGCTCAAAGCGATAATGGATGGTGAAGGTTAAGCGATGATGTCCATGGTGAAGGGTTCAACGTGCAACATATATGGAATGGGAGGAGAAGTCTCAAAGCTGCAGAGAATTACAAAAACAGTGAGTGTGCATTGTACAATGTTTATACAAAAAATAATCTATTCTATGAGATTGAATGAACAAGATAGGGAACGTACAAGAATGATGTTAAACAATAGAAAGAACGTAAATTTTATCTATAATTTATGATCCCTATCTTGTTCATTCTATTTCGTAGATTAGATTATTTCTGTATAAATACTGTATACCCGGATTGTTTGTAGATAAAATTTACGTTCTTTCTATAATTTAATTATCATTCTTGTGCGATACTTATATATATACTACGTATATATAATCTCGTAGATTAGATTATTTTTGTATAAATACTGTACACCCAGTATTAATTTCACTTTGTATTCAAGCTCAATTTGTTCAACTTTTTATCACTTTGTTGTGCCACTGTACAAAATTTTATCACTTTGTATTCAATCTCTATTTGTTCATCAAATCGATGAACAAAGTGAGTATAGAGCTTATTGACCACCAGTATGATCGCGTGCTCTAAAAGAACCTTCCCTATTCTACTTATACACCAAGGGGGTCTTCCTCGCTTCTGATCAATTAGGATGTTTTCTTTTGGATTGTTTTCAGTCCCAGACCAGCCAGACTTAAACAGATCAGACCAGATCAGACCAGACTTAAACAGACCAGACCAGACTAGACTTAAACAGACCAGACCAGACCAGACTTCCGTAGTTATAAAATACACAGAGACCAGACGTTTACCAGACCAGACTTAAACAAATCAGACCAGACCAGACCAGACTTAAACAGACCAGACCAGACTAACAAATTTCAGTCCAAAAGAAAACATCCTTATACTGCCAACTTTGCTCCTCCATTGCGTGTGGAAACAGTTTGGCAGCTCTGTCTTCTTCTTTCGTTCCTAGGCATCCTAGCACGTTCGCCTGCCTGATCACTTTATTCTTCTGCGTTGGCTTCATTTAGTTATTTCAGGATTTGGGCCGAGCCTCCTTTATTTTACGCACTCGCATCATCCTGACCCAACATACTGCTACACCCGATTGTAGGGTATACGTAATAATTTGTGATATTAACTAGAGAATAAATATTTCCAAATCTCAAAGGGAATGAGTAATTGATAAAACAAAATTCTGAACATGGAGATCGTGAGTGGACAAAACAAGCTCGATATTGTGATTTGTGTTTGAGTAATCTCAACACAATCGTGAATCTTTAATAGTGTAGTGATAAAATTTCCTCCCACTTTTTTAAAACTTCAAAGTTCAAATAATCAAATGTGTACACGGGTAGAATATGTAGCACAATTTTTATAGCTGTTGTCGCGATAAGAACAATTACCCTACTTTACGATATACAGATTACTACTATATATATACACTCTAATTACACTTTTAATAACTTGAACTAAGAAATTGCTTAAAATGTTAAATAAATTGCACGTTTTAATTAATGCTTTATCTGCATCACCTATGCATATGAATAGACAATTTCGATTCTCTAAATTGATGAACCGCTTTAATCACACAAGAGAGATGTGAATTGTGTGTATAGAACTATGACAGTTTTTCGTCAAGTTTTAGTGCGGGGCAAAGGGAAAACAAAAATTAGAGGACATAAAGATTTAAGGAGGAAAAATCCTTTGGCTCAACAGGAATTGAAAAACCTCAACCTCCCTCAGAAGAATTTGAAAAAGTCTTCACTAAAAGACTTTAAACAAATTACAAGATAAACTTTCTTAGTTTACCTTTGAGCCACCTCAACTCTAACCTCCCTAGGTAGAGTTCTCACTACCTTTCCTTGTGGGTAAAGAGTTTCTCAGCTTTACAACAAAGCTCTCACCACACACTCAACCCTCGGAGGAAAGCATTCTCAAATGTTCCTCTAATTGAATCACAAAAGATAGAACTGATAATAGAACTGCCGTAGATACTCAGTCTTCTTTTGTATGCTTGTATAAGTCTCCTTATTTGAGTATTTTCTTCTTGGTTCAAGAACACCCTTCTCTATGCACGAGTTTGGTCATATGTAGGGATTTCTTGGAAATGTTATGGCTTTATGACATTCAAAAAGCTTTCCTTGTTCGCCAAACTCTCCATTTATTGTATCTTTCCATTTGAGGATGTATTATTTCCTTTGAGCTAGGTCTTCTTAAATGAGCAAGATCAGGACTTGATGTACTATCCTTAATAGCTTGGATTTTCATATATATATATTTCGATCCTCTTGCATGGAAATTATTCAAAAATATTTTCTTATAGGTATTGAAAGATATTCTTTATATTTATGTGAAGGAAAATATTTTATTCAAGGAAACATTCCTTGTGAGAGGAGATGCACGAAAATCCAATTTGAATTTTGAATAACACCTTTTATTTTGGAAACTTGCTTTGTGGAAAGATCTCTTAATGGGAAAAGGGTCAGATAAGCCCTCGAACTTACATAAAAAGATCATATAAACCCTTATATAGGAGGCTCTGTCCGGCCGTCGCCATTTGGGGCGGTTCCCGGTGGAATTTTTTGATGAAATTTTTTAAGCATCTTATTCATTAAGTCTAGTTTACTCATACCAAATTTAAGCTAAAACTTCCATCGGGAAGGCATTCAAATGAATTCTTCAAGATAACTGAGCAGTTATCTTCAAGAATTCATTTGAATGCCTTCCCGATGGAATTCTTATCTGAAATTTGGTACGAGTAAACTAGACTTTATTAATAAGATTCTAAAAAAAATTCATCAAAAAAATCCACCGGGAACTGCCCCAAATGGCGAAGACCAGACAGAGCTTCCTATATAAGGGCTTATTTGACCTTTTTTATGTAAGTTTGAGGGCCTATTTGACCATTTTCCGTCTCTTAATTAATGTCTTTGGTTTAAATAACTTTCCTTTAGAATCGTTGATTATTTCCTTACTAAAAAATTCTCTTTAATTTGGCAAGACAAAAATGAATTTTAATGGAGAGAAAAGATATTTTTAGTAAGCGAAATCGTTAAATTCATTGGGCAGTTCTAGGACAATGTCTAAAGCTTGTTCCAGAGCACAACTTCAATTCTTATCTTACAATATAATCACTTATAGAGCAAAAGTAACATTAACTGCTTAGTAGGACTGGCTAGAGGGCCTAGGAACATTGGCTAGTGCCTAGGGCACCATTTTGTGTGTGTGTGGGGAGTTATTTTTTTTTGTTAATTAATTATACATATAAAACACAATGTTTTTAAATAACTTATTTAACTGACTTACCGATTAAGTTTTAAGCTGAAACTTTGTGAAGATAATTTACACGTCATGAGAAACATGCTCACAAAATGTCATAAAAATTTTCTAACCGGAAACCCTCAAACGGGATTGAATAAACGGCGTTTCCGGTCTCAACATCACTCTGTATATAAATGTAATTATTATAGTCGACCAGTTGACAACAAAAAATGAATTGGTACTTGATACTCCCTCCGTCCCATTTTAGTTAGCCAATCTTGACTTTTCCGGTCAAAGGTCGTAAAGTTTGAGCAATTATTTGAACTAATATATTTTTGCAAAAAATAATAATTATATTCTTTTATGATAGTATTTTAAACAAGGAACATTTTTCATATAATTTTCATATTATTAATATTTTATCTATATAAACATATAAGCGGTCAAAGTTAGGTATCATTGACTTGGAAAATCATGTTTGGCTAAGTAAATTGGGACAGAGGGAGTATAAAAGTAAAAAATAAATTTTATTAATAAGGAAACAATATACGGACTAGGAGACAAGTACATAAATTAAAGTTGTTCTTGTGATTTCTCTAACGTCATCGTCGCCACTCTGCCAAAGTCCTTTAGATGTGAGCATCTAAATTATGTTCTCGTTCACATTTTTTGCAACTTAGGCATAACAATTGTACGGGTAAAGTTGAGTTACTTAGATTTTATAAACTTATTTTGTAATTGATTTTTTGAAGAGTTGTAATATTTGATTTCTCTATTCTCTAATATATCATATCTACTGTTAAAATTTTCATATTTTCATGTTCATGCCTCAAATATTGGTGGTTATATTTATTTTTAAATCAACTTTTGATTCGTTTATGTGTATTCTTATTAAAATCTAATTAACGACTTTTTCTAGCGTGTGACAACTTGTGTTATAACTTATAAATTTGTTTTTGAAATTATTATTTATTAAATTTATTCTTTTTTAATTATATTACTACCTTCTAATTTTTAATATAATACTTAGTACTAAATTATTATTGTTTAGTTTTTATTGTGACGGGAAAGCTAAGAAACAAGATTCAAGGAATTCAAAGAGATAATAAAAAAACTACTTATGTAATCTTTTGGAGATTAGTTCTATTCATAGGTTCAGAAAATAAATCATTTTCCTTTAACTTCGAACAATTTTTTTGTCTAGGGCACCAAAACTCCTAAAAACTCCTAAAGATGTCGGAGAAACATGCATGTCGGAGATCAGAATAGGCCATGGCAAGACCCGATGAACTAATTATTTTGGGAATATTATTATTAGCCCCCTAAGGTTATGCCATAATTATTAATGCAATCTTGCATTTTCAAAAATCAATTAATTACCCCCTAAGTTTTGATCATTTTCATTGTTTTCCCCCTCACGTTTATATTTATTAAATTAAATTTAATATAATTCTTAAATTCAATAAAAAATAACTATAACTTAAATTTTAAAGTAAATTACAATTTATTATCATAATTATAAGTCATTGTTTTAGGTTACCGTTATTTTTATGCTTAGCTACTCAATCGTGGAATAATGAAAGTAGTTAATTAAGTGAGAAGACTCACGAATAAGATATAAAATATCATGAATTTTATACATAGTATATTTTTTTTTAAATATCACTTAAGCTTATTTAACTAATAAACTTTTTTTGAAGAAGAAATCATCAAAATTAGTAATAGAATTAATAAAAAATTAAAAAAATCAAAATCTATGATATTTATTTTAGTTCTTAGATTGATAGATTTCATTTATTCAGGCCCTATATATATACATTTTTGTCATTTAGGTTTCTTATTAATACTAGATCAATCTTTTAGGTTATGGATTGATAAAATTCATTTTTCTTGGTTCTTTACTACACACGAAAGAAGTGTCATTGGTTATCTGCCTTAACTACTTTGATCAATATTTATTCCACGAACGAGTAGTTATGTAGAAAAATAACGATAAAAAACAATGACTCATAATTATGATAATAAATTGTGTTTTACTTTAAAATTTAATTTCATAGACAATTTTCATTGAATTTAAGAGTTATATTAAATTTAATTTAACAAATATTAACTTGAGGGGGCATATAATGAGAATGATCAAAACTCAGGGAGTAACTAATTATTTTTTTAAAATGCAAGGTTGCATTAATAATTATGGCATAACCTCAAGGGGCTAATAATAATTTTCCCAATAATTTTTGTAAGATCGACTTTAACTAATAAATGAAATACTCGGTCAGTGCCAAAGAAACACAACCTCAACCAGTGTATTTTACGGAGTAGATCATTATTTCGATCAATTGCATGTGTATTTTGAAGGCTACGATGAAGATATGTGTGTTGATAACGGTGAAAAGATCAATCATGCTTGTCCAATGATTATTTTGTAAGGGCATGTTTGGGAGTTGGGTTTGGGAAAGGAGGGGAAAGTTAATGGGGTTTATGACCCCTTTTTAATGTTTGGGTGTTTAAATAGTTAGAGGAAGCGGTTTGAAGGGTTTTCATACCCTCCAAAACCTTCTAAATGCTCAATTTTCGAAGTTCTCCCAATTTGAAGGTTTTTGAAGGATGATTAACAAGATGATAATTTAAGCTTAATTAGAAATGAATACCAATTCAATTATTTGTATTCATCATATTCCAAACTGATTTTAATTATAATTCCTTCAAAAATTCTCTACTTAGCTTCCAAATTTATTACTCACAAATACAAAGAATGGTTTAATCACCTTCCCTCCAACAACATACCTCCAAAGTATTCCACTCTCCTTCCCTCCAAACTTTCAAACACACCCTAAACAAAAATCATACTATGTAACTTCCATTTTTGGAGCAAATATTGTTCATCTAATCAAAGGTATTGACACAATCAAAAAATAACTTCACATTTATACCTCATATTCATTTGTTGGTCCTTGATTGATTGGTGACTTTCTACTTCAAAATTATCCTTTCTTTTAGCAAAACATTACTTCGTAAATGTCATCTTAATAGATCTTAGTGTCTCTTGAAGATATAATTGATGTATGATAAGATAATAATATTATAACTCGAGCTAATGTATTTAAAGTAATTCTTTCATTTATGTACTATTGACATGAAAATCAGAAACCTAAAAGTCTTATACAAGACAATTGAAAAACCACAAGACCAAGAGTCGATTACAATCACCTTGTATATCCATTATGTGTGCAATGACGAACCCTCAGAAGTTGACACAATCCCTTTAAATAAGGGTGTGGAGATTCTATTCTAATTTCCATATCAAATGAAAGGGTGTGAAGAAATTTGAAACTAAAGTGGAAAGAAAACAAAAAATACTCAATAACATGAAAGGTTGTAGTAAGTAAAGTGAAAAAAAAGAATTAGTACTTTGCAATGATGTAGCTTGTGAAATGATTAATGGTAAGATGACATAATCATATGACTAGGAAAAAACCTTTAAATCTGATTTAATTCAATATAATTACGACAACTGCTAAACGGAAATGAAAGTGGAATACAAGAGAAAAACTTTCAATAAAATTGTTTAAACAAATCTAAAACTTTCATATCATTCAAGGAAAAGAGTGAAACAAAATAAGATTAAAGTGGGAAAAATAAAAAAGGAGGACTTTCATCACCAAATAGTAGTAGTGATAGTGAGTGAGTAGGACTTACGATGGTGTGTGAAACAAATTTTAAGTATTTACTTAAAATTGATCGCAAATAATAATATGTGAGAATATCGGGTACAATCTCTAAATATTAATCCTCTGATTCTTCACTTGCAATTTGATATGAATATAATTAAAGAATTTAATTTAAAATTAAATCTCTAATTCTTCAAAAACTCGAACGTTCATCGATTCTTCGAATCTTCGTTCTTGAGATCTTCGAATCTTCGAACTTCGTTCTTCAGATCTTCAAATCTTCTTGAATGCAAAATTCAATATTGAAGGGCCTCCGGTTTCAAGTAGCTTGATCTTCAACAAAAGGGCCGTTATGTGGCTTGATCTTCTGTTAAAGGGCTTCCCGGGATATATGGCTTGATCTTCAATTGAATATTGATTCAATCTTCATATGAATATCTTCAAATCTTCAAAGATTCGTTCTTCATATCTTCGAATCTTCAAAGCTTCGTTCTTTAGATCTTCGAATCTTCAAGCTTTGTTCTTCAGATCTTCGAATCTTCAAGCTTCGTTCTTCAGATCTTCGAACGTTCTTCAACTTTTGGCTTTTGTTTGATCAAGAATCGATGAAATCACAAAGGATTATTCATATATTCTTGACAAAAACGTGGCTTGATCTCTTCCTCTTCTTCGGAATCCTTCAGAGCCTTTCGGGAGTTCTTCAGAGCTTTGCTGCAGCGTTTCTTCGTCTGGAAGTTCTCCTCCCTTTCTCTCAAATGAGACCCCTATTTATAGGTGTGGAGGAGGTGAAAATATGGCCTAGGGTTGCTGAAATTCGTCCATACCTCATGGGCCATAATTAAAATGGGCTTTGGGCTCCATTTGCTTGCATTTTAATAGCTAAAAAAATCAGCACTTGTGCAACGTATTTGGACAACTTTTTTAACAATGTTCAGAGCTATTTTTCATGCATATGGACACATTTCTTAACCGGATTCGTTGGCCTCTTTATCAATTGGATCATCCTGCTTATATACTGAGCCACTATTTGATAATGGGCTCAAAATTAATTGGATCGGTCCATTCTTTTAAAGATTTAATTTATAATTCAATTAATTGGATATTTTGAATGATCCAAATTAATTGAATTAATAAATTTTATCTCAAGAGATCCATGACACTATTTCCTTCTCGATAAGGCCCAACAACCATCACGGTATCAGTCCACCGGAATCTAATGCTGGCCCAGTTGCACTTCAAAAAGACGTAATGATAATCTGAATCAGCCCAATATTTTTTATATGTCTACAAATGCCCCCTCGAGACTTGTTTGAATTCTTAAACAGGTGAAAAGTAAGTCTCGAAACTGATATTTACACTGTTTGGCCCAAATCATTTAATCCATTTATAATCCAGCTTCCTTTCTACCATATTTTCAAATAGCTCAAAGCACAAACCGATGGGATAATGCGATAAAGATTAAACTGGCTGCCCATTCGTGTCAGCTTTGTTTTTTTTTTCAAAAGAGCCCAAATAATATACTTCGTAGAATAATATGGTGGAGTCCAAATCAACTTTTAAAATTCACACCATCACCCATTCACACGTTAATTCCTTCTGCATACACGAAGTATTAACGTATCTCCTAATATAAGTCTAATACCAAGTCCTTAAATTTGTATTCTACCGGGACTTTGATTTATCGCATTAATCGGATCTCAAACTCTTGTTTAACATCTATAAATATCAGCTGATACTTCGTTTTCAGCATATGCAAAATAGTGAAGGCACGGCTGCTTTCTTCTCCTCCGCCTAAGAGTTCGGCCAGATTTCAATAGGTATAATTTCTTTGCTTTCTCTCTCTTTTTTTAACTATCTTTTCTTCGGTCGTATAGCAGGATCCTCCACATGAGCAAGATAAACACCTGTTAAACATCAATTGAAGTAGCGGGCTAGCGGCCATCCGAAGAAGATCCTTTGCTGGTTGGCGTCGGAAGTTGATGATTTGGCCGAGGTTGAGGGTCGTTGTTGTTGTAGCTGTTCACTGAGTTGTTGCCGTGGTTGACGATGTCTCTTAATCTCTGTTGCAGTTTGCGTGAAGAAGAAGAGGATGGGCCGATTTGTTCATGCTGGGGTTCTCATGCTCGTGCAAAGAAGATGACAGGAGATGCTGGGGTTCTCACGCTGAGATTTGTGTTTGTCCGGCGTTTTGCAGGGAGAGTTCCTGTGTCAGGCCAGATTTGTTCGTGCGGCGGAGATAGTGCTGAGCCTGATCGATTGTTGGCCGTTGCTGGGAGATAAGATTTTGATGCCAGCTGATATCATTGGAAATTAAGGCTTTGTGCTACCGTTCGGCAATAAGAATCGGAGCTTTACTTTGTGTTACTGAGATCGAGACTTTGCTGGCCAGAATAAGAGATGATGGTGCTGACTTTGTTGCTATCGGCGCCGCTTAGCCCTTTGTTGGGATGGCGTCAATTTGAAGAATTAGGCCGATTCCCGATTGTCAGTGCTGCTTAGCCCTTTGTTGGGATGACACCGATTTAAGGAATTCGGCCAGTTGCCGATTGTCGGTGCTGCTTAGCCCTTTGTTGGGATGGCACCGATTTGAAGAATTAGGCCGATTCCTAATTGTCGGTGCTGCTTAGCCCTTTGTTGGGATGGCACCGATTTAAGGAATTAGGACGGTTGCTGATTGTCGGTGCTGCTTAGCCCTTTGTTGGGATGACACCGATTTGAAGAAACTAAGCCGATTTTCGATTGTTGGTGCCGTTTAGCCCTTTGTTGGGATGGCATCAATTTAAAGGATTAGGCTGATTCCCGATTGTCGGTGCTGCTTAGCCCTTTGTTGGGATAGCACCGATTTAAGGAATTAAACCGATTTCCGATCGTTGGTGCCGTTTAGCCCTTCGTTGGGATGACACCAATTTAAAGGATTATGCCGATTCCCGATTGTCGGTGCGAAGACCGGCCACTTCGTCGGTTTGAAGACCGGCTATTTTGTCGGTGCGAAGACCGGCCACTTCGTCGGTTAGAAGACCGGCTATTTTGTCGGTGCGAAGATCGGCCACTTCGTCAGTTTGAAGACCCGCTACTTTGTGGGTGTGAAGACCGAACACTTCGTCGGTTTGAAGACCCGCTACTCTGTGGGTGTGAAGACCGACCACTTCATCGGTTTGAGGACCCGCTACTTTGGGTGTGAAGAACGACCACTTCATCGGTTTGAGGACCCGCTACTTTGGGTGTGAAGAAACTTCAAGGAGCTTGTAATGGTTTTCCCAGAGCTTGTAGCAATCCGGCAGGAGCTTGTACCAGTCCAGCAGGAGCTTGAAGCAGTCTTGTCGGAGCTTGAAGCCGTCTTGCAGATTTCAAACAATGGTGTTGCCCTTTGTCATCGTGAAGAAGATGGCGGTGTTGTTCAAAGCTTTAGAGGTACCATCGATGCTACTGCCGTCGGCGCCACCTGCTCCGTTGTTGAGATGGCGACGGCGTTGTGGAGATATTGTTCGAAGCTCAACTCAATCCACTTCCGATGACGAGGAGATGAAAGATTCCCGAAGCCTTTGTCGTTCATCTGACTTTTCTTCGTAAGCCTTCTTCTGACATTCTTTTTGACAAAATGACTCAATTGGGATTTATTTTGTTATAACTGAACTCAAAAATGAAACTTTTGAGCTGCCTACGAACTCCTATGAAGGAGATCAAGTCAGACGTAGTTCAAAGTATCATTTGAATAGGTAATTTAAAGGGGTGGGGTGCCGTACACAGTTTTAACTCATGCGGGCCAGGAGTTTTCCGTACACATTTTAAACTCTCGTGGGCCAAGAGTATCTATGATTATGCTCACCCATAGACAAAGTGAGATGTTTTAGCAGTTTAGCCACTTACAACATCATTGGTGGTTTAAGCCTTTCAACACTTTATTTGACATATTTATACCCCGACATCAAGGGCACTGAATCTTCATATTGGTCTTCATATTGACCACGAGTGTGCACAATGGTCACTGGCTCGACTTTGAGTGCACTTCCATAAGTTACTTTCACATCGGTTTCTCGTCTCATACGAGATGGGATAGAATGTTTGTGCTTTTTAAGACTTTGCTTTCCAGAAAGAACTTTAGCAGATTTATTGTCTACATGTTCCAGTCCTAATCTTTCATGTACATACGTTCTTTTGAAGTTTTGTCCCATGCATGGGTCTTCAGCGTACTTTATCATCATCGGGCTCGTTCCAAGCTGTTCTTGTAAAGTCTTCTTCATGACTTTCTTTGGATTTGGCCCCATTCTATCAAAGATGGAGGGCCTTGATTCTGACCCCTCAGTTCGATCGGAGACATAACACTTCGGCTTAGAAGTCACTTCATCTTCTTCATCGGCACTGATATGATGTATTGCGGCTCTATTTATGAGGATCTTTATAGGTTTAGGTTGAACGTAACCCAATCCAACCTGCCCTCGTGCATTGATTTGCTTCAGTGTTCCCTCTCCACCAGCTTCTTGAATGAGCTTCCCCAACTTCCGTTCGTTAGGATTATACCCGGCTTTAGCAAGAAGTTTATATGCGTTTGGATCAAATCCTTCATTTGTACGCACCTTGGGGAGATCGTATGTCTTAACATCATCTTTTCTCTTTACTTCCTCCTTACGTGTGCTCCGAGGAGGCTTCAATATTTCAATCTTTGCAAGAGGGAATGTAAGCCCTTCTACGCCTTCAACAAGCTTTCCTTTCAGCTTTGGTCCAATCAAGGGGCGATATTCTTCCTTTTGTCTAGCATTGTCATCTTTAGAAATTTTGGTCTTTAGGTAAAACTTTGCATCTGCAAAGTATGTCTCGGCTTCTGTGAATGGAGTTTCATCGGCCACTACCTTCTTTACAACGCCATTTTGCTCATACATGAAGCATTGGTGCCATGTTGAAGGGATTACACCGTTCTCATGGATCCATGGGCGTCCTAGAAGGAGATTGTATGAAGCCTTTGCATCAATCACATGGCATAGAGTGTTTGCCTTTAGTCCGCCGATGGTCAAATCAAGACGTATCATTCCAATCGCCCTTTGCCCCCCTTGATTGAAGCCTTGAATCATCAAGCGGCTTTGGGAGAGTTCATCCATTGATATATCAAGGTCTTTCATAGCTCGAACCGTCAGAATATTAACGGCAGACCCTTGATCAATCATAATTCTTTTGAATCTTTGTCCACGAGTGTATCCTTCAACAAAAAGCGGACGGTTATGGGGAGTAGCACCCAACATGAGATCTTCGTCTCTAAAGACAATGTCAGTGACGTATGAAGTAGATTTTTGTGCTTCGACCACTTCTTTCTTAGTCGAAACTAGAGATGGACATCCACTTGAACTCTCAACTTCTTCTTCATGGGTGCTAAGACAAGAACTTGAAATTTGAGCCCTCTCATTCTTGAAATCCTTTGGCATAAAATCGTTGAGAGTAATCACCCTTCGTGCAGTCTTGGAACGAACACGATCCTTCTTTTGTTTCTTTTGCTTTAACTTGTTTGTCGGTTGTTTCCTGACCCGATTCTTTACCACTTTTCTCGGTTGTGGCTTAGGTTTGTGGTTCTTCTTTTGTTTCTTTCGGGTTAGCAAGATCCATGGTCTTCCTTTGTCATCAACATCCTCCAGTGCCATTCTTTTAGTAAGAGAAGGATATTCTTTCATTCCCTTGACAGTAAAAGGAAATCTTCGATTTTGAGAGATCTTGCTCTCTTCTTTTGGGTCATCTTTGACTATGAGTGGAGAAAACCTACCAAAAGTGATGGCAATTTGGTTTGTGCTTGCAGCGGAATCGGCGAGTTCAATCTTTCCTTCACGAGCTAGGGACATAATTTTATCTTTAAGCACCCAACACTTCTCGGTGGGGTGACTAAGAATTCGATGATACTTGCAGTAGTTGAGGTCATCAACCTTTGTAGCTTCCTCGGGTCGTTTGGACTCAGGCAAATCAATTAGCTTCAATCTCATCAGCTCCTCAAACATGGGAGGAACGTCGGAGTCTAAGAAAGGGTACTTCTTTTCCAACATCTCTTCTAGAAATGGTTTAACACGTTTTGACGCCTCCAAGTCGACCCTAGGAACTTGCTTCGAATTTTGAGTGAAGATCTTAACAGGTGCAGTCTTAGCGACCATTGCTTCTTTCTTTTCAAACTTAGAAAAGGGTTTGCCCCCATTTTTGGAATCTTGTTGTTCAACCGCATTATTGACGGGATACATACCCACGGTTTTCCTTCTACTACTCGTAATGCTCAACTCCATGTTACGAGCTTTGCTTGCTAGCTCATCAAAAGTGTTTGGATTGACTCCTTTGAGAATGTAGCACAATTCCCAATGCATTCCTTCAATGCACATATCGATAGCGGAGCTTGTAGAGATTCGTTCTTTGCAGTTTAGAGCAAGATCCCTCCAACGCTCTATGTAAGCTATCACAGATTCATCTTTCCATTGGCGAGTAGTTGTTAGTTCGAGTAAACTGACCACCCTCCTTGTGCTATAGAAACGGTTTAAGAACTCACGTTCCATGTCTTGCCAGCTATCAATGGAACCGGGCTCCAAGTCAGTATACCAGTCAAATGCATTTGCTTTCAGAGATCGCACAAACTGCTTGACAAGGTGATCTCCGCTTGTTCCCGCATTGTTACAAGTCTCTACAAAATGGGCAACATGCTGCCTTGGATTTCCTTTCCCATCAAACTGGACGAACTTTGGCGGCTGGTAACCAATGGGCATTTTTAGATTCTCGATCCTTTGCGTGTATGGCTTAACATAGGAGTAAGTAGATTTGCTTCCTTCTATCTTCTCCTTTATGGTTCCCATGATGAAGTCTTTGAGTTGATCAATCGGGATCATGCCCCCAGAGGTTGAGATGTTCTTCCCCGAATCCTCTTGGTGAGGATCATTTTCTTCATGCATTTCAGGATCCTTCTCATGAGTATGACTTGACTCACCTTTCAAGATTTCTACTTTGTTATTCAGATCATTCAACTTTTGGTCTTGAGTTTGCATGAACATACTCATCCCCTCGATGACCTTGGTTAGATGGGCAATTTGTTCTTCCATAGATGTGGTGCTCGTCGTCATGGTGGGCATCACGGTGTAGACATTTGACCATTGTGGAGTAACTCTTCGTGGAGGACTTGACGGGGGAGTAGAGTCTGATCCAGATGATGAACTCTCATCGCTACTTGTCCATTTTGGGGAAGTAACTTCACGTATGGGTGAAGAAAGCTTCTGGGCCATCTCTTGCGCAATTTGAACTCCAACCATCGCACCGGGAGTTGTTCCCGAAGATGACTGCGCAGCTAGGGTTCTTGATCGGCTCCTAGTGATAGGGCCTTGCATATCTTGATTCGAGCTTGATGATGCTCTAGACTTCAAAGTGAACACGGGCGTGCTTGACGCCATTGGTTCGTTTTCCTTGATCAAAGTGAAGAGATGAGAGGTAGAGTTGTCCCACTGGGCGTGCCAAAAATTTGTGAAACAAATTTTAAGTATTTACTTAAAATTGATCGCAAATAATAATATGTGAGAATATCGGGTACAATCTCTAAATATTAATCCTCTGATTCTTCACTTGCAATTTGATATGAATATAATTAAAGAATTTAATTTAAAATTAAATCTCTAATTCTTCAAAAACTCGAACGTTCATCGATTCTTCGAATCTTCGTTCTTGAGATCTTCGAATCTTCGAACTTCGTTCTTCAGATCTTCAAATCTTCTTGAATGCAAAATTCAATATTGAAGGGCCTCCGGTTTCAAGTAGCTTGATCTTCAACAAAAGGGCCGTTATGTGGCTTGATCTTCTGTTAAAGGGCTTCCCGGGATATATGGCTTGATCTTCAATTGAATATTGATTCAATCTTCATATGAATATCTTCAAATCTTCAAAGATTCGTTCTTCATATCTTCGAATCTTCAAAGCTTCGTTCTTTAGATCTTCGAATCTTCAAGCTTTGTTCTTCAGATCTTCGAATCTTCAAGCTTCGTTCTTCAGATCTTCGAACGTTCTTCAACTTTTGGCTTTTGTTTGATCAAGAATCGATGAAATCACAAAGGATTATTCATATATTCTTGACAAAAACGTGGCTTGATCTCTTCCTCTTCTTCGGAATCCTTCAGAGCCTTTCGGGAGTTCTTCAGAGCTTTGCTGCAGCGTTTCTTCGTCTGGAAGTTCTCCTCCCTTTCTCTCAAATGAGACCCCTATTTATAGGTGTGGAGGAGGTGAAAATATGGCCTAGGGTTGCTGAAATTCGTCCATACCTCATGGGCCATAATTAAAATGGGCTCTGGGCTCCATTTGCTTGCATTTTAATAGCTAAAAAAATCAGCACTTGTGCAACGTATTTGGACAACTTTTTTAACAATGTTCAGAGCTATTTTTCATGCATATGGACACATTTCTTAACCGGATTCGTTGGCCTCTTTATCAATTGGATCATCCTGCTTATATACTGAGCCACTATTTGATAATGGGCTCAAAATTAATTGGATCGGTCCATTCTTTTAAAGATTTAATTTATAATTCAATTAATTGGATATTTTGAATGATCCAAATTAATTGAATTAATAAATTTTATCTCAAGAGATCCATGACACTATTTCCTTCTCGATAAGGCCCAACAACCATCACGGTATCAGTCCACCGGAATCTAATGCTGGCCCAGTTGCACTTCAAAAAGACGTAATGATAATCTGAATCAGCCCAATATTTTCTATATGTCTACAGTGTGTCCGTATGTTTCAGATTTGAGGTCTATTACTGAAATTGAAGAATTTAAACTCTATTTTTGAAAAAGAAATTGAAGTGCGACAAATGTGATGCTCTTATCTTGTAAGCTGTTTTTTTAATTGATTATTACTAAATAAATACTCTGTACTCCCTAAATAAATAATGTAAAATATGTTCGACGTGTTAAATAGTCTCAACATGAAATTCGTTCTCTAACACCAACCTACCGTGTTCAACAACTTCCATTTAGATTTCTAAAAAAAAAAAAACAACTTCCATTTAGAAGGTGAAGATAACCTAACCTCTATTTAATTTTTTTATGGAGTACTCCCTCCGTTTCAGTTTGTTTGACACACTTTCATTTTTAGATGTTTTAAAATGAATGTCACACTTCCTTATTTACTTATTTGGTAAACACATCTTTACCAAAACAGTGCAAAACAGTGTCAAAGAGTGCCAAACAGTGTCAAAACAATAAAGAGCCCGTTTGGTAGCACAAAAATCAGCTGTTTTGGCTGTTTATGCTGAAATTTATGAAGTTCTGGCTGAAGTGGCTGCATTGGCTGATTCTGCTGATTTAAGAAAAAATTATTTTTAAATTATATCTCATTAATAAAATAAAGAAAAAATTATATGTAAAAATAGCTAAAATGGTCATTTACAGTAACTTCAGCCAATACAGCAAAAAAAGTAACTTCAACCTTGCTTTTTCTGCTTATTACACAATTCAGCGCGCGAAAGCAAAAGTTACGTGTTTGGTGAAAAAGCTGGCTGATAAGCCTGATAAGCCGAAAAACAGTGGTTCCAAACGGCCTCAAAATTTACCCCCTCAGTAATTGTTTTTTCTTAATTCTTGACAAGTCAAACTATGTCAAACAAATCAAAACGGAGGGAGTAATATTTACCCTGGTTCAGTCGTCACGCTCCGTATAGTAACCAATACAAACCTAGGTTCTTATAGCTAAGTTAATTTTGGGGTCGACTTGTGTTTCTTCTATTTTACAAATGTGCCGTAGATACCTCATTTTGTACCTCAGCCTATATTTGTAGGTCACAAAAGCGTACTTCTATAAATGAATTGCTCCACTTTAATGAGCTACTTTTGTGAGCCACAAAAATAGGGTGGGGGTACAAATTGGGGTACATTTAGCATTTTTGTCTATTTTATTATAGTACAAGAAACTAGTTTTGAATAAAAATGGTGAGAACTCCCGTATCTATTTAAAAAATGTACTCTATTTGTCATTCACTTGATTGGTCCAAATAGATATATCATTTTTAATTTAGACTCATATAATTTAATTGCAGCATCTGATTGGTCCATGTGGACAAATGTATAATATATTGGTACCTTATGGGTACCATAGAATCTACCTAAAAAAATTACCTACAGAGATTTGAATCTCCGAAAACATAGGTTAACCTAGGTTTAAGAGGTTCTTGGAGAGTGGGCTATTGAAGATTTATGATTTTTTTTTTTTGTGGGGGGGGGGGGGGGGGGGGGGTGAACCTAGGTTTGTATAGGTTACTTTAAAGTTGGTCTCTTATTTCTTGGAAAAACTATCTGATAAGCCCTCCTACCATCACCAAAATACTAGTAGCAATTAAGCTCGTGTACCTAAATATCACTCAATCAAACACTTCAACTTTTCGAGCCCGTTTGGTAGAACTAAACTCGGCTATTTTGGTCGATTTCGCTGAAATTTATGAAGTTCTGGCTGAAGTGGCTGTATTAGCTGATTCTGCTGATTTAAAAAAAATTAAAATATATTTTATTAATAAAATACATAAAAAATTATATGTAAAAATAACAAAAATAGTCATCTAGAGTAACTTAAGCCAATATGGCCAGAAAAGTAACTCTAACCTTACTTTTTCTGCTTGTTACACAATTCAGCGTGCGGAAGCAAAAAACTTACGTGTTTGGTGAAAAAGTTGACCGATAAGCCCGATAAGCCAAAACACAGTGTTGCCAAACGGCCTCTTCAATTTTTAGGGATTTTTTCACAAATAGACTAAAAATTGAAAATAATAGGGAGTATCATTTTGTCACCTTTAAGAGTTTCTTTCAAATATAGATTACTTCAAAACTTCTTTTCAAAAATAGACCATCCGCATGTACGGGAAGCCCACCAACTCAAATTTCTTAGAACAATTTCCTATTTTCGCACCCAGCTAGGTCGTGTTTGAATCAATGCTATGCTGTTCACAAACTAATTATACGTAGTACAAAGAAGTGAAGAACGTGCAGCACTCAACATTTTATCTTTTAAATTGAAAATGTAAAGATTCATTAACTCAAAGTTGATAATGCTTAGAAAATAATGATATTAAAAAAAATTGATTTAAAAAAAACATAAAAAACTCAAAATAAAAAATACATTCCCAAAAAAATGCAAATCAAGAAAATTGTAATGTAAATTTTAAAAATTAAAGAAAATGAATTTAAACTTTACAAAGAACTTAGAAAAATAAAAACATGTAGAAATCTTAAAATAATAAAAACTTGACAAATAATTTGTGAAAGATTACTTTTTCAAAATTGGAATATATGCAAAATAAAGAATCCATAAAATTCAAATAAATGTATAAATTAAAATATTCAAATATTTCCAAATAAAGTATAAGAAAATACACTTGTAAAGTATAAACAGAAAATATAACTCATAAAAATTAAAAATAAGAAATTCAACGTAACCAAATAATAAAATATAATTCTTGTAAATTGAAAACTTATAAATCAAATTTTGAAAATAAAATAAAATTGTATAAATTAAAAAAAAAATATCAGAAAAGTGTAAATTATACTAATACAGAATTGAAGAAAAACGAAACTAGAAAAAAAAATATAAATTATTTTAAAATGTGGGAAGGTTTAAAAAAATGAACAGAATTTTGTGATGTACCTTTTTAAATTATGAATATCATTTATATCAAAATATAAAATTATTAAAATATAAAGAAAATTGAAAGTTTATTAAAAAGGTTTAAAACCTAGTTAAATACCCTAAAGACCTAAGAATGATAAAAAAAATGTAAAATAAGGTAAAAAAAGGTTTAGAAATTAGTAAAAGGTATGAAAAGTAATTAAAGAATTTTGTGGGAAAAAAGGAATACATACATAAACAAATTTATAAATAATCTAAACTTGAAAATTTCAATAATCTGATTAGAATTTCTAAAGTAAAATATAATTAAATTAAACTATGAAGTGTAAAATATAAATTCACTTGAAAAATAAAGATGTGAAAGTTTTAAGTTTTGAGCATACAAAAAATTTAAAAATGGAAAATTTAATAATATAGATTTTTAATTTAATATTTTTAAAAATAGTGAAATTTAGTAATATTTATGATCAAGTGATTGTTACTTTTTGTAGCATATTGTTTTCCTTGTGTTTCTTTTTGTTGATAGATTTAATTATTTTTGTTTTTTATTGTTTTTCTATGTTTTATGTTGGAGTTTTTTTATAAGAATATTACTAAAATAAAACTTATTTACATAAATATGACTATTCATTACTAAAACTTAATGCTGTGGTAACTTAAGTTCAAAACTTGAACATGAATTACTATAATTTCATTACTACTCTAGTAATGAATCATATTAGTGTAAACCATATTTATTTTGGTCATATTTATGTAATTATTTCTTTATGTTGTTGCTAATATACAAAAACCTAAATTTATCATTTTAAGTGTGTGTATATAAGTATATTTGTATATGTGTTCTTTCCCAAAAGAAGTAGCAAAGATAAGTAGAAACCCAAATAAACAATAAAAATAGAAGTTAACAATAAGAAAAACAATAAGCAACACGATACAACAATAAGCAACAAGAAGCAACAAGAAACAACAACATGCAACAAAGAACAGCATATGTAGTATAACAAAAATCAACATGATACAACAATAAGCAACAACATGCAACAAAGAACAACATATGCAGTATAATAAAAATCAACATGATGAAACAAAACGCAACATAGTGCAACAAAAAGAAACAAAAAATGTCTTGATCGAACCTAATGACCATAAGCAGAGATATCCATAAGGTTTGGCGCCAAAGTTGGTTCAGGTTCCTTAATTTCAATCACCACACAATCAGGCATGAAAATATGTTGGCCACTGATGAAGCGTGCTCTAAGCAACATACACCTCACCGCTTTGGTTGGATCAATGATTCTAGTAGCCATGAAATCTTCATAGTTGCCCGTTGCAGCGTAGTATCCATATTTTTTGTTATCACTTGAAAAAACCTTCTTCCTTTTTGCATCCAACTGATCCAAGTACCACATCAATTATTAGTAAACGTAATGTTTCTTGGAAAGTACATTGAATAACTATTCTCATCATGCTCAATCATAGGTGTGTGTAATATGGTAGGCATTCACAAGGGAGATGTATATGTACCAGTTAGAACTTCAAATGGACAAATACGGAGTAATTTCTTGTTGAAAGATATAAACAATTAGAAGACTGTCATCTCAATGATGATCTAAACCAACTCATAACTAGACATGGCTTTACACGTTAAATTAAGCCAAACAAAAAAATGGTCATGAACTATCAAGCCATGTCAACTTAAGCATTGCTGCCAGAAGTCTGATATAGTTTCAGCAGGTCCTAACATCCTAGTAAGTAGCTTTAGGTCATTCTTTAACAAACCATTTCCTGCCAAAGTCAGGACAGATATGTTTGATGGCAAGGATATCAGATGAAGCTTGGTTGTGGCATGCAAGGTTTGGACATCTAAACTTTCAGGCTTTGAGAAGATTATCAACTCAGAAAATAGTTGAGGGAATACCTATCATATCACAAGTAGATCAGCTGTGTGATGGGATTGTGGTAGGAAAGCAACACAGGAAGGTCTTTCCAAAATTGGAAACTTTCATAGCAAAGGAACAACTTGAACTTGTTCATGGTGATCTATGTTGCCCAATATCACCAATAGCACCTGGAGGTAATAGCTATTTCATGCTATTGGTAAATGACTTTTCTAGATTCATGTGGATCACACTTCTTAAATGCAAAAGTGAGGCTTTTGAGGCATTTAAGAAGTTTAAAGCTCTGACTGAAAATGAAGTGTCAAAGAAACTGAGGTGTTTCAGAACAGATAGGGGAGGGGAATTCAAGTCAAATGAATTTCAAAATTAGTGTGAATAACATGGAATTAAAAGGCATTTTACCACTCCATACACACCTCAGCAAAATGGAGTGGTTGAGAGGAGAAATCAAACTGTAATGAGTATGACAAGAAGCATTATGAAGAGGAAAAATGTTCCTGCAAAACTGTGGAGAGAAGCTGCAAGAACTTCAGTATATATACTGAATAGGGCACCTACTAGAAGTGTTGAATTAATGACTCCTTACCAAGCATGGTATGAATGAGCACCAAATGTTGAACATCTTCGTGTGTTTGGCTGCTTGGCACATGCTAAGGTAACATCTCCACACCTTAGCAAACTGGCAGATAGGAGCATTAAAACAATTATGCTTGGTTATGAAGAAGGTACAAAGGGCTATAGATTGCTAGATCCAGTCAAAGAAAGAATTATAGTCAGTAGGGATGTGTTTTTTGAGGAAGATAAGAGGTGGCCATGGCATGATAATCAAGAAGAAGGGGTGACAAATAAAGAAGATGCTTTCACTGTAAACATGGAAGGACTGGAGGCAGATCATGATAGTGAAACCTCAAATGAAGATCTGGGAAACATGTCACAACCTACAACTCCAATGAATGATGACCAGAGTCTATCAAGAACCAGTTCAGATGCTAGCACCGATCATCTTAGATACAGAAGTCTGCAGGATATCTATGACTCAACAAGAGAGATAGAAGAGGAAGTTGGCCTGTGCTTTCTAGCTATTGATGAGCCTAGAAACTATGAAGAAGCAGTTGGGAATCAAAATTGGGAGGAAGCTATGGCTCAAGAAATCAATTCCATAGAAAAGAATGGAACATGGGAGCTCACAGATATTCTAAAGAATCAAAAGGCCATTAGAGTAAAATGGGTGTTCAAGCTCAAAAAAGATCCAGAAGGAAGAATTGTGAATTACAAAGCCAGGTTAGTTGCAAAAGGATATGTTCATAATTATGGAATTGATTATCAAGAGGTGTTTGCACCTATAGCTAGAATGGAAACAGTAAGGACACTTCTAGCCTTAACTGCACAAAGAGGCGGGGAAACACATCATATGGATGTTAAGACAGCCTTTCTTAATGGTGATTTGGAGGAAGATGTTTATGTTAAGCAACCAGAAGGTTTCATTGACAAAGAAAATCCAAACAAGGTTTTAAAACTACATAAAGCATTGTATGGATTAAAGCAAGCACCCAGATCTTGGAACATAAAGCTTGACAAGTGTCTAAAGTCACTCACTTTTGAAAAATGCCCTTTTGAGCATGCTGTGTATGCAAGGCAGGATAAGAATCACATTATGATAGTTGGAGTATATGTGGATGACCTTATTCTGACATGCTCAAGTAGTGAGATCATATATAATTTCAAGATTGAGATGCAAAAAAGGTTTGAAATGAACGACCTTGGTTTGTTGAGCTATTATCTTGGAATTGAAGTGCAGCAAAGAGGTGAGAGCATTACTCTATGCCAAGCAGGATATGCTAGGAAGTTACTTGAAAAACTTGGAATGGCAGAGTGCAATACTTGTTATATTCCTATGGAGCCTAGAAAAAAGTTGAGCAAACAAGAAGGAGATCTGATAAGTTCGTATTTCAACACGCATTTGATGCGTGTTGGGGTCGGATTTTGATGACTTTCCTAACTTTTGGGTATCGTAAGTCTCAATTTTAGCTCAAGTCATGTGTACCGGGCGTAGGTACGAGTTTTGGTATTTTTCAGAGTTGAAATCAGGTTTTTGGGACCCGGCATCGGCATTTGGAAAGAGATCGGGACGAGTTAAGAAGCATTCGAGAGTGAATTTTACAGTTCTGGAGGCCACCGGGAGATTGATGATGATGTTTTGATGAAGAAAGAGCTATTGGATCGATCGAGTGGTCAAACGGAGGCTTAAAACGGAAGAAATCGAAGAAAATGAAGAAGAAAGGCCACGCACGGCCGTGCGTACAGGGACGCACGGCGTGCGTGCGTGGCAGTAGCGGTTAAAAAGAATAATGAGCAACGCACGACCGTGCGTCCGGGTACGCACGCCGTGCGTCCAAGGCGTTAAATGGAAGGAAGCCACTGGCGGCAACGCACGGCCGTGCGTCCAGGTACGCACGCCGTGCGTTCAAAGCGTTTTTTCGAAGAAGTGCTACTGGCAGCAACGCACGGACGTGCGTAGGGGAACGCACGCCGTGCGTTGCCTATTTTTACACGGACGTCCGTCGGACGCACGGACGCAACGCACGCCGTGCGTAGGCTCCGTGCGTACCGCGGATCTGTCCTTTTTCGACCCAAACTCATTGTTTTCTATAAATAAGGCCTTCCTAACCCCGTTTTGAGGTGGGGGAAACCTAGAGAGAAGATTAGGGACGTGTTTTACAGTGTTTTTCCGCTATTTTGTTCAAGACCCTGAGATTCTTTGTAAGTTTCATCTTTTTAATTATTGACAATTATTTCTATTCATCCCAATTCTGTTGATTCTTCAATTATGAATTGTGAGTAGTTTAATTAGGGATTTGGGGTTGATGAATGGGTTAATCATGATGTATGGCTAGATTCTTGACGGTTTAATTGCATGAATGTCGTTTAATTTGTGTATGAATAATTTAATCGATATCTCTTGTAACCTAGATGGGCAGTAGAATTACAATCTGAATAAATTAAGAGAAATACAACTGATTCATCATCCACCGCAGCCCTCTCTGTGGTTTCTATGTCTCCGTCCCTCTATTCGATGTTTCCATCCCTATGTCGATTCAGTTTCTCTCAGCATCGAAGCCATGAATTTTATACGTGAAATCGTTGTCTGCTTCAAGGTCTGGCCAAAGGTTCGAAGGGTTAAAAAGATAATAAAGGTGAGTCGATCGGCGCTGGAGGGAGACGAAGATCGTAGACTGGTGGCTGGGCTGCTCTGTACACCGTAAAACAAAAAAGAAAAAGAACTTCCGTCGCTCGGCGGACCGCTGCTAGCTGTTGTATAGGTACGATCGTGATTCCTCGCTTCGTAGATCTGCATCCCAGTGTTATCGTGAGGAGCAAGGAGCAATACATAAATTGTTTATTCTGTCAACTGTGTCACGATATTTGGTTAACGCTGGACATGTCATCAAGCTCAGAATATTCAAAGTAGAAGGATATTATTTGGTTTAGTCTGAGAAAAACAAAACACTATGCCAGAGAACAAAGGGGAGGGGGCTTTATGTTTCTCAGCACTTCTTGTATGTGGTGACTACTACCACTCGGGAGAAGAAAACCCCAGGAAGTTCTTTAAGGTCACTGCAGGTGATTTATCGAACAATTTGCTGCATATTAATAAGCTTGAGCCAGTTGATGTAGAACTCTCCTTTGGTGGTGGAGGAGAAGATGACAACGTTCTCATTCTTGCTGGAGCTTGTCGTATTGGCAGTTGCTTATACTTCGTCGGAGGTCTACGCCGCCATGATCCTAAATATCCTAACTACAGCGATGAAGATGTGACTGGTTATCATGACGCTTTTTCAAATAGTATTTGGTGCATTGATACTGCTGCTGCTACTGCAACAAGTACACATTGTCTTCCTAGTCTTTGCTCTACTACCATCTCATGCCCATCCAATGGAGATCCCAATCCCCGGGGATATGTAATGCCTTTGGTAGTCCCCTATGATGGAAAGATACTCATTTTTAGTGAAAGGTCACGGGATGGGTTCAAGATTTATGATCCACGTTTGAATCGGTTCTCGTTTCGAACCTTTTCTAAAGAAATATTGCATGATCGTGAGATATGTATTTCTTATTTTCTGTGGAATGACCCCAAGATGCCTCCTCGTAAGAAGCCTTTGATTATGTTCTGCTTGCTTCATTTTTCAAGTGACACGTTTCGACTACGTTCGTATGATTATGAGTTGGATTACTGGGAGACCTTTGACCTTAACTTCACAGACACCCCTGGAAGGGTGATATCTACGAGAAATTGTCACCTCATTCCTTTGGAATATGGCAGCTCTAGCCTGCTTCTAATTATTGGCCGGGCAGGTATTTGGTCCCTTTACAATATGTCCTCTAAAAGATTGGTGATGGAAGAATTGTGTGTGCCAGGCTTGCCACCCAACGAAAAAGTGCCACATGCTTTCACCCAGGAATGCTATGATGAGAGCAAAATTGTACATCAGTTTCTGAATGCCGATCGGGGTGAATTATATGTTGGTCATTTCCATTTAATTGTGTATGCAAAGGTTAGGCTCCAATCCGAAGGGGACAAGTTTTCTGCCAGCCTCTTGTCGCAGTGTTCTATTGAAACCGGTTTCTATATTCAGAGTTACATGTTTGTGGAGGATTCAAATGAGAGTACCGTGATGGATAAGAAGACAACCGAGGCGAAGAAGGATGAGCAGGAGAAGGATTTAAAAAAGAAAAAGACACTCATGGTATGAGGCAAACTGATTCTTGTTCCCCTAACTTATCCATGTAAAAGTCTGCTACTGCTAATTTGTCAGTCTTGTGTCTGTCTAAGATGTATCTACAACTATTGAAGAGCGGAGACAATTTTTATTTATATATCCTTAGACTGTTAGACTTTTGTATTTATCAAGGCAAGGCATTTTAAGGTTTATTTGATTTATCATCCCAAAAATGTTCTGGTTTACAACATACTGTAGACAACATACTGTTCTTTCTTCCTCAACATATAGAATCAAGTTGTTCCTTTATTTTTTCCAAAAAAAAAAAAAAATAAATAAATTAAGAGAGATCTAATTTGTTCTAGGACACATTCACACACACTTAATCGTTTGCTAAGAGATTAGTAGCGATTAAGGGGCCGTAAGCTCGCTCGTCTTGGCAATAATTTAGGATCTTGTCGCATGAGAGATCAGCCTGGTCCCCTAAATTATTGTACTCTACGCCGCGAGAGCGGTAAGAACTTAGTAATGATTAGCTAGGCTCAATTAAATTAAATTCATGTAAATTAGGCCTGATCTGCCAGAAATCTGGTTACCCCGGAATCAATCCCTGTTCCCTTCGTCGTTAATTGAGAAGAAACCACTTTTATTTTAATCGTTCATCTGCATTAGTTTAATTTTAATTCAACCAACCAATCTCGCACATCGCATTTTAATTTATTTATTTCTGTTTAATCGCTGAATTTAGTTAATCTTTAATTCCCTTTTGTCCGTCCCTATGGAGACGATACTCGTACTTTCAACCACTTTTCTACAACTATTTTAAGTGCGAGAAAACACACATCAGTTTTTGGCGCCGTTGCCGGGGACGGTGTCGGATTTAAGGGTTAATTAATTTTAGCGACCTGTTTTTAGTTTTTCGTAGGATTTTTGTCTACTAACCTTGCAGGTCAGATCTGTTTAGGCATACACGCTCTAAGAAGGGAGAATCACTAGTCCCCCTTAATCCTGAGATCGAGAAGCTAGCTAAGTAGAACCGCAAGGCCTTAAGAGAACAGAAAGCAACCATGGATCAACCATCCGCATCTGGAATAGCTGGGACGTCTGAGGTCCAAACCACTTCTGGTAATCTGGATTTTTATGTTAATACCTCTCCCCAGTCTTCACAAGAAAATTCACCTAGAGCTTATCCGGGGTATCAAAATCTCCGTACCCCATTCTTCCACCAAAATCAGTCCACTCCACAACTAAATCTTCCACCACTCTATCAGCTCTTTCAAAATACTTCTATTGCTCCCGAAACCACCTTTCAAAATCAAACCTTTGGGATGCAAGGTCTAGGGCAAAACAATCCAGTCTTTCAGCCCAGGCAGAACCAACCGCCAGTCACACAAAACCCACCCCCTACTCAGCCACAAAATCAACCTTTCCAACCCCAATATCAACAATTCCATCAGCCCCAACCGCAGCCAAATATCATCCGTCCACAACCCATAAGGCCACAACCAGTTCATCAGCCGAGATATCAAGCTCCTCCATACCACAATTATGTTCCACATGACAATCCACTCTATCAAGGAGAGAGCATTGCAGACTTCCTAGCCCCCGAGATCACAGAGTATGACAGTATTCAGGTACCGGGGATTACTGCACCCCGTTACGAGATCAAGCCGGCGGTGATCAACATGGTCCTAAATAATCAGTTTGGAGGGAGTCCTACGGAAGATCCAGTGGCACACATTACCAAATTTCTGAGGATGTGCCAGACTTTCAAGATTCCTGGGCTAGATGACGATCAGGTACGGATGTTACTATTCCCTTTCTCTTTGAGGGATGACGCACAGAGGTGGTTGGATAGCAATCCACATCACCACATTCAGACGTGGGATCAGCTGCACAAGGCCTTCATAAAAGAATACTTCCCAACATCAAAGGCCATAAAGTTGAAGAAGCAGCTACAGGAATTCAAGCAAGGTTCGTTGGAGACATTGGCTGAGGCGTGGAAGAGATTCAAGGTGCTGAGAAGAGCTTGCCCTCAAGGCAAGATGACTGATTGTGAGGTTCTATCTTGTTTCTATAGTGGACTCAACAATGAAGGAAAGCTGATGCTTGATGCTTCGGGAGGTGGAGCTTTTCCTCAGTTGCCATCTGAGGTTGCGGAAGAATTAGTGGAGAAGATCGTGACTAATAATGCTTCATGGTACAGCTCTCGGGACACACCTCACCAGAAGGCCCCGGGATTGTACGAGATCAGTGAGAATTCTGCCCTTTCTGCAAGGGTAGATGCTTTGACCAGTTTGATTCAGAAGCTTGCTACTACAGTGGAAGACAATCAAAAGAAGACGGAACTTGCTCTCTCGGTGCCCGGTGTAAATATGGTAGCCCCCGTTCCTATTAGTCCCTCTTGTTCTATGTGTGGGGGACTCCATTCGCCACATGAATGCACAATGATGGCACACTCGGCAGCCCCTGGAGTAGAGCAAGTGGATGCGATGTATTATCAGCGACAGGGCTATTATAATCAGCCTTACGGACAGCGGCAACAAGGGCAATACGGGCAGGGAAATCAGCAGCAGTCTAGAAACTTTAATCAGCCCCAGGTACCTCAAGGCCAACAACAAGCACCTCAGCCGGCGCAAGGGAGTTTTAGAAAAGAGACTGAGCAAAGATTCTCTAGTTTGGAAGACACATTCAAGAAATACATGCAAGTGACTGATGCAAGGATGCATAAAATGGAAACTCAATTGGGGCAGATCTTTAAGGCAGTATCTGAGACTGAGAGGCCTCAAGGATCCCTCCCTAGTAATACTGAACCAAATCCCAGAGAACATGTTCAGGCAGTGACCTTGAGGAGCGGAAAAGAGCTGGAACCTGCTGCCACAACAAAGAAGCCCGATGAAGTTCAAGTTGAACCGGCTGTCCGGGAGGAAGAGAAGGAGAAAGATGAGGGAAGAGAGGTGGCGGCTGCACCAAAACAGTCCGTTCCGGTCAAGAATTACACCCCACCTCTCCCCTATCCGGCGCGATTAACTAGGAAGAACGATAGTGACCAGTTTGGTAAGTTTCTGCATCTCATGAAACAAGTGCAGATTAACTTACCATTCGTGGATGCACTAGCTCAGATGCCGAAGTACGCGAAGTTTATGAAGGATTTGCTCACGAACAAGAGGAGGTTGGAAGAAGCGTCTACTGTGACGCTTAATGAGGAGTGCTCAGCGGTGATACAGACAGATCTGCCGAAGAAGCTTAAGGATCCAGGTTCTTTTACTATTCCCTGCTTTATAGGAGATCTTACTTTTGATAGCGCCCTGGCTGATTTGGGTGCAAGCATTAATCTGATGCCTCTTGCTTTATATGAAAAGCTTGCACTCGGTCCACGTAAACCTACACGTATGTGCATTCAGTTGGCTGATCGTTCAGTCAAATATCCCCAAGGGATTATTGAAGACGTGTTGGTTAAAGTGGACAAATTTATTTTTCTGGTAGATTTTGTTATTTTGGACATGGATCAGGATCGGGAGGTACCATTGATTTTGGGCAGGCCATTCTTGGCAACTGCCCGTGCACTTATTGATGTTGGAGACGGTAAACTTGTCCTCCGCGTTGGGGATGAGTCTGCCACCTTTGACATGTCCAAAATAATGAAGAGGCCCTGTCAAGATAGTGGTGAGTGTTTTTACATGGATGTGGTTAATTCTTTGGTGGAGGATTGCATTCCCAACATGCTTTCTGATGAAGCCTTCTTTGATCTTCTTTTGTACGATAGTTTGTCAGCAGAGGATCTTGAGCTCCTCCCCAGTTTTGATTGTCTTATGCTTGATGGGGAGGAAGACTCAAGTGATGCTAGTGATGTGAAGGGGAAGGAAGATGACTTAGATAAGGTGGAGAAGGAAGACTGTCAGACTGATTCTTCTATTGTTACTCCTTCTCCATTAAATCTAAAGCCTCTTCCCTCCCACCTTGAGTATGCGTTTCTAGATGATAGTCCTGACCTCCCTGTTATTCTTGCATCCGGGCTTGAGCCATCCCAAAAATCTGCATGTCTTGACTTACTTTGTGAACAAAGGGAAGCTCTAGCCCGGAAACTTTCTGACATGAAAGGAATCAGTCCTGTTTTCTGCACTCATAAAATTTTGATGGAAGATAATGCTAAACCGGTAGTGCAGTCACAAAGGAGACTGAATCCTAATATGCAGGAAGTGGTCAGGGAGGAAGTCATCTGTCTGTTAGATGTAGGGATTATTTATCCAATTTCAGACAGCCCTTGGGTCAGCCCGACTCAGGTGGTTCCCAAGAAAGGGGGGATGACTGTGGTTAGGAATGATAAAGATGAGTTGATTGCTACACGTACGGTCACCGGATGGCGGGTTTGCATTGATTACCGAAGGTTGAATGCCGCCACCCGGAAGGACCACTTCCCTCTCCCCTTCATTGATCAGATTTTAGAGAGGTTAGCAGGGCATAAGTTTTACTGTTTCCTTGACGGGATGTCGGGATACTTCCAGATCCCCATAGCCCCCGAGGACCAGGATAAGACCACTTTTACATGTCCATTCGGTACCTTTGCTTATCGGAGGATGGCGTTTGGATTATGTAATGCCCGTGCTACCTTTATGAGATGCATGCTTGCTATTTTTGGGGATTTCATTGGGAAGTTTATGGAGGTTTTTATGGATGACTTTTCTGTGTATGGTGATACTTTTGATGAGTGCTTAGAGAACTTGAAGAAAGTCCTGGTTAGGTGTCGAGAGGTGAATTTGGTACTTAACTGAGAGAAGTGCCACTTCATGGTTAGTGAGGGAGTGGTCCTAGGGCATAAGATTTCAAGTAGGGGGATTGAGGTAGATCCGGCTAAGGTTGATGTGATTTCTAAATTACCTCCCCCTACTTCGGTCCGTGCCATTAGGAGTTTTCTAGGCCACGCAGGTTTCTACCGTAGGTTCATCCAGGACTTTTCTAAGATAGCCCGACCCATGACTAAGCTCCTTGAGAAGGACACACCGTTTGACTTCTCAAAGGAGTGTTTAGAGGCTTTTGAGTGTTTGAAGGAGAAACTGGTCAAGGCACCGGTGGTAGTAGCTCCTGACTAGTCTTTGCCTTTTGAGATTATGTGTGATGCTAGTGATTTTGAGGTAGGAGCCGTTCTTGGGCAGCGTCGAGATAAACATTTTCAGCCTATTTCTTATGTTTCTAAAACTTTCGATAGTGCCCAAGAAAACTACACTACCACCGAGAAAGAATTGCTTGCTGTTGTTTTTGCTCTTGACAAGTTTCGACCTTATTTGATTTTGTCTAAGGTAGTGATATTCACCGATCATTCTGCTCTTAAATATTTGATGCAAAAAGTGGATGCCAAGCCTAGATTGATTCGGTGGATATTACTACTCCAAGAGTTTGATATTGAGATTAGGGATAAGAAAGGGGCTGAGAATTTAGCGGCTGATCACTTGAGTAGGTTAGAAAACCCCTTTCTTGATTCCCTGAGTGAGAGAGATATTGAGGGTACTTTTCCTGATGAGAGACTTTTAAGGATCGTTGATGAGGTGCCTTGGTTTTCTGACATCGCCAACTATCTTGTTGGGGGTGTTGTTCCTTCTGATTATACACCTCATCAACGAAGGAAATTTTTTGCTGATTTGAAATACTATTTCTGGGAGGAACCATATTTGTTTCGTATTTGTGCTGATCAGGTTGTTAGAAGATGTGTTCCCTTGAGTGAAGGAGTTGAGATTCTCAAACATTGTCACTCCGGACCGACTGGGGGACACTATTCTTTTAACCGGACAGCTCGTAAGGTGTTGGAATGTGGTTTCTTCTGGCCCACATTGTTTAAAGATGCTCTAACGTTTGTGCAGGAATGTGACTGGTGTCAACGCACCGGGCCGGTTACCAAGAGGGATGAGATGCCCCAGAATTTTATATTGGCTTGTGAGGTATTTGATGTTTGGGGCATTGACTTCATGGGACCGTTCCCGGGTTCTAAAGGTAATAAATTCATTCTGGTTGCTGTGGATTATGTCTCTAAGTGGGTTGAGGCTGAAGCTCTGCCCACTAATGATGCTAGAGTTGTGATTCGTTTTCTGAAGAAATTGTTTTCTAGGTTTGGAGTGCCACGAGTTTTGATAAGTGACAGGGGTACCCACTTTAGGAATGATCCCATGACTCGCCTTCTGGCAAAGTACGGGGTCACTCATAAAGGGGGCGTCCCTTATCACCCTCAAACTAGTGGCCAAGTTGAGAATTCGAATAGGGACATAAAGATCATCCTTGAGAAGACTGTTGAGACCCATAGGAAGGATTGGTCTGATAAGTTAGATGATGCGCTGTGGGCACTGCGTACAGCGTATAAGACACCCATTGGCACTACTCCGTTTCACTTGGTTTATGGGAAGGCGTGCCACCTTCCGGTAGAGATAGAGCATAAGGCCTACTGGGCCTTGAAAACGTTGAATAAGGATTTGTCTTTGGCGGGTCGTGAACGACTTTGGAAGCTCAACGAGTTGGATGAGTGGAGGCTTATGGCCTATGAGAACTCTAAAATTAGTAAGGAGCGTACCAAAGCCTATCATGATCGGCACATTAAACAGGGGAAAGAGTTTTGTAAGGGGGATCAAGTTCTGCTATTCAATCCCCGAATGAAAATTTTTAAAGGAAAGTTGAAGTCTAGGTGGTCCGGTCCTTTTGTAGTGAGCGAAGTTTTTCCATATGGAACTGTTGAGATTGATCATCCTGAGAAAGGCCGTTTTAAAGTTAACGGTCACCATTTGAAGAAATACTACGGAGGACCGCTAGAACGCGAGCGTGAGGTGACCTTTGTCACGAATTTAGAGAGCTGAGTGCATAATTGCGTCGGGCAAACGACGTTAAAAATAGCGCTTCTCGGGAGGCAACCCGAGCTTAATTTGTGTTTCAGTAGTTTAGTTTTACTGCTTTTCAAAAAACCCACAAAAAAAAAAAATTAGTGAGATCGTGGGAATGCACGGACGTGCGTAGGTGAACGCACGCCGTGCGTTGCCCAGAGAGATCAAACGGGGAGCTACTGCCATTGACGCACGGACGTGCGTCCGGGTACGCACGCCGTGCGTTGCCCAGGCGGAACTCGCGACACCTACTGGCAGGCACGCACGGCCGTGCGTCCGGGTACGCACGCCGTGCGTTGCCAATTTCTAAAATATACACCTGCCTCCCCAAAATAGAACGCACGCACGCAGCTTTCCCTTGCGCGACTGACGAGCTGAGAGCCCACCCTCGACCGAACACCAGCCGCACCGCCGACCCACCGCGACCGCCGCGTCCGCCGCGACCACCGCACCACCAACCACCCGCCGCCCTCTTCTCTCTCTTCTCCAAGGTATCTCATTCTTCTTCTCTTTTCTTCTCTAACCTCCATTAATGGAGGTTTCTCCAAGCTTTTCTAGAAATTCAAATTCTTATGCTCTAAAATCAGGGAATTGCATCACCATGATTAAATTGAAGCTTGTAATGATGATTTTGATGTTCTAAGTGTATGAATTTGCCTCTTTTGTTTGGAATCCCTAATTTTTGAGTTGACTTGACCAATTTAGGGTTGATTTTGAGAAAAATTTGGGGATTTTTGTGCTTGTTGCTAGAATGAAGGAGTGAATTTTTGCTTGTGATGATACATGATTGTTGTTTAGTCTATTTGAGAATGAATCCCCAATTTTTAGGCTAAAACTTTGTTCAACTCGAAAATTTAGAGTTCTTCCCCCAAAATTTTGACATTTTAGCCAATTAATTTGGGAAGAATTCTAATCTGGAAATATGATTGTGATAATTGGTTCTTGCATGTGACCTTGTTTACACCGTGTGTCGTTGAAAATTTGAATTTTATTCAAAGTTTTTTGATAAAAGTTCAATTTTCAACTATTCTGGTTAAACAATGGGTTTGTATTAGCTTTTACTTGTGCTTGTGATGTAGTGTTGCTAACGGGGCTATGATTATGGAACTCTTGGCTTATTTCTAACCTGTGGAAGCCCCTTTGGAATCTTCGTGGAATATTTTTCTTTTGCAGATGACCCGCACCAAGCATTCCGCTAAGAGGCACCGGGACAACACCGGTGCTAGCTCCAGCCGGGCCAACCCAAACAGAAATCAGCAGCCGATTGTACCCTACCAACCTCAGTTCCGCGACAATGCTCAATGAGAGAAATATGAGGATTTGATGCAACGGCGAATAGGCAAAGTTTTGTTCCCCCATTTGCCTACACTGGAGAGGGCTGGATTACGAGACGAGGTTATGGAGTTATTGTCCCGAGACTGGTGGCAACACCTCTTCTTCGGCATCAATGAGCCGACTTACAAAGAGATCACTTGCGAGGTGCTTTCTTCTTTCAGGGCTCCAAGGGAGATTACCAACAATTTTCACCCAGTGATCAAGTTCAGAGCCTTTGGGGAGGATCATGTGTTCTCAGCAAGTGACATCTCTGGGCACTTAGGTTTTAATCATTTGGGGGATGTTGCCCGCTGGGATGGTAGCCTTTTAGACTTTCCGCCGGAGGTGAATCAGCAATAGTTTTGGGAGTCTATTACTGTTAATGGGGGCAAGTACAACTCACAGATTTCGCCTAGCACGGTCCTACATCCACTCAAATACCGCGTCATCCATGCCTTGTTGAGTTCCACAGTTTCCGGCCGCGCAGAGAAAGGCGGCAAGGTCTCCTCCACTGACTTCTTCTGTCTCTATTGCATGATTTATGGGAGGAGGCCGATCTTTGGCGCTCTCTTCGCGGGACTTTTTGCCAGGCACGCTAGTTATCGGGTCAAGGAGATTTTTGCTGGCCCGTACATTACCCGCATGATGAAGGCGATGGGGTATGGAGACCGTCTGGAGGGGATGACAGTCGTAGAGCATATTTATCCGATGGAGACGCTGCCCAAGGAGATTCCAGCTGGACGCCGAGCAGCTAGGCACACAGATGATGATGCTAGTGGCGCTGAGGGCCACCAGCAGGCTGAGCAGGATGACGCGCATGAGATGATGCACGGGGCCCCCGTTCTGCCCCCGCCCCAGGGACATGTGTTTCCCAACTCTTGGGAGGGGATGCATCAGCATATAGAGGATGTTTATGGCCGACTTTTTGAGCACCAGCAGCAGTTTTTCACGCAGATGAGCAACGATGTCACTGCAGGCTTCTCCAGTCTTGATTTGAGGATGACGTCATTGGAGCAGAGATGGGACAGACAGTTCCCCGATGATCAGCAGCCACCCCCTCCCCCATTTTAGATTATGATACATTGTACCCATATTGATCACATTCTGCACTGAGCACCTGACACTACTTTTACTCTTTGTTTTCATGGATGTTTTCTTTCTGCTTTGTTGTGATTGCAGCTTTTATTGATAATTGATCGTTGCTTAGACGTTTGGAATGAAGGATCGATTGAGTTCAAGACCGACCAAAGACCTAGGGGAGTTTCTACGTTCCTTACTCGTACTTTTTCGCCTGCCTTTTGTTGACTTGAGTTGATGTTGAGCACGCGCGACCCTTTCCCTTTATCCCCTTGTGCATTGTGCATTTTTGGACATCGAGGGCGATGCCAAAGTTTAAGTGTGGGGGAGTGAATTGGGCATTCGGGCATTAGTTGTTATTTGTAATTATTAGAGTTAGCATGCGCAGGTGTTAGTTGTATATTCATAGGAAAGTTATGTCAAAATTTTCGAAAATTTTTCTTTAAACTATGTCTTTGTGAGCTGGCTAGCGTTTTTTACTATGCTCTTATAACATCTTTGAAGTGTTTAGACTTAAAGTGCTAGCACTATATTCCAGTTACTGAGAGGATGAAGGCATTAGTCACCAATAAAATAAATTCATAAAACATCCACCTCACCAAAATTTTCCCCTTAGGAGAAGCCATTTTGAGCCTGACCGTTCTTTGTTTACCCAATTAATTGAGCTCCATAGCGAAATGACCTGTGTTTTCTTAACCCGTGAATATTTCTGACTTAGTCTTGATGTTTAAGGAACTAGGGGATGAATTGCTAAGATTAGGGAATTTTTGTAGGAGCCATTTTTGGCACTGTTCCTATGCCCCAAATAAGGTAAGAGCAGTCACTTTTTAGGAATTTGATATTTTCGAGGATTGCATTGTAGGCATGGATTCACCTTTTTAATTAATGAACTTTAATGGCTATTTTTCCTTGGTGAGGCCGAGATTAGAATGGGGTAATGTCTAGTGAGAATCCGAAAGGTGAAAAATTAATATAGCTAGACCTCTTACTTTGCGAAAAAGAGAATGGGAGCCCCAGTCAAAAAGCGTAAGATGAGACTTGGGTATCTTTCGAAAGAAACGGCGTTTGATGCGTGTTGGGGTCGGATTTTGATGACTTTCCTAACTTTTGGGTATCGTAAGTCTCAATTTTAGCTCAAGTCATGTGTACCGGGCGTAGGTACGAGTTTTGGTATTTTTCAGAGTTGAAATCAGGTTTTTGGGACCCGGCATCGGCATTTGGAAAGAGATCGGGACGAGTTAAGAAACATTCGAGAGTGAATTTTGCAGTTCTGGAGGCCACCGGGAGATTGACGATGATGTTTTGATGAAGAAAGAGCTATTGGATCGATCGAGTGGTCAAACGGAGGCTTAAAACGGAAGAAATCGAAGAAAATGAAGAAGAAAGGCCACGCACGGCCGTGCGTACAGGGACGCACGGCGTGCGTGCTTGGCAGTAGCGGTTAAAAAGAATAATGAGCAACGCACGGCCGTGCGTCCGGGTACGCACGTCGTGCGTCCAAGGCGTTAAATGGAAGGAAGCCACTGGCGGCAACGCACGGCCGTGCGTCCAGGTACGCACGCCGTGCGTTCAAAGCGTTTTTTCGAAGAAGTGCTACTGGCAGCAACGTACGGACGTGCGTAGGGGAACACACGCCGTGCGTTGCCTATTTTTACACGGACGTCCGTCGGACGCACGGACGCAACGCACGCCGTGCGTAGGCTCCGTGCGTACCGCGGATCTGTCCTTTTTCGACCCAAACTCATTGTTTTCTATAAATAAGGCCTTCCTAACCCCGTTTTGAGGTGGGGGAAACCTAGAGAGAAGATTAGGGACGCGTTTTACAGTGTTTTTCCGCTATTTTGTTCAAGACCCTGAGATTCTTTGTAAGTTTCATCTTTTTAATTAATGACAATTATTTCTATTCATCCCAATTCTGTTGATTCTTCAATTATGAATTGTGAGTAGTTTAATTAGGGATTTGGGGTTGATGAAGGGGTTAATCATGATGTATGGCTAGATTCTTGACGGTTTAATTGCATGAATGTCGTTTAATTTGTGTATGAATAATTTAATCGATATCTCTTGTAACCTAGATGGCCACTAGAATTACAATTGCTTATAGAATAAATTAAGAGAGATCTAATTTGTTCTAGGACACATTCACACACACTTAATCGTTTGCTAAGAGATTAGTAGCGATTAAGGGGCCGTAAGCTCGCTCGTCTTGGCAATAATTTAGGATCTTGTCGCATGAGAGATCAGCCTGGTCCCCTAAATTATTGTACTTTACGCCGCGAGAGCGGTAAGAACTTAGTAATGATTAACTAGGCTCAATTAAATTAAATTCATGTAAATTAGGCCTGATCTGCCAGAAATCTGGTTACCCCGGAATCAATCCCTGTTCCCTTCGTCGTTAATTGAGAAGAAACCACTTTTATTTTAATCGTTCATCTGCATTAGTTTAATTTTAATTCAACCAACCAATCTCGCACATCGCATTTTAATTTATTTATTTCTGTTTAATCGCTGAATTTAGTTAATCTTTAATTCCCTTTTGTCCGTCCCTGTGGAGACGATACTCGTACTTTCAACCACTTTTCTACAACTATTTTAAGTGCGAGAAAACACACATCAAGATCCTATCCCAGATCCTACATTCTGCAGAAGTGTGATAGGAAGCTTGAGGTATCTTGTCAATACAATACCAGATCTGGCTTATTCAGTAGGAGTAGTAAGCAGGTACATGGAAGCACCTACATTAATCCACATGAAGGAAGTCAAACAGATTCTTGGGTACATCAAGGGAACATCAAGTCAAACAGATTTATGAACATATCCTTTTGCAACTAACCTGGCTTTGTAATTCACAATTCTTCCTTCTGGATCTTTTTTGAGCTTGAACACCCATTTTACTCCAATGGCCTTTTGATTCTTTAGAATACCTGTGAGCTCCCATGTTCCATTCTTTTCTATGGAATTGATTTCTTGAGCCATAGCTTCCTCCCAATTTTGATTCCCAGCTGCTTCTTCATAGTTTCTAGGCTCATCAATAGCTAGAAAGCACAGGCCAACTTCCTCTTCTATCTCTCTTGTTGAGTCATAGATATCCTGCAGACTTCTGTATCTAAGATGATCGGTGCTAGCATCTGAACTGGTTCTTGATAGACTCTGGTCATCATTCATTGGAGTTGTAGGTTGTGACATGTTTCCCAGATCTTCATTTGAGGTTTCACTATCATGATCTGCCTCCAGTCCTTCCATGTTTACAGTGAAAGCATCTTCTTTATTTGTCACCCCTTCTTCTTGATTATCATGCCATGGCCACCTCTTATCTTCCTCAAAAAACACATCCCTACTGACTATAATTCTTTCTTTGACTGGATCTAGCAATCTATATCCCTTTGTACCTTCTTCATAACCAAGCATAATTGTTTTAATGCTCCTATCTGCCAGTTTGCTAAGGTGTGGAGATGTTACCTTAGCATGTGCCAAGCAGCCAAACACACGAAGATGTTCAACATTTGGTGCTCATTCATACCATGCTTGGTAAGGAGTCATTAATTCAACACTTCTAGTAGGTGCCCTATTCAGTATATATACTGAAGTTCTTGCAGCTTCTCTCCACAGTTTTGCAGGAACATTTTTCCTCTTCATAATGCTTCTTGTCATACTCATTACAGTTTGATTTCTCCTCTCAACCACTCCATTTTGCTGAGGTGTGTATGGAGTGGTAAAATGCCTTTTAATTCCATGTTATTCACACTAATTTTGAAATTCATTTGACTTGAATTCCCCTCCCCTATCTGTTCTGAAACACCTCAGTTTCTTTGACACTTCATTTTCAGTCAGAGCTTTAAACTTCTTAAATGCCTCAAAAGCCTCACTTTTGCATTTAAGAAGTGTGATCCACATGAATCTAGAAAAGTCATCTACCAATAGCATGAAATAGCTATTACCTCCAGGTGCTGTTGGTGATATTGGGCAACATAGATCACCATGAACAAGTTCAAGTTGTTCCTTTGCTCTGAAAGTTTCCAATTTTGGAAAGACCTTCCTGTGTTGCTTTCCTACCACAATCCCATCACACAGCTGATCTACTTGTGATATGATAGGTATTCCCTCAACTATTTTCTGAGTTGATAATCTTCTCAAAGCCTGAAAGTTTAGATGTCCAAACCTTGCATGCCACAACCAAGCTTCATCTGATATCCTTGCCATCAAACATATCTGTCCTGACTTTGGCAGGAAATGGTTTGTTAAAGAATGACCTAAAGCTACTTACTAGGATGTTAGGACCTGCTGAAACTATATCAGACTTCTGGCAGCAATGCTTAAGTTGACATGGCTTGATAGTTCATGACCATTGTTTTGTACGGTTTCATCCCGTGAACTTCCAAATCTCTGCATCCTTTCTTCATGGGCTTTTAGAGAACCAACAATATCCTCAACAGTCTTTGTTGTTAGGTCTCCAAATTCTTCAATTGTAGAGGAGATCTGTAGAAACCTTGGTGAAGTAGATCTGAGGAGTTTCTTTACAACCTTCTCTTCATTTACAGGTTTGCCTCACCCTCTCAGTTTTGTGGCAATGGTTGTGAGTTTTCCAGAGTAGTCATCTACTGACTCTGAATTACCCATTCTCATAAACTCAAATTCTCTCCATAGAGTTTTTGTCCTTACCTCTTTAACTTTGTCAGCCCCAAGATTCATTGTTCTCAACATGTTCCACACTTCTTTTGCAGTCTTGTTGGCACCTAATTGCAGCAAGGTGTCTTCTCCAATGCCTTGGTAAATGGCTGCTAAAGCTATTTTATCTCTCCGGTTATCAACAGCTTCTTTTGCTTCAACAGCATCCCACACTCCATGTGCCATCAAAACACTTCCATTTTGATGGCCCATGTCGTATAGTTACTTTTATTCAGCATATGATACTTGAGTGAGATAGAGCCTCCATCTCCTTCTGGCGTGCTCTTGCTGCTCTCACCGGATGATGAACTCGAACTTGTCCCAGTCATAATTCAATGACTTTACACCCAACACTCTGATACCAAATGTAGGAATACTCGCATACTAAATACATACATATGAAAGTACATGTGTAGAATATTAAGAGGACAACAGTTGGTTTTCTTTTTTTTTGGTGGTGATCAAAAGCATTGCTTCTTTTGAGTCACCGGATTTTCATTTATAAGAAGCAAATGAACGTATGTACAATGCAGTTACTCACTCACGCACATAACCCACTAACCCACTACTTGAAACATGCATGCTATGATAACAACCTCTACGTAATGCATAACTTTCACTAATGCAAAAAACAAAAAAATAAATTCCATGTATGAATGCATGCATGTCATGCAAAGTTTAGCTCCGTAGTTGTTTATTGTTGTTGTTGTGCTCAAATGGAAAAAGTTCATGAACAATAACACCTTTCTCCTTGCCACATGGGGCATTGCATGGGGATGGGCATCTTCTTTAGATGCCATGAGCCTGCATTCCGGGCGTAAATGGGCGATTGTAGCCCACATTGCTCTGAACTCCATAGGGTGTGCTTACTGGGTGCTGCAAATTTATCGTCGTTGCATGGGTAGAATCCTGGGTAGCATGAATGTTTTGCTTGTAGAACTGTTGATCTGGTTCCTTATGCTTGCATTAAGTATCATCGAGTGGGTCCTCCGTCTTACAGCTTTTCGTGACAAACGCGAGAAATTCATCGAAATAGACCAATGGTATCCATTGATCATCACTCTAATCGCAGCTGCCGAAAGCTTTCTGACGAAGTGGCTAGAGGACCGTGAGGATGCGAGGAAGACTCCACAGCTAAAGAGGTTGGAAGCCCTGTTTGGGAATTTCGCTGGAGGGAATGCTACTCCGGCTGATTTTGTCATATTCTTACGACATGTGTTTGACTTTGCTCCATACATTCGTGCAGCAGTGGTGAGACTTGTTAGAGAAACAGAATTTGTGGAAATAAGAGCACAGCCTCTCTTAGTGGTGCCGCTAGAGCAGGAGATGGTGCCGCCGGAGCAGGAGATGGTGCTGCTGCAGCAGGAGATGGTGCTGCCGGAGCAGGAGATGGTGTCGCCGGAGTAGGAGATGGTGCTGCCGGAGCAGGATATGGTGCCGCCGGAGCAGGAGATGGTACCGCCGGAGCAGGAGATGATCCTATCGGAGCAGGAGATGGTGCCGCAGGAGCAGGAGATGGTGCTGCCAGAGCAGGAGATGGTGCCGCCGGAGCAGGAGATGGTGCTGCCGGAGCAGGAGATGATCCTGCCGGAGCAGGAGATGGTGCCGCAGGAGTAGGAGATGGTGCCGTCAGAGCAGGAGACGGTGCTGCCGGAGCAGGAGATGGTGCTGCCAGTTATGTTTATGTGACTTTAGAGTTGTGGTTTAGACTTTAGAGTTGCTGTGAGTTTGTAGTTCATGTTAGTTTCTAGCCAGTTATGTTTTGATGTTAGTTACGTTGTTGTAGTTTGTTGCTGTTAGTTTGTAGTTCATGTTAGTTTCTAGCCAGTTATGTTTTGATGTTAGTTACGTTGTTGTAGTTTGTTGCAGTTAGTTTGTAGTTCATTTTAGTTTCTAACCCGTTATGTTTTGATGTTAGTTACGTTGTTGTAGTTTGTTGTTGTTAGTTTGTCGTTCATGTTAGTTTCTAGCCAGTTATGTAATTTTGAGGTACTTATATCACTCTTCATCAAAGTTTGAAATATTTATAATATTTTTTCTGTAACACCGTCCTCAAATATATTTACCGTTATGTGAATTATGTATTGAATATGGTGTATTGAGTAATGAATTTACGAGGTTGTAAATTTTTGTTATTTCTTTTGCGTGAATAGTAAATTCCACGTGGGGCCCACACTCGGAGCGGGGGTAACCCGATAACACGAGACCACATGTTATATTCATCTTGGTCTAGATAATAGTTACATGGTGGTGGACCTTCATAATGGGCCATGAGAAAGGCATTGGGTTGACCGGTTTGGCAAACAGGGCCCAATTACCGGTATTGGTAATTTAACAGATAACAGCCCGAAATGAATTTCGGGGGCTTATAAATTAAAGTTGGGGAATGTATATTCATTATGAGGGTCATAATGATTGAAAACACATAATATACTTTATTTGACCCGATCAAATAAAATATATTTAAAACAGTCCGAGAAATACAACTTTCGGGGCCGAATATACACTTCGGGACAAGATGGGATGACCTCCCACATGAGTGGGGGCCACCCCACGTTTTTTTTAGCTTATGTTGACAAAAGGGATGCTGCACAACATAGAGGTGTGGTGTGGAGTGCATGAGGGTGATGGTTGGTGTGTGGATGACATGAGGTGGGCTCCCATCCCACACTCATTGGTTCATTGAAGACAAAACTAGTCTTCCCATCCCCTCCCCTCCATTATGCACGATCCAAGGACCAAGAAGGAAGGAAAAGAAGCCCTGCAAACCCATTTCTCCATAGCCAAGAGAGCTCAAGAAAACAAGAAGCTCAAGGAAGAAGAGGAAGTTGCAAAAGTAGAGAAAAAACCTTAAGAATAAAGGTGAGTAACTCCTTAATAACCTTTCTTACATCTTTTGATTTTCATATGACTTATATATCATATGAAGTACCCTTAAGATTGTTATACATGGTTATAAGTGTAGAACAATGGGTTGAAAGGTGGTTCTAAGTCCAAGAACGGACTTAGAAGCCAAAGAGACCGGTTCACCGGAAAATAACCTTTTAGAGGTTATTTGTTTTGATATGGGTTTTGTGATGATAAAACCTTGTTAGGCACTTGTCAAGGGTGATTTAAGAGCTTTCACAAAGTTGAAAGAGTCGCCGGAGTTATCGCCGGAATCCGTCAAAGTTCGCCGGAGTTCAACCGAGAAGGGTAGAACTTCATAACGCTCATTCGAGGTGAGTGGACGGCTTAATGTCTTATAACTCTTGGGTTAAGTATGAGATTACCTAAATAAATGTTATAAGTATTCATAATGATGTTTAAAGGAGCTTAAGCATGTAATTAGCCTAGGTAATTAGGCTTATGTGAATAAAACTACATGATTATGCATGTGAAGAATATGAAAAAAATGTATAAAAATATTTGTGATGTTTTGGATGACCAAAATGGCATTTATTGGTTGTTCTAGACATGGTATAAGTTGTGTAAAAATTTCGGGCCAAACGGAGCTCGATTCGGGGGTCAACTCGGGGGTCAACGGGCCGTTGACCCAAGGTCCCGGACCTAACCGGCGCCGGTTAGAGGGCATAACCGGCACCGGTTAAGCTGCTGCCACCGAATTCCATTTTCACCGAAAATGCGGTTCGGGGTCCGGTTCGAAGGGGGGATTAACCCCGGCCATCCTATATAAGTATATTACGCATGGAATTGCATGGAATATGATATTTAAATGTCAAGGTTTGGTATCTATTGATTTAAATCCTAAGACTTGGTTTAGTCTTTAGTAAGATATGATATAGACCCTATCTAGTGTGATAAGTGGTAAGTCATAGGTCGGGTGGAGTACCGAGGGATCGGGCGGTTATCCTCAAAACTCAGTTATAGGGTGGAGTACCCAAGGATCGGGCGGTTATCCTCAAAACTCAGTTATAGGGTGGAGTACCCAAGGATCGGGCGGTTATCCTCAAAACTCGGTTATATAGGGTGGAGTACCCAAGGATCGGGCGGTTATCCTCAAAACTCGGTTATAGGGTGGAGTACCCAAGGATCGGGCGTGTATCCTCAAAACTAATAGAGTACATTTAATGATCTAGGGACGGGAGGTGTCCTTATGATAATTTATTTGAACAAGGAGGAGTTCTATACACTCATAGGTATATGGGTGGGTTGGGATTTAAGTCAAGGACTTTGGCTTCTACCATTTTTTTCAAATAAACAATGACCTATGGGTCGGGTATTTCCAAGTGTATATATACTAATATGTATTTCAAAACTTGGGGGGAAAGACTATACATATATGTACCACCCTATGTTTGGGTCTTATACTTGAAACGTTAGTTATTCTACATTTAGCTTGCTACTCGCTCGGTACTTGTACTGACCCCTTCGGGGGGCCCCACCATTTCAGGTTAAAGCTCAAGTTGCTATTCTCACATTGCTCGGTGAAGTGATCCAAAGGGAGACGTGGTTCGTGCTTCCTTTATTGTTTTCAAACTATAAACTATGCTCATGGATATTTTGTAATAAATACATTTGTTTTGGGCCTGCGTGCCTACGTTTTGGCCATGTGTGGCCCACGATTGAATATTGAATATTTCCGCTATTCGTTCAATCCTATTATGTGATGTTGTTATGTATGTTTACTTACTGAGTATGGTATGGACTATGTTCATGGACGCCTTGTGTGACTAAGTCACGTTGACTCGCGGGTGACGTCATTTAGTCATACGGCGGTTGTACACGCGCTCGGATGCGGTCTGGGGCGTGACAATTAAGTGGTATCAGAGCCATCTCAGTTTCTAAACTATGTAATCAACCTCTCACAAGAGATTCTACAAAAGAGTTTTACCGAAAACCATGAGCATTGTATTTTGACGCTTATGGAACTATTGTTACCAAAGTTGCAAGGTCTCTAGTTGTTAAGATGGTACCCTTAACAATTGGTATGGCAGTGACTTGGGCCAATATGTGTCTATAACGTTTTCCGTCAATTGACATTGATTGGAGTCTAACGACTCGTCCAAAATTCCTTTTCAGAAATGGAAGGTAGACGTATGCGGACAAGGAACAATCCGAGGGGGCAAACACCGGTAGCTTCTGTTGGGGCTAGCCGGGCCACACCTCGTGGCTCAAGAGGTGGAAGAGGAGGCCGTGGAGGCCGTGGGAGTCGTGGGGGCCACCAAGCCCATACAGTGAGTGATGGCCACGTGAGTTCGGTGTATGAGACTAACACCGAGAACTACGACCCTACTTATGTTCCCAAAACGGAGCACGAGGAGACCCCATACGATGGGGGTGATTTTCACACCGATGATGACAATGATGATGAGAGTGATGCCCGGTTTGCCCAAATGGGGGAACTTCTGGAGTGGTATCAAAAGGAGAAACAGAGGAGGGACATGAGACGCCAAGCGAGGCGTGCCTCACAAGGTGTTTCGGCTCAAGGAAGCCGGGGAGCTTCAAGGGCCCCACCTGTGGTGCCACAAGGTGGACATGAGGGAGGTTTTGTGGTGAGAATCTCCAAATACCTTAAGGAGGCTAGGGCCTTGGGGTGTAGGTCCTTCGATGGCACCGGCGACATTACCATTGCCGCCGATTGGATCAAGAAGGTAAAGGATGCATCGAGAGACATGCAAATTACACCGGACGTGAAGCTAACCGTCGCTTCACGGTTGCTTGAGGGGATGGCTTCTACATGGTGGGAAGGTGTAGAAGGGAAATACCGTGGGAACATCTCATGGGAAAATTTTGAGCGGGAATTTTATGCCCAATACTACTCCGATTTCGAGGTTAATGTGAAAAGGAGGGAGTATACCAACCTCAAGCAGAAAGAGGGTTGCACTGTTAAGCAGCTGGAGCAGGAGTTTAGAACCTTGGCTAGGTTCTTACCGGAGTATGCGATCGATGAGGACCGCATGACTGAGCACTTTTGGGATGCCTTACTTTTAGACATTCGAGATCGTGCTACATACTCACGCCTCATGACTTTTAGTGAGGTGGTAGAACAGGGCATGCTGGGAGAGGCCCAGTGGAATGAAAGGAGAGCAAGAGATGCCGAAGAGGCAAAGAAGAGGAAGTGGAATAGCTCGGGGCCGCCCGATCATTCCCGAAGGAACAACCACGGTGGTGGTGGTGGTGGCTCATTCAAGGCACCGGCTCCACCGGCAAAGAAGAATAGGGACGCGAGGTGGCACGGACCTAGGCCACAAAACTCGGGGGCACCTAGATGTCCCAATTGCTCAAAACAGCACTTTGGGAAGTGCAATGAACCGCCGAGATGTTTTAAATGCGGGAATGCGGGCCATATGAAGGCCAATTGCCCTCAATTGATGCAAGAGAGTGCATCGGGAGCCGGGGGAGGGACCATGACGGGAAGGAATCGTGCGAGACCGTCACACGGTGGCACGGGAAGAGGCGGCGCGTCAACAAGCAATGCCGCGTCCGTCAACCAAGGCGGGGCCCAAGCAAGGGTCTACGCGATGACCGAGGCCGATGCTCGGGCCAACCCCGACTCCGTTGCAGGTAATCCCTTGTACACACTTGTATTTTTCATGTACATACGTGATATAAGCTTTAGGGAGCATGTACGGGTTAACCAACGACACTTTCGGCTCATTTTCGAGCGAAAAACAAAGTTGGAACTGCCCAGGGACGAACCGGCGCCGGTCTGGGCTTGAACCGGTGCCGGTCTGGTGTTAAAAGGTTACAAACGGGCTGGCAATAGCTTAACCGGCGCCGGCCAGGGGGGCAAACCGGCGCCGGGTCAGAGGAAATCTTCCGACGTGCGCAGCCCAGGGGTGAACCGGCGCCGGTCTAGGCCATACCCGGCGCCGGTCCGGTTCATTTTTCCCTGATTTTGATTCCAGTAGCTTAACCGGCGCCGGTCAGGCCCATACCCGGCGCCGGTCCAGTGTGTTTTTGTCCGAAAGTTTTCGTTTAAGCCCCGTTTCGACCCGGTACGTGAATAGTGTGTCTTACATTATTTATATATGTAGGAACATTAAAGATCAATGGTAGAAACGCGAGAATTCTCATTGATACCGGGGCACAACGTTCATTCGTGAGTGAGGCGTTTGCCGAAAGTTTAGGCGTACCGTTGATAGCAATGACACAACCCTTGTTGGTCTCTACACCGTTGGGAGACGATGTGGAGAGGAAACACTACTACCCTTCGTGTGAGGTAGAAGTGACGGGTCAACCCTTGACTTGTGACTTCGTACCTCTAAGTATGTTGGAATTCGATGCAATCCTAGGGATGGATTGGCTCGAGAAACATCATGCTCGAGTAGATTGCTACACCAAGGTTCTGGAACTCGAGGATGCTGAGGGGAACGTTCTACGTTTCGAGGGAGATCGGGGAGGATCTCATAGTTGTATTATATTCGTGATGAGGGCACGGAAGATGATGAAGAAGGGATGTCACGCATACCTTGCTTACGTAGTAGACGAAACAAAGAAGGAGGTTGACATCAATGATGTACGTGTCGTGTGCAAGTATCCGGTTGTCTTTCCCAAAGACTTGTCGGGACTTCCACCCGATAGGGAGGTCGAGTTTGTGATTGATGTAGAGCAAGGAACGAAACCCATTTCGATTCCTCCTTATCGAATGGCACCGGCAGAGCTTCAAGAATTGAAGGTCCAATTGCAAGAGCTATTGGACAACGGCTTCATTAGACCTAGTCATTCACCGTGGGGAGCACCGGTACTCTTCGTGAAGAAGAAGGATGGTACATTGAGAATGTGCATAGACTATCGACAGTTGAACAAGGTCACAATCAAGAATAGGTATCCTTTACCGAGGATTGATGACTTCTTCGATCAACTTCGGGGGGCGATGGTGTTCTCAAAGATTGATTTGAGGTCGGGTTATCATCAGTTGAAGATCAAGGAAAGTGACATACCTAAGAGTGCCTTCCGCACTCGATATGGTCACTATGAATTTCTTGTGATGTCATTTGGGTTAACCAATGCACCGGCAGCATTCATGGACTTGATGAACCGAGTGTTTAGTGAATACTTAGATCAATTTGTGATAGTATTCATTGATGACATCTTGATTTACTCCAAGAACGAGGAGGAGCATGAACATCACTTGAGGCTTGTACTTGAACGACTTAGAGAAAAACAACTCTTTGCCAAGTTCTCCAAATGTGAATTTTGGCTTAAAGAGATTGGCTTTCTCGGGCATGTCATATCCGGTTCGGGCGTTGCTGTGGATGACGCCAAGATAAAAGCCATCATCGATTGGGAGAGACCCAAAAATGTGAAAGAAATACGTAGTTTCCTTGGCTTAGCGGGATACTGTCGTAAGTTCGTCGAAAAATTTTCCGTGTTGGCATCCCCACTTACAAAGCTCACAAAGAAGGGGGCTAAGTTCATATGGGACGACAAGTGTGAGAAGGGGTTTCTTGAGCTAAAGAAACGACTTACCGAGGCACCTGTACTTGCCCTACCCATACAGGGAATAGGGTATGATATTTATAGTGACGCGAGCATCCAAGGACTTGGGTGTGTGTTGATGCAAAACGGTAAGGTGATTGCCTATGCTTCTAGGCAATTAAGGAAACATGAGGTGAACTACCCTACCCACGATCTAGAATTGGGGGCGGTAGTATTTGCGCTGAAGATTTGGAGGCATTATCTCTACGGGGAGACATGTCACATTTTCACCGACCATAAGAGCTTGAAGTATGTATTCACTCAGAAAGAGTTGAATATGAGACAAAGGAGATGGATGGAGATGATCAAGGACTATGACTTGATCATTGACTATCATCCCGGAAAGGCCAATGTAGTGGCCGATGCACTGAGAAGGAAGAGTACGTCGGGGACGTTACTCACATGTTTACGGGCATTGAGGGCACGCGTGGAGGTGTCCACGTGTGGGACCCTCATTGCTAAATTCGAGGTTAGGCCTACATTGCTGGGTGAGGTCAGTAGACGTCAGGCCATTGACGAGGAATGTCGGAAGATCCGCGAACGGATCCTTGAAGGGCCCGTTGAGAACTTTCGTATACGTGATGATGGTCTGTTGTTATTTAAGGATCGTGTTTGCATACCAAAGGATGAAGAGCTCCAAAATTCCATACTAGAGGAGGCTCATTCTTCGGCCTATGCCATGCATCCGGGGAGTACTAAAATGTACCGAGACCTGAAAGAAAGTTACTGGTGGTCAGGTATGAAGAGGGACATCGCAGAATATGTGAGCCGATGCCTTACTTGCCAGCAGGTTAAGGTGGATCACTAACACCCGGCAGGGCTTTTGCACCCACTTACCATTCCAGAATGGAAGTGGGAGCATGTGACCATGGACTTCGTGGTGGGGCTACCACGGACGGTAAACAACTATGATGCGGTTTGGGTAGTGGTTGATAGGCTCACCAAGAGCGCACATTTCTTGCCTATCAACATTACTTACCCTCTTGAAAGGTTAGCCAAGTTATACACGAAAGAGATTGTGAGATTGCATGGGGTCCCGATATCCATTGTCTCGGATAGAGATCCACGATTCACATCCAGGTTTTGGCCAAAGTTTCAAGCATCCTTGGGCACTAAACTGAAGTTTAGTACAACTTTTCACCCACAGACGGATGGACAATCCGAACGGGTGATACAGATTTTGGAAGACATGCTTAGGGCGTGTGCTTTGGAGTTCCAAGGGAGTTGTGACAGACATTTGGCTCTTGTGGAGTTTGCCTATAATAACAGTTACCAGGCGAGTATTGGCATGCCTCCATACGAGGCATTATATGGGAGGAAGTGCAGAACACCGTTGTGTTGGGACGAGGTTGGCGAGGCCAAACTCGAGGGTATTGAACTTGTCGAGATCACCAAGGCTAAGGTGACAGTCATCCGGGACAGACTCAAGGCTGCCCAAGATCGACAGAAGAGCTATGCCGATAAACGGCGTAGACCATTGGAGTTTGAAGTCGGTGTTGAGGTGTTCCTAAGGATTTCTCCTTGGAAAGGCATCATCCGATTCATATCCAGGGGTAAGCTTAACCCCCGATACATAGGTCCGTTTGAAATCCTTGAAAGGGTTGGGGCCGTGGCTTACCGTCTCAAGTTGACCCCAGAACTTGAGAAGATTCACGATGTATTTCATGTATCGATGCTCAAGAAGTATGTGCGGGACCCATCACATATTCTTGAGAAACCACCGGTGGAAATCCGAGAAGACTTGCAATACGCAGTAGAACCAGTAAAGATAGTGGGCCAACAGGTAAAGAAGCTTAGGAACAAGGAGATTCCTATGGTGAAGGTACTTTGGAGGAGTGATCGAGTCGAAGAAGAAACCTGGGAGACCGAGGTCTCAATGAGGGAACAATACCCGTTTCTTTTCGATTTGACACGTTGATTTCGGGGACGAAATCCCAAATAGGGGGGGTGAACTTGTAACACCGTCCTCAAATATATTTACCGTTATGTGAATTATGTATTGAATATGGTGTATTGAGTAATGAATTTACGAGGTTGTAAATTTTTGTTATTTCTTTTGCGTGAATAGTAAATTCCACGTGGGGCCCACACTCGGAGCGGGGGTAACCCGATAACACGAGACCACATGTTATATTCATCTTGGTCTAGATAATAGTTACATGGTGGTGGACCTTCATAATGGTCCATGAGAAAGGCATTGGGTTGACCGGTTTGGCAAACAGGGCCCAATTACCGGTATTGGTAATTTAACAGATAACAGCCCGAAATGAATTTCGGGGGCTTATAAATTAAATTTGGGGAATGTATATTCATTATGAGGGTCATAATGATTGAAAACACATAATATACTTTATTTGACCCGATCAAATAAAATATATTTAAAACAGTCCGAGAAATACAACTTTCGGGGCCGAATATACACTTCGGGACAAGATGGGATGACCTCCCACATGAGTGGGGGCCACCCCACGTTTTTTTAGCTTATGTTGACAAAAGGGATGCTGCACAACATAGAGGTGTGGTGTGGAGTGCATGAGGGTGATGGTTGGTGTGTGGATGACATGAGGTGGGCTCCCATCCCACACTCATTGGTTCATTGAAGACAAAACTAGTCTTCCCATCCCCTCCCCTCCATTATGCACGATTCAAGGACCAAGAAGGAAGGAAAAGAAGCCCTGCAAACCCATTTCTCCATAGCCAAGAGAGCTCAAGAAAACAAGAAGCTCAAGGAAGAAGAGGAAGTTGCAAAAGTAGAGAAAAAACCTTAAGAATAAAGGTGAGTAACTCCTTAATAACCTTTCTTACATCTTTTGATTTTCATATGACTTATATATCATATGAAGTACCCTTAAGATTGTTATACATGGTTATAAGTGTAGAACAATGGGTTGAAAGGTGGTTCTAAGTCCAAGAATGGACTTAGAAGCCAAAGAGACCGGTTCACCGGAAAATAACCTTTTAGAGGTTATTTGTTTTGATATGGGTTTTGTGATGATAAAACCTTGTTAGGCACTTGTCAAGGGTGATTTAAGAGCTTTCACAAAGTTGAAAGAGTCGCCGGAGTTATCGCCGGAATCCGTCAAAGTTCGCCGGAGTTCAACCGAGAAGGGTAGAACTTCATAACGCTCATTCGAGGTGAGTGGACGGCTTAATGTCTTATAACTCTTGGGTTAAGTATGAGATTACCTAAATAAATGTTATAAGTATTCATAATGATGTTTAAAGGAGCTTAAGCATGTAATTAGCCTAGGTAATTAGGCTTATGTGAATAAAACTACATGATTATGCATGTGAAGAATATGAAAAAAATGTATAAAAATATTTGTGATGTTTTGGATGACCAAAATGGCATTTATTGGTTGTTCTAGACATGGTATAAGTTGTGTAAAAATTTCGGGCCAAACGGAGCTCGATTCGGGGGTCAACTCGGGGGTCAACGGGCCGTTGACCCAAGGTCCCGGACCTAACCGGCGCCGGTTAGAGGGCATAACCGGCACCGGTTAAGCTGCTGCCACCGAATTCCATTTTCACCGAAAATGCGGTTCGGGGTCCGGTTCGAAGGGGGGATTAACCCCGGCCATCCTATATAAGTATATTACGCATGGAATTGCATGGAATATGATATTTAAATGTCAAGGTTTGGTATCTATTGATTTAAATCCTAAGACTTGGTTTAGTCTTTAGTAAGATATGATATAGACCCTATCTAGTGTGATAAGTGGTAAGTCATAGGTCGGGTGGAGTACCCAGGGATCGGGCGGTTATCCTCAAAACTCAGTTATAGGGTGGAGTACCCAAGGATCGGGCGGTTATCCTCAAAACTCAGTTATAGGGTGGAGTACCCAAGGATCGGGCGGTTATCCTCAAAACTCGGTTATATAGGGTGGAGTACCCAAGGATCGGGCGGTTATCCTCAAAACTCAGTTATAGGGTGGAGTACCCAAGGATCGGGCGTGTATCCTCAAAACTAATAGATTACATTTAATGATCTAGGGACGGGAGGTGTCCTTATGATAATTTATTTGAACAAGGAGGAGTTCTATACACTCATAGGTATATGGGTGGGTTGGGATTTAAGTCAAGGACTTTGGCTTCTACCATTTTTTTCAAATAAACAATGACCTACGGGTCGGGTATTTCCAAGTGTATATATACTAATATGTATTTCAAAACTTGGGGGGAAAGACTATACGTATATGTACCACCCTATGTTTGGGTCTTATACTTGAAACGTTAGTTATTCTACATTTAACTTGCTACTCGCTCGGTACTTGTACTGACCCCTTCGGGGGGCCCACCATTTCAGGTTAAAGCTCAAGTTGCTATTCTCACCTTGCTCGGTGAAGTGATCCTGTAAGGAATAAATGTAATTAGATTTTGATGATGCTAGGTTATTTAGATTAGAATTTTAGAGTACCCCCAATTAGATTTTATGTATTAGTACTTTCTGATGTAAGTATTAGTATAGTCAACAATCAGAGTTGCTCGCTTGTGGATCTGATCAGAATTGCTTTATGAGAACTGCCTTCAGAGTTGCTCGCTTGTGGATCTGATCAGAGTTGCTCTCAGCAGTTCATGAGAGTTGCTCATCAGAGAAACATCAGAGTTCGGTGTATAGCTTCATCAGAACTCAACATCCGACAAGCATCAGAGTTCCCACACCAGAGCTCGACTTGAAACTACATCAGAGCTACTCTTCAGAAAGCCATCAGAATCCAACGTATCAGAAGACTCCGATCAGAGTCCGACTAACACTTAGAAGAATTTCAAAGCTACCTTCAACGGCTGGGGAATTCATCAACGGCTAGAAGATATTCCGTCCAAGGAAAGCATTTAATGCCCATTAAATGAGCCTGATACGGTTTGGATTGATTGCAAATGATTGACCGAGAAATCTGGAAGATATATTATAAAAATAGAAAGCTTCCAAATCAGTGGGTCAAGTCAACAGTACGCACATTCAATGCAGTTGTCTCCTCCTCCAACAGGCAGACAACCCCAGTATATAAGCTACAAACCGAAGAACAGGAATATAACTTTTTTTGCAGAACTTTTGCAAGAACTTTTGCTCATCATATTTCAAGCTCTCTTGAGATTCAAATTCCACATTCATCAACAAGACTAGCTTACGTTGGGAAGACTCAGATTCTCACTCTTCAAACCCAACACACAGCAAAGTTCATCCTGTTCTTCAACACTTCAAGAACTTCAACTACATATCTTTTGGAACGAAGTTAGTTGGAGAAAACTCTGTTTTCAAAACATCTTCTGCAAAGAAGGGCGTCCAAGTAACTGCAGCAGTGAAGTGGTGATACTTCCGGGAAGCTGAGTGAAAGGATCAGTCATCAGGAAGCAGGACTGCATCCCGGGTGACAACTAGGCTTGAAGAAGGCGTGGAGAACTTCTTAAGTGCTAGGGACTACGGCGTTGTAATTGATCCTTACAAGCTTAGTGGAACAGTGGACTAGAGGAACGAGTTGTTCCTTGAACCACTATAAAAACTCCGGTGTCACTTACTTTACGCATTTATTTACTGCACTTAGGATTCTAACTGCATAACTCTAAGACTTGGAATCTGTGTTCAGCAGATCTTGTTTTCAGAGTTATCAGAAAGGCAATTGCCTTAGTATTTGTTCGAGGCTACCCGAAATTCTTATCCGCTGCAAAGACCAGTTCTGATCATCAGAACTTGACCATCTCTGACAAGTCAACTCTGACTTAGAGAAAAAGTTGAAAAACTTGAATCAGTCTATTCACCCCCCCCCCCCTCTAGACTGATTACCAACTCAAACGGGACCAACAAGTGGTATCAGAGCCTCCTTGTTCTTGTAATCTTTTAGGTTACTCTCTGAACAAAGATCCACTTGTTCTTAGCCTCTATTTATTTGTTATTATGGATAACTCTCTTGCAAAGCATCTCATGTTTACAGATCAGAAATATGATGATTGGAAGATCAGAATGAAGGCACATCTGTGTGCTCTTCATGATGAAATGTGGGAAGTCTTGGAGAATGGACCCTTTATTCAGTTCATGAAGATCAATCCTGCTCACTCTACTGATAACTCTCAGCCCCAGATGATTGAGAAGGCCATGTCTGAATGGACCAAGGAAGAAAAGAGACAATACAACCTTGACAACATAGCCAAGGACATTCTCTACAAGGCCATTGATGAAAGATACTTCAACAGAATCAAGAAGTGCAAGACTGCAAAGGAGATCTGGGACAAGCTAGATGAGATTGGAGCTGGAGATGAACAGGAAAGGGATAACAAGCTGACCATCGCCATGAAGAAGTTTGATGACTTCAAACTTCTGCCAGAAGAATGCATTGCCAAGATGCATGAGAGACTGCTGATCCTCATCAGTGAAATTTCTGAACTTGGCAAGGAACTCACCACCAAAGAAGTCAACATGAAGATCCTTAGAGGACTGCCTTCAGCATGGAAAATGAAGGCGATTGCAGTCCAAGAAAGCAAGAACATCAAGACCTACCCCACAGAGAGACTGATCTCAGATCTCAAAGCTTATGAGTTCGAGATGGTTGAAGAGAAAGAAGAAGTGCCAGATGAGAGAACCACAACTGCTCTTACTGCCAGCACTTCTAAGGCAACAAACTTTGATCCCTCAACTCTTCTATCTGATGAATATATGGCTGCCTTTGCCAGAAAATTCAGAAAATTCATGAAGAAAGATGGAAGGAGTCCATCTTCCATCAGAAGACCACATCAGAAGACCAAATCTTCTGAAAGCAATGGAGAGTACCTCTGCTACAACTGCAGACAGACTGGACACTTCAAGGCTAACTGCCCCTTCCCAAGAGTGTCCAAGAAGCAAGGACATGAAGAAGAAAAGAAACCTGATGATCAACACAGAAGAAGAAGAGCATTCGTCTCAGAGCAAGCTGAGAGAGATCCACTCTCTGAATCAGAGTCCAGTTCAGACTCTGACTCTGATGAAGCATTCTGCTGCTTGGATGCAGAAACTGAAGACCTTTGCCTCATGGCACAATCTGATGATGAGGTATGTTCTACAGCTGATTCTATTTCCTCTTCGGTAAGCACAGCCTTAAATGATGATCCAATGTCATCATTTTGGGAAGAGTTCAAAACTATCCAAGGATCTTATTCCTTTATTAAAGAAGAGAACAGTAAGCTGAAAGCTGAAAATGAGTCTCTTCTAAAGAGAATAAGAGAGATTGAACATCTTGAAGTCAGATACAATAGCCTTCTGAAGATGCAATCTTCTATGAAGGGTATCAATGACTTTCACAATTCTACCCCTGGTCTTGGATATGTTGAACCCAAGTCTGGTGAACTTTCTGTAAGGCCTAGCACCCAAATTGCTAAAGCCAAAAAGGTCATAGTTTCACAGACTTGTAGCCCCATCTGCCATGCTAGTACCTCTGGTACTAAGGTTACTCATGAGAAAGTCCTACCAGAGAACCAAAAATTAAAGGCCCAACCAAAACAAGTTTTGAAAAATAATGAACTAGGCAGAAGACCTAACTACAATAAAAATTTTCAGAACAATAAAATTCGAAGGCCAAAATTCATCAGACATCCTCATGATAACCGTATCAGAAACTGCTATCAGAAAGGCAGATATCAAGAGAAAATTAACTATAGACAAAAGAGGTTGTCTAGTCAACCTCAGAAGCCTAAAGTTAAGCGCTCCTCTGATCTTGATAGTATATGGGACTTCTTTCCAACAAAGAAGGCTATGCAAAAGTATGCAAACAGAAAGCATGATCCTCACAAGCATCTGCCCAAAGTGAATCATACATCTGTTTACTACGACTACCAGGTGGACAATGGGTACCATCCACCAAGGTTTCAGTTGATGAGACAAAAATGGTACCAACTACCAAGACTGCATTACCCCCCAGGACCCAACATTGCTTGGGTACCTAAATCTTCCTCTTAATTTTGTAGGAACTGTGTGCTGGAGCCATCTCAGAGCAAGAATGGTTTATTGATAGTGGATGCTCCAGGCACATGACAGGTGACAAGAGTTGCCTATCAGAGTTCCAGAAATACAATGGACCCCGAGTCACTTTTGGAGGAAATGACAAGGATGGTCAAACAAAGGGAAGAGGGAAGCTGATCAAGAACCAGATAATCATTGAAGATGTCTCATATGTCAAAGGTCTGAAGTTCAACCTCCTGAGTGCTAGCCAATTCTGTGACAAAGGCTACACAGTTGAATTCACCAAGACCTTATGCTATGTCAAGCATGAGACAACCAAAGAAGTGGTTCTTACAGCCAAAAGAAGGAAGAACATCTATGTTGTTGACTGGCAAACAGCAAAAGATGATCTTCAGTTGGAACATGCTCAATCGAGATGTGCTTCTTCTCCACATGATCTCTGATGAAGTGATGTCTGATCTCAATATGCTTGGTTCTAGAATGCAGCACAGGATTCTGAGTGATGGCAATGGCACTTGTGTTATCACACAACAGCTTGATCTCCTTTGCTTGCACTCCATAATCCTTGAGTTGTTGCTTCATCCAGAGTAATTGAGCACAGCAGCTTCCAGCAGCAATATACTCAGCTTCAGCAGTACTAGTTGAGATTGAATTCTGCTTCTTGCTAAACCAGGAGACAAGTCTCCCGCCTAGCAGTTGGCAGTGACCAGAGGTGCTCTTTCTGTCTAATCTCCAACCTGCGAAATCTGAATCAGAATAACCAATTAGTTCAAAATTACCTCCCTTAGGATACCATAGGCCTGCATTTGGATTTCCTTTGATATATCTGATGATCTTCTTAGCAGCAACCAAATGGCTTTCCTTGGGCTTTGATTGGTATCTGGCACAGATTCCTACTGCAAATGCTATGTCTGGTCTGCTTGCAGTCAGATAGAGGAGAGATCCAATGATTCCTCTATAAGTTGTTGCATCAACATCCTTTCCTTCATCATCTGGTCCAATTCCTTGAGATGCATTCATAGGAATTTTGACTGAAGATTTTCCATCAATTCCAAACTTCTTTATTAAGTCTCTGGTGTACTTTCCTTGGTTGATAAAGATGCCTTCTGGAATTTGCTTGACTTGCAATCCAAGGAAATAACTTAATTCTCCCATCATACTCATTTCAAACTTGTTCTGCATAACTTGAGAGAATTTCTTGCATAATTCTGGATTAGTGCTTCCAAATATAATGTCATCAACATAAATTTGCACTAATAGAATATGATTAGCAACAGAAATCTGAAATAGAGTTTTGTCAACCTTTCCTTTAGTAAACCCATGGTTCACTAAGAATAGGGACAATGTGTCATACCAAGCTCTGGGGGCCTGCTTAAGACCATAAAGGGCCTTTCTAAGCTTGTAGACATAAGAAGATTGAGTAGGAATGACAAAACCTGGAGGTTGTTCAACATAGACTTCCTCTTCAAGTTCTCCATTCAGGAATGCACTCTTGACATCCATCTGGTAGACTTTGACGCCTTGTGTGACTAAGTCACGTTGACTCGCGGGTGACGTCATTTAGTCATACGGTGGTTGTACACGCGCTCGGATGCGGTCTGGGGCGTGACATTTTCCCTAAGTAAGATATACTCCCTCCGTCCCAGGGAGAAGTTCCCGGGTTGACTTTCACACATATTTAGGAAATAAAGTTACTGAGGGGTAAATTTTACTGTTTGGCACTGTTTCAACACTGTTTGGCACTGTTTAGACACTGTTTGGCACTGTTTTGCACTGTTTGACACTGTTTTGATGTAGGATAACTTTCCATTTAGGGAAATGGGAACTTTTTGTTGGGACTACCAAAAAAGGAAAGTGGGAACTTCTCCCTGGGACGGAGGGAGTAATATTTTATGAAGAAGTAGTAAGATACAAGTAATAACAACAACCGATATAAATTCTTCAAAAATAAAACAACAGACATAAATTGATAACAATAATATTAATAAGGACAAATTGATAGTAATAATCCCAACTATTGGCGGTCCGCTCATAATAATCCCAACTATTGATTATTACAGAATAATCTCAACTTTAGGGACCTTCCGCCAATAATGGTCCCTATGAATAAATTCTTGTAGTTTCTAAAGTGGATGGGGTGAGATATAACAAGTAATCCCTCTAAATAATCTCAACTTTTAATTTTTATGCTTAATTTCTATTTAAAATTCACTTTTTATAGAGGTAATATATGGTCATGGACCATTTTTGGCGGATAGTCTATATAGTTGGGATTATACAAAAATAATCAATAGTTGGGATTATTTTTAGCGGACCGGCAATAGTTGGAATTATTATTTTCAATTTTTCCTAGTAATAATAATATAAGCAAATAAATCATGTCTGAGCTTTTTTATATGATCTGAATGTTTTCGATTTGATCTAAATGTATTTGATCTGAGTCAATTTGATCTGATATGAATTTTTCTAAACTAGTTAAATCTGATAAGAGTTATTTTGATCTAATCTAAATAAAATAAGGAAATAGTTTCTTTGACATAGTTTGACTATGCAAATATTAACGAAATTTTTCATTAAGGGATAAATTTCACTGTTTGAACATTGTTTGAACACTTTTTGACATAGTTTTACACTATTGTGTATTGTATTATTTACGAAATGAAAAATGTGGCATTTATTTTGAAATGTGACAAAAGGGAAAGTGTGTCAAAGAAAAAAAGTTATAAAACCAAGATTAGAGATCCTCAATACTCCGTATACCGTAATTTGAATAGTCTTAGCATTATGACAATTTTAAACAAAAAGAGTTATAAAACCAGGATTTTAATAGCTGTTCGCCACTACGTATACTGTAATTTTAAAAGTTCCTCTTTACATAAGAGAGTCCTATCTGTGCAACTGCACACTAGGCAGCAGTCCATCTTACATTTATTTGTAAAAAAACCCTACACCCATTGCAGACTTAGGAGAGAGGAATGGAAACTCTAGCCTTTTCGGCCATGGAAAGAAAGAAGCGGAAATTCCTGCTAATCTTGACTCTTTTCATAGAAAGTACTCTATTGTCCAAAGGTAAGAGGACCTGTAATTCATATTTTTCCTTTAAAATGTGGCCCTATTTTCTCATTCCATTCCATTCCATTCCTGCTAAACATGAGTGATCATCATTTTCCCACACTAGCCTTTGTGCTAGCAACCTCTTTATTTTTCTAGTTGTTGTAGGAATACTATCATACTAAATACATACATACGAAAGTACATGTGTAAAATATTAAGAGGACAACAGCTGGTTTTCTTTTTTTGGTGGTGATCAAAAGCATTGCTTCTTTTGAGTCACCGGATTTTCATTTATAAGAAGCAAATGAACGTATGTACAATGCAGTTACTCACTCACGCACATAACCCAATAACCCACTACTTGAAACATGCATGCTATGATAACTACCTCTACGTAATGCATAACTTTCACTAATGTAAAAAACAAAAAATAAATTCCACGTATGAATACATGCATGTCATGCAAAGTTTAGCTCCACATTTCCCCCTTAAACTTTCAATCTTCACTTAATCAACTGCAGCCCAATCTTTTTACGAAGTTCAATGAACCTTTGATTTGGAAGTGGTTTGGTAAGTATGTTTGTTAACTGCTCTTTAGTTTAGGTATGTAATAAACAATTGATAAAGCCAGAGGTCCTCCATTTTTGCATTGGAAAATTACTGAGCCTAATCCATGTATATTAATGACTGACCCATCTCCAAAACGTACCTTTCCATTTACAGAATGATCAATATCTGTAAAGCATTCCTTGAGTCTTGTCATATGGTTGCTAGCCCAAGTATCTAGATACCACTCCTTCTCCTTGAGTTTTCCTTTACTTTCAAATACAGCATGTATGTTATTCAACTCACAGATTTCAATCATCAATAGGGCTCGTTCTTCATGATCTTCAGTTTGAGTGAGATTGGCTTCCTCACTCTTTTCATCCACCAAACATTCTGTGGCAAAATGCCCCAACTTCACACAGTTATAGCAATCTGTCTTTGATTTTTCAAACTTTTTCTTTTGTTGAGATGTTTCTCCATTTCTTTCTTGGCTACTGGATCCTCTTCCACGTCCTCTTCCTCCCCTATAACTCCCTCTTCCCCTTGTAGGTTTGCTAGAGGAGTCATGAGTGTCCAAAGCCTTCCATTCTGCCCGGGTCAAGAGTACGGTTTCATCCCGTGAACTTCCAAATCTCTACATCCTTTCTTCATAGGCTTTTAGAGAACCAACAATATCCTCAACAGTCTTTGTTGTTAGGTCTCCAAATTCTTCAATTGTAGAGGAGATCTGTAGAAACCTTGGTGAAGTAGATCTGAGGAGTTTCTTTACAACCTTCTCTTCATTTACAGGTTTGCCTCACCCTCTCAGTTTTGTGGCAATGGTTGTGAGTTTTCCAGAGTAGTCATCTACTGACTCTGAATTACCCATTCTCATAGACTCAAATTCTCTCCATAGAGTTTTTGTCCTTACCTCTTTAACTTTGTCAGCCCCAAGATTCATTATTCTCAACATGTTCCACACTTCTTTTGCAGTCTTGTTGGCACCTAATTGCAGCAAGGTGTCTTCTCCAATGCCTTGGTAAATGGCTGCCAAAGCTATTTTATCTCTCCGGTTATCAACAGCTTCTTTTGCTTCAACAGCATCCCACACTCCTTGTGCCATCAAAAACACTTCCATTTTGATGGCCCATGTCGTATAGTTACTTTTATTCAGCATAGGATACTTGAGTGAGATAGAGCCTCCATCTCCTTCTGGCGTGCTCTTGCTGCTCTCACCGGATGATGAACTCGAACTTGTCCCAGTCATAATTCAATGACTTTACACCCAACGCTCTGATACCAAATGTAGGAATACTAGCATACTAAATACATACATATGAAAGTACATGTGTAGAATATTAAGAGGACAACAGTTGGTTTTCTTTTTTTTTTGGTGGTGATCAAAAGCATTGCTTCTTTTGAGTCACCGGATTTTCATTTATAAGAAGCAAATGAACGTATGTACAATGCAGTTACTCACTCACGCACATAACCCACTAACCCACTACTTGAAACATGCATGCTATGATAACAACCTCTACGTAATGCATAACTTTCACTAATGCAAAAAACAAAAAATAAATTCCATGTATGAATACATGCATGTCATGCAAAGTTTAGCTCCATAGTTGTTTATTGTTGTTGTTGTGCTCAAATGGAAAAAGTTCATGAACAATAACACCTTTCTCCTTGCCACATGGGGCATTGCATGGGGATGGGCATCTTCTTTAGATGCCATGAGCCTGCATTCTGGGCGTAAATGGGCGATTGTAGCCCACATTGCTCTGAACTCCATAGGGTGTGCTTACTGGGTGCTGCAAATTTATCGTCGTTGCATGGGTAGAATCCTGGGTAGCATGAATGTTTTGCTTGTAGAACTGTTGATCTGGTTCCTTATGCTTGCATTAAGTATCATCGAGTGGGTCCTCCGTCTTAGAGCTTTTCGTGACAAACGCGAGAAATTCATCGAAATAGACCAATGGTATCCATTGATCATCACTCTAATCGCAGCTGCCGAAAGCTTTCTGACGAAGTGGCTAGAGGACCGTGAGGATGCGAGGAAGACTCCACAACTAAAGAGGTTGGAAGCCCTGTTTGGGAATTTCGCTGGAGGGAATGCTACTCCGGCTGATTTTGTCATATTCTTACGACATGTGTTTGACTTTGCTCCATACATTCGTGCAGCAGTGGTGAGACTTGTTAGAGAAACAGAATCTGTGGAAATAAGAGCACAGCCTCTCCTAGTGGTGCCGCTAGAGCAAGAGATGGTGCCGCCGGAGCAGGAGATGGTGCTGCTGCAGCAGGAGATGGTGCCGCCGGAGCAGGAGATGGTGTCGCCGGAGTAGGAGATGGTTCTGCCGGAGCAGGAGATGGTGCCGCCGGAGCAGGAGATGGTACCGCCGGAGCAGGAGATGATCCTATCGGAGCAGGAGATGGTGCCGCAGGAGCAGGAGATGGTGCTGCCAGAGCAGGAGATGGTGCCGCCGGAGCAGGAGATGGTGCTGCCAGAGCAGGAGATGATCCTGCCGGAGTAGGAGATGGTGCCGCAGGAGCAGGAGATGGTGCCGTCAGAGCAGGAGACGGTGCTGCCGGAGCAGGAGATGGTGCCGCCGGAGCAGGAGATGATCCTGCCGGAGCAGGAGATGGTGCCGCAGGAGCAGGAGATGGTGCTTCCAGAGCAGGAGATGGTGCCGCCGGAGCAGGAGATGGTGCTGCTGGAGCAGGAGATGGTGCCGCCGGAGCAGGAGATGGTGCCGCCGGAGTAGGAGATGGTGCTGCCGGAGCAAGAGATAGTGCCGCCGGAGCAGGAGATGGTGCCGCCGGAGCAGGAGATGATCCTGCCGGAGTAGGAGATTGTGCCGCAGGAGCAGGAGATGGTGCCGCCGGAGCAGGAGACGGTGCTGCCGGAGCAGGAGATGGTGCTGCCAGTTATGTTTATTTGACTTTAGAGTTGTGGTTTAGACTTTAGAGTTGTTGTGAGTTTGTAGTTCATGTTAGTTTCTAGCCAGTTATGTTTTGATGTTAGTTACGTTGTTGTAGTTTGTTGCTGTTAGTTTGTAGTTCATGTTAGTTTCTAGCCAGTTATGTTTTGATGTTAGTTACGTTGTTGTAGTTTGTTGCTGTTAGTTTGTAGTTCATGTTAGTTTATAGCCCGTTATGTTTTTGATGTTAGTTACGTTGTTGTAGTTTGTTGCTGTTAGTTTGTCGTTCATGTTAGTTTCTAGCCAGTTATGTAATTTTGAGGTACTTATATCACTCTTCATCAAAGTTTGAAATATTTATAATATTTTTTACCTAAGTAAGATATAATTTTTTATGAAGAAGTAGTAAGATACAAGTAATAACAACAACAGATATAAATTCTTCAAAAATAAAACAACAGACATAAATTGATAACAATAATATTAATAATAATATAAGCAAAAAAATCATGTCTGAGCTTTTTTATATGATCTGAATGTTTTCGATTTGATCTAAATGTATTTGATCTGAGTCAATTTGACCTGATATGAATTTTTCTAAACTAGTTAAATCTGATGAGAGTTATTTTGATCTAATCTAGTTAAAATAAGGAAATAGTTTCTTTGACATAGTTTGACTATGCAAATATTAAGGAAATTTTTTAGTAAGGGATAAATTTCACTGTTTGAACATTGTTTGAACACTTTTTGACACTGTTTTACACTATTGTGTATTGTATTTATACGAAATGAAAAATGTGGCATCTAATTTGAAATGTGACAAAAGGGGAAGTGTGTCAAAGAAAAAAAGTTAAAAAACCAAGATTAGAGATCCTCAATACTCCGTATAACGTAATTTGAATAGTCCTAGCATTATGACAGTTTAAAAAAAAAGTTATAAAACCAGGATTTTAATAGCTGTTCGCCACTACGTATACTGTAATTTTGAAAGATCCTCTCTACATAAGAGAGTCCTATCTGCGCAACTGCACACTAGGCAGCAGTCCATCTTACATTTACTTGTAAAAAACTCTACACCCATTGCAGACTTAGGAGCGAGGAATGGAAACTCTAGCCTTTTCGGCCATGGAAAGGAAGAAGCGGAAATTCCTGCTAATCTTGACTCTTTTCATAGAAAGTACTCTGAAGAGCATCCCCAACGATCGATTTTGAAAATAGAAGTGCTGCACTCTATTGTCCAAAGGTACGAGGACCTGTAATTCATATTTTTCCTTTAAAATGTGGCCCTATTTTCTCATTCCATTCCATTCCATTCCTGCTAAACATGAGTGGTCATCATTTTCTCACACTAGCCTTTGTGCTAGCAACCTCTTTATTTTTCTAGTTGTTGTAGGAATACTATTATACTAAATACATACATACGAAAGTACATGTGTAAAATATTAAGAAGACAACAGCTGGTTTTCTTTTTTTGGTGGTGATCAAAAGCATTGCTTCTTTTTAGTCACCGGATTTTCATTTATAAGAAGCAAATGAACGTATGTACAATGCAGTTACTCACTCACGCACATAACCCAATAACCCACTACTTGAAACATGCATGTTATGATAACAACCTCTACGTAATGCATAACTTTCACTAATGCAAAAAACAAAAAATAAATTCCATGTATGAATACATGCATGTCATGCAAAGTTTAGCTCCACCGTTGTTTATGGCTGCTGTTGTGCTCAAATGGGAAAAGTTCATGAACAATAACACCTTTCTCCTTGCCACATGGGGCATTGCATGGGGATGGGCATCTTCTTTAGATGCCATGAGCCTGCATTCTGGGCGTAAGTGGGCGATTGTAGCCCACATTGCTCTGAACTCCATAGGGTGTGCTTACTGGGTGCTGCAAATTTATCGTCGTTGCATGGGTAGAATCCTGGGTAGCATGAATGTTTTGCTTGTAGAACTGTTGATCTGGTTCCTCATGCTTGCATTAAGTATCATCGAGTTGGTCCTCCTTCTTACAGCTTTTCGTGACAAACGCGAGAAATTCATCGAAATAGACCAATGGTATCCATTGGTCATCACTCTAACCGCAGCTGCCAAAAGCATTCTGACGAAGTGGCTAGAGGACGGTGAGGATGCGAGGAAGACTCCGCAGCTAAAGAGGTTGGAAGCCCTGTTTGGGAATTTCGCTGGAGGGAATGCTACTCCGGCTGATTTTGTCATATTCTTACGACGTGTGTTTGACTTTGCTCCATACATTCGTGCAGCAGTGGTGAGACTTGTTAGAGAAACGCAATCCGTGGAAATAAGAGCACAGCCTCTCCTAGTGGTGCCGCTAGAGCAGGAGATGGTGCCGCCGGAGCAGGAGATGGTGCTGCTGCAGCAGAAGATGGTGCCGCCGGAGCAGGAGATGGTGTCGCCGGAGTAGGAGATGGTGCTGCCGGAGCAGGAGATGGTGCCGCCGGAGCAGGAGATGGTACCGCCGGAGCAGGAGATGATCCTGCCGGAGTAGGAGATGGTGCCGCAGGAGCAGGAGATGGTGCTGCCAGAGCAGGAGATGGTGCCGCCGGAGCAGGAGATGGTGCTGCTGGAGCAGGAGATGGTGCCGCCGGAGCAGGAGATGGTGCCGCCGGAGTAGGAGATGGTGCTGCCGGAGCAAGAGATGGTACCGCCGGAGCAGGAGATGGTGCCGCCGGAGCAGGAGATGATCCTGCCGGAGTAGGAGATTGTGCCGCAGGAGCAGGAGATGGTGCTGCCGGAGCAGGAGACGGTGCTGCCAGAGCAGGAGATGGTGCTGCCAGTTATGTTTATTTGACTTTAGAGTTGTGGTTTAGACTTTAGAGTTGCTGTGAGTTTGTAGTTCATGTTAGTTTCTAGCCAGTTATGTTTTGATGTTAGTTACGTTGTTGTAGTTTGTTGCTGTTAGTTTGTAGTTCATGTTAGTTTCTAGCCAGTTATGTTTTGATGTTAGTTACGTTGTTGTAGTTTGTTGCTGTTAGTTTGTAGTTCATGTTAGTTTCTAGCCCGTTATGTTTTTGATGTTAGTTACGTTGTTGTAGTTTGTTGCTGTTAGTTTGTCGTTCATGTTAGTTTCTAGCCAGTTATGTAATTTTGAGGTACTTATATCACTCTTCATCAAAGTTTGAAATATTTATAATATTTTTTACCTAAGTAAGATATAATTTTTTATGAAGAAGTAGTAAGATACAAGTAATAACAACAACAGATATAAATTCTTCAAAAATAAAACAACAGACATAAATTGATAACAATAATATTAATAATAATATAAGCAAAAAAATCATGTCTGAGCTTTTTTATATGATCTGAATGTTTTCGATTTGATCTAAATGTATTTGATCTGAGTCAATTTGATCTGATATGAATTTTTCTAAACTAGTTAAATCTGATGAGAGTTATTTTTATCTAATCTAGATAAAATAAGGAAATAGTTTCTTTGACATAGTTTGACTATGCAAATATTAAGGAAATTTTTTAGTAAGGGATAAATTTCATTGTTTGAACATTGTTTGAACACTTTTTGACACTGTTTTACACTATTGTGTATTGTATTATTTACGAAATGAAAAATGTGGCATCTAATTTGAAATGTGACAAAAGGGAAAGTGTGTCAAAGAAAAAAAGTTAAAAAACCAAGATTAGAGATCCTCAATACTCCGTATAACGTAATTTGAATAGTCCTAGCATTATGACAGTTTAAAAAAAAAGTTATAAAACCAGGATTTTAATAGCTGTTCGCCACTACGTATACTGTAATTTTAAAAGTTCCTCTCTACATAAGAGAGTCCTATCTGCGCAACTGCACACTAGGCAGCAGTCCATCTTACATTTACTTGTAAAAAACTCTACACCCATTGCAGACTTAGGAGCGAGGAATGGAAACTCTAGCCCACATTGCTCTGAACTCCATAGGGTGTGCTTACTGGGTGCTCCAAATTTATCATCGTTGCATGGGTAGAATCCTGGGTAGCATGAATGTTTTGCTTGTAGAACTGTTGATCTGGTTCCTCATGCTTGCATTAAGTATCATCGAGTTGGTCCTCCTTCTTACAGCTTTTCGTGACAAACGCGAGAAATTCATCGAAATAGACCAATGGTATCCATTGTTCATCACTCTAACCGCAGCTGCCAAAAGCATTCTGACGAAGTGGCTGGAGGACGGTGAGGATGCGAGGAAGATTCCGCAGCTAAAGAGGTTGGAAGCCCTGTTTGGGAATTTCGCTAGAGGGAATGCTACTCCGGCTGATTTTGTCATATTCTTACGACGTGTGTTTGACTTTGCTCCATACATTCGTGCAGCAGTGTTGAGACTTGTTAGAGAATCGGAATCAGTGGAAATCAGAGCACAGCCTCTTGCAGTGGTGCCGCCAGAGCAGGAGATGGTGCCGCCGGAGCAGGAGATGGTGCCGCCGGAGCAGGAGATGGTGCCGCCGGAGCAGGAGATGGTGCCGTCGGTGCAGAAGATGGTCCCGCCGGAGCAAGAGATGGTGCCGCAGAAGCAGGAGATGGTGCTGCCGGAGCAGGAGATGGTGCCGCAGGAGATAGTGCATTCGGGGGAGGAGATGGTGTTGCCAGTTATGTTTATTTGACTTTAGAGTTGTGGTTTAGACTTTAGAGTTGCTGTGAGTTTGTAGTTCATGTTAGTTTCTAGCCGGTTATGTTTTTATGTTAGGTACGTTGTGGTAGTTTGTTGCTGTTAGTTTGTAGTTCATGTTAGTTTCTAGCCAATTATGTTTTGATGTTAGTTACGTTGTTGTAGTTTGTTGTTGTTAGTTTGTAGTTCATGTTAGTTTCTAGCCAGTTATGTTTTGATGTTAGTTACGTTGTTGGAGTTTGTTGATGTTAGTTTGTAGTTCATGTTAGTTTCTAGCCAGTTATGTTTTGATGTTAGTTACGTTATTGTAGTTTGTTGCTGTAGTTTGTTGTTGTTAGTTGTAGTTCATGTTAGTTTCTAGCGAGTTATGTTTTGATGTTAGTGACATTGTTGTAGTTTGTTGCTGTTAGTTTGTAGATCATGTTAGTTTCTAGCCAGTTATATTTTGATGTTAGTTACGTTGTTGTAGTTTGTTGCTGTTAGTTTGTAGTTCATGTTAGTTTCTAGCCAGTTATGTTTTGATGTTAGTTACGTTTTTGTAGTTTGTTGCTGTTAGTTTGTAGTTCATGTTAGTTTCTAGCCAGTTATGTTTTGATGTTAGTTACGTTGTTGTAGTTTGTTGTTGTAGTCTGTTGCTGTTAGTTTGTAGTTCATGTTAGTTTCTAGCCAGTTATGTTTTGATGTTAGTTACATTGTTGTAGTTTGTTGCTATTAGTTTTTAGTTCATGTTAGTTTCTAGCCAGTTATGTTTTGATGTTAGTTACGTTGTTGTAGTTTGTTGCTGTTAGTTTGTAGTTCATGTTAGTTTCTAGCCAGTTATGTTTTTATGTTGGTTACGTTGTTGTGGTTTTGTTGGTGTTTTTTTTAGCCTAGACCAATGTGTAAGTAATAGCAGTATTAATGTCTTGTGTTAAGTTATTTGAAATTCTATAATTGCATTGTTCTGAAATACGACATTAATAGTAAGATTGACTTAATACAAAGATCGATATTAATTAATGCATATAATTAAACTGAAACACGACAACGTATAGAGGGAATTTAAAATACTCTATGGTTTTAGATTCTACTTCATGTTCTTTCTGGTTAACTGACATACTCCAAAGTGGTTGTTTAACTTACAAAGCGTTATACGCGGTACCAAGTATCAATCGTACTATTTAAACTATTTATACTAGACGATATACCCGTGTGATGCACGGGCCATAGATACATCTAGAATCAGAATAATAGCTTGTTTAAATATTATTAAGGCAATTTAATATCATGGTATGTAATGTGTACTATTTTATATAAAAGCGGAGTAGCACACTAAATATTATTATAATTTTGATTATGTAATAATCAAAAAAGGCGTAAGATTACACTATACACGGCAATGTAAAATCATGATAGTGCAATGTCAAGTGTTTATATCGCTTGTGCTCACGAAGTTTAATAGAATAGGACACTCCATATCATTTATTCATTAATGTGCACATATTTTCATAAGTTTTGAAATACTTCTTTTTAGACCACGTCATTACTTATTAGTGGTGCTTACACCGTGACCCTCGCCAATGCTATAAGAACTTTTATTTCACACCTTACCCTAGGTATATCCCTCTGTCCCAAAATTAAGTTTCTAGTTTGACTTCACGGGTTTTTAGGTAGAATAAAGTTGAATTTTTAAAAATGCCCTTGGGTTATTAAAAGGTGTATTGGCCAAATAGGTATAATAAAGGGGGTAATGAATAGTGAAACATGGGTAACACACATCAATTGAATGAATTGATGTGAGGATGAAACGATAAGCAAATAATAAAAACTTACCAAATATAAAAACAAGTTGAGGTACTTAATTTACGGACATCCCAAAAAGTGAAGTGAGAACTTAATTTTGGGACAGATGGAGTATATGGTAATGTACATCTCATCATGAGTTAAGAAAACTTTAAGAGATAAATATCCCCTTGATGCAAATATTGTCTCTGGTTTTGGTTTATCATAAAGAAAAATGAAACGATGACTCAGAATTGTCTTCTTGAACATTTGAAAAGAATTCTGCTATCTGACATGATCAAAGATAATTTTGGAGTAACACTTTTTTACGAATACTTTTGTCAGATATAACCTTTGCCTTCTGCACGCATTCATTCAAGTAACAATAAACCTAGTCACATTATATAATTCAGAAGTCTAGTCAATGCATGTTTACCATTATAATATGAATTCAATCTTTACTCCCGATTTATAGTTTGGTATTTTGGATGCATTGATGGTATTAAAGAACTCTTGAATATGCATATTTTCAAACCCAATGCAGCTATTTCTTCAAGTGTACATGAGCTATCAAAACCAAAATACATCTGCATGTCTCCAAACATCAACAAAATCATTAGAGCATCTCCAATGCTACAATGTGCACAGTGCACATGTGGCATGAGAGATAGCCACATAAATATAAGTAAATAAATTCTTTATCTCCTTATTTGAATAATTTTATACTGTTTTGGAAAGTTTTTCTCCACAATGTCGAGGAGACGGTCACATTTTGCTATTATACTGTTGACCTTTGTATATAAAAACTCAACAGTATTGCGAGATTAAACATTTCCTCCCATACGATTATACGTAGTCAGGGCCAGCTTTAGCATTTTAGAGGCCCTAGGCAGAAAAGGTTTAACATTCACAAATCATCTCAGGTCAAATTTTTATTTACTCATCATATAACAATGTGATGTTTGATAACATTAAAATTGGTTTGGTCGGTTGCTTATGCTGAAATTTATGAAATTCTAGCTGAAGTGGTTGGATTAGTTTGATCCTCTACCATAACTTCAGTCAATCCAGTCAGAAAAGTAACTCTTACCCCACTTATTTTGATTATTACACATCTCATCACATGAAATCAAAAGTTACGAGCTCAATACCTACATATTCATATATAGTAGGGCGTATAAAATTCACAAATAAATATGTATGTCATCCTAAAAGCCTAAAATTAACATATAGAATTATAAATGGTTAGTCACAAAATAAGTAATCTAACAAACATGAGAAAAGGCGATTGAGTAAAATTTAAAAGTAAGATTTTAACAAAACACATAAAAATAAAGCAAAACACATGAGTAATTAATTATTCAGAATAGCATTTCTTATTAACACAAAATGGTGCATTTAAGTTAAAATTTTACAATTACAAAGTTAATCAATAAAAAAAATCATAAACAAAGAATTAGCTTAAGTATATGAATGGGTGGATATCGTGGATTACCCATACCGACCGATTATAACCCAGAAGCATCAATTTATAAACATTTATCAATTATACGGAGTGGAGGAAGTATCATGCAATACATTTTCATTTAACACACTAGGTATATTAATTATAAATATTTTTTTAGGCCCTCTAAAAATTGAGGCCCTAGGCAAATGCCTTGCCAAACTTGGCCTATGGCCGGCTCTGTACGTAGTAATTGTGGCCGGTAATTGTTTTATGTATTTTTAACAATGTGTGTGTTCATGAGAAAAATGTCTTGTTGAGGATCGATTTCTTTCCGACTCAGGTCTCCAACCCCTTTGCTATACTCACACACACCACTCTAGGCTAGACCACAACACAACTCCAAGCTTCTTCTCTACCACTAAGGTATTCTCTCCCTCTCAGACAAAGCAAAGGAAGAAGGAAGAAGGGCACTGCTCTCTGGGAAGTCTCTCACGCAGGCTCCTCTCACAAGAAAGAAGAAAGCTACTAAATAATAAGCTGGCAGACACAAAGGACACTCACAGGTGATGCAAAGACAAGGAGGACTACTGCAGATAGATCAAAGGGGTCACTCCACATAAGTCAAAATGGCCATATTATTGATAAGGAGAGATTCAAAACAAGAGGTGCCAAAGTGGGAGTAAACATGGGATGCAAGTCAATAATAAAGTGGAAGGGAGGCCTTAGTAGGACCAATACCTCCAACATTCTCCACCTTATTGATCCTAGGTGGTGTAGAGTAGCAATACAAAGTTGTGAGGAGACTCATCATCGCCGGACCATTACAAGTACATCATTCCGATCATACAAGTAATAGATGAGAACCAAAGTTCCCTTTCGGACCAGCTTACCGTGCAAACCCACTTCACGATGGACTAAACTCTACCAATCGGTCCTCGAGTTCAGAACCAAAACCATCACAAAACTATTAACAAGCACAACACATGTTAATAGACCACGCAAGCAAGCATCCGGGAGAAGTTGGGGATTCCAACTAATCCAACAACCACACATAACAAGCACAAAGAAAATAAAAGAAAAAATATTATTTCTATAACTAGCACAGGTAGAGCTCACATAATCACTTGGTATCACATTTTCAAAACACAAAGAAAATAGCATACCAAATATCACAAAGATTTTAATTAAAAGATAATTAAGCACATTTAAAGCAAACTCAGAGGAAATATAGTCAAACACATTGCACATATAATTTCTCACATGCTTCCTAATGTCTCTATCTCTAATAACATGGCAATCACGCAACTCAAGCATATTGCACACAACATTCATATCATGCTCCACCTTAATAGAAATATTATTTTCTTTATTTTCACCATGAAAAACATTTTCATTCACAAATTTGGGTTCGGTTTCAACAAGTAAATCAGAATGAACATCAGACAAATGCTCCACCTCTTTTGGAGCAACATGAGGAGAAACAAGCAGGCAAGGAAATTCATTTTCAACAAAAATGACATTTCTACTCATCAACACATTGAAGCAAGTTTCACTCCTACACCAAAGCCTATAACCTTTCATGCAATCATGATATCCTAAGAAAACATATTCCTTAATCCTAGGTTCAGATTTATCATTCACACGATTCACATAAGCAGCACAACCAAACACTCTCAAATTTGGCAAGTCAAGTGGTTTGCCCATGAACACAGATTCAGGGCATTTCCCTCCTAAGGGAACAGACGGGGACAGATTAACCAAATCAACAGCATAACAAATAGCTTCCCCCCAGAACTTATTAGAGAGCCCAGATGAAGCTAACATAGCCCTCACCCTCCCTAATAAAGTTCTAACCATCCTCTCAGCAACCCCATCCAGTTGGGGTGTGGAGGGAAAAGATTTATGCATAGAAATACCCCAAGTATCACATAAATCACCAAGCTGAGTATCACCAAGTGGTCCTTAAAAAATTAATTTTCTTACCAGTTTGTTTTTCAACAAGGGTTTTCCAGTTTTTAAACTTATCAAAAACTTCAGATTTATTCTCAATCAACAAAACCCACACTTTCTTTGAAAAATCATCAATCAACGTCAGAATGAATACAATCAAGCACATTAGTACACTTAGGCAGATTAGGAAAACCAACTCTAGACTGTTTTCCTAGCACATAGGGTTGCACACAATTCACAGAATCAAGTAGGGGTTCAGCATGACAAACATACAAGTTGTTTTTCATCTCAGCTTTGAAAACAACTAAACAACCCTTCACAACTTTCATGATTCTCTTCCCTCATTTTCCCTTCAAACCCTCATTTTCAAGAGAAGCACAAGATAGCAAATTACAGTACAGCTCAGGAACATGCCTAACATTCTTCAAAGTAAGCACATAACCAGAAGAGAACCTAAGGCACACATCTCCTATTCCTAGCACATTGCATTTCTTCTCATTTGCTAAAGACACAAAGCCATGCTCAATCTCTGTATAGTTTGAAAAAACATTTTTCAAAGGGGACATGTGAAAACTACAACCAGAATCTACCACCCAATCTTATTTGAGTTCTGATATCACAGAACTCAAATAATCATAATCACATAGATTTCTCATCACAAAAACATCACCTAAATCATCTACACACGTAGTCAAATTAGCATGCTCACTATGCTCATTTTTCCTAGATTTAGGACAGTCTCTTATGAAATGACCAGGTTCATGACAATAATAGCAACGCCTCGAATTAGACCTAGACTTAGATCTATGTCGTCTACTATTATTTTCTCTACCCCTCACATGCATAACTTCATCGGATTTTCTACTCTCACCCATTTGTTTTAAATCTAATTCCTTACTCTTAAGACCACTTACCACAATGTCAAGAGTCACATTATCTCTACCATACTTAATAGCAGATTTCACATCACCAAAGGAATCAGGAATAGCATTTAAAAGAGCAATAGGGGAATAATCATATATATGCTTATCACCACACAACTTAATATCCGAAATAAGTTTCGTAAAAACATCTAGATTTTCTTCAATATCTATAGACATATCTAGTCTAAATTTGAAGAATTTCTCAAGTAAAAATATCCGGTTAGGCAAAGAGGTTTCGGTATACAGTTCATCTAATTTATTCCAAAGAACTTTAGCACTTTCTAAAATTCCAACTTTTCTAATCACAGAGTCAGATAAGTTCAAATAAATCACAGAACATGCACTTTCATTCATTTCAGCCCTTTTCTCTTCCGTGTCAGAAATTAAATAGGTTTCGCCAACTGCTTTGAAACAGTTTTGTTGTATTAAAATACATTTAATTTTTTGCTTCCAAATGCTAAAATCAGATTTTCCATTAAATGGAGCCATACCATACTGATTATAAGAAGACATTTTCATAGAGAAAAACAAGCAACAAAATAAAATGTAAATTTCGCTGAAAAACAATTTAAATATTTATAAGGCTACAAATATACGGAGCAACTAGCACGAACACGCGTGGAGTATTAATGAGCACCAAACTCAAGTTCAAACCCCTTGTTCTTCCGTATAAGCACAAATAAATAATAAATTTTCAGCACAAACACAATACAACAATTTAATCAATTTTAAAAGCAGTAATAAACCTAAAACATAATTTCTACACAATAAAAGACTAAAAAATCACTACAAAAGCGATAAAAAAAGGTTTAAAGTCAATATACCGGAGCGAAACCCTAGGAGAGGCGTTTCGACCTTACCCACCCAATTTTTTAAAAAAAATTGGGATTTTCGGAAGGTTTGATTGGAGTGGACTGCCCGTTGACTATCCGTTGATCGAGTTTGACTGAGCAGTTGATCGAGTCTTTCCTTTGCTCCAGGTCAGCCAAATTTTAACCCACTAAGTCCAAGTCGTGAGTTAGCTGCATCAGGTCCAAGCTCCTGCTTCTGCGTGAAGTCCTCGTCCAGCTTTAGCAATTCAGCATCCCAAGAGCACAGGAGCCCAGTCCAACTATAGCCCAAATCCAGCTTTTGTTCAGAACCCTCAGCGTCCAGGTCTTCAAGCTCTCAGCCCCTCTGTGTTCCTTCTTCGTTCGCCCAAGTCCAGCATTACAAAACGCGACCAGCAACCTTGCGAACAACTTCAGGACTTCAGCTCCCGTCCAGGTCCAGCGTCAATCCCGGCGATGAACGGATTTGGGTGAGCTACGTACCTGCGACGGACGAAGAGCTGCAATGAATTCCAAGCTAGCGGTGAGACTCACCGGTGACGGAATTCCGGTGAGCTGCTAGCGACTGACGAATGGCGACAGGCAGCCGGTGGTGGCGAGCGGCGAGCTATCTCCGGCGACAGCTCCCAGGCTTCCAAGCTCCGGCTACGAGAGACCTCCGGTGAACCAGCTCCAGGCAGACGGATCTCCTAGCAACGAGAAACTACCTGCAGCGGCGCACTTCCAGTAGCTACAAGGTCAAGCGAAGCTTTAGCAGGTGTCCACCTCCATGACCTCGATTCTACGGGCGGCGGCGGAGGGCAGAATCCGTCTCTGATACCACTGCTGAGGATCGATTTCTTTCCGGCTCAGGTCTCCAATCCTTTTGCTATGCTCACACACACCACTCTAGGCTAGAACACAACACAACTCCAAGCTTCTTCTCTACCACTAAGGTATTCTCTCCCTCTCAGACAAAGAAAAGGAAGAAGGAAGAAGGGCACTGCTCTCTTGGAAGTCTCTCACGCATGCTCCTCTCACAAGGAAGAAGAAAGCTACTAAATAATAGGTTGGCAGACACAAAGGACACTCACAGGTGACGCAAAGACAAGGAGGACTGCTGCGGACAGCTCAAAGGGGTCACTCCACATAAGTCAAAATGGCCATATTATTGGTTAGGAGAGATTCTGTAACACCCCCATTTTCCCTCCCGAAATAATACTTGAAATAATATATTTATTCATAATAAACTTGATTTGTTCATTCAAAATAGATGAAAAGTTTTGCAGCGGAAATAACATTAATTGGGAAATGGGTGTTACCGCCACATCCGGTCATCTCTTAACCGAATGCACAGGCAATCACCAAACAAAGTAAAACAAGTGTTCAACATAATTGGATTGTTTATTTATGACTAGGTTTGACTAAGGCATCTCTAAACCGCTCTCGTGGTCATACAATCATCAGTCCACATAAGCATCATCACCTGCACAAATAAAGTGCAGAAAACAAAACAAAGAAAAAGGAACAAAAATTAGCTTTAGAGCTAAGTAAGTACTACCCAACCCCGTAAAATAATCAGGTTTGGCTAAAAATAGTTTTTCATATAATACTATATAAAAATGACACACTCCACCAAAATTCTTTTCTCTTTGATATTTCTCAAAATCACTTCTTTAATAAAGTCCTCAACTTTTCTTTGAAAATACTATAGTAACTCTTCTCTTAGAATTTCTCAAAATTCACTTCTTCTCTATCTTCCTAGTAATTTAGAAGGGCGGTGCTCAACACGTACTCTGGTTGAGCCCGGTGGTTACGTTGTTATGTACGGCCACCCCGGGACTTTTGCCGGTACCACAACTGCTAATGGAAACGAAACGACTACCTTAAGTGTGCACACCCCCTAAAAGGGATTCCAAGCCCTCCGAGTAGTAAGTCGTCACGAGTAATCGGGACTCAGTCTACCAACTACCCCACCTTTAAAATTCTTGAATGATTAGGGACTACTACTACTATAACTTCTTCTTAAAAGGGATCATAGATCCAAATGTCACTTCAAACTCAAATTGTACTTCTTAGTAGTAGCAGCCTTAATCACCCTCCACATTTATCCGGATGTGGAAAACCGACACCACGGATTTCTCCCGGGTGCTCACTTCTTATGAAAACGTAAATTTTATCTTGACTTTAGATATACTTCAAAAAAATATTTCTCAATCTCTTCAAATAGTCTCAAAGATATTTAAAAATATTTAATACCCAAAAGTACTTAGTTTGCACTTCTCAAATACCATAGATCTAATATCTCCTCAAAATCACATACACATAATTCAAAATTCACACTTAATCACATAATGCATAATAAACATATAATACGAGGAAAACATTTTGGATCGGCAGAGAAACTTACTTTAACTCCTGATGCGTCTAGTTCTCCTCCTCTAGTCCGGTCTTTAAGTAATCACCTTATTAATTAAGATGATATAATTAGACACTTATTTTATTTTTAGTTCTTTACCCGATTTCTCCATTATATATACTATTTGAATCTAATTATCATTTCAAATTGTCTATTCGACTTTAGATTTTTCAAAAATTATTAATTGACCTCTCCTATCAGTTATACCAAATTAATTTAATTACTATTGTAATCGTCCTGCATTACTTCGATTATCATATGTGAACATTTAATCGTTATATCATAACCTGAATAGTAGTATAATTATTTTAGTTTACAAACGCCGTTAATTTAGTCTGCTTACAAAATATCCAAATAAATAATTATATTTTGAATATTATTAAAATATACGAATTGTATAAATATTCGAATTATCTCAATTATAGTTTATTATAAGCAGGTTCGCACTTAATAACTATCTCATAGTATTTAATCTAATTTAAATTAATTCGGTTATTAACATAACAATCATTTATTAATTTTAATCGGTCTAAATAAAATAATTAACTAACTCAGTTCATTATATTCTTTTCAGGCTAATTAACGTGTCCACTAATTTATTAACAGTAGTTATTACTAATATCCTCAAACTAATTCCGTCCAAAGTAGTTAATTACGTATACTACCATTCTCCTAACTCATATGACTATTACAGTTACCCTTATTATTATTATTATTCTTAGTGTTTTTGCTATACTTTATTGATATCAACATTATTATTAACATTATACCGTTTGTCAAATTAAATCTATTAATACTCCTCAGCTAACCCCTCGTTCCATATCCAGTTAAAAGACAAGTTCTATTAATAGTACACATTATCCATTTATAACCTTTTTTTTAAGATTCTTGTAAGTCAATTACTACTATTTCTATTATCGTAATTTATTATACTTCGTACTTCGTATAACCTTAGCACTGTCCATTACTTTCGATATCGGTCAGCACAAATTACTACTATAAGAGTTGGCCATAAAACTTTTATTATTATTCAAATCCAATCCAGCCATTCATTGTTTTTTTTTAATGTAGCAAGTATATCATTAATACTACGTAGTATTATTAGTTCCAGTTCAGTCTAGCCTTCACTTCTAGTTTATTAGCCAACCAGGTAGCCAGTGTTATTAAAAGTAGTCCAGCCCAACCATAGGCTAAAATTTTAACAAAGGTCCAATCGTAAAAAAAATCATCGCAGGAAAAGTCTTTTACACCAAAGCTAGTCGCCGGAAATGAAGAAAACGCATAGGACGTCGGCTTACCTTATTCACGGCGGACGTGTGACACGGTGGAGGCGGATGACGTCTCAGTTCAGCCTGGTTGCAGAGTGGTGGTCTGGTGGCAACAGCAGCTACTTCGTCAACCGTGGAAACCAGTCCGGCGGTCACTCCGTCAAGCTATTCCTCCTTCTTCCGATGATCGTTTCTACTTCCGTCACTCTCTTCCCTTCCTCTCTTACTCACCGAAGATTTAGTATGGTTTTTGGCTGCCGGTTTTGGGTAAATAGATTTGCCGCAGCGAGGATATGATATATATATTATACGTAGTATGATGAGTATATACGTATATATGACTATATGAGAGTGTGACGTAAGTATAGGCGTTGCTCGAGGTGTCGAGATATTCAATATGCAGATCACGTATTTATAAGGTCAATCCGAAGCTCAAGCTGCCATAGCGTAGGTTGCTGCAGAAGATTCCTTCGTTGGCATATCTTATCACTTTCTACGTACGCATGTGGCCGGTTTGCTGGTCTTTAGTACGCATATACAAACTATATATTTAAAACATCTCATTTGTGAAGCTTTCCATGCGCAGGTACAAAAGGTTCTGGGTCCATTTGCATTTGGTTCATACATTATAAGCCCAGCTAGCTAGCTAATATATACATGTGTGTTATATGTATGTGTGGGTTGTATGTATGTGTGTCTCCTTGTTTGTACATGCATGCATGTGAATAATAGGCCAATACATTGTACCATGTATCATTATTGTTATGTACGCATCTATTATTATTATTATTATTATTATTATTATTATTATTATTATTATTATTATTATTATTATTATTATTATTATTATTATTATTATTATATTATTATTATTAGGTTATTCATACTTCGTATATATATTTGGTTGACAAGTCAATTTGTTTGTTTTTTTTTAACATTGTTATTTTATTCTGATATTTAGTGTACGTTTCTACACATATTAAAATTGTTGAAAATGTCACTTTTATTTATCTGATTAATATGTCACTGATGTAAAAATTTTATCTGATTCCGTTGAAAATGTCACTTTCGTAACATTTTATCTGACTAATAAAATTATCTATTTTATTTTAATTTTTCGGGGTATCACAGATTCAAAACAAGAGGTGCCAAAGTGGGAGTAAACATGAGATGCAAGTCAATAATAAAGTGGAAGGAAGGCCTTGGTAGGACCAATACCTCCAACATGTCTTTCTAATTATTTGATATTTGGTTATATACCGATTGCCATCTCTCGATATGTATAAACTCACTACCATTAGTTTCAAATTTAGTGACATTCAACATTTTCGATCTATAAATTCATTTGAAAGAGTTTGCGGTTAATATTAGCAATGTTAAATACTAGCCCGTATTCATAATATTTGTAACCTTGGGAAATAGTTATTCCTTACATGTTTATTTTAAAAAAGTTGATTACAAAAAATGGTATTCAAAGTTTAATATGTCGTATTACTTGGAAAATTTAATTTAATTAAACATTATTCAAAGACATTTTCACCTAGGGAGGATGAGGACCAAGGGAGACGAAAGTTTCATCTAAAGAAAACTCTAAGTGTATGTTTGAGAGTTTGGAAGAAAGATGAATAGAAGACTTAAAGGTATGTTGTTAGAGGTGTAATGAATGGGGACAGTGAAGAAAAACTTCTTTGTATTTGAAAGTAATGAATTTTGAAGAAGAAAGTCATTGAAGAAATTATAATTAAAATCACTGATATGACGAATTCAAATAGTTGAACTAATATTCATTTTAAATTGAACTTAAATTATCATTTCATTAATTATTAAAGACCTTCATTAATAGTAGCTTCTCTTTGCAAAATGCCAACATCCTTGAACTGGAATGAGTATATATGCCGTAACATCCTCTTTGTGAGAGTCACAGTGATGTCATTGAACCACAAGATTTTTACCATTTTATATTTTTGGAAAGCATTTTTTCTTTGCTTAAAGTTTGAACTAGGTACAGAGTATTACACTATTACTTAAGCTCTAAATATTTTGCTTAATTTTTTTGACCGTGCAACGCACGGGTGAGAATACTAGTATTATAAAAAAGATAATATAAAACGGGATGAATATACTTAAAAAAGATAAAATAAAAAGGGTAAATATAATGTTTATATATAAGGATAAAAGAATAAAAAACAAGAAAAAAGATGAGGGGAAATAATAATAATAATAATAATAATAATAATAATAATAATAATAATAATAATAATAATAATAATAATAATAATAATAATAATAATAATAATAATAATAATAATAATAATAATAATAATAATAATAATAATAATAATAATAATAATAATAATAATAATAATAATAATAATAATAATAATAATAATAATAATAATAATAATAATAATAATAATAATAATAATACAATATCACTCCTTCACACGAATATCCGCCCTCCACTTTGCTCTCTCCAAAGTCATACCCTCATCCAACCCAAGAAGAAGCATAGCATATCACTTCAGACTGCCCTAACCCACGTCTGTTTGGGTCTTCCTCTCCCTCTCTTCCCTGCCTCTTCACCACACATATCAACACGTCTGACAGGTGCATCATTCGGTCTTCTACGCACATGACCAAACCACCGTTGGCGAGACTCTTCCCCTCCCTCTCATCCCTTTGTCTGATTGTCTCATTTCTCACGTGGTCCTTCCTAGTATGCCCACACATCCAACGCATCATGCGCATCTCTGTCACACTCGTCTTTTGAATGTGACATTGTTTCACCGTGTAACACCTCGGCCCCGCAGGACCCGAGGTAGTCACTCCGGACCAATAGTACTATCAATCCATTTATATTAAATCTCAAAGGTTACAATCACCCCCACTTAGGATCACAACGTCCTCGTTGCGCCCATAAATCAATCTCAAATCTCAATCCAATCCCAGAATACTCCCCCGCTAAGTGTCCGCCTGATATCCAACGGGTCAGCACACTATCGCAGGGTTGCTCTGCTACCACCTGTAACACCCCGGCCCCACAGGACCCGAGATAGTTACTCCACACACCCTCTAGACCACTAGTACTGTCCTCACAAACCACCACGAGTCTTTACCACGCACTTTGTCCTAACTCATGCACGCCCTGAGAAACTTTCCAGGGGGTCACTCATCCCAAGACTACTCCCATGCAAGCACGCTTAACTTTGGAGTTCTTGGGTGATGAGCTCCCTTAAAAGGAGATGCACCTCTGTTGGTATGAGTCGTACTATTAATCCTCTTATATTAATCTCTGGTATTACACACCGCCCAACACTCTACGCCATACAGCAATGCAGGCCTAATTGTTGTCCTATAAAATTTACCCTTTAGTCTGGTCGGCATACCTCTACCACATAGAAATCCTGACTCACTCTTCCACTCCATCTACCATGTTCTGATTCTATGAGATACATCTCCATCTAGCTCACCGTCTTTCTGAATTATGGAGCCCAAGTAACGGAATTTCATTTAAATTACTAAAATGTCACCGACTGTACGGTGCTCACTATACAGCCGGTTGTGCGATATACGCATTCAATATAAACCACGTGAAGATATACGAAGTACGATAGTAAGTTACATATGCTCAACTAGTATATGATTAAGTCACTATCATAGTTTAGTGTAAAAAAATGTTTTATCTCAAGAACGAAAAACTATAAATTAATGTTAGGCATTAATGTTTTATCTTTAGTTTATTATATATAGTGTATTAATTACTAACATGAGTTTTGCGTTATACTAAAAGGAGTATAGTGTAAAATAAATGGGCATGAGTAAACAATATACGGAGTAGTAAGAACACGATTATATTTGTAATTCGAGAACGAAAAACTATAAATTATTTTTTATATTCTCATAGTTATATATAATGATAGTTTAGCAAATTGTTAATAATGAATCTATTACAAGTATGTATTATAGAAAGGAGTTTACGTTATATTTGAGTGAGTATAACGATTAAAAGAAACGAACACACACAATGAATATTGAGCACATTAGAGAGTTCAAATGAGCTTTTGAATTTTGGTACTCATTTTGTAAGTTACTTGGTTTTATACTCATTCTAAATTAATAAAGATTTGATTCATTTTGAGAATATATATTTCAGCTCATCATTTTGATTCATATATAAGTTATTTTTGAGGATAACACTGCTATACATATTAATAATGGTATATCTTTCTTCTGGTACTCGAATTGGTGCTATGGTATTGGCCCCTTGCGGATATTATCGATACTATTCCAGTGAACCTTGAAGGTATCTCTATCCTTACTTCCTTTATTGATGGTATCCTTATTAATGATATTGCCAGGTTGCTGCCCCAATATATTACTGATCTCATTGATGCTAACAACATTACCTTTTCTGGTACTACTGATCGGCTTATTTGCTAACCTACTAATAGCGGTATGTTTAGTTTTAGGAGCGCCTATGATGTTATGAGACATGAATCTGACCCGATAACTACTACCAAGTATATCTGGAATGGCAACACTCCCAAGAAGATCTCCTTTTTATGTGGAGATTAACCAATAATATTCTGCCTTTCGAATGGAATCTGAAAAAAATTGGTGTGGTTGGTCCCTTTAAATGCCCCTTTTGTAATAATGCAGACACTACTGATCATTATTTTATACAATACCAAACCAGCAACCGGGTCTGGTTACACTTCCAAAATCTGCTAAATTTCCAAGGAAATCTCTCCTCCACTATTACTCTTCTTCTAAATTCATGGTATGTACATTACAAGGGCAGTGTTAGTGATTTAAATTTCCTCATCCCTAATTTGATTTGATGGCAGTTATGGAAGATCAGGAACACTTGTCTTTATGATGAAAAAGTTGTTTCCTATACTGAGGCTATAGCTGCTATCACTAATGACCTTTTCCATTTATCTGTTGCCAAACCTCTCACCCGTCTCAATAACCATCTTCCTACCTTAAATATCCATACCGTTCCTCATGCTAGAAAGCCACCTTTAAGAGGGAATTGGATTAAGCCCCCTGCCTCTTATACCAAAATAAACCTTGCTACCAGACCCCTTACAGGTTCTATTATGCGTACTGGCATCCTAATTCGTAACTCGGATGGAGCCTATATTGCTCACACCACCCATATCACTAGATCCGACGACCATGACCAAGCCTTGTATGATACATTATCTAATATTTTTACCTTAATTTCGGTTTTCACCACAACCAACATTGTGATTGAGACCAAGAATTTGCAGGTACAACAAGCTATTCAAGGACTCAACACACACCATTGGAGATATTGGGCTCAAATCAAGCAAATAAGACACTCTTTGACTAATTACTGCTGGAGGTTTGACACGATCAATCCGAGGTGCAGTAAGGCAGCGGAATATGTAGCTCAGAAGAGCCTCTCTATTAAAAGAAGTCCCATTCATCATAATCAATTTGTTGGGATTCTTAAATTTGATGCCATCAGCTATGTTTACTAATCTTGAGGGTAGGCCTTGGCTTTAGTCCTCCTACTCATGTACTTTCCTTTCATTCAATAAACTGGTAGGGTGTTTGCAAAAAAAAAAAAATTATTTCAGCTCATCTAGTTAAGTTAGTCAATAATGGTTTCAAACAAAAATTCAAATCCAGTAACTATGACTTTTTTTTGCGTTTTTTTCTAATTAATGCTGAAAAAAATAATTATTTATGAAATAAGGGTTAGATTAAAAGTGTTTAATAAGAAAATACGGTTGAGGTGAATCATGGTTAGGCAAAACCGCCCCTTGAAGTGGCGAATCTTCTCTAAAATACTGAATCTACGTATGGCCACTTGAAAGTGTGCGAGTGAGATGGAATAAATGAGACCTATGTTTTAAAAAATCTCATTTTTTATATTTTTAAATTCAAATAACTTTTATGTGTTTATTCCAAATGTTATAAAAAATATATTAATTTCCATAACCTTTTATTATATTTCATATGGCACCAATATTGCTTATATATAATTTAAAAAAAATAAGGTCATATCACTCATATTATGGGAAGAAAAGTGTAGTTGCAAAACAACATTTTTATTGAATAAATCTATTCATAAATACTTTTAACTCAACCCTAATTTGGTAAATAATTATTTTTGCAGCAATAATTAGGTAGTAATATCTTTATAGTCTTCCAGTTCTAATATAGTACGGACTACGGAGTATCAGTTTAATTGTTTAAACAGTGATAAATTTTTATTATTATGATTTAGTAGATCCAACCAATTCAACTGAATAATGCATTTCAACCGATTTAAGTCAACTTTAATGCTTCCAAATGAGTTCTTCTTGTTCCTTTTAATAAAAGGTGGAATCGCCCAGTATGACCCCTTAACCTTATCGATGGAATAGGTGGGATTTAAGAGAGTGTTTGCGGTTGCTTTTACTTTAAAAAAATGATTTGTTAAATTGATTTTGGGATAAATGCTTAGTAGTAAAAGTTGGTAGTATTTGATAAAAAAAAATGATTATGGAAAAGTAAAAGTTGATAGTGTTTGATAAAATAAGTGTTTTTGTGTAATAGAAAAAGTGAAAAAAAGTTCAAGGCATCTCTCAATCTGCTTCCAACTTTTAACTTTTAAGTGACTAATTTCAAATTTTTTAAAATTAAAAGCTGAAAAGTACTTTAATATTTTTTACAAACACACCTTAAATCATGACAATTCAAATGACCCAAAGTTTTATTACTACTTGGTGGGCACAAGTATTCACTTAAATGTAATCAACGCACTGCGGCTAATAACATTCCATCTTATAATATGCCATTTTGCTAATTATGTTCATTACAGGATCAACGAGTCATATTGCTTTCTGGAAGGTGATTGATTCTAAGTTTGGTTCGAGAGATGATAGTTGGGCTATGATCCTTCTATCTGTTTGTTTCTTATCTGAATGTTGTAATATCAATATAAGCCTCCTAAAAAAAACTATCTACAACAATTGTGGCTGACTGTAGTTCTAATTTGAAAAGAATTAGAACCATAATGGTGTAAATAACTAGCCTAGGGACCCATTTTTTAGTTCTGAATTGAAATCAGCTATGGATCCTCTAAACTGTGATCGGTTTTTACAGATTTTTTTAATTTTGGTATGACTTATTTTAAACGACCGAAATGGCTTATTATTTTAAATAGATTCAAAACCAAAATCGAATCAAAATTAGTTCATCTGGTCATCTAGAGTCAATCACTATCCACATTCGTTCTCGGAAGGCAAAGCATTAAATCAATCGTACTCATTTATGTTTTTATTATACGGAGTAGGATTTATAGCTATCCTACTTTTTTTATTATGGACTTCTTATTTATTTTATACGTTTTTTTATTAATCGTCCTATTTTATGCTTGTATAAAGTTAGTGTTTATTTTATAGAGCCACAATAGTATATCAAGTATGCCAGTATATACCACTATACCACCAGTAACATACTAACATCCTACACATGCACCATCTAATTATCTACCCTTTTAATGTTTTCACGTGTTTCAAATGTTTTACGCTAATATTTAATGAAACAAATGATAATTCATCAACTTTTAACACATTACTTCACAAGTAATTTCCCTAAATTGTAGCCAGTCATGGACCCGGGCCGGGCCGGTTCCGGTTCCGGGCCGGGCCCGGCCGGGCTTTTTTTTTGGGAAGGAAGGCCCGGGACCGGCCCGGGTAGCCACCGGGTCCGGTCCGGGTCCGGGCCGGGCCGGGCCTCCGGTTCGGTTATAATTTTTTTTTTTTTTTTTGCTTTCCTAACCCCCCCACTCACCCCCACACCCCCCCAAACCCCCAAACCCCTCCTAACCATCAAGCCCAACTTGGCTAACCCCAAAAAAAGAAAAAAAAAAATTAATGAAAAATCAATTCGGCCCGGGCCCTGGCCCGACCCGGCCGGGCCGGTTCGCCAAATACAAGGCCCGAGCCCGGACCCGCCCACCCCACCGGGCCTAGGCCCGACCCGGACCCGGACCCGAGAACCGGGCCGGTTCCGGGCTCGCACAGTGGCGGGCCGGGCCGGTCCCGGGCCGGGCGGCCCGAACCGGGTCCATGCCTAATTGTAGCCTCGTGTATAAGAAGTTGCGGAAATAATCTAGTTTTACACATTATGTATAGGCTTGGACCCAGTTCGGGCCGCCCGGCCCGCTACTGTGCAGGACCGGAACCGGCCCGGTTCTCAGGTCCGGGTCGGGCCCAGGCCTGGTGGGGGCGGGTCCGGGCTCGGGCCTTGTATTTGGCGAACCGGCCCGGCCGGGTCAGGCCCGGGTCCGGGCCGAATTGACTTTTTTTTTTTCATTTTTTGGGGTTCCACCCGGGTTGGGCTTGATGGTTAGGAGGGGTTTGGGGGTTTGGGGGGTGAGTGGGGGGTTAGGAAAGCAAAAAAAAAAAAAAAAAAAAAAAAAAAAAACGGAGGCCCAGGCCGGTCCCGGGCCTTCCTTCCCAAAAATAAAGCCCAGCCGGGTCTGGCCTGGAACCCGAACCGGCCCGGGTCCATGACTAATATGTATGGCTTTATGGGTGCATACATGCACCCATTCTAGACTTCTAGTCATAATCTTGTTCTAGAGATTCGCTTATTTTAATTAGGTTAGAAAGTACACGTGAGAGTGTAATGAACAAATGTCAAACAAATACTCCCATACCAACTCTAAGACACATGCACATACGCTCAAGTCCTGGTGTGAAACGAAATTGAATTCCCTATTAGAAAGATCTTGCATATTTAGCTATTTACACACCAGTTTATATTTCCCAAAGTGATAAATAACAAGTACTTCGTATAAAATTGCGATAGATGTCTGAAGTCTGATGAAAATATACAACGCAAACTATTACCGTACGAACTTAAAAGCTCTTAAGTAGACACCAATTGAACATAGATTTCACTTGAGCCCTAAAAATCTTAGGCCTTAAACACCAGCACAAGTTACACTATAATGACACTATCTGGATTAAATGTCACATAAAATGCACTAAACAGAATAACTTTTCTGAACAATACTAATTGTGTGAAACTGTATCGTCGACTTAGTTATACGAGGTTTGGTCATATGTCTACAAAATTAACCAAGAATGCAGCCCAAAAGTCTCGCGGGTCATGCGGATTTCAGCTTGGCTGATGTTGAAGCTAAGTGAGCAAGGGTCGAGTGTCCAACAAACATCAAGAAGATTGCAAGGATTCCAAGAGCTTTCAATGTGGTGAACAGATTCAACTACAAATACAAATACATGAATCCAATTTTAACACAATTTATTGTGGTAGGGGTGGGGGGTTCTTACATCTTCACCCACATAAACTGAATAATCAGAATCAGAGCCTGTTTGGATGCCATATTAATTTTAATCTGCTTATGAGCAAAATAAGCAAAAAGTAGCTTTTGACCTACTTATACAGCTGAACTTGGTATGTGTTACCAAACCTCATTTTGACAAATAAAGCCAAAAAATCAGAAGAAAGCGTGGTCTATGTACCTTTTGACTCAATCGGCTGAAATTAATGTTTTGAAACACTTTCTTTCAGATTCAGTGAATCATTTTTCAGCCACATAGTCCTTGCCATAGACTTGAGCACATGATTTTTTTATTTAAAATGAAAAGGAAGTAAAAACATGGTTTTTGTAGCATTAATAGGAGTCCAAAAGAGTAGACCTTCAACCAGAAGAGTAGATACAATGTAAGAACAGCTGCAATGCCAGCATGGAAAAGAGCAGCAAATGTTGCAGGTATGGTAGCAGTTGGGAAGCTCTTCAAATTCACCCCCAACCGTAAAAGCTGTCAACACAAAAATAAGCAAAGATAATAAATGGTCTTGGTTTCAGACTATAGTCCTAGCTTTCTTTAATGGCCAAAGCTACAATTGTTGCCAGGAAAAGCAAAACAAGGAATTTTTCAATTTTATAATAGCTAAATTGAGCTCTAAAGCATCCGCCACCTTCACCTCGACTACAAGCTTAATTTGAGAGGACTTATCATTTATCAATATAATATTCTAAGGCCAAATTCACAACTCTGGAAAATGGAAAGGAGAGTAATTTTCAATTTCAGTTTTAACTTGGAAAATACGAAGGGAAATCAAATTTGATTAAAAATTAAAACTTTACATTTAATTTATTAGTCTTTAAATATTAGAAAATATTTAATTGAAGAATTTGAAAAAGAGCTAAAATAGATTTTTGTAGTTTGAAACAAATTTTTATTTTCCCACATATTTTCTTTCCTACCAACTTTTATCTCTGTTTTCTTATCATGCATTTTCAATATTCCAAATGAACCCTAAGAAAAACCGTGCACGCTTTACAAATATACATGCAATGAATACTAACCCCAATAAAAAATCCAAAGAATGGCAAAAGGATGAATGCTGAAAATGCCAGAGAAAGCTCCCTGGGGGGCTGTTTTTCTGGAATCCTGAAAATGTGAGCTATTTCCGCTTTGGGCACATATCTTGAGGAAGTGTCAATGGGCTGCAAAGGAGGACGGAGTGCATTCTCAGGAGGCTCAGGCAGATCTAGTTCAACAAAGCCCAGTGATTGCAAGAAATAGTTTTCCTGAAGCACAGCAACAAATACACAGCAAAATGGTAAGCAGGACTGTTTCTTATTGTACTGAAGTGATCCTGGAACCATATCACCGGTGGGTGCAGTGCAGACGGATAGAGTATTAACATTTAACCAACGCATGTTTACCATAACAGCATCACCAACTGTGATTTGAATATCATATCTGCCTGATAGATAGAAAAGCTTCTCGACAAGTCCAAGAAAATCCTAAACAACACAGGGTACCATTAGGGCATTAACAAATCTGAGTGAAACTCTTCTGAAGACGGAATATGGGTGAAAACACATGCAGTTTATTTATGTTTGACCTCAAACTGTGGTAAGCATAACTTGCTAACTATATAAGGATATTTTAGGATAGAGAAATGACAACACGATAATGTCATGTCTATAGATAGTAACTAGAAGCTCTGCGGAAGGGTCTGTTTGAATTTACGTTGTCTATGAGCATGTTTGGTAGGCATAAGTCCCTAAACACTAACTTTTGTATTATTTAAAAAGTCTCTAAAAGCTTCTAGTTGAATGTTTGACATGACAATTTTTTAGAGCTTTTTAAAAAATAGAAGATTTTTTTTAGATGCTACAATGAGTAACATCGGGAAAAAGTCTGTAGCTTTTAGCATTAACTAGTCCCAATAGCTTGTATGTCAAACAAAACTAAATCAAACAGTCATCTTTTTATCAAACAACTACCACCTTTTTATTTTAAGATCTTTTAAGACATTAAAAGCTAACAGTTACTAAAAGAAAAAATGGCCTAAATATGACATTCGGACTTTTCCTTTCTAAAATTATGAGCATATTCCAATTTCCCAAAAATATGACAGGCTGTACTATCTCTCTCAGAACACGTGTTTCTCTCTTCACGACTTTGACGTTTCTCCTCTGCACAGCAATTGCCCTTCAATCTCTGCACGGACATGGCGTAGCTTCCCCTTCGCCGCCATAAGCCACCGGGCCTCCAGATTCGCTCCCTCTCCGTGATTCCGTCTTCTCCGTCGAGAAAGAAATTATATCTTTCTTCTCTGCACCTGCGCAGTCGGCCATCACCGCCTCTAGGACGTACCGGCTCCATCTTCCTTCTGCTCTCCGCCTCTGCCGAAATCGAATGACTCCGCCTCTGCCAGCACCGGCGTCGACGCCTCTGCCGGCCTCCAGGTTGCTGTCCTCATCTATTGTTCTTTTTTTTTGTTCTTTCAGATCTAACGTGAAAAGGCGCGGCAGCCAGGGTTACGGCGGTGGGTGGTGAACGTTGGCTAGGTTTAGGACGATGGTGATGGGCCGGGGCTGAGATTTGTTGCCTGGGGCTGAATCTGTTGGTTGGGGTTGAGATTTGTTGGTTAGAGCTGAGATTTGTTGACTGAGGTTGAGATCTATTGGTTGGCAGTGCCGGCTGGGTGGCCGTCGGAAAAATTTTCGGTGTAGTGAGGGAGGCAGTCACTGTGGCCGGAGGCGGCAGTCACTTTGGACGGGTCAGTGTGATCAGTGGGCGGGCGGGCAGTCACTTGGCCGGAGTCACTTTGACCAGAGTCACTTTGGCCGGAGTCACTTTGACCGGAGTCACTGAGGCGGCGGCGACGACGGCGGTGGGGTCGGCGACGGAGGCGGCGGTGGCGGAGCTGGTGGCGGAGCTGGTGTCGGCGGCCATAGAGGTGCTGGTGACTTATCAAATATATAAAAAGAATATTGAAATAATAAATGTATGATTAAATAAAAGGAATAATTGACTTTTAGTCACATTTTTGGGAAAATATAAAACAAGTCACTTTTTTATCTTTTTCATTCATTTTAGTAATATAGGAATAAAAAGGCCTTACTAAAAAGCTCATAAAAGTATCTTTTCAGCTAGTTGGCCAAATATTTCTTAATAAATATTTTATATTTACAAAAACATTATGCTTAATATAACGACTAGCCATGTGACATTTCAATCACACTTTTGCTTCATCTTTGGAGAAACTTTTTTTTATTAAAATAAAGACTAAACCCTCCAAAGCATACCCTTCCATCGAAAGAGTCCCTTAAAAAACAGATCAAGATTCATGAATAAATGATTTTTCGGAACTTAACTAGTATAATCTCAAAATGGGTTCCAGAGTTCCCAACCACAAAGATGTGTTCGACTCCACTCTCGTGTCCCAACTTAAGGAATGCCTGCATGGAGGAGCGTAAAACGGTAATTTGAAGCACGTAGATGCCTAATGCAACCTTTGAAAAAATCAAATATGAAAGTAAAAATCAAGCTTCCGACCTGATGTGGTTTAAAAGCATGTCCAAGAGGAGTGGTTAACTGAAAAGTCAACCGAAGCTTCTGAAGGTGGTTTGCTGATAGAGAGACAGAATTCTCCCCAGCAAAATTCAACCTGAATTCAATGATTTATGAATAAATTCAGTGAGACAAGCTTGTACCATGTCGTGACCAATTAAGTAAAAGGCCTTATAACAATTACTCCTAGATACTTTCATTAGGTTTGACACAAACCCAGTGAAATCTACTAAAGAGGGAAGAAGCATTGGTCCAAAAGCGAATAGATAGAACTACATTTCACACGCACAAAAGTCTAATCAATTAGTAAAACTTTAATATGCATACTCACAACATTGTATGCAGGCAATGGCGGAAAACAAATGGAGTAACCAAAGTAATATAGAGGGAAGAATAAATCACAATACATTTTTTTAGTTTCCACATTCTCAAGATCACTGTCAAGAACAGCAATTTCTGCATGATCAGCCATGATGACTCCTGTGACATATATGCTCACTTTGCTTCTTCCACCTGTAACATAGATTTTCTTATGATCTGGATCATGAAGAACAATCTGCACAACAAGGACGAGTGAAAAGAAAGAAAATCATAGTTAACAGGAAAAGGATTAAAATGTGAGCAAAGCAAAACTTAAGAGAAAACAAATGAAGAATCATACATCAAAACTGAAAATGTAACTCCCAACATCAATGCTTTCTGGCAGAGCATCCAAGAAATGTACTGCATTTTTAGGATCAAACTTGAGGTCCTGAAGCATTCAAAAATAATAATTTATACAATGTCTATAAATTAAAAAATAAAAGTCGCCATTATCACAAAAACTACTTCGGAAAAAGTAAATGAAAGCACCTTATATGTGGCCATGGATATTAAACATTATAGGCACTTAGTACCTGATCAACTAAAGATGCATCCTTTGAGCCTGAGACAAAAAACTGCTTGAGTCTTACTGACAGTGGAGGCGCAGAAGATCCCAAAACAGTGTTTACATGCACCTAAGTAGCATAACTAATGAAGTCAATTAATTGAAAAATAAATCGCTTTCTCAACCACCCCCAGTGCAAGAATAGACAGTTAAATTCATATGAAGAAATGCTCTTCAATCCATCTTGTCAAAGAATTTTGAATAATACTTTGGAAGTCCATGCCTCTCAAATTACCACGCAACCCAATGAGGATAGATAGAAAAAATCACTATTTAAAAAAAAAAGGGAACATTTGTTTGAGCTATTTGAAAATATTATGTATACAACACTGGAAGTTTGTGAATATAAACTAAATGGCCCACCTTTAGCTGGTCTTTTCTATTCCTTGATAGCACAATCGTTGGTAGTGACAGAATCAAAGGAATATAAACCCTATAACACACACCTCACATGTTAACAGATAGATAATAAGATCCCTTTGGTCGGTAATTAAATCTGTAAGAAAAGCCATGAGAATGGATAAAATGATATTAAGTGTTAAGCAAGGAAAGGTGAGTCTCTATGATATACCTGTTGTCTTCCAAGCAGGCAAGTGCATCAATCTGGAAATACAGATCCTTTCTATTTCCTGGGATCCCAACACCAAGGAAAAACTTGGCCAAACCTAAAATCTTTTCCCCAGGAATCTGTAACCATAAGTCATAACAAGAAATCAGCAAACACACACACACACACATGCATAGAGCTAGTGAGCAGGAGTGCAGGACTGTTTTCACTGCAGAATCATACATTTAAACTTTCATGTGTTGCTGCTGCTAAAGCTGTGATACCATGGACTATTGATGACGAAGCTGAAAGAGGACTGTGATGTCCATTTACATCAACAAGTTTCTCATCAAAATAATTGGCCCCATCGTCTGTCAGTAAGAAAACATGATGACTTTGTAAGAATGATTTTCTTGCACTATATAGAGGTTTTATGCTGCAAATAAGTGAAAGGAGTAATCCAAGAAGCTAAGCATATTGGAAAGTAAAATAAAACCTCTCAGATAAGACGATTAGAAACACCGTACTCAATAAGAATCTAAGAAGGAAAACAAACTAAGCAACAGACAGTCTGATAAATTAATTCCCAAATGGTTATATAGAAACACCTAAACCAATAGTAAAAGAATAGAATGAAGTGGGTTGCAATGATATAGAATGACAATTGCAAATATATTATGAAGCACTATCACTCTGCATTCAATATATTAATATTAATTTTACCAAAAAAAAATATATATTAATATTAAAAATTCCTGAAAGTTGCATACCATATTTCTCAATGCCATCAAAAAGATTTGATATATCATCTTTCAACATATCAATCTGTCAAAAGAGCATATTAATTAGATCAGAATATGAATCTAAATAAATGGCCACCAAACAGCAAAATTATGAGGAGTCTACATGTGTTGTTCAACTCACAAGGGAATGTCCAATCTCAGAAGATTCTAAAGAAACAACACCAGCTAGGGTCTCAAGCGCTATTCCTGCAAACAATATTTAGAGGTAAATGACAAATGAATCACAGACAAATAAATTAGGAATAAAAAATTCAACAATTACACAAATCATAATGAAAAATATTGATTTTAGTAGCATAAATAACGTAACATTTTCTGATCTCATTTTGTCTACTGATGCGGGCCCAAACTTACTTTCTATTAATCCCAATAGGGATTTCACTAGAGTTTATTTATGAAAGGAAGGGTAAAAAGGTAAAGAAACAAATCAGGGGAGTGGAGAACGAGAATAACAGATAGACTGATGTGGACTGTGCCACTGTGGTATGCATGGGAAGAGAATAAGAGAGCAGATAGGAGGAAAGAGAAGGCTGGCAGAAGTTTGTTACAAGTTGGAGAGAGAGATCCTCTCGAAGAGATCTCAGCCTAGTTCTTTTCCTTTCCTTCTGTTTTCTCTTTTATTCGGCGTTGTAATGCCAGTTTGATGAATCTATACACTAAACGTTGAGTTGAATTGTATGAGCGTTTAGTATTTCTGTGTTCTTATCATCTATCGGAAATTAGAACAGCAGAAAGCACTGAATTACCTGATGCATAAGAACTAATGTCAGGAATACTGGAACTATAACGCCACCTTCCATGACTTTGGCTGAGAGCCTACAAATACCGAACAACTTCATTGACTGCAACACAATTAATTAATGGGTTGAATATAAGCAACAGACATTGAATATAACCTTGATAGAATGAAAAACTCCTTTAGCATCCTTAAGATGAACATCAACTTCAGAAGCCTGATCCTACAATTTGAGTAAAGGATATGGAGAAAATCAGAAAATAAAGGCAGATAGGGACCAAACTCAGTTCCATTTTTCTGGATTCTATTTCTTCTTTTGTTGCTTCGGAATATTATTTAAGTAAATAGAGCATAGCAGTTATTCATTACCTTGATAAGCACTAAGCTGCCTATTGAATAGTAGAAATCAAGAAGTGATTTAGCACTATGTACAGCCTCTTTCAGTCTTGTGGCAGTGCTCTTTGAGGAAATACAGTGAAAAAAGGATACTGATTAGGATACGTATAAAACATTAAGTATTAAAAAAAATAGAAAGAAGCTGAAGTTCAGTATCAAGCTTAGAACTTACTGCTATAGCATCATCGTTCAGGTCACACTTCAATATACCATTAACCCTGAATGCTTGAAACAAATCCTTCAAATCCGAAGAAGGAGACATGAGGGTGTCACGGATTGATTTGCACGTGGAAGCCATTATATCAAACTTTTTGTCAATTTTAAGAACCTCAAACGTTCTCAAAGCTTCATAAGTTTCTTCTAAGCTGAAGAGCCAAAAGCAACGTTTACACTAGTGTTCGCTAAGCATGTGCATAAAACTGTGAAGAAATAATATGCAAAACTCTACCCTTTTAATTAAGATAATAATAAGATGCAGCAGTTTAGAACACAATAGGCAGCTACATTTGAAATTGAAGCTGAAGTTTAGCATCTAAACTAAGTAGTCTAATAATTATGCCCACTCATTCAGAAAAAGAAATGCCAAGTTTAATTTATATAACCTCCCAAAAGATCCATCAGAGGGAGTAAAGAGCTCCAGTGCAGCGGATCGATGAGAGTCAGAGATCGGCCTGAAGATCGAAGCTTCGCATATCGACGCGATAGTCAATGCTATAACAATGGCCAATCCCAGTTTTCTAGCCATTCCTGAAGCAAAAAAAAAATGTCATCGAGCCAATGAAAAAACACATAGAATAACGAATTGAAACGTGAGAAATGGATAGGGATCGAAGAACACAGTCAAAGAAAAACCTTAAGCGCTTGCTGTTTTGGAGAGAGAAGACTTCCGAGTCAGTGGCAGACTGACTGACGAGGCCAAATTGCCAAGAATGATAGTGTGAAAGTTTTTAAACAAGCGCCTCACCAATGACGGACTGACATGCTGGATTATTAATTTGGACATTTTAATAAGCGTCTCCATAAAATAAACAATGGTGTAAGATCGTATTTATTTCACAAGGTTTAAAATATCGTTTAACATTAAAATGTCCAAAATAACCTTATACATAGACGCACAAACATTCATGAACACAAGTATATAATATAATATGTGGGGTCACCTCGTACATGTACCTATACCCTACCCCCACAAATCCCACCCCTACCCCCTAGCCTACACCCCCCAATTCCACACCCTTGACCCCTACCCTTACCACAATAGGGGGTGGGGGGTAAGATGGCGGTAGGGTGGGGTCAGGATCGGGGTGAGGCCGAGGTAGGGGCAGGTTGTTGGGGTGGGGTGGCTAGGGCTGGGGTGGGGGTGGGGGTGGGATCGGGGTGGGGGCTAAGGTCCGAGTCGGGTAGGGTCGTGGTTAGGGGTGAGGGTAGGGATTGGGTAGGGTGGGGTTGGGGCAAGGTAGGGTAGGGGAGGAGTGGGTCGGGGTAAGGTATGGTAGAGTAGGTAGGGTAGGTGTAGGAGTAGATGGCGACAGTCGGGATCAGGGTGGGGTTTCTCCTCCTCCATCATCATCATCATCCATGCCCTCCTTTTTCCTCTGATTTTCGTCTAATGATTCAAATTTAATTCTTGTATTATGTTATTTTTGTAAGAAACTTTTCGGATTTCATTAAATTTTTGAGTTTTTGCATCAGTTTTTTTTTATTTTTGGACATTGTTTTCGTAGTTCTATTTTGTGATTTCATCAAATTTCGAATTTCAATTAAACCTCAAGGTTCTCGATTTTGAATATATGGCTTCGTGTTTTGCCAATTTTTTGGCATTTTTGTGCAATACTTGCAATTATGTTTTGACATTTTTTCCTGGCATCAATTTTAAAATAATGTCATTTTTATGGCAGATTCATGATTACACAATGGCAGAAAGAATTCTTTTTGTTTGGATAAACTGTCAAAGTCTAATGAAAAAACTTATCATTGCCACGTTCTTTTTTGTTCAATCAATCTTTAATTTCCGATATTTGTAAGTCGACTTTGTATTTTGATTTTTTCTTTAAAGTTTAAATTTAGTTTTAAAATATGATTTTCTGATATTTATAATGTGTGTATCTTTTGCCATTTTTTTGGCATGTTTTGCCAAATTTATGGCAGAAAAACGTTTCTTTTTATACCAGTTTAAACATTTTGCCAAATTCATGACAGATTTGGTAATTACATCGCCACTGGTGATACGATTTGCTGCTACGACGACACTGGTTTGGTGGTGGTGGCGGTGAGAGGCGGCAACGGCAGTGGGAAGCGGCAGCGATGGTGGGAGGCGGCGGCAGTTTGGCTCAAGGCAGCGGCAGTTTTGGAACTGGACGTGCATCTAGGGTTTTAAAAGGATTTTTTTTAAAAAAACTTTTATCAACAAATATGTTTAGAATTTAAGTAAGGATAATTTTGTCAAACCAGTGCACTTTTAGTCCTATTTGTGCATTTGATGATTGTTTTAGTCCTATTTAGGGAATTAACTCTTTTTGTTTCCCTGGCACCCGATTCATGTGGGTCAACTGGGCTTGGCCCACTTTTATATGGGCCAATATTAACATAGTGTCAACGTGTAAGAAATAGATTACTGCATGAAATGGAAGAAAAATTAGTACTCTGTAGAATATTAGGGAGTCTTTCCATGATTTCCGTTTGCTATTTGCTTCTTGCAATCTGGTAGCCTTCTCTTGCGGTTGCGACTTGCGAGTAGCTACCTCGTAACCAGTGACGGACCCACTAATCCCAATTCCCATGGGGTCCCGGGATCCCATGGTAGTGCACCTCCAAAAAATACCTATATATATTTATGTATACTCTGTATGTTTATCTTTCAAAAAAAATACTCCTTATGTTTATAAAATAAACTAATTGATCTAAATACACAAGAAACCTCGACTTTCAACATAAAGGTTGAACTCGTGGAGCAGGAGCAATCACAAATTTCATTTATTTTCCCTTACGGAGGTGTAGGGATCGACTCTCTTGGATGTCGGGTTTTTGCTAAAAGAAATTTAGACCCTCTTGTTACCAGGCCATTTGGAGTGGTATAGTATTAGGAGTCCAAAATGATAAAGATGGAACTTTTGGACTCCTAATTTCATGTAGTGGTAGTCTAAATAGGGTATTAAAAGTGGAACAGGGGATGGAGGGTGTTAAAAATACAGGGTGGGTTGGTAGGAGTGGAAAAAAAAAGAAATAGAGGAGGGAATGGCCGAGAATGCATTGCATGGATGTGAGGATGATGTCATCCCTACATCATTATAATCCCAAATTTTTTAAAACTCTTATAACTTTTTTATTTGATCTCCAAAATTTTCAAAGAATATATCAAAATTTATGAATTTTTATTATCTTTCATTTGACACAAATATGTAATATATAAAATGAAAAAAAAAAATCTTAAGTTTTAACTATTGGAGTTTTCTTGAGCCTGAAAAAACACAAACACATATTTTTAATTCATGGAGCCTCTACAAATAACTGAATATTCCCTAATAAAACTTTACTCGGCCTATGTTCATTTTTTGTTAACCGAAAAACGTAAAAAAAAAAATTATTGTTATATCGAAATATGTATTTTTTATTTCATAATTATTTAGGGAAAAAATTAAATTGAAAATATTACTTATAATAATTTAATTAATGTTTTACTAAATTGATATGTGAAAAAATATGATGAGTGTATTTTATTGATGGTGCTGGGATGCAAGGAATAGGAGTCTAAACACTGTTTTCATATGGACGGAGTCCATTTTTAACTTTTTAGCCTCCTAACCACTACAAATGATCTCATGCACCGCTTTGTAGTCCCTTTAACCAAATTTTCCATGTCTAAGTGTCTGTTTGATAGCCATGATTTTTGACTTTTTGGGCTTATAAGTCAACTTTTTCACCAAACATGTAACTTTTGTTTACGGACTGAATTGTGTGATAATAAGAAAAGATAAGGTTGAAGTTACTTTTCTGACTGTATTATCTGAAGTTACTGCAAAGGGTTATTTTAGCTATTTTTCATATAACTTTTTCTTTATTTTATTATAAAATGTATTTTAAATTATTATTTTTCACAAATCAGCAGAATCAGCCAATACAGCCACATCAGCCAAAACTTCATAAATTTCAGCAGAATCAGTCAATACAACCGATTTGGCTATTACCAAACGGGCTCTAGATTTTTTGTAGCCCTAAATTCCAGCTTATATGTTTTTTCATTCATTTATCTTTGTAGTTACATAAATTGAAACCTACCCGTAGTAGTATAACGAAAACTAATTGTAACAATACACAAACTTTACATATCTTTTATGCTAAAATAAGATTAAATTATTTTGCTACAGAATAAATTTATAGAAAAGGCTCAAAAAAATTTGGTGTGGCCAATGAAATATAAATCTAAAACATTCAGCCATTAAGTCTAAAACATTCGGACATTAAATCTAAACATTTAACTTTTATGTAACTAAAAAAATTATATAACTAAATGTGCGCATTTATTCAAGCAAAATTAAGTTTATATTACATTTGAAAAAATAAGACATGATTAAATTATCTTGAACTTTTATAAGAATCTTTTTCAAAATTTCAGGCATGAAATATCAGTGTCACATGAAAGATTAAACAAATTATTTACTCTGATATTATTTTTACATAACAGAGCACATACAAAAAGGTATAACATTTTTAATTAAAAAAATTGGTTAGCCACATGTCATCAAACTATCGGATGGTGAGTCCATTTTTTGAAATATATTGGCATTGTTTGTTTATTGGCGGTTTGTAGCCAATCCGTTGAAAATATCAGCGTTTTCCTTCGTTAAAACAATGGCGGTCTGGCCAAAACGGTGGTATCCAAACACCACCATTACATGCGTGTAGAGATTCCATCTATTTTTTTATGATGTACGTTAATTATGAAACATTATTATGCTACTTTAATATTAGAGTAGGGGCCCCGTGACTCCGATTTTCTATGTTTGCCACTGCTCGTAAGAGGTTAGTGCTAAGTATTTTACTCCCTCCGTCGCATTATAAAGTTCTTGTTTTTCCATTTTGAACATCTCATACAAATGTTCTCATATTTAGAATACAATTAATACTCTTAAATGATAATTTAATCATCAAACTATTAAAAATAATACTCCGTACATTCTATAACACACAATTGTCATCAACGACCTCATTATATTATAGATCCATCCAAATTGTTTCTCAAAATATATACTCGAATTACCTTATTTAATTATTGTTTAAATAATCATGTGATTTTGTGATGAGAAACTTTAAGCGGGGCGAATGTATTATTTATTAGTGTCGTTGTTTTATTGTTTATAGTTCTATTTATTGTTTTTTTGGACAAATCTTTCTAACCTATTCTTAACCTATAAATCATTCTTTGTTATCTTTCTAGCTGGGATGAGATTGGAACGTGTAACATCCTCCATGAGAGTGTCACGGAGATGTGTAATAAGCAGAAAAAGTAAGGCTGAAGTTACTTTTCTGGCTGCATTGGCCGAAGTTACTGTAGATGAACACTTTAGCTATTTTTGCATATAATTAATTTTTTCTTTATTTTTTATTAATAAAATATATTTTAGAAATATTTTTTCTTAAATCAGCAGAATCACCTATGCAGCCACTTCAGCTAAAACTTCATAAATTTCAGCAGAATCAGCCAAAACAGCTGATTTTCGTGCTACCAAACAGGCTCTTAAACTGAGCCTCCAAACGATTTAGACACTTTGGGAGCATACTAAGCTCTTAAAAATAGTCATTTTGCCACCTTTATTTTTCCTCTCTTACTACGTACACATTTAATTTGATGTGTGCTCTCAAATAACTTTTGACAAAGTCTATGCTATCTATTTATATATAAGAAAAGAAATAGCTCATAAAAATACATTTTTACCCTTAATAAAATCTATGTGTCATTCTCTTCACAATTCACTATTCTACTCTACAAATGACACATGGCAAATTAAACAAGGCAAATTATACCATGGGATCGGTATACCATGCGTATGGTATACCGGTCCCCATACGGTGTCGTTTCAATTAAAAAAATAACGAAGATCAAGAGTATCTCCCTTATTTCTCAACCTAACTATTTCCAAACCGAAGGCTTCTGCAATTTTCAAGGAGACGGCATCACCGGCTCACCCTCCGCCCACAATCACATTTGCGGCCATCATCGGGAGTGTGCCGCCACCCATGGGGACGCTACGTAGCTCCGATCAAGGAACCCTCTGTCTATGGAGAGGAGGCGACTGGGTACTTTTGACGCCGCCAGTGATGTTGCGCCGGCCGTTTACAACTGCGCCGCCATAGCCAAGGAGAGGACCAATTTTGTTTATCCGCCACTGCTGCAAAAAAATTTGACATTGCTGCTTCAGAGTTCTTGAGCCAGAGACACCTACATCTGGGAGAATGATTATATTTCTGATGCTTTAAAATACTATGGCAACAGTTCGCCTGCAAATAGGCTATAGCTAGATGATTATTGCCTTTATGACTTGATAGTGGATAGTATTGGCTCTTTTGAGCGTTTGGATAAAAAAATTCAGGAGTTGCATTTCTAATACACCTGAATTATATTTCGATTTGGCTAAAGTTACATTTTGTAACACACGGTTTACATTTCAACTTTCCTGAATAAGTTACATTTTGCTTACATGTGATTTACATCTTTCATAATACGAGTTACACAACAATACAATGCAAGTTACTCCCAAAATTATATGAAATGTAAATCGCGTGAATCAATATGTAACTTCAGGTTAATCAAAATGTAAATTACATTCATTCAAATGAAACAAAATATATACACAATTTAAGTAAATAATTGGACAATTAATCCTTTTCTTAAATCATTTTTTAACAAAAAAATGATTTCTTGGGGAAAAAATGAATTCCTAAAAACATTTTATGGTCTTAATATTAAAAACAAAACATATTCAATATTTAGATAAAGTAATTAAACAATTAGAAACAATTAGACTCCTTTTTTTGTTGTTTACATTGAAATCAATGTTCTAGACAAGTTACATTCCGGCTTGCCTGCAGTAACAATTCTTATAAACGTGAGTTACATTTCTTTACACACAAGTTACATCGTTCTGCTACTGGGATAATGAAAAAATAAAAAATTAAAAGTTAATGTTCACGCGTGAACAGTAACACATGAATATTTCCACTGGAGTAGCATGCTCACTGTGGACCGCTCCCACAATATAACAACTGATTGAACGATAATACCGAACAATCCAATTCAAAGGAAGAAAAGCATTTATATACCAAGAAAAGAAAAGAAACGTACGTGGTATTAATTTAGGGAAAGTTCCCGAAATAGGACTAAAACAGTTTGAAAATTCCAAAATAGGACTGTCATGTTTTTTATTCCCAAAATAGGAGTAATTACTGTCAAGTTTGGAAAATACTGCCATGTTTGAAGTCTGATACTGCCAAAACATGGCAGTAATTAGTCCTATTTTGGGAATAAAAACATGTCAGTCCTATTTTGGAATTTTGAAAGCTTTTTAGTCCTATTTCGTTTAATATCCCATTAATTTATGGGCCATATAAATAAAAAACACCATTTTCTTTAAAGTGTTTTAACTTTTTCATCTTTTATCTAATTTTTATAAAAAGTATATCAAAACTCATATTTATTTACGATCTTTCATATGACACCAATATTGCATATATAAAATTCTAAAAAATCTGAATATATTTTAAACAATCTTCTTCTTTTCCGAAATAAATAAATAAATTTTATTATATGAACAAAATAAAGATAATGGATAAAAAAATATGACCTAATAATTTTTAGTGACTATAAGGAGAACGTCTCAAATAAATATTCGTGGACAAAAAAGTCATTAAATTTGCTACGAGTACACTTTTATAGTCATTGTGATATACTTCATACTATTCTCTGTTACTTATAGTTGCAACATGGAATTTTTTTTTATCGTTCATATATTATATGCACCAACTGTTCTTTCCCGTGTGTATACACAGGTACTATACTAGTTTGGAAGTAAAACAAAAGTCATCCCTTCAAACACCTCAAATCCACACTTAATAGCTAGTAATGATAAAGTACTCCATATTAAATACTACGTTTATAGATAAAACGAAAACTCACATACATGAACATCTTAATAGTAATGATAAATTATATTAAACCATACGATTAGGTCATAACATGATGTTTAATCGTAGTTCACAACACAATTAATAGCAAGTAATTGCACATATTCAATGAACAGCAATCAATAAATATCACTGATGTATAGTTTAATCAAATTCCACAAGTATAAGAACAACTCGTGTATCAATTAAAGTTACATAATATAGAAACATGGAACGTACATACTGAATATGTATATATGTGTATATATATATATATATATATATATAGAGGAAACTTCATGTCAGGCCGGCCTGACGGGCTGCCCCGTCCGGCCGAGCCCGTTTGGGCACCTTCCCGGTGGAATATTTTGATGAAATTTTTTGAGCATGTTCCTCATCAAGTCTAGTTTGTCCATACCAAATTTCAGCTCAAAATTCGATCGGGAAGGTCGTCAAATGATTTTTTCAAGTTAACTGGTCCGGAATATGTATTTTCCAGACCAGTTAACTTTCAAAAATCATTTGACGACCTTCCCGATCGAATTTTGAGCTGAAATTTGGTATGGACAAACTAGACTTGACGAGGAACATGCTCAAAAAATTTCATCAAAAAATTCCACCGGGAAGGTGCCCAAACGGGCTCGGCCGGACGGGGCAGCCCGTCAGGCCGGCCTGACATGAAGAGCACTCTATATATATATATATATATATATATATATATATATATATATATACTTCCTCGTTCTTTTTAATTGCAACGATCAATATTTCAAAGGAAAAATTGAAAATAATAATCCCAACTATTGCCGGTCCGCTGAAAATAATCTCAACTATTGATTATTTTTGTATAATCCCAACTATATAGGCTATCCGCCAATAATGGTCCATGACCATATATTACCTCTATAAAAAGTGAATTTTAAATAGAAATTAAGCGTAAAAATTAAAAGTTGAGATTATTTATAGGAATTACTTGTTATATCTCATCTCATCCACTTTAGAAACTACAAGAATTTATTCATAGGGACCATTATTGGAGGAAGGTCCCTAAAGTTGGGATTATTCTGTAATAATCAATAGTTGGGATTATTATGAGCGGACCGCCACTAGTTGGGATTATTACTATCAATTTTTCCTATTTCAAATTTGTCATCATACATCTTTGATCGTAAATATATCTTATCCTCTATTAGTAAAAAAATTAAAAATCAAATTTTGATAATTTATAATAGAATGAGTTGAACAATATTTTTTAAGACAATAATTTTCATTAAATAATAATATAAAAATTAGTCAAAGTACTTTCAAAAAAAAAATTAGTCAAAGTAGAGCATGTGAATAGTGTAAAATTGAACATGTTACGATAGTATATACTAATATACTAATAGAGTAATAGATCCAATTATTCAAATGTATGCTTTAGTAGTGGAAGAGTGCTCAGCTTGGTCTCACTCCCTTCCCGCACTTAAATTAATTAAAACTACTTCTGCTCCTTCAAGGGGCAGGATCAAATACTATGCATTAGAATGTTTGGGTAAAAGCGAAGAAGTACTTCGTGGTGCAATAAATTGCTCCTAAAAGCAGTTTCTCAGAAGTTGGAAGAGATCAATTCAAAATTGTTCAGTCGTTTTATACTTTTATATTTACATTTCATACCATTCTTAATGATTGTAGTATGATTTTCATACGATTATAGTGAGATTCAGTTTTATTTGCAGTTTGATTTGATCTTGTGATTATGAATCGTTAAATCGTGCTATTGATTTTGATAACCTAGCATAGAAGGGTAGATTCTGGCAATGCTACTGAGGATTGAGGAAATGTCTCGATTCTCGAAGGTGAATTGTAAGGGGTTATATTACAGTTTAGAACCCAATTGAGATTGTGTTTGTCTTGGGAAAAACTCTCTTTCGTCCCAACTCTTATTGCAATTCTACAAATTTTAGTTTTGCTAAAAAGCTGATTTGAAATGCTAAAAGGCACGATCACACAATAAGGTATTGTTAAATGGATAAGAATAATCTCAATTATTAGTGATCTGTTTGAAATAATCCAAAATATCAATTATCACAAAATAATCACAACTATTAAAAAATCTTCTCAAAATACTCTGGTGACTTATAATTATCCATAAATAACTTATGATATTTATGAGTAAATGAAGTATTTTGAGAAGTTTTTCAATAGTTGGGATTATTCTGAGATAATTGATACTTTGGATTATTTCAAACAAATCACTCATAGTTGGGATTATTCTTATCCATTATTCATAAGGTATTAGCCTCAGTTTAAAATTTTACACCTCACTCTCAAGTCTCAACCTCAGTGCCAAAAACTTCCAACTCTCGACACTTTCTATGGTGGAAAGCAATTTTTTAAGTAGCTTTTTTTAAACGGACATTTCCCAAGTGCAACACTTAGGAGTGAAAATAGGTCAGGCGGCCTGTGGCCTGTTAATAGTCTGGCCTGTGGCTTGTTTAATAATCAAACTAGGCTTCGACTTTTAAAAAAGCCCGCTTATCTAAATAGGTCAAGCTTAGCCCAATTCTGAAGCCTTTTTAGCTTAATAATCCGACCTATTTATATGTGTATGTTTGTGTGTGTATTTAATTATATTTATATTTATTTATATTATTTACATTTATATTGGTATACTTAACTATAGCAAATTCGGCATAGTAGTATTCTTATGGAGTGCATTATAAAATAGAATAGAATACTATTTTAAATATATATAAAGTGTGTTAATAGTTTATTAAGATAATTGAAATTCAAGTTTTTCAAGATTTTAAATTAATTTTCACTACATAATAATGTATTATTAGACATCCAAAGCAAAACTTAACGTATTATTAGACTTTTTAGTGAATATTTGGGGGAATAAATTTTATATCGGGTTAAAAGGATTTTTCAATTTTTATTTTTTATTTTTTTGTAATTTTGTTTTTTCTTATCAGGCCCAGTAAATAGGCTTCAGGCCAAGTCAAGCTTTTAAACAGGTCAGGCTCGGGCCGAAAAACCAGGCCTTTAACAGGTAACAGGCCATGCTCAGGCCTTTACATTCTAAAACAGGCCCGAGTTGTTATTGGCGACAGGCTCAGACCATTACATTCTAAAACAGGCCCGGGTTGTTTCCACCCCTGGTCATTAATCCCAAATTAAGCCCTAGTCCCTCAGTTAACATATCGATTAACATTGGCTTTTGAAATAAAGTGTTGCAAGTTCAAATCTAAGTACATGTATACAGGTGTAGAAACCAAGTCCACAAATATATTATATATATAAGCTGGGTTATAATAATAACTATAGAAATGTACAGTAACCACCACCAAGAGGGACCATCGGCTTGAACACAGCAGACGCCACAAAGCAGGGACAATGCTCGAAGCCAACACTCTGGAAGACAGGGAAGTCAAGGAGTGTTAGAACTTTCTCTTAATAAAAGAAGAAGAAAAACTTCATTGGCCGACATATCCCAACTAGAGTCCCATAGTAACAGATAATATGATGCAGAAGACCACATGATTATACCACACAAATCTACACTTTAATTAATCACCTTCCTTTTTTGCAGAATCGGAAGTGTATGTTAACTTTATAGCTAAAACACTTGTTAACTTGCATATACACCAGGAAAAGTAATGAAACCAAACCAAACCAAACCAGACCAAGTAGTAGGTATACTGGTAAACCAAGTAACATACATGCATGACAAAAAGTATTCAGGATTTGAATACAGCAAAACGATTGGCATACCGGGATGCTTAATAGTAATCCATCACTGTTAACCAGGACAGGTAGAGCTCTTCTTGCGGCAACTGGAATGGACTTCAATGCAACAAGAGCCCTTTGAGCTGATTGCTTCACATAATCAGCACATGAGATTCGCCCATTCCTGACATCACCTGAAGCTAACACTAATTGTTTGCTAGTATTTGCTAATTTTGCAAGGTATAACCAATCAGCATCCACCATGTGACGCACCTCGGCTGCCAAATCTTGACCAATGGCACACAAGCTGCAAAAGTTACCCCGTTCTTCAAATTTTTTGCTCATATTCCATTTCACCAGGAATCTATTCATGAAGTAACCAATGTGCTCTTGGTAAAGCACTCTGCTTGGATAATAGTTAACAGTTTCTTCGTTTTCTAACTTGAAACCACGGATTATATCAGATTGTGACCTGAAATTTTCACCCTCTTTTTCCTGCAAAGAAACAATGCACTTATAGGTAGAGTCACTTAGAATGCCTTTCCTTTTGGCTTCAACTAGAACAGAATCTGCAGTTCTTAAATCTAGAATGTCCAGCCCCGTATCATCCTGGTAAAACTGATCTGCATACAATTTTAATTCAGCTATTATTTGCTCTTTATCGCTTGGTGAACACTTCTGTTCATTGTTGGTAAACGTATCCAATAATTCTGTCTTCAAAGGGAGATTGTCATTGGGAGAGCAGCAAACCATCAATTTGGTGCCTTTGGAACCAGGAACTGGGCTTAGGTAACAACCAGCTGCTGTAAGACAGGTCTGCATGAATGTTAAAGTCCATTAATGAATATATCATGTCATTATTGACTAGTACATATAACTTATAAGGAATAAAAAACTTCATCATGCAGGAATATCACATGTGGCAACTCCGCAACTGGCAAGTCACAGGTGCAGTTTAGTTTGGGCGAAATGACATCACAACCATATGTAATGGAAGCAAAATGTAAATTAAATATGCACACCTTGCATGGAGAAGTACGGATATAATCAAGAACCAACTTTAAAGCGCTTCCTCGAATATGTCTTCTTCTCTGGGACACAAACTGATGTGCAAAAAATAAAAGAATAAACAATATGACCCAGCAGCATAAGGTCACTAAATGAAGAAAACTCAGTGGTGATAAATAACCAATTGAACATTATTAAAATAGGAGCACCTGCAAAATCAAGGAGATGAACTTTGAAAGGATTATGTCCTGGACTTCAGAGGAATTGAGAAGTCCTAAATCAATCACTGCATAGCCTAGCTATATTCGTTCAGCAAAAGTATATTAAAGAAAAACTACAAGAAAAGTGCAAGTGCCCTAGCTGCATAGTCCCTAGGCTGTTTTATAAATCACATACATTATTATAAACAAAAGGCAATGCAAAGATACAACTTTGTTAAATACATGTATTTACATTCCATTGCTTCTTATTGGTTAGTCCAACACGGACAACTAACATATATGCAGTCAAACTGAACGAGATCAAGTGAGCTCAGATTAATGTATTTTCATAAATAAATAAATAAAATATTCTTAGCTAACCATGAACCATACATCCATGAGTGTTTGTGTGTACCAAAACACATAGGAGGTATGAGCTTCAAGAAAGTACATGATTTTATGTTGCCTTATTGGGAAAGTTTCAAACCCCACCTCTTTAAATACTATAATGGGAAATAGCCGTAGCTGCATATGGCATTGCATAATACGTAGTACAAAGTTAAAGCCATTTTTGAGATTATCTCTAGATGAATTGTGTATAGAGCACTACCACACAAGTTTATCATGATCCATGGTTACCTGGGGAACACTCACTGATTCTGTTGCTGGCAGTTGATGAAATGGACGTTTTACAGTTAATAGACATGTTAGTGAGAATTTTTCTATCATTTCTAATGGAGCCAAAGACTCACTATTTTTTTCCTTGAGGATATGATGGAATAAAACAAAATGGCTCACTAAACTATCTGTGTTTCCTCATTATGAAGCAGCAGTCGGTCCATGCAATTTTTGACGCGATTTTCATCACGGGTCATTTGAAAACAGCTTCTATGTGCTTTAGTACAAGGGTAAGGCTGCGTACATCCGACCCCCCCTTACCCCACCGTTGGTGAGAGCCTTTGCGGCACTGGGGTAATGTTGTTGTTGTTGTTGTAGACATGTTAGTGAGAATGGCAAACAGTGGTACATAATGTCAGTCCAAAGCCTTTCGAATATACAGGAGGCCGGCATCCATACTTAGATTACCACAGGGGGTGTCCTCAATTGGAATTTCATAGGATTTTAAAAGATTAGGATTTTAATGGATTTTTATGGAATTGTATAGAATCCATGAAATTTTTATGGAATTGTATAGAGTCAATGGAATTTGAAATTCCTCCTTCACACACGTAACTTTAACACCACCTCTGATTCCTCCCTCCACTGGCGACTCCTCTCGTCTGAAATCTCTCAATACTTGATAGTTGTTTCCAAACAAAATGTTAGAACCAAAATGCTACAACACTCAAAATTCTTGAATAGGGATAAAAAAAGGTTTTTTTGTGGTTAACGGTACCTCCTCTTCTCCATGAGGCATAATGGAACCAGTCAAGGAACCATCCTCCAAACAGGATATGAAGTGAGAAGTGGGGGCAGATCCATTGCAGGCTTCAGTGGGGATGATGTCTACGTGAGAAGAGGAGAGAGGAGTTGAGTCCTGAAGATGAAGACCTAGAAGTAGAGGAACACGGTGTGCTTCAGACGAGATGAGATGGACTTTGACATCCGAGGGGGGTTGAAGATATTTTGGATGGAATGTTTTAGGCATAGAAATCTACTAGAATCCTTTAAAATCCTTTAGAACAAATAATAATTGAAATCCATGGAAAGATTGAGGACGCCCATATTTTAATGGGATCCATTGAAATTCAAATTGAAAACACCTAGATTGTGATGGAATTCTAAAATCTTTTAAAATTCATTCAAATCCAGATTGGGGACACCCCCTTAGATTACCACTTGGCCAAAAGAGAAATGTTAAAGTTTGGAAAGAAGAAGAGAATAATGTCTATTATCAAGAGTAGTTATTAACTTTGCCAAAATTTTGTTAAAAGCATGAAAGCTATGAGGTGGGACTTTTCTTAAAAACGCCGAAAGTGGAGCTTCTATAGAAAGGAATTATATGTAATGCAAATTTAAGTTAAAAAGCACTTGTAAAAAAGCCATACACAACCATAATTTGTACGCCACCAAAATGTAAGTAATCTGCAACCAAATTCTGTAGTACGCACCATACTAGCAAGGTTCCCTTAATCTATCTGCCTAAAACCAGTCTCTCCAAAAACACTCACCAATAACCACAGTTGGAATGAAAACTTACGGGTGCGATGATCACGACATGATGAATTAGATTGGAACAAATCCTATCAATACGCATCCTTGTTCTCTGGCAGGTTGTTATAACTGATTGTAATTCAGCTTTGAAGGTAGCTGCATAGTAAGCAGAAACAGCTAGAATGTTAAAATATGATATGTGTAATATCTCAGCCTCTGTGACATGTAATTATTAATGCCACCTATGTTATCGTATATAGGTAATTATATCTATAGCAAGAAGCATGAAAATGTTGAGAATTATAGCCACCAAATTCAAGTAGAACATCTCACACGATGACAAGCCTGTCAATGCTAATCGAATTCTATTCCGGGCAAATACTTGACTTTGATTTGTTGGATCTTCCACCCATTTTTGGTCGGCAGCTTGGCATATCTGCAATAGTAAAACACACTGAATATACACAGAATGACATAATGTGGACTAAACTATTGATAATAACTTTATATGGTTTTCTGGACCAACCTTGTACATATCTTCTTTTGAAAACTCCAAGAGAGGTCTAACCAATAACGTTTTACAGTGTTGAAAATAGACCAGATTGGTAAACACGTTTCTATTGTACAATTCGGATACAAACGGCATGCCAGAAAGCCCAAGCACACTGCTATGCCGAGACAACCTCAGAACAAATAACTCTGCCTGTGTATGAAATTAAACAATCCATGATTGACTTTATGTTACAGATTTTGTGTTGTAGTCCGTACAATAATTTCTCAGCTCAAACCTGATAGAAAATCAACACAAACGCTCAAAATTGAAAATGAAAGAACGCAATATCCAATTATCCATGAAATTGAAAATGTACAAGGCATGAACCTGGTCATCAGCATGATGAGCGATTAATAACACACTCATCTGATGTTGGATACAAACACTTTGTAAAATTTCATACCTGTGCATGGAAGGGGAGAAAAGGGTTAGCGTAAAGGTCAAGTGTTTGTTATGATCATAGTAATGTGAGATATCATAGAGAATGAAGGAGCCATAATATCAGGTACTTTTTATGTTTCTCTTTTAATTCTTGCTTTACAGTAAATTTTTTATTTTTTTATAGCTGCAGCTTTAGAGTATCAAAAGAGCATTAATTCAATATTTTCCACCCTTAAGTTTCTCCAGCTTTAAATGCTACATGGTACTCCAAAACTTGAATCAAGGTATTCCAGTCCTATAATACTGCTTTTATGGCTTTACCTTGATCTTGGGAAATGGTATTGTTTCATTAGTACTGTTTCCTTCAAATATCACTTACAGAAGAACCGGAGAGAATACCTTTTATTGCGAGCCTCTTCTTGCAAGTGGCCCTGTTTGGGTCTACCTTCCAACCATTCACAGTGAGCAATCTCACATTTAATTCCTGCATAAGGTGAACCTTACATACCACTCACTCTATTAAACACACTCAGAAAAGCTCCCAAACCGAAAAGAAAATGCCAAACATGAAACCAAGGGTATTGTTATTATACCCATATTGGTGACTCGGCGCTGAACAAGATTTGCCTCTTCTTTGCTCTCAGCTCGCAACCCATGGTCCACTACTACAGCCAGAAGTCCATCAATGTACTCACTTTTCTTATCACTAATGAGACCAACACTTCGATTGTTTGTTTTCCAAGATGCAGCTAATAGACACAATGCCATACTATCGGGACCGCCAGAGACACCCAAAGCTTTTCAGAAAGAAAAATCAAAACGAAAGCAGCACAACCAGTCAGAAAAACTGAACAATTAAATAGAAGGAAATAAAATTGGAGTTTTAAAAAGTTATGGACTTCAATGCTTTGAATTCCGATGGATAGGAGACTAACCAATACGGTGCTGAGGTTTAAGCCCAGCCATAGCCATGCGCTTAGCAAAGGTCTCTGTGTAGTTTGATGACTCAATGGACCTGCTTGTGTGATGGTGACAAGAGGAAGAGTAGAGTGAACGAATGTAGATGGAGAAGGAAGCAGAACATCTGTAGTCGGAGGGTTTAATCGGTGTTCTGCGAAGGGAGGGTAAGAGTAGAAAGTGAGAGGGAGCTGTGGTATACGCCATTGTTAGTTGAGTTAATTTGTGAAAATTTTCATTTGATATAAGGGTCAGTTTGGTCCTTGAAATTGCAAAAAAGGAGTCAAATAAGTCCTTTTATAGAAGATTCTGTCCGGAAGTGTCATTTGAGGTGGCTCCCGATAGAATTTTTTGATGAAATTTTTTGAGCATCTTATTCATTAAGTCTAGTTTACTCATATCAAATTTCAGATAAAAATTCAATCAGGAAGACATTGAAATGAATTCTTGAAGATAATCGTACCGTTAAAAGCGTAGTTATCTTCAAGAATTCATTTGAATGTCTTCTCGATTGAATGTTTAGATGAAATTTGGTATGAGTAAACTAGACTTAATGAATAAGATGCTCAAAAAATATTATCAAAAAATTCCAGCGGGAGTCACCTCAAATGGCACGTCCGGACATAATCTTCTATATAAGGATTTATTTGACACCTTTTTTGCAAGTTCGAGTACTAAACTGACCCTTTACTCAAAATTTTTTTATAAAAATTGAAAATTGGTGATATTAAGGGTGGGTTTGAAACTGATTCCGATTATGCTTCTTTTAAAATTGAAAATTGAAGCAGAATCAGAATCAGAATCCGTTTTAAAAAACGAGTCTCTCTCGCCTTCTAAAAAAATAATTCTGGGAGAACATTAGAGTGTCGGAATCATTTCTGCACTTTTACCCGAACACTCCAACTTCTGTTTCTACTCCTTCAAGGAGCAGAAACAGTTTTAAGAATCAGATCCAAAATCCTCTAAATCCTCCTACGGTGAGATACTGCATAGTGCATACATAATCACGCAGTAGAAAATGAAAGTTAAATGAGAATTCTATAATTTTATGTCATAATTTAAACAAAGAGTTTCAAGCCAACTAAATTCCACTAACTAACAGATTACCACATAAACGGTCTGTCACATAAAGGGTCTGTTTGACCATCAGCGGTTAGCGGTTAGCGGATTATGTTAACGGATTGTTAGTGGCGGATTGAATCGACGGATTTAACTAGCAGATTCATTTAGTGGATTGTAAAATGATGTTTGGTAAGTCTGATTGATCGTAACGATTAGTAGATAAAAAGACATATAAGGACATTAACAAATAAAAAAAATAAGTTGGCTACTTGGCTTCAATCATGGAATCCTTATCTTTATGCATACTTATATATTTATTTAAGTTAACCGACATTCATACGTAACCGACATTACATAGTACTACGGACAAATACTTTACGAAATACTTGGTAAATGTTAGCGGTAGACACCCAGCTTCGTAGCATACAATTTTCTTAAGCAAAACAGAGTACACGAACCGTTTTCTCACACAAAAAGAGAATTACATGTCTACCTAGGCCAAGATGGGCTTCCCGGAATTGCAGCAACAACAGAATAGAAGATGAGGGCACAGTTGTGAATCGAGTAATTATTCGCAAATGCCAAACCTAAACGCTCCTATTTCTGGCATTTCTGATTTTGGCGGATTCATCCAAAACGCTAAACAAAACTGCCCCTTACCAACTGAAACCTCCAAACCTGATCAAACCCTCTAACTTTTGGTTGAACCGCCAATTACCAAACGCAACCAAAATCTTTCATGAGCATGCAACTCATATGGGTGTGGTTGTCAAAGTTGTTTAGTAGAGCGGGAGTTATTCTTTTATTTATAGATACTGATATAGTATATGAGTTTGGACCTCATGACCTACATACTCAAGGGACTAAATAGAGAAGACTAACACCCACGTGGCACTCTGTCAGCTAGATGGCCCTCCATCGGCCAGACCCAAAAATATTCAGAATATAGCCCAGTAGCCCGGGAGCAAAATGGGTCCTCCATCTGTCAGGCCCTCCGTCGGCCAGAAACGGCCCAACAGAATGAGATTTTATACTTAGTCAAATAAACCATGTACTCAGCCCATTAGAGGCCTTATTATTGTAATGGGTCTTCTAAGCCCTAGGTTAGGAGCTCAACCCCACATTTTCCCCTATAAATAGCCCCTTACGGCCTGTTTGGATTGAGTGTTGAGAAGTGTTAGTAATGAAAGTGTTATTAAGTCTTAACAAGGGCTCGGAAAGGAAGGGAAGGGAAGTGTAAGTGTAAAACATAAACTTACCTTGTTTGGAAGAGTAAAAAAACGAAGTGTTAATAAAGGAAGTGTTGTCATTAAAAAGACAAAAATAACCTTATGATTTTTAAATCACGAAGCACTCAACAAAGAACAATAGGGAAAAGGGGCAAAAACCTTTAAAAGCCATGAATTGGAGGGCAATAACCCCTTTAACTAACTGAATCAATTTAACGGCACTCACTACTGTTAAAATTGCTCCCCTAGCTGAAATTGCTCCCTTAGCTGCTATGGTCAATGGACCGTATATACAACAAATAAAACTTGCTCCTTCAGCTGCTATGGTCTATACCTCTATGGACCGTATACACTATATAGTATCTAATCTAAAATATTATAATAGTGAATGAAGGTAAGACTATTTTAGGTATGAAAAATGTGTTGGTGTAATCACAAGCTAATGTGAACTTGTACTTTGAGAAAAAATCATTGTACCTTAGTTTGTGCAACATCTTTAATACCTAATGAATCCTACATTCCGTTAGTTAAATGCTTTCAATACTAGAGCTTCCGTCAAATACCCAACCGACGCACGTTTTTTCCTTGATCCAATCTTTCCTTATTTCTTTTTTTTGCTTAGCGTACAAATACACTCCGTAATATAGTAACAAGCTCTTATCATATTAATATGTTATTTATGAGTATGGAATTACGGATGTATGTCTTTATTCTTTCTCAAACAAGTAATAGAAATAGCTCAATAGTCAACACTACTTTTTTTATTATTAACATATAGTCCATTTAGTAGCATTCAAATTTGATCAATAGAGATATTGAAATTGAAGAAATGCTTGCTAAAGCAGTTGAATTGTCCAAATATATTGAATTATAGAAAGATTATATTTAAAAAATAATTTATTAATAGACTAAAAAAATTATAAAGAAAATGAGTAAACTTATCATCTATGGTAAAAATATTCTGTGTGAGAAATTAAAACTTACGTGTTTGGTAAAATTATTGACTGATAAGGCTGATGAGCTGAATAACGAGTACAAGTTACCAAGTGGACTCTTAAATAATTTTGAGGAAGATGAGTGACCTAATTAGGAAAATCTACATATCTACCTCATTTGCTACTACCTCCATTCCGATCCCCCAACATTAGTATAAGAGGAAGTGGTGTGGTTACCAACAAAAGTGAATTTACGTGATTGGTATTGAATCAATAAAGTAAGAATGATTTTGAACCATACAAGCATTACCAAATTTGTATAAGACTATCTTAGTGCGATGACAGTGAAATATGAAACTATTTTGAGTATTAAACAATCATTACTAAAATTGTTAAAAGTTTATTTTATATTAGTAATGTGAATATTTTGAGCTTGTTTCTTAGGCTCTATTTTGACTTATCAAACTAATCAAATTCTCCGGTAACTTCTTATGAAACATGCAGTTTTTTTATGTCACACGCAAAATCGGCTATTAAAAAAAGTAAAATTGATGTTACTTTTCATTTGAATTTGAAGAAAATGTCTATTATAACTATTTTTCGTAAAGTATATGCTTTTATAATTCGGCACATTTAGACAATTTGTCCAGAATTTGATAAAATTTAACAAAATCATTCAATTCAATCAATTTCATTGTTATCGAAGAGACTCTTCAGGTCTTGAGCTACAAGTTTTGTGTGTAATATATTCTAGAGGTAAAGCGCGTAGGAGAAGGGTATACTTCTTACTTTCTACCCTTTTCCACCACATTTTCATAGGTCTATAAAAGTTTATCTCAAAATTATAATTTTTTGTTAGAAAATAACCGCTTCTCATCTTAGTATGCCCGGATTAATTTTGTTCCTAAGCACACGTGTTTTCTGATATCAACTATCTTGCATGAACCAATAATAATATATACTTTGAAAATAAATTCTAATAATATCAACTATTTGATTAAACATCAAAAATAATATGAAGCCACTTTTAGAAAAGAAATTCAATCATTTAAAACATCAAAAACTTAGATCAAACGATCAAATAAATGACAATTAGCAATATGGTCACTTATTTAATATTTTGACACTACTTTTTGGTGAATTAAATGATTGAATTTTTAGTTAAGAGTTGGTATATGTCACTTCTGTTATATATTCAAATAGTTGGTATTATTAAAAGTTATTTTCAAAGTACATATTATTTTTATTGAAACTCTCATTCTCGTATATTATCATGTGAAGGACTTTTATAGATATAAGATATGTACTAGATATTTATCACACTGTTAATGATACTTTTCCTTATGAAATTAGGTAAATAGGGGCTAGCCCATATGTGCATTTGCATTTCTTATTTTATTTTTGAGTCCTCTTTCATGATGAGGAAATATTAAATACTCCATTTTTAAGTGAATATAAAAGTCAATTGTTAAATGATAAAAGTAATCATATCATATCAACATCTGATGTACATATTTTTAAAAAGAATTATTGGACATTTTATTCTGTTGCGCAACGCGCATGTAGAGAACTAGTAAATACAATAAATGTGCAGTAGCTTGGATATTTTTTTCTTTTTAATTTCAGCTTTTGCTCTACAACAAATACACACTATAAAGACCTATGTTCGAATCACAAGAAAAAAACTGCAGAAAATTAACAAGCAGAATTATGATGATACTTCTTTGTGCTTAACACTTAACATCTTCCTTTCAAAAATACACTTAACAATTTCCAAACTTTAAAACTTAACAGTCGGTTTAAGTGTGACTATAAAACTTCCCAATGCATCAAAATGGTATGTAGCCTAAAATTATAAAATCAAGCACCTTATTTTTGCAAGAGGGTAGCTAAATTTTCAAATACCCATATTTTAATAAAAAAAATACTCCGTATCAATTTCATACCTTAGTAACTGCAGAACCTTAACTGCAACGGCCAACTGTGACCGTTGAACTTATTGTAATTTATCTCTTTGGATCACTTTGAAATAAAGACATTAGAGAGACATTAAGAATAAAAAAGTTGAATACTAAGAAGCTATTCTCTTCGTCTTATTCTTATTACTTATTCTTATTTTATTCAGATCAGATTAGATCAAATCAGAAAAATTCAAGCTAGATCAGACTAGATCAGAAATATTTAGATCGGATCAGATCAGACCAGATAAAAAAGATTCATATCAGATCAGAAAAGTTCAAAGCCTCTTGTTCTTTTATAAAAAGTTCGGTTAAGCGTTTGTCCATAACCGTTTTTGTGCCTCTGAACCAGTCTATTGAACCAGTTTGGTCCAGTTCTAGATTGTTGTTGATACGGCCTAGAACTGGTTTGTCCTTTGGTTCTATTTCCATTAAAGGATCGGTTCTGAAAACCAGTTTTTGATTAGGACCTGAGGATAGTTCTGTCCGTCGTTCCACCTGCAATCACTTATACATCAAAAGTAACACTAGTCGATTGTCATCAACAAAACAATATGTTACAACCAGGGGCGGACCTATGTTATATTGAGGGTTAGCACATGCTACACCTCAAAAAAGTCCATTAGCCTTGGTGGTAAACTTATGTGCTTTAAATATTGTTAGAGGCTTCATGTCACAAGTTCAAATCTACCCGTGTGCATCCGTTGGATTTTATTTTGCTTCCACTGGGCTTAGGAGGTGTTTACTTCACTGCTAAAGTCACAGTTAGGTTAGTAAGACAGGTGAAGTAAACACGCACGCTGCATAAAAAGCCGTTTACTAACAGAAAGAGGTGCTTAAAGTGCCGCTTATTAAGCATACCACCCCCCATGTATTAATTAAGCGGCACTTTAAGCTTTTTCAGTTTCCGAATTTACCCCTTGCCCTTACCCTATTGTTACCCATGCCCCACCTACCTACCCGACCCCACCTCGACCCCAACCCCACCCTACCCTTACCCCAACTACCCTACCCCTACCCGACCCTACCCTACCCACACCCAGACCCCACCCTACCACCTACCCCACCCCTACCCTACCTATCCGACCCCACCCTACACGTACCCCACCTACCCGACCCCACCTTACCCCTACCCTATCCTACCCTGACCCAACCCACCCTACCCTACCCTACCCTACCCTTACCCCCCCCTACCCGACCCCACCATACCACTGCCCTACCTACCCGACCCCACCCCTACCCTACCTACCCGACCCCACCCCTACCCTACCTACCCGACCACACACCTACCCCTACCCTACCTACTTACCCACCTACCCGACCCACCCTACCCCTACCCTACCCTGACCCTACCCTTACCCCGCCTTAACCCCCACCCTACCACTACCCTACCTACCCAACCCCACCCTACCACTACCCAACCCCACCCCTACCCTACCTACCCGACCCACCCTACCACTACCCGTACTCTTACCCCACCTACCCCACCCCACCTATACCCCAACCCCATCCCTTACCCCACCCTATACCTAGGGTGGTGGGGTCGGGGTGGGGCCGATGTGATAGAGGCGCTAGGGGCAGGGTAGGTGCAGTGGGGTCGGGGGTAGGGTTGCAGCAGGGTGTGGTCGGGTAGGTAGAGTAGGGGTAGGGTGGGGTCGAGTAGGGGGCGGGGGTTGGGGTAAGGTGGGGTAAGGTGGGGTCAGGGTGGGGTTGATGTGGTAGGGGCATATGGGGTCGGGGGTAGGGTCGCGGTAGTGGTAGGGTAGGTAGGGGTAGGGGGTGGGTGGGGTCAGGGTAAGGTAGGGTGGGTAAGGGGTTAGGGTGTGGGTACACATATTATATTATATTATATACTTGTGTTCATGAATGTTTGTGTGTGTATATATGTATAAGGTTATTTTGGACATTTTAATGTTAAGCGGTGTTTTAAAACCGTTTGAAGTAAACACGGTCTTACAACATTGTTTATTTTATGCGCCGCTTATTAACACGGGTCTTAATAAGCACCGTTTAATAACCGGTGAAGTAAACATGTCCTTAAAGTTCACTCACCGTCTCACCCCTCTCCTTATTTGCTTTGTCTTCCAGTATTTCAGCTCATCTTTTCATGGCTGCTTCACCTATTTTTAAAAATAATCCACTCTTACCATTAACATGAAATATCAGTATTTCTTAGCAAATCTGTATATGTTTTTCTCCATTTTTATTTTATTTTCTTCTAAATTGAACTGAATCATATGTTTTTTTTAACTTCATTTTCACAACGTATTTTTTATCCAAAACTTAGATACACTTGATGACTTGAACTGAATATTATTACAACTTATTATCCATTTTTTATCTCTTTTTGAGATGGTATGTTGATTTTTCTTATGTCCATATTTATAATGAAATTTGATTTATAATTTTATTGTACATATGAATATATCATGTACTTGTTATGTCCCTTATAGCTTTGCCAACTTTTCTTTTTTGGTTATCTCATTAATTTTGTTACTTCCCGACCTTTTAAATAAAGAATATGCGGTCTTTGTTAGTTCTCTTTCATCTGCACAAATTTCAATTATACAACTTTGTTTTACTACGTATTATTTTACGTGTCACTGTGTCAGCCAACTTTGGTCAAATTGTAAGGGATGGAGGGAGAATCATATGTTAATTATTATTATTACATACTTTGTATATGTGTATGTGAAACAAATTTTAAGTATTTACTTAAAATTGATCGCAAATAATAATATATGAGAATATCGGGTACAATCTTTAAATATGAATCCTCTGATTCTTCACTTGCAATTTGATATGAATATAATTAAAGAATTTAATTTAAAATTAAATCTCTAATTCTTCAAAAACTCGAACGTTCTTCGATTCTTCGAATCTTCGTTCTTGAGATCTTCAAATCTTCGAACTTCGTTCTTCAGATCTTCAAATCTTCTTGAATGCAAAATTCAATATTGAAGGGCCTCCGGTTTCAAGTAGCTTGATCTTCAACAAAAGGGCCGTTATGTGGCTTGATCTTCTGTTAAAGGGCTTCCCGGGATATATGGCTTGATCTTCAATTGAATATTGATTCAATCTTCATATGAATATCTTCAAATCTTCAAAGATTCGTTCTTCATATCTTCGAATCTTCAAAGCTTCGTTCTTCAGATCTTCGAATCTTCAAGCTTCGTTCTTCAGATCTTCGAACGTTCTTCAACTTTTGGCTTTGTTTGATCAAGAATCGATGAAATCACAAAGGATTATTCATATATTCTTGACAAAAACGTGGCTTGATCTCTTCCTCTTCTTCGGAATCCTTCAGAGCCTTTCGGGAGTTCTTCAGAGCTTTGCTGCAGCGTTTCTTCGTCTGGAAGTTCTCCTCCCCTTCTCTTAACTGAGACCCCTATTTATAGGTGTGGATGGGGTGAAAATAGGGCTTAGGGTTGCTGAAATTCGTCCATATTATATGGGCCTCAATTAAAATGGGTTTTGGGCTCTATTTGTTTGCATTTAATAGCTAGAAAAATCAGCATTTATATAATGTATCTGGACAGCCTTTTTAACAAGGTTCGCAGCCATTTTCCATGCACACAGACGGATTTCTTAACCAGATTCGTTGTCCTCTTTATCAATTGGATCATGTCTCTTATGTATCGGGCCACTATTTAATAATGGGCTCAAAATCAAGAAATTAATAGGACCCGTCCATTCTTTTAAAGATTTAATTTATAATTAAATTAATTGGATATTTCGAAGGATCCAAATTAATTAAATTAATAAATTTTATCCCAAGAAATCCATATCACTATTTTCTTCTTGATAAGGCCCACCAACCATCACGGAGCCCAATTAATTCATGTAGTAATGGCCTATTAATTTTAGATGTCCACAGTGTATACCCTAAGCTCCAATGCCTAGATCCGTCACTGGTTCCAACAAAAATCTATATTAACAAATACACTACGGTACATATACTACTCCGTATTATTTACACACACGTGCTTATAGCCATATATACGTATTAGTGTATTACGTATTACCTGATTTACCTCCCACTACTTTATTAATTTATATTGAAAGAAGTCGATGTGTCATCCTATTATTCACGGGAATCACGGCACATACCTGTTGCCGTTAAGCAAAGGGGATGGATGCTCTCCATGGATTTTAAAGGTTTTTGCTCATAGAAAAATTTAAGGGCCTTGATACACTTTATTGATAACTTTTTTTGCCCCTTTTCCCAAGAACAATATGGAGTATAATAATTACTCCCTCTGTCCCTAAATTTACTTCCATTTCGCTTTTTGAGAGTCAACTTAAATCACTCTTAAACTCTTACTTTTTGTATCAAAACTTTATGAAAATTGATTTCTTTTTTGCAGGCTTTGTAGCGGGTTTAATGTAGTTTCTGAATATGTAAATTTTATTTACTAAAAATAATCCGAGTTTTCATAGAGATTATTTAACTTTATCGTCGATCAACCTTCGTAATCCGCAATTGGAACAACATTCAGGGACGGAGGGAGTAAATAACAATTTTGATGCTCCGTAGTTGACAAAGATTCTTGACTTCTTGAGAAGCTATACCAACAAAATACTGTACATGTAGATCTATTATCCCTTTTACTTTTATTTCTTTATTTCGTCAGCTTTTATCATCCCAGGGAAGAAACATGTTGAATGAGTGAGATTAGAGAGTTCTACGGCTGTAATAATTTTTGTTGACTATACGTAGTATATACTGGTCTATAAAGAGCCCAATTTTCCATAGTATGAATTAAAAAAAAACCTACGAGAATCTGTTTGAATCTTTTTGATGAAGATGAGATGAGAACCTAGGAAGGAAGATGAAGAGGACTGCAGATAAAGATGAAAGGTAGCGGCAGATAAAGATGAAAGGCCAAGGCAGATAAAGATGAAAGGCAGACTGGATTTGAAGTATTGAAGGGTAAGAATTGTCAAACACTTCCAAACACTCTAATTTGGGGTGTTAAAAAAGCTGACTATTCAAGTGTTGGGAAGGTTTTTCTTAACACTTTCAAAAACTTAATAACACTTTGATTTTTTTGGATTTTCTCTACCAAACAAGTGTTGAGACGAACACCCCCTAACCATTCCATTACTAACACCTCTCAACACTCAATCCAAACAGGCCGTAACGGAGTTGTAGGTGTTGAGAAATATTAATTACTCACTTGCTCTCTCTAGCTCTCACTTCTCTCTAAGATTAATACTCCATCATATACAAAATTTAAAGTTTCTACAAAAATAAGGTTTATTAGCTTTCTAACTAAATTTTTGTATCTAGTCATGTGTAATATTTAATTTACATTTAAGAGACTTAAGATCAGTCTCAATAAATACTAAAGTTCGACCAGTTGAAAGTAGGCATGATAGACACCACTCACATGTAATTTTCATGTCACTCACTCATATAGATCTTTGTCATCAATTACTCTGTATATTTTTGTGGTGGTTGTTGTGGTTAAGTTATGAATCAACAATATGACAAAAACTGCAATGATCCTATAATTGATACGGAGTACATGAGATGGAGCGAATTGTCAAATTCAAGTCTAAAGATAGATAACATACTAAGGCGCACCTAAAGAAATATAACTACAATATGTAGCCCAAGTGGGAGATTGCTGAAATATTTTATTTCAATAATTAATGTGGGCTAATATTATAATTATTGCATTAGTTATGTATTATAATTGGGGTTTATGTAGTCAAAATTGGTTAAACTCGATAGACTGTTAAGTAAATCTTATGAGTGAATGAGTGCGCAGGGGCTCGTTTTATCTTTTAGGGTTTAATGGAAACTCTAGTTAGGCCTAGTACACTATATATAAGCTATGGTCCTTAATATATTGAACCACCATTTTATTTTCTCTTCTACTCGTCAAGACGGTTCAATTGAGAAAGTGTCAGATGACATCTACCTTGTTCCATTCCTCTTGCGATTTTTCCTGTGGATCCAAGTATTATTTTACTATTATCAATTATTCAACATAACGAAGTTCCTGGAAATAATAAAACAATGCATTTGATTTGTTCTTATGTGTATGTATATCCAACAAAAACTACTAAAGTGTTGCCCGAATTGCAGTGGTTCGTATCTTCGTATAATCAAAATTCAAAATCAAAGCATTCGATTGAATATTTTGAGGTAAAACAAAACACGAGTTAAAATAATTAGATTAATAATTATAATAATAAAAAACTGAAATTGGGATATGGAAGCCGGTTGTAACTTCATCAAAAAGGGAAGCTGGAGCGCGGAAGCCGATCAACTATCGATGACCATCTCTTCGTCAACGATTGATGCCGCGGCGGTAATCCTGTCTCCCTTCCTCACTGTGTCAAAGCTGAAAGGTGGAATCGAGTAGGCGGGTACGTCCTCGAGTGTTTTCTTAAAACATGGGTAAATGGAATAGGCAATGCAAAATGCAAAAAAAAAATGGGATAACTAGAAGGAAATTCAGAAAGGTGTATTGCGATTAACATTTTTAGGGAAAAGTAGGAATAATGTACTTGTGGTTGGACCTGTTTTCAAATAGAGTCATATGTTTCATTTTCTATCAAAGTGGTTCATGTGTTTGAATGTGGTTATCACAAGAGGGTCACGTCGTTAAAAACACCTGAGAAAGACAGTTCATAGTAACTCCGATTTTCAAAAGTGCCCAAAACATTAAAAGAAAAATATTGGAAGGTGTGTCTCAACAAGACGGCCGCTAGACCATCTTTCTTTTTTGTTTCCAGCCACTCTTGTTACGGGAAAGTACACCGAAAAGTGATATTAGTGAAATCATTTTTAAGAAATAATTCAAACATATTCAAAAAATCCAAAGGCGAAGGTGGTTTGGAGGTCAACTCGATGAGGCGCACCTTCTGGTATTTTTCTTTTAATTTTTCCGGCATTTTTTAAAATCATAGTTATTATTAACCGTCTTTCTCATGTGTTTTAACGGTGTGACCCTCTTGTGATAACGGAATTCAAACACGTGAACGACATTGATAAAAATGAAACACATGACCGTATCTGAAAACAGGCTCAATCACAAGTATCTTTTCCGTACTTTTCCCTTTTTTAAGTTGGTCGGAATCCCCTATTCCAAATGAAGGAGATGGATAATTAGTCAAGAAGGTATAGTGAAGGTAGGCAGAACTAAAAAACTTATTTTTATTATGAGTGTAGCAACCTTATTTATAGAGTATATTATATTATATACCCCCAATATGCCCACTATTGGGTCCAAACCGTGCCCAGATACGCTGGTGGATAATATTCACATTATGTACATAATCATTATTATTATTGGGGTGTTCTATATTAGTTGTTTATGTTATCAGTCTTTGTATGTAATCTGGTCTGTCGGGTCCATAGTAGAGGCCTAGACCCAGATCTTTCTATATATACCCCCTTGTAAAGCCTAAGACCTAATCAATATTCATATTCTATAGGGGAATTTATCACCCACCTCCCTTGTAGTTTAACGTTTTGTCATTTACATCCCTATAGTATTAAAAATATGCAGAAACCTCTTTCTATCATTGAGAGCGTGGTTTAACTTTAACAGTAAGGGTTAACAAATTAACTTGCAAACCCCCCAACTTTAAGGAACCTCATTACCGTAGAAAATCATAAACTCTCGCTCACTACTGCTCTTTCAGACATGGCTTTTAATTAGTGTGATTAGTTATCTCAATTTACTAGAATCTTCTAAATATGTTTTCCCATTTTGGCTAATTATTTCTATCGTATTTGAGAGGCCAATTATGTAATCATGGTTTTTTCTTCCAGTACTCGTGCTCTTTGGGCTCTTATTGTTCTCTAATGCCTCTAGGTCAGAGATAATGAGCAGCGACACTTTGTATTTGTTAAAGGACAAATGTGTTTTTTTAGGATCGATACTTTTTAATTCCAAAATTTGTCTTTTCTTTTTCAATGAATTGGAGTCAATATGGCCCAATTCTCATATGAGGTATTATATGAGACATGTTTATGCAAACTGGAGGTCGAAGTATCCCGGTCTTCTGTAAAGATCATTATTTTGGAGAGCTGCAAGATCAACGAACTTGGAAGACTTCAATCAAGCGATGGTGCAATTGAAGGCGATGATTGACGTGGAGTGCTGAACATGGTTATGTGAAATAACCGCCAAACATTGGTCAAGACATGCATTTTAAATGGATATTAGTGCTGATTTTGTGACCAATAATTGCATTGAATCATTCAACTCGTGGATAGAATGCGGGCATTCGAGGTAAACCTTTAACTGAAATGATGAAAGATGTGAGAGAATGATAATAGAAATGGTCGGCGACAGGAGAAAAAACAAATTTGCGTGAGAAACTAATATTCCGCCTAGGGTTCAAGTAAAAATAGATAAATATGGAAATAAGGGAAGAACAATGAGGGAAATGTGTGGGGGAGGTGATGAATACAAAACTCTTGAAGAAACACTAGTGAGTGTTGTTAACATGAAGACAATGAAGTGTGATTGTGAAATGTGGCTGTAACACCACCTACCCGACCCGGAAGGCTGGGCAGGGAGCACCAAAGCGTCTACTAACTACTTCATCATCTTTATCATCATCTCAAAAATACTTTTATTTTAAAAACAAGCTAATGATAATTACTTTATATTAATTAATTAGTTCATAGTTGTGGAAGCTTTTTAGTTCAAATTTTTAACACAAAATATGACCTCGAAAATGTCCAAGTGTTTATTTATTACGCGTACATTGAAATAGTGTACTAAATAAATTTATTGTGTAGATTAAAATGGAATATCGTCAATATGCAAGTGTGACTCTCTACTGATTGGCAAGTTGCTCCTAAATGCTTTCCTCCTTCAATTCTGCCTTGTATCTACTATGAACCAGCGCGGAGGAGAAAACTCCAACGTGTTCATTCTTTCTCCATACATTAACAATATCAGGTATCACGTAATAAATCAAAAATTAAAAATGACATTGCAAATACGTTGTTGAAGTATTTGTCCCACACCGGAAAGCTATAAAACAATAAAATACTATATAAGGCTTTGGGCTACTCCTCCTATCAAGTTTGACCTTTTAGAATGGATCCCTGGGTCTTAACATGGTATCAGAGCCAAGTCTGGTTGTGGTTTGACTATTTGTTTAACACCTATGATTACGGGTAGCTTGTTAAGTGTCTGTTTGGCCCACTTATACACCCCGATATTGTCCAGTCCGGTTCCGACTGAGGGGGCGTGTTGAAATATTTGTCTCGCATCGGAAAGCTATAAAACAATAAAACACTATATAAGGCGTTGACCTCTTAGAATGGAACCCCGAGTCTTAACATATGTAGTATAAATTTGCACGTATTGAAAATATAAACTTATTCAGAATGACTTATCCGTCGACTTATAAATCTCAGAAGAATTCATCTTATTCCAAATAGTTATTTAATAATATAAGACAAAGTCAACTCTTTAATTGAAATTCTTAATTAATATCTCATAAAACACAATAATTTCTTTATATCTTATAATCAAATATTCAAAGTATAATCACTTTTTTCTTATAGTAGCATGTTAACCTTTGTATATCAGGTACAATACAAAATCAATCAAATTAGTTATTTCGAAATAAGTAATATCACTTCGATCGTAGTGACAAATACATTATATTCCATTTTATTCAAAGTAGATATTTTAATATATTTTTAAATGTACAATATCCCGATTAAATTTCTACTTTTTAGTTGAGCTATTAATATCTGGTAATTTTATTTATAACATATAGAGCAATATTCAAAGTACACATTTCTTATCAGGATATCTTTATTTATATGTATATATATATATATAGTAGTCTTCCGGTCAGGTATACCTGACCGGAGCCCCGTCCGGCCTCCTCCATTTGGGGGCCTTCCCGGTGGTATTTTTTGCTCAAATTTTTTGTGTAGGTTCCTCATCAAGTCTAGTTCATCCATACCAAATTTCAGCCAAAAATTCAATCGGGAAGGTCGTCAAATGATTTTTGCAAGTTAACTGGTCCGGAAAATACATATTCCGGACCAGTTAACTTGCAAAAATCATTTGACGACCTTCCCGATTGAACTTTTGGCTGAAATTTGGTATGGATGAAAAAGACTTGATGAGGAACCTACACAAAAAATTTGAGCAAAAAATACCACCGGGAAGGCCCCCAAATGGAGGAGGCCGGACGGGGGGAGTGGTCCGGCCTGGCCGGACCTGAATATTAGTCTATATATATATATATATATATATATATATATATATATATATATATATATATATATATATATATATATATATATAAATGGAACCGGCTGGACAATAACTGTTCCTGCCGTATTCCATTTATGTTTATCATTGTCTTATTCCTTAAATGAATGTTCGAGGCACGTGATACAAGTATATTAGTATAAATAATAAATAAATAGCGCCAAATGTTGATAAAAGTTCTTACAATAGTAGTAATATGTAAGCTTTTAACATCACAGATGACAGTTCCTAAAAAATTGTGGGTAACCCACTTCAATTCACACGACCCCTTCGATCATGCCTGTGTAAACTTCCCACTACAAGCCTACAACTATAAGAATTACCGGTTCATCATCATCAATCTATTATAATTCGGCAAGAACAGAGATGATAACTTTGTCATAAAATCATTTATTGACAGTTCAGTGAATTTACATGGCATGTAGTTTAATTATTGGCTAATAAAATCATGTTGTTTCCCAGTTAATTACTACGTTTGGGAAGATGAAGTTCCACAAAGTCCTAGAGATTAACAGATCAAGGACAGATTGAGCGTCAAGGACTCGCTTCATCCTTTCTTATGTTGTGCCAGCATTTGCAACAAAAATGTGAGTAACTTTATTTAACACTTGAATAATTGTTTTTGAAGAGCGACAGAGTTCATGCAATAATTTGTGTGGTGGAATCATGGAAATAAAAGAATGTATGAAGGAAAGAGATATGTACACCCTTGGGAACTTCATTGTGACACCTAGCTATGTGGAGTACGTACAGGTCACACGTTATTGTCCCATTCAATTTAAGGACCCCCATTGGAAAATTCCTTGCTAAGACAAACCAAGTTAACTGAATTACACTATTGGGTATGTATTTCGTATGATTTAGATTTTTAAATATTATCAATAAAAACTATTAAAAACAATAATGACAAAATTGTAATTGAATTGATTCATCATGTATCCTTTGTAGATGTCATAGTTGAGCATATATATATTCACACTACCAGATCACAGTAGTACGATGGAGAATACCAAAAGCTTATTGAAATTGTTTTGGAAGATCATGGGTAATAACTTTAACTGTTAAAGTTTAACATATGTCATTTTAAGAAGTTATGAAAAGTTAAAACATGCGAGTTATTGGACAACTAACTCAATTCTATCATTTACTCTAGGAACAAGGTTATTCGAAAGAAGTGGTTTTTACTAAAAAAAAAAGTAAGAACCAATCATTTTTTGCTCATTTAAGTTTTGTTGGTTGTTAATAAATAACACCAGCAATCGATGTTATGAAAAAACCAAGGTCCTTTTGTGGAGTATATATTTAAGAAAAAATATAGATAATCCTTAAAGCAGTAGTTTTGTAAATTTTACATTTACAACGAAAAATACCTAAATATAAATGATCAAAGTTTAGTATACTTTTAAAATTGTGGAATAACATGTCTAAGTGCAAATCATGTTTGAAATATTGGTTTTGAAATTTGTTAGAATAAATAAGAAACAACTTAGATTCAAATAAGTGACTAAGCAAAAAAAAATCTCAACACTTTGAACACATAACACGAGCATATGTGAGAAGGATTGTGGAATACCCTTCTTATTATCTTGAGCGCAACAAACTTTACTTCTAGAGGGGAAAATACATACAATACACCAATAAGTGAAGAGAGAATGTAACAGTGAGAAGAGAGATTATGAATTTTTTTTTGCTAATTTTGGATTTAGAACAATGTGATAAAGAAATTTCAGAACCACTGTGTGTAAATTTAGATTTATAACAAATATCTAATTGAACAAGACCAAGGTTTAGTTAGAGTTCAAAAACATTGGAATATATATGCTTAAGTCCAACAAGCAGTGACGGAGCCAGAAATTAGTTAGGGGGGCGTGGCTTAAGGAATTCATATTACAGGGTCAAAACTTAAAATTTCACTATATCTTTTATTGTTTATAAATATTTATATATACATATATACAATAGTTGGGATTATTATCAATTTTTTCTACTTTTTTAATGTGCAGGCTTAAGTAATGCATGCAATATAATAGAATGATCTATTTGACCTTTTTATCTTTTTTGATTTGATCGTTGCTAGGTGTGTTAAAGACCCAAAATTTAAAGGACGTTCATGATTTACGCAAACCTCAAATGCAATGTCCTTATTTATTCATTTTTTGAGTCCCTCTTTTTTGAATAATTACTTAATAATATTCATATTGTATTCTAAATTATTCAAACACATATATTGAGATTTTTGCAAAATTGAAAATGCTAAAGACAGTATGTCAAATGAAAACTTTCAAAGTATTTTACTTTCCAGATAGAGTATGCTTTTAATCATCATTTTTAACTATCAGATACACGTAGGTATAATATGAATTCTATTTGAGTGCAATTCTAGAAGAAAAAAAGCACGCTTGATAATCTATATTTTCAAAAACGTAATTTTTTGAAAAGCACGTATATTTTCAAAAGCACGTATATTTTCAAAAGCACGTTTGTCAATTTTATCAACCAACTTTTTAATAAACACGTAATTTTTTATTCTTCATGTTGAATTGTGTAAGAATCAAAATAAGCAGTGTAGTATATAGGAGCTAGAATCAATATACATGATACTAAATTGACAAGAGAATGTAGAATAATATCATGGATTTTTGCTTAGAAGATGACACATGACAAAGCATTCCGTATTATTTATAGATTACTATGACTAAAGTCTCAATTATAGAACTGCACTTAAAGGTCACAATTTTTGTAAATAACCTCTATTTTAGTCATATCTAAATATGTATTTATTTTAAAAAAATAGTTACATATTCAATATGCTTGAATTTTGTGTATTAAAAAGTTTTTTTTAAATGTCTAATTTCTTTTATGGTGTAATGTTTTTTGATTATATAAATACATTTAGTGTAGCATCTTATATTCGTTCCTTTTTATTATGCATACAATGTTTCAATGTTGTTTGTATACATAAATGTATTCTACATAATATTTCAATGTAGTATTACATCATACATAAAATATTAAAATATATTTTTCTCGTGCATTGCACGGGTACAATACTAGTTAAGCGTAAAATCATAACTTTATTCATTCATTAATTTATCTCGTTGTCCCTTGTATTCAACATTAGCTTATTTCCACATAAATAACTTATGAGCAAAATCTAAATTTTCAATTGAATATATATACTTTTTCATTCTCCCATCGTCTTTCATTTTTGTTTTTACATGGTTCTTTCATTTTCTCAAATTCTATTTGTACATTTTTCATTAATTCTTTGTCTCCATTTTCATTACTTTATGTCAAAGTCAAAATTCACATGAGCAGTATCATAGTTGTAATTCAATATTCCATTCAACTTTCTCTGTGTCTCACTTTAAGTTTCATTTGTTCAAATTTCATCTTATGCTCATTTTCTTGTGTCATTCTCTCAAAATTCACATGAGCAATATCATAGTCGTAATTCCCTTTATTATTTTTTGATAACTCTACTCCTTAGTTTACTGGGCTGGATAAACGGATCATTCCTCATCTAGTACTGCTCACTCGATGGCTGCGAACCCTCTGAGTAGTATCGACACTGACCATTGTGTGGGTCAAGCCTATCATTTGGGTATTGTCCACTCCGTGGATGCGGACCCTAAACGTTCAAATTTCAAAGTTTGGATAATGTCCACTCTGTGGTTGTGGACCCATAATTTAATGTCATAATTCGGGTATTGTCCAAACCACCCGTAATTAATCAATTAAATTCTACGGCCATAAGAACTATCCCTATTGGCATGCTAACCTATCAAAATCCAGAAACAGGGTTTCAAATTCCATTTGTCTTTATTCATTTAATAAATTAAGCATGTATATATAATTACTATTTTTTATTATTACTTTCCATTTAAAATAACATCATTATAATCAACTAAAATATCACCTATGTCGCGATGATATTCCAGATTGAGTTTCTGGAGCTTTCCCCCGAAAATAATGCTAATTAAACAAATAATTCCCAAAATGCTGTTGGGTTAAAAATAATTTCCAAAATACTGCTGGAGTTAATCACGGTTAAGGAAAGTCGCCATTTGAAGTGGCGATTCTTCTGTGCAGTACAAAAACAATAATACAATGCTCCTTACAATCCAGTCAACTCAAAAACATCAAACATATGCTCTTTATAGTCAGTATAGGTTGCTTAAAACAAAACATATCCAAGAGACATGTCGAATCAATGGATCTACATTGGGTCACAATACTATAAATGTCAATCATCACTTCCAGCCTAGCTGGTTGTGGGGTTACCTCTGCATAGGAGAGGTCTCGTGTTCGAGTCCCACTAGCACCAGTGGAACTATGCTCCCCCAAAAAACCCTTCAGGCGGTAGGGCCAAACGGTGTATACTAACCCATAGAGCCAAGCCAAAGTTGGGTATCTGGGGTAGCCGTGAAAGCAGTGGAGCTAGTCACTATAAAAAGTTTACTCATACCTTAGTGTCATCAGTGGGCGTAGCTCAACTGGTAGCGAGTGAGTGCCACAAGGGTTAGGTCCCGGGTTCAAATCCCGGCAACTGCGATGAGAGGTTACTATGCTAAAAATGCATAGGGCCTCTGCAAGTACCGGGGACGGAGCCCCACTCTCTATCTGTCAGATTGTGATTATAGTCCAATTTACATCCTCCCATCGTGCCGTCCGGTCGGTGTTGGGGGGCCCTCAGGGATGGGGTGTAATCCTTTTTGTTTTTACTAGAAATGTCACATAAAGTTGATGATAAATCCAGTGTTTCAGAAAATAATTCGATCAGCTACTTCATGTTTCACACAATAATGTAAAGTACAAATATCACAAGTCAACGTGATCATCATCATAAAGCTCATGAGGTTGTGGGTGTGTCTGTGCCTGTGGTCAGGGACGTCTGCACCGGTTACAAGGCTGAAGAACCACTCTATCACGTCTTAGTGGTTGGGGAGACCCTCCCGTGGATGTAGATGTCGTTGAATACTGAGAGGCGGTCACATATTCATGGTCTACTCGGCCCAATACATCGGCACACGGTGTAACAATGCTCGAACATACCTCATGATATCCGTGTACATCTACCCCCTCATCAAGTACATCAATCGCTCTGTCATAGATAGTATGTTAAGCCCGTGTGTGTAATGAAAGCATGTTTATCAATGATAAACATCGATTGTGTAGTGAAACATGTGAATAAATTGTGTAGTGAAAGCATGTGAAACATCGATTGTGTTTATAAATACTGATTGATGCAAGTAACGATCGATGTGAGTAACGATCTGTACACAATATATTCACTCAAATCACTCTATTTATTTATATATTCATTCATTCATTCATTCATTCATTCATTCATTCATTCATTCATTCATTCATTCATTCATTCATTCATTCATTCATTCATTCATTCATTCATTCATTCATTCATTCATTCATTCATTCATTCATTCATTCATTCATTCATTCATTCATTCATTCATTCATTCATTCACTCATTCATATGTTTATCACTAATAACCATGCTTTATGATGATGATCACATTGACTTGCAATATTTGTACTTGACATTATTGTGTGAAACATGAACTAGCTGATCGAATTATTTTCTTAAACACTTGATGGAGTATATGGCCCAGGAACCCCCGGCCCATAGACTCCTACTTCTCCTACACAAGTCCATAGGGCCCAGAGAACAACTCAGGCCCAAGTGTGACGGCCCAAACCTCGAAATAGCTCAGAATACACACTGGGATGCCTTCGGCCTCCTTGGCCGAAGGCTCTAGAACTCACAGGATAGCCTTTTTGGCATAAGAAGCTGCTGGGAGAAAACGGGGCGAAAACATGAGCCTTCGGCATTTTCTTGCCCTCGGCATCAGAAAAGCCTTCGGCTGAACCAAGCCTTCGGCCACACAAGGGTCCTTACCACATGGAGCCCTCGGCTACACAAGGAGCCTTCGACTGAACTAGCTCAATCATCGAAGATTCCTTTTGGAGACAGCCAACCACCGCATTTAATACCACGTCACATCCGCCAACCGCATTCAATGCGGTAAACGTACCACTGCCGGTGCCAACCGGCTGATGTGACCCTTCGGCCGTTGGATTACTGACACGTGTACTCTCATCGCATTTATTGCTGCTATAAATAACACCCGGTCTCAACTCCACATTTCGAGTTCATTTAATAAATCGACTCTCTCTCCTCCTATTTGCTCTGACTTCTCTCTAGTTATTCCCGCAATAACCCCTCAGATAAGATACCCTCCGGGTAGACTATCCATCATTTGGTGCTCTCGTTGAGAGCTCTGAACTATCAAGTAAGAAACCCTCCCCCTCTACCAAATACAGACCACCTACCAAAAATGGGGAGAACCACTCGTGCCCAATCCAAAACCCTAGAGGAAAACCACGCAGCCCCCGGCGAAACCAACGGGGCTGAGGCCTCCAACAGGCTCTTAGTGCCCGAGGGTGGTATCATCCTCGAATTGGAGCAGGCTACTGCTGACCTCCGTCAGCAACTACAGAAGAACGCCCCTGATGCCCGCATTGGCCTTGATAATCGAAGGAGGGATCGGAGTGAGAACCAAGTTCCCCCTCCGGCCCCGACCATCGATCTTCAGGCAGCCTTTGCGGCCTTTGTTCAAAACATGGCTCTCAACTCCGGAGCCCTCGTCTCCCAGGCACCCCTTCAGCCCTATGCTGGAGGGAATGTTATCAACCTACCGCCACTCCCTCCTTTGTTCAACAACCCTCCCCCGGGGGTTGGCAATGCCGAGGGGGTCATAGCACAGGATACCGCCTCCCAAGAGGCCCAATCCAAGGACAAACGCCCCATGATGAAGGAGAAACCCCGAACCTCTGCACTTGAGAGGCTAGGGGGAGCTCCCGCGCACCGAGGGGTCCAAGACCGCCTCGGGAAACAAGCGCTCAGCAGGCCCCAGGAAAGTGGAGCCTCCGTTTTGGGTGCCGAGGGCGTGCCTCCCCCCCGAAGCAGAGGCAAAGCTCTCCTCCACGCCGATGATGCCAGGCACCAAATCACACAGGCGCAATCCTTCCGGGCCAACTCCCAAGGGGTTGCCCCGAAGGATCCCAAGGACGAAATCATTGAAGCCCTCCTCCGTCAACTCGAGGAGAATCGTCAGGCACCCCCGACGGCTTCCACGGCGAGGCCAGATCCAGAGTACGCCGACCTCCGGGCGCAAGTGGAGGAAATGAAGCGTAAGCTTGCCGAAGGCTCAGGCGAGCCCCTCATCCAACTCCGCACTAGGACGCCTTTCACCCCAAGGGTGCTGGCGGCCAAAATCCCCCATAAATATCGGGGGCAGCCCATCAAACCATACGAGGGGAAAACAAATCCCCAAGAACACTACAGCAGGTATCAGAACAGTATGATGATGATGGGGGCCTCGGATGAATACTTATGCCGTTGGTTCCTTTCCACCTTGGAGGGGCCAGCGTATGAGTGGTTCAACCGGTTGCCCGAAGGCAGCATCGATTCCTGGCAGGAACTTGCCCACCGATTCCTCACACAATTTGCCGGGAGGCACCGCTCAAAGAAACACTTCTCCCATCTTCTGAATGTGAGGCAACAAAAGGAGGAAAGCCTTCGGAGTTTCCTGGAACGCTGGAGGCAGGCCTCCCTCGAGGTCGAAGGCGCTGATGACAGGACACTAATGGCCCTCTTCCACACCGTCCTCCGCAACGGTAACTTCTCCCGGAGCCTTATCACTGATCCCCCCCGCGATTATACAAAGGCCCTTCAGCGGGGGGACCGATATGCTGAAGCGGAGGAAATCGAGAAGGACCGCCGCAACACGGATCCTTCTCAGAAGAATGAAGGTAGGAATCGGCCCGGAGGGCCTCCCCCTCCGACCAACCGAGAGCCACAGTACAACGATCGCTCCCGAGGTGGCCAAGCCAGACCCGGGGGCGGTTACAAGAATAATCCGAAGGCATGGGCGCAACCCGTCCTCCTGGAGCACCCACGCACTCCCCTGACGCACCCCGTCAGCGTCATCTTGGACCATGCAGAAGAACGAGGGCTGGTGGAGCGAGACTCCCGTACACCCCTCGAGATTTATGCCATTGGTCCTGATGAGCCCTATTGCCGCTTCCACCGCCACCATGGACACAAAACCGACGACTGCCATCAGCTGAAAAACGCCATTGAAAGGCTGATACAGGCGGGCCACTTGTCTCAGTTTGTCCGGGGCCCTCCTCCCCAGGGCCCCCCACATCATCAAGGCCCTCCGCCGAAGGCAAACAAGTGGGTGAACCCCAACACCATTCCTTTGGGAAACCCACAGGGGAAGAAACGTGAAATTGGGGGCCTCGATGACGAGGGAGAGGGCTCCCACCAACAATACAAGCGCCACATCCACATGATTAATGGTGGCAACACTGGTGGAGACTCCACCAGCCAGCCGAAAGGGCCCTCCCCTTCTTCCAAATCATGAGAAAGACGGCAGGTTTTCGATGGACATCCGAATGTCAAGAGGCTTTCAACGAACTCAAGAAGTACCTCTCTTCCCCCCCAGTGCTCTCCAAACCAAAGGTGGGGGAGACTTTATACTTGTATCTTGGTATTAGCCCTTCGGCCATCAGCTCGGTGCTGATCCGGGAGGAGGACGGCGTCCAACACGCCATCTTCTACGTCAGCAAAACCCTCCGGGAGGCCGAACTCAGGTATTCTCCCGTCGAGAAGACGGTGCTAGCCATCGTTTGGACCGTCAAGAAACTTGGCCATTACTTTCAGGCCCACCCGGTTCAAGTGCTCACACACCAACCCCTCGGCACCCTCATGAGGAGTCCCACTAGCTCCTCCCGGATGGTGAAATGGGCCATTTTCCTCAGCCAATACAACATAGACATTCGTCCGAGGCCTGCCATTAAGGGCCAAGCCCTGGCGGACTTCGTGACAGAATGCACCGCGAGATCAGCGGTAGATGAGGAACCTTCGGAACCCCTTGACGAGTGGTGGACCCTATACACAGATGGCTCCTCAGCCACCAAAGCATGCGGAGGAGGGGTAGTCCTCATTACACCCGAAGGCTTCCGCGCATATTATGCCATTCGCTTCTCCTTCAAAGTCTCCAACAACGAAGCCGAGTATGAGGCCCTCCTCTGTGGCCTTCGGCTAGCAGCAAACCTGAAGGCTAAAATGATCCACGTCAAGTGCGACTCTAAACTTGTCGTGGGTCAAATCTCCGGGGAGTACGAGGCCAAGGAAGGAAGGATGAAGCAATACAAGGAGGCTGCCAAGGAGTTGCTTAAGGTATTTGAGGCACATTCCCTCACCCAAATACCGAGGGCTCAAAACTCTGAGGCTGACATTCTATCCAAGCTCTCGGACGAATCCCCCGAGCACCTCTAAAAAATTGCAAGAATCGAGGAGCTCAGCCTCTCAAGCATCCACGCAAGCCCCATTATGAACATTAACCTGAGACCGGAGGATTGGATCTCCGACATCACCACCTTCATCACCACAGGGCAACTACCCCAAGATGAGGCCCGCGCGAGATTGACAAAACTGAGGGCTCCCAGCTATACCCTTGAGAATGGAAGGCTTTACAAGAGATCTTACAACGGCACCCTTCTCCGGTGCCTTCATCAAGATGAGGCCGAAGTCGCCATGGAGGAAGTGCACAGTGGCACTTGCTCAGCTCACCAGGGACCCTTCTCCATGTCCCGAAGGCTCGTAGTTCAAGGCTACTTTTGGCCCACGATGGCTAGAGATTGTGCTGATCTAGCCCGAAGGTGCACCGCTTGCCAACACTTCCAGAAGGCCCCCGGCAGACCTGCGGTCAACTACGCCCCCATCAGCACCGCTATACCCTTCTCCAGGTGGGGGATTGACCTAGTAGGCCCTCTGCCGAGGGGTACCTCCAATAACAGATACATCGTCGTGGCCATTGACTACTTCACCAAATGGGTGGAGGCGGAACCCCTCGCCAGCATCACTGAAGCCCGGTGCCGCCACTTTGTTCTCAAAAATATCCTCACCAGGTTTGGCGTCCCCCAACAGATCATCTCCGACAACGGCACTCAATTTGAGGCAGCCCCCTTCTGCGCCCTCTTGAAGGCGTGGGGCATCAAACACAATTTCTCGTCCGTTGCCTACCCCCAAGGCAATGGACAAGTAGAGAATGCCAACCGCACCCTCCTCGAGGGGTTGAAGAAGAAGCTGGAAGCCGAAGGGGGAGGCTGGGTAGAAGAACTTCATAACATCTTATGGGCCTACCGCACCACCCCTCGGCGTGCAACAGGTGAGACACCCTTCTCCCTATGCTATGGCTTCGAGGCTAAAGCTCCAACAGAAGTGACCCTTCCCACCCGAAGGGTGGAACAATATGAACCCGAAGTCAACGACGCCAACATGGCCCTCGACCTTCATCTCATCTCAGAACGCCGAGAGCAAGCCTTTCTCAGGGCTGAAAACTATAGGAGACAAGTCAAAGGCTACATCAACGCCAAGGTCCGCTCCCGGGAATTTCAGGTGGGTGACTACGTCCTCCGACGAAGGGAGGCCAGCCTACCCACCGAAGGCGGCAAGATGGCGCCCAAGTTTGAAGGCCCTTACATTGTCTCGGCCATCATCAAACCGGGGACATACAAATTAAAACGTCCTAATGGGACAGAGATTCCTAGACATTGGAATGTGCACCACCTAGTAAAGTTTTATCAATGAGCGGCCAAGCCCTCATCCTCAACAAGTGTAAATGATCAATGGCCCAAGGCCCCTTCCGTTTTGAAAGAAAATCAAAATGCCAAGCCTTCGTCACCTACATACTGTACAAGCGGCCCAAGGCCCCCTTCTCTCCCATAAATGAGTGGCCAAGCCCTCATCTCTTCACCAAAATAGGCCCGAGGCCCCTTCCTCTCATGAGGGGGAACAACAATTTAGGTACCAAGTACCAAGCGTATGGGTCACCCCCATCACTCTTTGAAAACACCAAGTGTTTTCTCACTAAGCCGTACCCCACGAGGACGCAATCATTCATACATTATGCGTACTTATACATACTCTATCCTCCTAAAAAAAAAAACGGGGGGTGCAACATCCCTCGGCTCCGGCTGGTACCAAGTGCCCCCGGCTATTTGTGTTCCACACACAAATAAAACCCTTCCCAGGAACGCTTTCCGCGCCATCCCCCAAGGGGAGGCAGGCAACGGACCATGTCCCGGGCCCAGGATTCGACTTCCACAAACGAAACGCTCCCCGCGCTATCCCCCAAGGGGAAGCAGGCAACAGACCATGTCTCGGGCTGAGGGGACGACTTTCAAAACCGAGGCGCTTTCCGTGCTATCTCCCAAGGGGAAGCAGGCAACAGACGATGTCTCGGGCCGAGGAAACGACCCTCAAACCCTTCGGGATATCGGAAGGTCATTCCCGAAGGGGGAGCCAACGGTTCGTTCCGTTGCCTCCCATATAGGCCAAGCCTTTCCTTGAAACCAAGTTTCTAGATGCCTCTCCTACACCATAAAAAAAAAGGTGCGTAGGGGGGAAGGAACTCCTCGGATACTATTCTCCCCGGAGGCTCAACACTTCGAGTATACGTTCCCGAGGGCTCCTACAAAGGCGCAACAAAATCTCTCAACAACAAGTCATCTGGTTACATAGCCGAAAGCTTCACTACATGAAGCCTTGGAGTACAACAGTTTCCCCGGAAACCCAAGAAGAGGGCTCACTAAGCAAAACTTCACCTAAATTTGGCCGAAATTCGGCTGAATCAAAGCCAACTATGTTCCATGCCGAAATATACAAGAAGCCCGAAGGCAATTCAAAGCAACACCAACCATGAGCCGGAGGGTTCACCACAATTGCTTCGGGGGACTTACAACGGCGAAGGCCTCATCAAACACCTACAACCGAAGGGACAATAACACTTGTGACAACTTTGCTAAATAGTCATCAACCAAGGGCTACGCACGAGATCTGTGGGAGATTACCTCAAAATTTCACCAATTCCATAATCTTGAACCCCTCAGCTACACACTGGGGGCTCAAGAAATTCTCACATTCGAAGGGTCGCTACAACACCTATTAAAAGTTTGTGGAAAAATGACCAAGTCCACGATTGGGAATCCTTCGGCGGACAACCGTAGGCCCCACTACTACCAACAGGCTTACAGCCGGAGAAGACCTCAGAATATTTGACAAGGCCCTAAAGCTACACCAAAGCTACACTGTTGGTCGAGGGCCCAGGATTTCCGGGGGCATAAGAGGCAATTTCACCTGACGCAATTCCTAAGTCTAATTCATTTTATCCCTCGGTCCTGTTGCTACAACCCGAGAGCAATGCCAATACCTCACCACCGAAGGCATACGCTGGAATCAAGTTTTACTTAGAAAATTTTCTAAGTCCACAATAACAAGCCTCCCGGTGATTCTACCTTACACCCAAAGGGTCCTGATCAGGTTTTACTTGTAAAACGTTCTAAGTCCGCAAACAGCGACCCCCCGGCGATCTTACACTACAACCGGGGGCTAGCGGGGGGTTGCGCTTAAGAAATTTTCCTAAGTCCACAAATTTGTGGTCTTCGGACAACCAGGCGAAAGGAAGGAAAACATACATTCACTCATACGCAAACATGAAGGAGGCGAAGACATTCATTATTCATACAGAGAGCCCGAAGGCAAGTCATCCATTCAAAAGAAAAATGATGAAAAATGTTTGTTTACGGTATGAGGCCGGAGCCGGGATCCTACTTATCTATTACAGATTATGCTTAAAAAGTTTAAGGCCTAAGCATTTTCAACTACATCCTCTTTCGGCTTGGAGGTGGCATCCTCTTCATCCTCGTCATCATCAGCCTCCTTCGCCAATTCAGAGTCTTCCAGCAGCTCCCTTTCTTCACCCTCGGGCAGGGGGATCCGAACATCTGGTAGGAGCGGGGGGAGGCCGTGATCTTCTGGTTTGAACTCCTTCGGATCTGCACCAAGGTGCCGGGCAAGCCTCCGGTACAGCATGGCCTGCGTGAAGTACTGCCCACCTTCGTAGAAGCTTTTGCCCTTTAGGGCGAGCCACATCGCACCGGGCCCCTTGACCCAACTATCTACCGAGGTCTCCACCACGGAAGCCCTCCACTGCTCCCGGCCCTCGGATCTCCACCCCTCCGCAAGAAAGAGGGCAACGGCATCTTCTTTGGCCTTGGCAACAGCCTCAGCCTTGACTTCCTCGGCTTTCTCAGCGGCTATCCTGGCGGCCTCAGCGGCGGATCTCTCGGCTTCGGCTTTCCCCTCGGCCCGGGCTTCCTCCTTGGCTGCCTCCAGCTTCTGCTCGGCTTGCCGAAGGGCTTCCTCCAGACTGGCCAGCTGCCGGATGGCCTCAGTGTTATTGGCCACCAGCTTCCTCGTGACCTCATCAGACTGGGCCTTCTCGAGGCGGTGCTGTTCGGCCCTCCTCACGAGCTCCCCGAAGGCCAAACTAGCCTGCAAGCACATAAGGGTGCACCTGGGATCAGACTATGCAAAGGGAAAGGAACGCGATAACCAGAGATATCAATGTCCGAAATACTTACAGTGGCCGAGGCCTGAAGGGCCTTGAGCTCGAGAGCCTCGTCCCCGAATCGGCCGAGGGTGGTCCGATCCAGGGGGGAGTGGCGCCCCTCAAGAATTCCCTCGGATCGAGGGTGCCGTGCAAGATAGCGGTCCCCTTCTTGATAGGGAACTGCACCTTCTCAAGGGGCCAAGCCCCTTCATCCAAATCCGTCAGGGACAGGGAGCCCGAGGGCCTGTCGGAAGGGTGGTCGTCAATAATCACTACTGAGGGAGCCTTCTGTTCGGCGTCCCCCCTCCTCTGCTTCTTCTCCGGGAGCGTGGTCCCCTTCCCGGTATTTTTTCTTTTAAGCTCCGGGACGTGGGAGCCTTCACTAACAACACCAGCACCAGCGTCCTTCGAGGGCCCCTCGCCCTCAGGTTTCTTTTCATCGTCCGGCTTTTGGAGACACTCCTCCACAGCTCTCTGGTTGGAAGGCCCCTCAGCCTTCTTCTTCTTCTCTTTAGCCAGCTTGTTGGAAAGCCTGGCAAATGCTTTCGGATCCATGATGTCACCTGCCAAAACAAGGAGAGGGTTAGAATCACGACGAATCAAAGAAAATAAACTAAGTACAAAAACGAGGGCCCTCAGGTACAACCTCCGGCATTTCGATACCCTCGGTCAATCTCGGGGTATTTTTCGTCCGTGTCCCCCGGAAGGCGGTAACTCCGGAAGCCCAGCAGGTACAGCTCCTCGGGGATCGTCGCCTCCTTGATGGTGATCACTTTATCGGAACCCAGGGGCTTCTCGATGAGCTTCCTCCCAGCCTTGTCGAGGGCTGCATTGCCCACCTTCGGGTGCCTCTTAAAATGATTGCGCAGGGCCCCCGGGAATGGGTTCTCGGCCACCCGGATGTAGCAGAACTTCTCTTTCCACTCTTTGTGGGACGAGGGGGTTTCAGAGAAGAGTTTCCATGCCGGAACCTGCTGCAGATTCGCATATCCCCCGGCGTGCGAATGCCCTCCCCGGCACAAGTTGAAGGAGAGAAAGAACTGGTCTAACGTGGCCTCCACCTTTCGGCTCCGACAGAGAGATAGGAACCCCGCCAGGTAATAGTGGCTGTTTGGGGTGAGCTGGCAGGGGGCTAGCTTTACATACCTCAGGTACTCCAGAACAAAGGAATGAAGGGGGAACCTGAGGCCCAACTCCACCGAGAGCATGTGAGCTGAAAAGCACCCCTCAGGGGGATGGGATAGCAGATCTTCGGGACCCGGCTCGATGACCTGTGCCGAGGTCCCCACGAGGATCTGGAGGGCTTGGTAATCAGCGCCTGAGGCTGTAGTCCTCACCTCGAGGGCAGTGGTGTCCAAATAAGAATGTCCCTCGGGAATCCCGACCGGCCGTCCGACGTCAACGGCTGCTTGTTTTCTCTTAGGAGCAGCCTTCGGCTTCTTCTTCTTTTTCCCCAAGGCTACCCGGAGGGGCTGGGCGTCCAAAGGCCGGGAAGTGCTCGCCTCACCAGCACCCCGAGAGGGCATAACTGCAATTGTCACCTGACGGCGCTCTTTTTCATCCTCCTCCTCGGCGATTTGCAGAGCGAGGGCCAGCTCCTCGTCCTCATTCACTTGTTCGAAGTCCTCGGCTTCCAATTCCACCCGAAGCCGGCTTTGCACCTCCTCGGCGACGGCGAGATCATTGTTCATCGACGGCTGCTCACTCGAGGACTCCACATCCGAGTAGCTCTCCTGCTTTGCCGAGGGCTCCCTTGAAATGTCCTGAGAGTCGCTACCAGAAGACATTGCTCGAGGATGGTCGTCGTAGGGTTTTTTGGAGGAAATAACTTCCTGAGGCCCTACGATTTCCCTAACACTAGACCTAAAGAAATGGAAGCAAAAAATACGCTAAGGAACAAGAACAAGGGATGAACTGACCTTGGATCGAGGAAAATTCTTGGGTTTGATCGAAAAGGGGACTTTCTCTCTCTAGAAAATTTGACAGAGCTTCGCTTCAATGATAAAACGCGCAAGGGAATGAGTTCTGACTTGGGATATATATAGGCTCCCAGCCTCGAAACATGGGCCTCGATTCGAAAAGCCCATCATTACAGGCCGCGGTTTCGGCCAATGGGTGGCACCCGCCCACTTTCGACCAACAGGAGCATGCCACGTGTGCCCCTCTTCCAACGGCTCTATTACAACGGCCATATTTCCGAAATACCAGGATGCCCTCGGATAATAGCCTCCGCCTATCACCAACTACAGCCTTCGGTGATTACTTTCACCGGACACCTTCGAGAAAGCAGTAGCCTAAGCCTTCGGCTTATCGACAATTTCACTCCCAGTTAATGGCACCCCTCGGGGCTACACGCAAACATCATAACTCCTTCAAACCGAACTTACCTTCGATCCAAAGGAGTGGGGGACTGGGATACACCCCTCGGGAATCACACACAAAATACACAAAGATTCCCAAATGCAACAAATTCACAAGTGATGCATACAGCCTCCGGGCAAACATCAAAGTAAAAGCCCCCGGATACATACTTCTCTAAACCCTTCGGCAGAAGCAAAATATCAAAAAATTTTCCACAAGTCACTTGTGATGATGAAGCAGCTTTCATCACTACACATGCATGCAATTCATCTATGCTTCCCTCAGAAAACCCTCGACATGTGGGGGACTGAGGGGAAGCCATCAGCAATACCAGGAAAGCCCTCCGGTAAAGAGATTAGCCACCGGCGGAGACAACGCATCAACGCAATTATTCCTTTTCCCTCAAGTACCTTTCGGCAAAAGGAGTGAGGGACTCCTGATGGAGTATATGGCCCAGGAACCCCCGGCCCATAGACTCCTACTTCTCCTACACAAGTCCATAGGGCCCAGAGAACAACTCAGGCCCAAGTGTGACGGCCCAAACCTCGAAATAGCTCAGAATACACACTGGGATGCCTTCGGCCTCCTTGGCCGAAGGCTCCAGAACTCACAGGATAGCCTTTTTGGCATAAGAAGCTGCTGGGAGAAAACAGGGCGAAAACATGAGCCTTCGGCATTTTCTTGCCCTCGGCATCAGAAAAGCCTTCGGCTGAACCAAGCCTTCGGTCACACAAGGGTCCTTACCACATGGAGCCCTCGGCTATACAAGGAGCCCTCGGCTACACAAGGGAGCCTTCGGCTGAACTAGCTCAATCATCGAAGATTCCTTTTGGAGACAGCCAACCACCGCATTTAATACCACGTCACATCCGCCAACCGCATTCAATGCGGTAAACGTACCACTGTCGGTGCCAACCGGCTGATGTGACCCTTCGGCCGTTGGATTACTGACACGTGTACTCTCATCACATTTATTGCTGCTATAAATAGCAGCCCGTTTCTCCTTGTAAATGAGGATCTACATCTCAACTCCACATTTTGAGTTCATTTAATAAATCGACTCTCTCTCCTCCTATTTGCTCTGACTTCTCTCTAGTTATTCCCGCAATAACCCCTCGGATAAGATACCCTCCGGGTAGACTATCCATCAACACTGGATTCATTATCAACTTTATGTGATATATATCTAGTATTGCAACCCAATGTAGTTCCATTGATTCATTTTGTGTCTTGGATAAAACATTAAAAGTCTAAAAGAAGTGACTATAAGATAAGTAAGAATGTTTTTACTTGGAATGTTTTCAATTTCATACAAGACCAGACCAGATCGGACCAGACCAGACTTAAACAGACAGACCAGACTAGAATTGAACTCCGTAGTTATAAAATACACAGAGACCAGACATTTACCAGATCAGGGCAGACCAGACCAGACTTAAACAGACCAGATCAGACTAACAAGTTACAATCCAAGTAAAAACATCCTTATATGACACAAGATCTAGAGTATCATCTGACATCTGTACTTCATTATAACTACTGATGTGGTGAATTTCTACTCTTTAAGGGTTGGTTTGCAACTCATTTTTAAAAAGTACTTCTCAGCTTTTGGCTTTAAAAAAGCACTTATTTTCCCAAACACTACAACTTTTATTTTTCTCGGCTTCCGCGTCAAAAGTGCTTTTACTTTTTCTATTACACAAAAAACACTTATTTTACCAGACACTACCCACTTTTACTTTTCAAAATCATTTTTTTCTCAAACACTATCAACTTTTATTTAATCACTTCTCCTCATTTCATTAAAAAAAACACTTTTTTAAGGGAAAATGGAAACTAATAATCCAACCTTTTAGCGGTCTTCTTTCAATAATCCCACCTTTTGATTATTCATGAATAATCCAACCTTTGCACCTCATCTTCATTCACTGGTCTCTGACCGGTTGATGACCTGCTATTCCAAGCTATTTTCTTATCTTTGCAAATCATTATACCATAAATCTCATCTTTCACAAAGATAATATTTTGGAAAGATAAGAAAATAACTTGGAATAGTAGGTCATTAACCGACCAGGGACCAATGAATGAAGATGAGGTGCAAAGGTCGGATTATTCATGAATAATCAAAAGGTAGGATTATTGAAAGAAGACCGCTAAAAGGTTGAATTATTAGTTTCCATTTTCCCCTTTTTTAAAAGTATAAGCTATTGCAAATAGACCCTAAAATTCCTTCTACACTAGTGTTTGAATGAGCTTAGTTATCTTATTATGGCCTTACACAAAGCAACTCCGTAGTTCGCCAACTAGAGTCACATTGTGCGAGTGAATGACCTCCTATCTTATTTGCAATAATTTAAATCTAGGCTCTGGTACTACCAGGGGCATAGCTAGGGGAGGGCTGGCCCTGACACAAGCCCAACCCAAATTAAAAAAAAAACCTATATTTTTAGTGTAAAAAAATTGTGTAATTTTTTGTTTCATAAATATTTTTTGTACCGATCCAGTGCCCTAGCTCCGCCCCCTACCCGATCTGAAACGCTGGGCAGGGAGCGCTACTCGTAGTGCCGGAGCACCAAAGCGTCTACTACTCCCTCTGTCCCTGAATTTACTTCCATAGTACAAAAGGCACACGGATTAAGAAAATGAGAATTATGTGGTGGAGAGTTGTGCAAAGAAGAGAGAAATGTGTAAGAATTGTTGTGAACCACAAATTCTTTGCCAAAAAGGGAAAGTGAAGTTCTTTTCGGGACGGACGAAAAGAGAAAGTGAAATTCTTTTCGGGACGGTCAAAAAGGGAAAGTTGGAAGTATTTTCAGGGACGGAGGGAGTAACTATGTTATATACTTCGTAATTGCTAAATGAGTTCAAGTACTTTAAATAAGGGAAAGTTCCCGAAATAGGACTAAAAAAGTTTAAAAATTCCAAAATAGGACTGTCATGTTTTTATTCTCAAAATAGGACTAATTACTGCCAAATTTGGAAAATACTGTCATGTTTGAAGGCTGGTACTGTCAAAACATGGCAATAATTAGTCCTATTTTGGGAATAAAAACATGAAAGTCCTATTTTGGAATTTGCAAACTCTTTTAGTCCTAGTAATATCTCTTTTAATAAAGAAATTAATGTATTGAAAAAGACTACAAACAAACAAAATAAGAAACTAGCTAGCTCTCTTTCTAAAAGACTCCTAATTTCACACGTTTAGTCATGATATATTGGTTCAGACCGATCATATACTCTAGTTTTGTTAAATACTGAATCGAAATAAAAAAAGTTGTTCAGTTTGATATCCTTTTGTGTTTTGAAGTTTTGAACCAAATGCACTTGGTTGAGTTCCGTTCCTTTTGATTTTTAATCTTTCCATTTTTTACAAAAAAAAAACAATGACAACTTCAAAGAATTTGCGATAATGCCATATGTATTACCGAAAAAGTGAACGTTACTATCAGTCTAGAAAAGTTCGGGTTGAAGTGACTGAATCTATCTAACTATTAACAAAATATTTAAAATATACGTAGTACTCCCGTATTTATTAATGAAGTAATGAAAAATAGATAAAACGATCTTTTAGAGTAACTTTCACTAACTTAGTCAGAAAAGTAATTTTAATCTTACTTGTTTTTATTATTATGAACACAATTCAGTGTAAAATCAAAACTTGCATGTGTAGTGAAAACATGATTGTTAAGGTTGATAAGCCAAAAACAGAAGTCACTAAATGGAGTTTTAGACTATTTAAAAATTCCCCTTTAATTTGGTGTATAAAAGATAACATGGTTCAATAGATGAAATAAAGTTACTTTTTTCCCAATAACTAATTAGTTAATTCATGCTCATAAATGAAATAAAAGCACAGAAGATAAAAGTGAATGTTCTTTTAAACTTATTTAGAATTCCGGCTTGGTCTATGTGTTTTTTCTCAAAATAATATTAAGTAAAAAAGTACTCCGTATTTACTAAATTAGTAAGGTTAAATTAAAAATATTTCCCTATATACTTCTGGCGGCTTAGAAAAAAACGACATAACAACACAAAACCAAGGAGGAGAAAATTTGTCAGGGGCCCACCAAAATAAAGTACTCGTATCATGTTTGTTTAAAGTGTTAGGATGTTTTTACTTGGACTCTAATTTGCTGATCTAGTCTGGTCTGGTCTGATCTGGTTTGGTCTGAACTGGTCTGGTCTGGTCTGGTAAGGTCTGGTTTCTTTGTATTTTTATAACTATCCAAGTCTGGTCTGGTCTAGTCTGAACTGGTCTAGTCTGGTATGGGGCAAATTACAGTCTTAATAAAATCATCCTTATACTCCATCCGTAATAAAAAATATTCCCACTATCCTTTTTTGTCCGTAATAAAAAAATCTTCCCATTTTTAAATCTCCCCATCATACCCTTAGTAATTCATATCATCTTTCACTATTCTTAATCTACCTACTTTTGATATGGGAAGATTTTTAAGTTACGGAGGTAGTAATTTTTTAAATTGTACTCCGATTGTTACAAAAATGTATCAAAACTCATAATTTTTTATTATCTTTCATATGACACCAATATTGAATATATAAAAATAAAAAAGTAATTTAACACTTTAAAAATAATATTTTTATAAATTCTATAAATTAAATTTTTCATTTTTTACACAGATTATTACAAAAATATATCAAAATTCAAAACTTGTTATTATCTATCATATGACACCAATGTTGCATATATAAAAAATCTATTAGGTTCGTAATTTTTTACCACGTGCACTAATAATCCAGAGCGATAGTTAGCGTAAAATTGCATAAATATTAACGCAAACAATAAAAACTAAATGAAAGTGATGGAATTTGTGCAGTTTTATCATAAGCTATCACTCCAGATTAATAGCGTGTGCGGTAAAAATGATCCTAAACGGCACAAATTAATAGATTTTTTTTATATATGTAACATTGGTATCATATGAAAGATAATAAAAATTTATAAATTTTGATACGTTTTTTTGTAAGAAATCGGAGTACAAATAGAAAAATTATAGCACTTGAGAAAGCATATGCTTATTAAAGGTTTATAACTTTTTATATAATCAGGTTTGATGTCCTATGAAAGATAATAATCAAGTTTGATGTCCTATGAAAGATAATAAAATATTATGAAATTTGATATATATTTTTGTAACAACCGGAGTACAAATAAAAAAGTTATAGCACTTTAAAAACCAAATGTTTTTAAAGTGTTATATTATTGTTTTGTTTTTGTATATTCAACATTGATATCATATGAAAAATAATAAAAAATTATGATTTTTGAAAGAGATGTTTCTATGGTGTTAAAATATTTTTTACTTTTATATATTCAATATTTGTGTCATATGAAAGATAATAAAAATTATGAACGTTGATATGTATTTTATAACAATCGGAGTATAAATAAAAAAGTTAAAACACTTTTAAAAAACATGAGATTATATTTTGGTGGAACCCATGACTCATTTTCTGATCTTTGTCACTTTTTATAAACCTGGCAATTATCACTTACTCCGTTTTTGTTTTTAATGCATCACTGAATTCACTTTTCTCATTAATTCTCTACTATGTCCTCATTTTGAGTGGGATTTTTTCCTCCAATTGTTGTCCTACACTTTTACTTTATATTATATAAAGATCACTGAATTCACTTTTCTCATTAATTCTTTACTATGTTCTCATTTTGAGCGGGTTTTTCCCCTCCAGTTGTTATTCCACATTGTTACTTTATATTATATAAAGATAGAGATAAATATAAAGTTACAACATATTGTGTACGGTGTTAAAATATTTTTTAGTTTTATATATTCAATATTGGTGTCATATGAAAGTTAATAGAAATTATAATTTTTTATATATATGTTTATAACAATTTGAGTACATATAAAAATGTTACACCACTTTAAGCTCAAAATAAGCTCAAAATAGGCTTATTAGGCTATGTTTGGCAAGCCAAATAAGCTCAAAATAGGCTGAAATACTTTTAGTTCAGTCAATTATTTTGAGATTAGTCCTGTTTGACAGAAGAGCTTAAGTGGACTGGATCTGAAATATCAGAGCTGAATTGCAACGCTTCTCATCCTAGCGTTGATGTTCAGACTATTCAATAATATACCCCCGCTCCCAAATTATCCTCCCCTCCTGCCTTTTTTCTCCATTGATCAACTCTCTCTGATTTATCTTCACGACCAACACACTCCTCCTCCTTAACTCCCTTGGCACAAACGGAGATGGCGGTTGCTACTCTTCAGAGTACTAAACTCCAGCGATCTCAAGCTATGGTGTAGATTGGAACGACGAGCTTCTTCCTCGCCCTCTCCATTGCTGCAATACCTTCTGGTGACGAGAGCAGGTTTCCGGTGATGGAATAGTGGCGAATGAGCTAGGGACATTGGCAGAGGAGACCAGCTATGACGGGTAAGCTTCTGAGCTTATCAATTTTTCCCATCTTCTACCCAACATTTTCATTTTTTGTCGCTTCTAGGGTGTCTTCCTTCTGCGGCGTTGCTTGGCTAACCATTTGAGAAAGGTGAAGAAGGGTTCATTCAGAAGAGAAGCAAATGTGCCAGGGGGGAATTCATATCGGGATTCATGTTTTAAGCAAATGTGCCAGGGGGGAAATTCATATCGGGATTCATGTTTTAAATCGACAATAAATATATACTCTGTAATAATATTTCGTGTATATTTATTCTAAAATCTTAATATTTGCGGAGTATTAAAACACAAAAATCAATATAACAAATATTTTATTCTATTAATAGATATGTCCTTTAACGTAATTTCATATTATCCGGACACTTTTCAGCTCTTTTTGCCAAACAGGTTTACTCAATTCAGTTTGTAATTCAGATTCAACACTTCAAAATTTAGTTCCAGACAATAGTCTCTGATGCAAACAATATTCTCTAAGGATGTTTTCTTTTGGACTGTTTTCAGTCCCAGACCAGACCAGATCAGACCAGACCAGGCTTAAACAGACCAGACCAGACCAGACTTAAACAGACCAGACCAGACCAGACTTGGATAGTTATAAAATACACAGAGACCAGAGGTTTACCAGACCAGACCAGACCAGTTCAGACCAGACTAGACTTAAACAGACCAGACCAGATCAGACCAGACCAACAAATTTCAGTCCAAAAGAAAACATCCTAATTCAGACATTAACCTCCAGCTTCAGTCCGTTGTACCAAACATAGCCTAAAAAACATGAGATTATATTTGGATGGAATCCATGACCGATTTTCCCATCTTTGTCACTTTTTATGAACCTGGCCGTTTTCTTTCACTTACTCCGTATTTTGTAATTAATAATTAATTAATACATTACCAAATTTACTTTTCTCATTAATTCTCTACTATGTTCTCATTTCATTTTTCCCTCCACTTGTTGTTCCACACTGAACTGTATATTATATAAAGATAAAGATAAGGTTACAACAGATGTTTTTAAGGCGCTAAAATATTTTATACTTTTATATATTCAATATTAGTCTCATATGAAAGATAATAAAAATGATGGAAATCGAAATATATTTTTATAACCATTAGAATACAAATAAAAAAAATTACAATACTTTAAAAAACATGAGGTTATGTTTTGATGGAACCTATGACTGATTTCCTCATCTTTATCACTTTTTATAAACCTGGCCGTTATCACTTACTTTGTTACGGAGTATTAATTAATGCATACCAAATTTACTTCTCTCATTAATTCTTTACTTTTTTTGAAAATCATTAATTCTTTACTATGTCTTCATTTTGGATGAGAATTTTTTCTCCAGTTATTGTTTCATATTGTTATTTTATATATTATATAAAGATAAATATAAAGATAAAGATATAAATATAAAGATAAAGATAAAGATATACGTAATATGTTAAGTAAGATTTGATCTGGCAATGATCTGATATTGAAATCGTTTTAATTAAAATGTAATTAGACCAATCTTGAGATCGAATTATCAATCATTTTTACTTTTCAGAAAGAATATCAAATCTAAAATTCTTACCAAATGATTTTATTTAGACAATTAAAAATGAATTGAAAATGTGACCGAGGGAGTATATATACTACTACCTACGGGCTACGGAGTAGATTATAAAATACGGAGTGTGTGTCTGGCAATGAAGCAGCATTTTCTCTGTGCTTACGCCTGCCTTTTTGGAATTCTTCTTTGTTGTAAGATCTTAAGTGCACATTTCTCATCGCTCAAACAAAAAATCCCTGAAAATCTTCCTGTTGTAAATCTCTGCTACGAGTATATGCTAACCGAAGGATCGACAAACAATAAGTTTCTTTGATTCTTTCCAAAATATCATCCATTTCCTATTTATAGTAACCCCACTCTCATTAGTAAAACAATAACTGATTATTGGCATTGAGTTGTAACCTCCGTGTCTTCGCAGAGTGGGTACAGCTTAGGTTTACAAATCAAACACGCAGTGTAAAGATTCGTTGTGGGGGACAAATCTAGCAATCCGCATGGTATGATTGGTAAAGGCTTGAACTTTGATAGTTTCCAGAGTTGGTAAAGATTTGATCTTTGATCGGGTATTTATGATTTGGGTAGGTTATTATGCAATTGAAATGAAAATGGGTTTCCTAAAGTGAATCTTTGACTATGACAAGAAGCATATGATTTGGGTATGTTATTATGCTTGAAAGTTGGACACCCAGAAATAGAATTTCTGGGGTTTTGAATTCTAAGTAGATGCAGTTGAAATCTGGAGATATGGAAGAAGGTAAAGATCCATCATCATCAGCTGCTATAAGCAGAGGAGGCCATGTTAGGGGTTTGCCACATAAGATGGTACAAATATTAGTTCTGTTCTTGTTTCTGTGTTTATCATTTTCTATGGTTAGCATTTATATGATGAAGAATTATGGGAAAGTGTTGGAACCTATGAAGCCTAGTTTAGAGTCATGTGTTGAAGAAGAGGCTGGGAATGATTTGGAGCAATGGATTAAGCCTCCTTCCAATTTAATGCATGCAATGACAGATGCACAGCTGCTTTGGAGGGCATCTTTTATGCCAAGAGTTAAAAAGTATCCATTCAAGAGAGTTCCTAAAATTGCGTTTATGTTTTTGACCAAAGGGCCATTGCCATTAGCTCCACTTTGGGAAATATTCTTTAAGGGCAATGAGGGGAAGTTTTCTATTTACATTCATTCATCGCCGTCCTTTAAAGCCAATTTCACTGCCAAATCTGTTTTCTATAAGAGGCAGATACCCAGTCAGGTATGCTTATAAGACTGCTTATTCTTTTGCTGTGTTTATTGTAGGCGTTGTTGAAAATAATTTAGTTTATTGATGAAAATAATGTTGCCATCGTCCTTCAGTATTTTCTATACCTTGACCAATGAATTAACATGAAAATTATAAGCACTTTTCTTGTTATTCTCCAAGGAAAATCACGCGTTTTGTGTAATAAATTATTTGATAAGTTGTTCCATGATGTCTTGGCTTGTTGAAGGCTTGAAGCAGATTTCAAAATCTTGAGGTGGTTTATTTGTTTATTCAGTACCCCATAATTTATGGTAGACTGTTTGGGTGAGTTTGCCTTAATCATTAGCCATCAAATTGTCTTGTTTAGTTTAGGCTTGCTAAGTGTCTCACTTCAAATGCTGTTAAATTTTAAGTATGAATCTCATCTCTTGAGGATCTTTGTGGGTGAGTTAGGGGGTAGTTCAATTGTTACACACCTTTAGAGATGTGTCTGTCGTATTTTTCTATTTTTTATGTTTAGTTTCATAAACGCGTTAACCTCTTTCCCAATAAATTATTAGCAGTTAGTTTAATGCTAGGTTGACTTACAATTCTATAATATGATGCTACTATTAGAACTTGTCCATACCCATCTTGGGTTATCAGGAATCAAGAACTTAATTTAGCCTATGAGTAACTACTTCCAAATGCTAGCAAAATTGGTTTCCCTTTTCTTTGAATACCATTTTATCCAAATTTGACTTGATTAAGAAGCTGGTTGCAATATTGCGTCTTACATGAATAGAGGTATTTTTCTGCCTTTTCCAGCGCTAGTAGACAATTAAAAGTAAAAAGTTTCAATAAAATCAGCCCTTGAAAAATTTCATGAAATGGAACTGATTGCGAAGAAGAAATACTGTTATGGTAATTTTTATTGTCAAATACATATGAGTATCAGACTACCAGTAAAAGCCAAGCCTTGATTGGTTTAAGTTGCATATGTATTTAATCCAATTTGTTAACCCCTCTTATATTAAAAATGTTCTTCTTATTGCCTTATTGGAGATGAAGTAGAAATTTAAACTTTGGGTATACCGGAACAAATAGTTTATTAACGCATGAAGTTATATCCCAAAAGGCCAACCTTATGAAAGGAAGATTCCGAAATCCTGTTAGCTTATTACGGAGTATTTTGTATTCAACTGGTATGAGAAACATGCTCATATTTGGACAACTCATCTTCAATACTTTACTATGGCTTATGATTCATCCTAGAAGTTCAATTTGATAGGACGAGCAGTCCAATGTCCTTTAGATTTTATATGAGGAGAAATTACTCAACGAAGTACAAATCAATATTTACAGGTAGCTGAATGGGGAAAGATGAGTATATGTGATGCTGAGAGAAGACTTCTTGCCAACGCATTGCTCGACATATCCAACGAGTGGTTCGTTCTTCTCTCTGAATCGTGCATTCCCCTCCACAATTTCACTCAAATTTATACCTACATCAAGAGATCGAAACACAGCTTCATGGGGTCATTCGATGACCCAGGCCCGTACGGGAGAGGGCGTTACGACCCGAACATGTCACCCGAGGTCAACATCACCCAGTGGAGGAAAGGCTCTCAATGGTTTGAGGTTAACCGAAATCTCGCTCTCTATATAGTGGAAGACGTCATCTTCTACCCCAAGTTTATGGAATTCTGCAAGCCAGCTTGTTATGTGGACGAGCACTATTACCCCACCATGCTGACCATTAAAGCAGCAAGCCACTTGGCAAACCGGAGCCTAACATTGGTTGACTGGTCAAGAGGTGGGGCCCATCCTGCAACATTTGGGAGGTCTGATATCACAGAAGCTTTCATGAAGAGGTTGCTGGAAGGTCATTCGTGCATATATAATGGCCGGAATTCTTCCCTTTGCTATCTTTTTGCCAGGAAATTCGCTCCGAGTGCCTTGGAACCTCTCATCCATTTAGCTCCCAAGTATTTGGGGTTGTGATACAACGAAAGATAGAAAGAGCAGATTTTTATAGCTTACTACATACACAGATAGATACATTCTTGGCATCATAGAATTTTTTCCTTGTTCCACAAGTGTTGTGTTGTGCAGCCGGTTGCATTATTATGAAATTTTGTTGTAGGGCGTAGTTGTTATGAAATTTGTTGAATTGGATTTTGACAGTTTTAAAATCTTTCAGTTTGTTTGGATTATTAATTTGAATAAGTGGAGGATATGTGAATACTTAAATTTGCTCTCGTGTTTAATGTTGATAAGTGAGTTAGAGCCTTAGAGGCTTAGAGGCATAGAGCCCTTCTTCCTTTCGTATGTCATGTTGTCATCTATATACTAAATATCGGTGTTAAATGGAAAGATAAGAGATGACAGAAAAGCCTACGAGAAGTACTTCCAGACCCGGCCACGGTCGACTACTTCTTGAGACCTATCTTCTTCCTCAACACCAATGGTTCACATACCGAGCCGGTTTTCAACATACTCTTTGGGGGCCCCATTTTTTTCAATATTAGTATTATAAATAATAATAATAATAATAATAATAATAATAATAATAATAATAATAATAAAAGTAAATAAATAAAATGAATACACAAATCAGCAACCAATCTAGGAGTTATTCGCTAATAAAAAGAGATGCAAAGCGGTCAACTCCTCATTTCTAGCAGCTTCTCGCTAATCAGCATATTCGCAATTCGCATACGGCCAATAGTCATTTCAATTTTCAAATAATTGAATTCAATTGTTGTGGGTCTGGAAATCGGTTCATCCTTTGCAGCTAGCGGCTTTGAAGTCCCGAATCTGCCTCTCCTGTTTTCCAGGCTCTCATCTCTACTGCTCTGTTCACACAATATGTACTTATGTTTTTTTTACTTTTGTCCTAGAGTTCATTGTTCTCGCGGTCTTACCTCATTGCCTCAAGCTTTAATCGCATCTGCCCAGTTCGCTGGAGGTCTGGATAGATGAAAGTTTACTTGAAAGCAATTTATTAGTTGGTCTTTTTTTTAAAGTTATTAGCTGGTCTTTTATCTCATGTTGATCTATGTATTCTACTGAGACGGGTGTGTTGTTAGGAGTTTGTAAGTGGTATAATTCGTGAATCGAGCAAGAGTAGTTTACTAGTAAAGTTTACCCCCATATATTTAACACAAATAAGCTAATATCCTTTATAGTAATTTTATAATCAATCAACCATTTCGACCAACATACTGCCAAACACTTTCACTTCAACAATGCAGTCTTTTCAGGCTTTTCAGTTGTTGCATTTGTTACCAAACAGGCCCTTACTTCAATATTTAAAGAATAGTTCGATTTCCATAAAGCACCTGATTGATTCTCTTCAGTTTTTCTTTGGTCATGGCAACCAGTTTTTCATGATGACATTTTCATTTAATATAGTATATGTTGGGATATTAGGTCCGGACCCAAATGCCCCAGACGGCTCTATCAGCATATGGCTTCGGTTTTCCAATCCACCCAAACTAGGAACTCGGCTGGGAAGCCAGCACGACTCATGCTGGTCGGGCTAATCGGCTCACTTAGGTTTCCTCTTTAGATCTGTCAGTTGTCCAAGGAAGAACTCCCTGAAACAATTGATGGGAAGATTAGAATTGGCAGAAAACACATCCAATGCACTGGATATGAGGAATTTTATGATTGATGGCTATCCATTAGGGATTGAGCACATAACCACTTCATCTACCACCTTGTAGTATAATAGTTATATGTGCTTGATTGAACTTGGCCCACTTTGTCTCTTATTTACATGTTATTCCATCTACCTCATACTAGCTTTAATCACTCACTACTAATCTATTAAAAGAATCAGGCAAAAGCATGAAGGACTATGTTGCACCTTTGGACTCCGCTTAACATCAACAATATGTTTCTTTCTTAACAATGTATAGATTTGGTGTATTTTACGTCGACGAAGCTCATGGGGTGATTGATTTCGTGTGTTTGAAGTTTGAAAGACTTATTCTACCCAATTTTTCTGCTTAACATTGGTTGATGACGGTTATGGGGGTTCAGGCACTCGACCTCTTTCATCGAGTTTTTAACATCATTCAAAACCATTTTCGAGTTTTTAGATAAAATTAGTGTCTGAATTGGTCTCTTTTTCAGTGATTGATTGAACTTATGATTTCAGTAAACTTTTTCTAGTTGCAACATGTGGATACAAAATGGGAGAGTTTTCTTATGAGAGCTGCTTGGGGTACCCCAATTTGTACCCCAAAGTGTACACCGTCTGTGTACACAGACATTTGGGCATAAAGTTCTGCCCTCTTTCAAACGAACTGCCTGTGTACACAGACAATTCAGGGGGTGGGTACAAATTGGAGTACAATTTGGGGTACCTGTAGAATTTTTGTTTTCTTATACCACTCTCATGAGAGGCTATTTTTTTATCTGTGAATCTGGTTCACCGACAAAACAAACATAGTGATGCCATTTCTGACATAGTAATATTCTTGCCTAAAATAAACTAAAATATAAATTTGATTTTCAGAAATTTCATTAATATATATATATATATATATATATATATATATATATATATATATATATATATATATATATATAAAATAAAGAGATACTACCTCCATTTATAAATAAATGTAACATGTAAAATTTTACACTATTCGCATGTTCTACTTTGACTACGTTTTATTTATTAATATATTGATAACTTATTTTATAAATTTGTTTCATCCTAAAATTTGAAAATCTCAAATTTTTAATTTTTTTACTAAAATAGAACAAAATATAGTAACGGTCAAAGTTGCGCATTGACAAACGTGAAAAAATGATTGTTGCATTTATTTAAGAACGGAAATAGTATTTCATTAAGTTAATTTTTTAGATCTATTATATCAATCATGCCACGTATACACCATGCACATTGTCACATTGAAGATATTTTAAATGATATTAAACATTTGTTAAATGAGAAATGGAATTCGACTAGGCAAAGATTGGTAAACTAAGACCACGTTTGGAGGAGTAAAAATAGTCTGATAAGATAGGAGGATATACATAAATATCACCAAACAGCTCACAAATGGTCTTTTTGGTTGATTTTTATTATCAGCTGCAGAAGTAACCCAAATTTTACTTTTTGGGCTGAAATCTATTACTACGGGTATATTATTGTTAGCTCATTAAAAACCTTAGGGGTGAAAACAGATCGGGACGAGACGAGAGTTGGAGTATCCCGTTGCCGACACTACAAAAAAACACGCGTGTAGTCACGGACAATAGTAACGGATTTGGTCCGTGACTAGTTTGTCACGGGCGTAGTCACGGACTTCCAAAAAAAAAGTCACGGATATGACCATGACTACGCGTAGTCACGGTTATATCCGTGACTACCATATTCCGGCCAACCCACGTTTGCCTCCGGTGGGATTTTTTTGAATTTCAAATTAGTCACGGATCTACCCGTGACTAATGCCGTGACTAGGCCTAAAAATAAATTTTCCAACGCCCAAAAAGTTAACTCGAACTGGTAATTTGTACGGATGAACGTAGTCACGGACACATCCGTGACTACGTCCGTGACTAGTTTTTCCATATATGCAGCCACTGGTTCATCCACATAAACACACAAACTGTTTCGAAAAACAAACAACACCTTGAAGGATGTAATCTAGCCATCTTCTATCATTTTCACTGTTTATGCAGATAAGGTATGTAATTTAAATTACGTTTTTTTGTGTAAATTATTTGGTTCATATTAACTCTAATAACAAGTTAAATTAGCTAGAGAGATTATTAATTATGTAAATTTCATTTAATTTAGAGTGAAATTTGGTTAGTTAAACGTAGGTTTAATCGTAGTGACGCATTAAGTTAAATTAATTCGCTAAATTAGTTAAATTTTTGTTAATATTAATTAAATGTAAATTAAATGCATTTAAAAAAATGTTTTTAATTAATTAACGAAATAAATTAGTTAACATTAGTTAAACGTAGGTGTAATTCAAACATAGGTTAAATGTATGTTGTTAAAAAAAATGTTGTTAATTAATTAACGAAATAAATTAGTTAAAATTAGTTAAACATAGGTGTAATTCAAACATAATGAATTAAGTTGTATTTAATTCAAATTACGTAAATTAGTTAAATTATAGATGATATTAGTTAAATGTAAATATTATTTAATTCAAATGAGTTTATATATGCTTAAATATAATTATAGGATTTGTTTATTAGCAATTATTGTTAATGCCTAATTTAGGATTTATAATGATTTAAGTTAGGGTTAATTATTGAGACATTACTTAATAAGTGTGATAAATTAATATTGTGAATTATGTGAACTTTATTTAATTTAGTGAAAATTAGTTAGTTAAACGTAGGTTTAGTCGTAGTGACGCGTTAACTTAAATTAATTAGCTAAATTAGTTAAATTTTTTAATAATATTAGTTAAATTTAAATATTAGTTAATTCGAAAATTAGGAAAAGGTTGTTAATTAATTAACGGAATAGATTAGTTAAAATTAGTTAAACGTAGGTGTAATTTAAGCATAATGTTAATTAATTTGTATTTAGTTAAAATGACGTAAATTTGTTAATTATTGGATTCTCTCATATTATTTAATTTAGTGAATTGACTACATTTAGTCACGGACAATTTGGCGTGACTAAATTTAGTCATGCCCAAACAATCACGGATTTAGTCACGGACAAAATCCGTGACTAACTCTGTTAGTCACAGATTTTTTACACTGCGGTCTGTGACTAAATCCGTGACTATAACGTTATTTTTTTGTAGTGCGAACCCGGTTTTTAGGATTATGGGATAGAATGGTAAGGGACAAGACATTGTCCCGCCATTGTCCCTTTTAGATCGGCACTGGGACGGAATAGTAAAGCGATTTGCAAAACAAAGTATAAAGCGATTTGCAAAACAAAGTAACATAAAAAACACAGTAAAGCGATTTGCAAAACAAAGTAACATAAAAAACCTTCATGACAAAAAACTACAACAATAAAAATGCAACACAATGAAATTTACGATAAATGCAACACAAAAAATAGTAGATTAATAAGATAGTTGCAAGAAAGAAATTGTAACAACAATAATAACTCCAACACACACAATAGTATAAAAAATTTCAAAAATAAAAAATGATGAAACAATACTATTAGAAGTGAAACATGTGGGAGTAAAAGTGAGTTTTTTTAGTATATAGAAGATAGTTCATACTTAGTAGTTTAGACTCCTTAAGGTGTTCTACATGTTAGATAACTAATGCCTTATACTTATTCGTATTTGGGCTGTGGAATGAAATGAATGTTATTATTATATGGACTACTTATTGAATTGATGGTAGGCTCACTACCTCACAACAACATACATTTTTGAATTCGGGACAACGAGATGGAACAAGGCATATTTACTTGTCCCGTTTCCGTTTTGTTTTGGAACTGTTCGGTACCGAAACGGGACAAAAAAAGTTTCTCCAAAATTTAACAGGACAATTTTGTAACAGAACCAGAACGTTCTGAAATTGACCAACGTGACCGGGTCTCTTGCCCCGCCCTAAAAAACCTCTTAGTCCCTTCTTTTTATTTCTAGATGGTTCTTCCTCTATTATCTACCCGTTTTTTTCCCTTAAGTCTTTGTCTCGATTGTTCCAAATACGTGTATTAGGTCTTTCTAAAGCCAATTACATTGTGATCTTATGATGTCACTGTTGATCTCTCAAAGAGAAAGTTGTAGATCCGAGTCACATTTCAATTAAGGATGAGGAGTATCTGTCGAAATTTCTCTTTTCAGATTTCCTCTGGTGTGTTGTCATTAGAAACATCTCATGAAACTTTATTGTATTTTTTAGCCCATTGATAAATCAAGTTTTTTCCAATTAAAATTGTGAATTTTAATAATTGCTGTAAAAAACGTCTCCCTGTATCGAGACAACACAACTATCCTTGCTATACAATTTCTGCAAAGGCTCACATACTCCAGTGATGTTAATTGTAAATTGATATAATAAAACGATGTACAAATATTCCATTGAGAATCGAATCAGGGATCTAGGAGAATGAATCGTAGACTAGCTTAGTTGGATCACTTCCTCGAACAAATACTCGTTTTGGTAATTGTACATTCAATCAGTCACTTCAATAATTTCAGTCATTTAAGTCGTTGACACTATTACCAAACAGGTCCTAAATGAGCCTAAATGTCATATTAACTACGTCTCACTGTGGAGTTTTATTGTGATTATTTTTTAACAAACATTAATAAGTCAATTTTACATGCTCCATATATAGCAAATTAGCAACTACACTAGAATCAGTATTTTTGAAAGGTAATTTGACAACAAGAATAATTATAAAATATGACCGATTTAAGTGATTGATTAAATGTGTAGTCAATTGAATTAAGGGGTTTTTCCCGCAATATTACTGTTGAGTTTAATCCAACACGATATAGTAAATATATGTATGAACACTCAGTTTTTACGTGGAAACCCGAAAGGGAGAAAACCACGGGACTTTTTAGGCTAATGTCCAAGCCCTCTCATTCTCATTAGTCTCTCCTCACCATTACATAGTACAAGTATTGAAGCTCCCATTAATGGAGTTCTAATCTAGCTAAGGAGGGAGAAGAAGAAGGGAAAAAGGGATCCTTTACATGGAGGCTAAGCTCCATATTTATAGGAAATAGGGGGAAAGGGGGCTCTCCACCCTAACGGGCCGCATGGACCGGAATGGGCCCAAATGGCTAAAGTGGGCCAGAATGGGCCGAAACGGGCCTAGCTGCTTGGGCTCCGTACTGGATAATGTCTTCGGCTCCTGAACAGTAATAGGCCGGGATAATATATCCCAACAATTACTATATTAAAGCTACTTACCAAAAAAGTGACCACTTTTATATTTGGACAAAAATGTGACCAAGATGCTTATTCATATCACTGCACCACATACATGTCACTGTTGGATGTCACTGCCACCGCCATTGCCCATGTCACTGCCTGTGTAACTGCCACAGCCCGTGTCACTGCCGCCATCATTGCCCCGGTCGCCGCCGCCAACGACCATAGTGACACCTCAGTGACATTTTCGCAGTGACATTTCTGTCCCAAATTATGCACAGGGACACGAACAAATTGACATCCACTACTTCCTCCGACAGGTGACCGCCGCAAGCCACAATGACGCCGTTACAATGACTCCGCCAACAACAACAATACACTTTTCTAGCCACATAACCCAAACCACCACTGCCACCCCTGCACATCCCACACTGCCGCTGCCCTATCCACCGTTGCCGCCCCTGCACCGTCCACCGCCACTGCCCCTGCCACACCCACAGCCGCCACCTCTGCCACGTCCATAGATGTCGACCTTGCCCTGTCCCAACCTGTCAAAGCTCACACACTAGCTCCCCAGCCCCCAACCATTATCCCCGTGCACTAGATTGCCACCCAGCCCCCACCACTTTACGCCCCTAGCTAACACTATACACCAGGTCCTCATCCAGCCCTCAACCCCCTACTCCCTGTCCCAAGCCTCACCACTATAGTTCCCTCAGGCCCTCTCCGACATCAAGGATGACGTGTCCGGCATTTGCTGCTCCAAATCGGAGTGGTTGTCACGGAATTTAGCAAAACCAGAACTGGAAGCCCCAAAAATGAATTGTCATCTATCGACGAAACCAAATCCGGCACTGGCGAAGGCATCTCCCATCGAGGACGACAGTTCTGGTGGAGGCACGTCCATCGAGCTCGGATGACAAAGGGGGCATTTGGTTTCAATTGCAGCCAATGGAGGAGAAGAGTAGCGGCAGGGAGGCAGCGGGGGAAGAACGCATGCGGCGAAGAACAGGCCAGTAAGAAGAAACGTCGAAGAGAGAGATGCGGCAAAGGCATATGGGTGTATTGACTCACTTTTTTGTCCAAAATTAAAATTGGTCATATTTTTGTGTAGCCAAACCCCCAAAGTAATATCCATGCCATTGTTTCTTGAATTAACGATTTCTTTGTTTCCTTTGTAAACAAAATTCAAAATGCAGTAATCTTATGACCGAGGCTAACTTTCTTGTCAACTACTCCGTACTGCCTAAAAGATGTTTTGAATTTATTTAATTGCCAGTGCAAGAGAAAAGGGAAAAGTTAAAAGAAGGGAAATAAATCTTCTTATCAAAATCATCCATTTTTCCTCGAGGTTAAAACCCATGAATTACAGCATACTTAATTCAGCTAACATTGTGGTGGTGCTGCGATTCACAGCCTTCTTTTTTATATAGCTTTTCCTTACTCGGAGTCGGAATCTCTGTTACCCATTGCCTTCAAACCCCTTGGCCTCTGAAACATTTAAATCACTAATTTGTTAAGAAAAAAACGAGAGAGAAAAATGCAGCAAAGCACTAAATGATAAACGACGTTTTCAATACCTTCTTTGACACCTTTTTCTCTCTTACTTCGTATCGTTCGAGTGATAGATCACACAGCCATGACCCCGGGCTGATCAACTGCAGTACAAAACAAAGCGATGAAATTAAATACAAGCGTTTAAATACAATTTTTTTTATCAACATTTAAATGCAATTATGAAGTACCACAATTATAGATATCAATAGCTATACATAATTAAGTGTGAAAAAACAAACCAAAAGATATGGCCCTAAAATAAATAGTCCAAAAAAGGTACTAGTCACAATTTATTGTGGACCCAGTAGTGATCTTTAGGTTTTGGAATCACCCCCTGATTGTCGGAAGAAAGGCACAAAACTTACCGAATGTCACCAAATTCATCCATAACGTCATGTCGGCACATGAAATGAGTACCAAAATTGCTTTATTTTGATTTTTGAGAAATTGACCAAATTCTTATTTGCAATGTCATGTATCATCAGATAATCACATTTTACTTGATGTCAATATAATGAACTTTACTAAATACGGTGCACTAACAACAGATTATAAAAATAATAAATATTTCTATTAAAATAGATAGAAAAACATTTCCTAAAAATGAAAATGAAAAAATATCATAAAAGCAAGAAGTTAAAGGACGGGGACAACTAACGTTGAGAGTACGCTGGATAAGCTTGGCACGTTTTTTGGGACGCTGAGGAAGTTTAGATCCTTTGATGGCCATAAAATCCTCTTCCTTCTCCTTATTGGTAAGTGCAATCACAAACTTCGGCGGCCAAATCATCGGAACCGTGTCACTGCAGGAGGAGGACGGTCCCTTCTTGCTCTCATGAGCAGTCTCCGACGACACGGACCCACCTCCGCCGCCGTGGTGGTTGTCATTATTTGGGCTGGGCCTGGCATGGTTATGTGCACCCCTATCGGGAGGAGAGGCCGAATTCCTCAACCCGTTGCTCCTTTCTCTCATTGCTGCGATTGAACTCTCTGAATTCCTACACCAATAAATGAGATCAGATCATCATCACTTCCAATAACAACATCAATGATAATAAAGTGCGACTCCAAATCAATAAATCAATAAATAAGATTGGAATTACCGATTACGCCCTAGATCGCAGGATAAAGGGGATTCTATTCTTTTATTATGAATGGGAATGAAAGGAGCGCGTGTGTGAGATCTGCAACGAAACGGTGTGTCCGAGAAGGAAAAGGTAACCGAATGAGTAGGAGAGAGATAATAGTGGGAGACGGAAGGAGGAGGCCGTCGGATTCAGGTCCTGCGGGAAAAGGCGTACACGTGGCGGACGATGCAGGGGTGTCTGGTTTGTACCAAGAGGAATTGGCCCCACAAATTTGATGGATTGATATGACAACTTAGGCACGATGGAGTGCTGAGCATTACAGCTACAAGGCCCCTACCTGATTCCCGTACCACTAGGTCACTGTAGGCTTTTAATTAACAAATGATTATTCTGTTCGTTTATGAAATGTTAATTGCCGATGCAATAAATCAGTCATAACTCATAACCTCAACTAATAAAAATCAGTTGAGGTCTTTCTCGCAGGTCGATTTTTTTATGTGCCTATAAAGATTTATCGAAAAATCGAAATATGTCACATAGAAATCTATTGAAATAATGAAATTGATTCATGTTGCGTATCACTTACCCTGCGTCTTTGTTGATTGTGTGGTAGATAGAATTATGATTTACTCTCATGTTGCCAATAGTGTGTATTTAACTACTTAACGCGTAACGTTTATTCTCCGGCATCTATTACTACCGTCATAATCTTTTTACAAAGTTCTTATTTCCAAGTTTGGAAAAATTGTCAATAAAGTTTGGAAAAAATTAATTAGGTATTCCGTACTTTAGAAAAAATCAATCAAGTTTTTTATCTTTGTGAAATTGTACAATCAAATTCATTTTTTTTGTCACGTCATCGGGTGACTTGCTAACATGTAACCTGCAAATAGATCCAATTGAACGTTTTCCCAATGTTTGGGAATCTGATTGATTTTTTAAGTATAAGGATCTAATTAATTTTTAAGATGACCACATTGACAGTTTCCCTTTCAAGTTTGTTCTTGCCACATTATCTAGAATGATTCTAATTAAGCTTTTAGGTTGTTTGAATTAATCTCATTTGTTATTATTCACTAAATCTAATCTTAACAAAACACATCGTTACAAAAAATACTCCGTAGTAAATATGTGTCGCTTTCATATTCTATAATATAAGATGGAGTTTAAGGATTTTTCATTTAAGCGGTTTTTAGCCGCTAATCAGATCAGACCAGACTTCCATAATTATAAAATGAGCAGACGTTTATTAGACCGGACAAGAACAGACCAGTGAATTTTAGTCCAAAAGAAAACATCCTTACTAATACTTCATTCATATCACAGTAATTGTCTCACATTTTTTTGGTCGTAACAAAATAGGCAGAACATCCACTTTAGGAAATATAAATTCATTCCAAAAAGCAGCTACAAAACACTTTATTAATTTAAAGTGTATTGCTATAGTATAAAAAAGCTCCTGTTTTTCCAAAAAATCGAGAAGCGCTTTTTTAAGCATTTGTAAAATTGACCCTTAATATTGTATGACTGAAACGTAAAAACTGATGTTATGAAGTACAATCAGTTAATATACAAAATCTATTAAAAAGAGTTGTATGATTGTAACCTAAGGTTTTTATGATCTTTGAGGAACTAACAAAACAAAATGAGCACGTTTGATAGCACGAAAATTGGCTTATTTGACTGATTCTGGTGAAATTTATGAAGTTGTGGCTGAAGTGTAACTTCAAGTAAACTTATTACACATTTCAGCAAGTGAAAGCAAAAGTTACTTGTTTGGTGAAAAAGTCGACTGATAAACCTAATAAACTGAAAAAGAGTGTTGTCAAATGGTCTCATGAGATTAAAATAACCGCAGAAAAATAAAATAAGAAACACTATATTTGTAACATACTTTAAGCATGTGGTTAAAGAAGTTTTGGGAGTCAATAAGAACTCAATAAGAACTCATGAAAGAACCGCAGAAAAATAAAATAAGAAACACTATGAGCCTGTTTGGTAACACAAAAATCTGCTGATTTGGCTGAAGTGGTTGCATTGTCTGATTCTGCTGGTTTAAGAAAAAATTTTATGTTTAAAATATATTTTATTAATAAAATAAAAAAAATTATATGTAAAAATAGCTCTAATGGTCATCTACAGTATCTTCAACCAATGCAGCCAGAAAAGTAACTTCAACCTTACTTTTTCTGTTTATTATCCAATTCGGTGCGCGAAAGCAAAATTGTATTTGGTGAAAAAATTGACTGATAAGTCTGATAAGCCTCTATATTTGTAACATACTTTTAAGCATGTGTTAAAAGAAGTTTTGGGGGTCAATAAGAAAGGAAGGTGAGATCATTTTGAAACAAACGACTTACAAGTTGATTCAACTCTTGAGCTTGAAAATCATACGGAGTATACAGAATCACTTCTTTCAAAAAAATTCATACGTTCTTTCAATGTACTTCAATAAGTTCAATTTATTTGATAGGATTGAAAGTATTAATTAGTTATACGTCGAATGTTTTCTTTTGGACGACTTTATGTCTATGATCAAATCAGACTTACGTTGTTGTAAAATACACAGAGACTAGATGTTTACCGGACAGACCAGACCATGTCAGTAAATTTCAATCTAAAAGAAAGCATCCTTATACTTGAGCAAATTACAAGAGATATAAGTATTGACAAAATGAAGATAAATGAAAAGTAATTCATTTAAAGAATACCCATTTGGTTGGGAAGCTAATTCGATGTTTTGGTAAAAGTTTGGCTATAAGCTTCTTTTAAAGGAGTTGCATTTGGTTGGGAAGCTAATTCGATAGATCTAAACTTATTTGACAAGCTATTTTACGAACTTCTATTTCACTTTCATTTTATTCGGTGTATATCAAAGCAACTCAACAAACCAAACTTATTCGGTGTATTGTACATAGTACCCCGTATAAATTATTGGTTAACTATGAGTCATCTGTCAACTATCAGCCCAATACCATCAGGAAAAAACAATCAGCCCAATTCATAATTTCAGTCCAGTCACATATCACTCATCTCTCAACACATTCAAGTAATACAACCCAAATGGGAAAATGGAAACTAATAATCCAACCTTTTAGCGGTCTTCTTTCAATAATCCCACCTTTTGATTATTCATGAATAATCCAACCTTTGCACCCCATCTTCATTCGTTGGTCCCTGATCGGTTAATAACCTGCTATTCCAAGTTATTTTTCTTATCTTTGCAAAATATTATCTTTGTGAAATATGAAATTTATGGTATAATGATTTGCAAAGATAAGAAAATAGCTTGGAATAGCAGGTCATCAACCGGTCAGGAATCAGTGAATGAAGATGATGTGCAAAGGTTGGATTATTCATGAATAATCAAAAAGTGGGATTATTGAAAGAAGACCGCTAAAAGGTTGGATTATTAGTTTCCATTTTCCCCAACCCAGATCTCATCCAACATATGAGCTGTAGTTCTATTTAGAGTAAAGAGTCAGTTTGATCCTCGAAGTTACATAAAAGAGATCAAATAAGTCTTTATATAGAAGATTATGTCCGGACGTACCATTTGAGGCGATTTTCGGTGTAATTTTTTGATGAATTTTTTTGAACATCTTATTCATTAAGTCTAGTTCACTCATACCAAATTTCAGATAAAAATTCGATCGGAAAGACATTCAAATGAATTCTTGAAGATAACTGTGCAGTTAAAAAAGCGCACTTATCTTCAAGAATTCATTTCCGATTGAATTTTTAGCTGAAATTTGGTATGAGTGAACTAGACTTAATGAATAAGATGTTCAAAAAAAAAATATCAAAAAATTTCACCGGAAATCACCTCAAATGGTACGTCCGGACATAATTTTCTATATAAGAACTTATTTGACCCCTTTTATGCAACTTTGAGGACCAAACTGACCCTTTACTTGTTCTAGTTACTTCTACCGTTTTTAGGGAACCCAAATGTAAAACTCTAGGAGCTAAAAATAGAGTAAAATTTTGAAAATTAGAGATGTAAAAATTGGACAGATAATGAAGTCGTAGAAGCATTTAGAGTCCGTTTGGTAACACTAAAATCGGCTGAACCGACAGATTCTGCTAAAAATTATGAAGTTCTAGCTGAAATGACTGGATTGGTTGATTATGCTAATTTATGAAAAATTATATTTAAAATATATTTGATTAATAGAATAAAGAAAAAATAACTAATATAGTCATCTACAGTAACTTCAACCAATACAGTCAGAAAAGTCAATTCAAACTCATTTTTCTTATTATTACACAATTCAGCACGTCAAGTCAAAGGTTATGTTTGATGAAAAAATTGACTGATAAGCCGAAAAACTGGAGTACCAAACAGGCTCTCTTAATATTTTGAAGAGAAAATATGTAATTTTGAACATCCAAATTGTAAACACTAGATCCGCCACTCTTTACAAATAGAAATTGGGAAGTTTTGTCAAAATAATTAGATATGGAGTATTTGAATATGGAGGTCATGTTTTTTCAAAAAAACAAAAAGTGTGAAATTGGAACGGGTCCACAGGTTAAAAATCGATATAAATGTTTTTTAATTTGATTGATTTCAGTTTCATAATACTTTAATTCATAGACTAATTAAATAGATACACGAGATTAAAATTACATAAGATTAACATAACTTCAGTAGCCGTGCGCTCATAAATGCAATGCAATAAAAGCAAACAAAGGAAGTCGCAAAATTACGGTACCTGAGATTCCTGAGAATACGATGAGCTTTCGACCCCGGAAGTTGGCGCAGGTTCAAATAGCCGTGTAGCTGACGGTGCGAGGAATCCTTAATCGGGTCGGATCTACCAACCCGGCGATCCGGTAGACCGCTAGCTCTCTGAGCCGGGGCCGAACTAGACGGTTCACTGCAACAGCTGTGATCTGCTCGCGCGATGCCAGGATTCTTATTGTGGGCCTTCATGCATCGTAACCGCTTCCGATTTCCCCACTGCAAAACGAAGTCTGACGACGTCGTATTAGTCCCCGACCTGTCCTCGTCACGGTGACAATTCGCTGACCTCAGCAGCAATCCATCTCTGTAATTCTTCTCCATCTACCTCCTTTATACACCTCTGTAACGGGTACAATAATTTAACCGAGGTAAGCTTTTACAGTTAACACAACTGTAAAAAATTTAAAAATAAATCAGATCAAAGTTCAAACCAAATGCGCCAGAAAACACTTTCGGTATTCATCTTTATCAGGTAAATTTCAGCAAATTCATAGCCAAAACGGAAGAAACGCATTAAATGCAATGGCTTGACAGAGTGCAAGGAAAACAACGACTTCCAATACGAAATAGATCAGGGCACAGGGACATCAGAAATGAAACAAGGAAAAGTTGTCGAGATTATTTTGAATTAACAATTTCTGCAAAAGAAGACGGTTGAAAAACATGAAGATTGTGACTTGTGAGAATTAAAGAAGCGAAAAATCTAAAAAAGTTTTTTTTTTCCTTTCAGGAAACCTCTAAATTCCTTGTGGTGCAGAGATCCAAGTCGGAAATCGGATGGACTTTACAGTAATGGAATAAAATGCGATTGGATTTACTGGCAATCTTCCTGAAAATAATGTGACTAGGACCAATGAGATTGAACAGAAGAAGGAGAACAGAGGGTAAGGGATGATGACGACCCGAGCGGCTCTACTATCAATCTATCATTACCTCAAACTACCAATCTTCAAAAGGCGAGAGAAATTATATTCCTTCCAGATTCCAAACTACAACTTGGACGAAACTATGAGAATCATGAAATCCTTTCAAAATCTTCTAGCGCCGTGTTCCTCAATCTGCATATCCAAGCACAAATATGTTTCAGATCATCAGAAATGGTGAGAAACGCAAAGCGTGCGTTAATACAGCTGCTAAATGGGTGGTTCGAAGTCTCACGAAAAGGAGTTGCAGTTCCTACCTATGTCATCAAAGAACCATCATCTTCGGATTGATTACTCATCGGAATTGACTAAGAAACAACAGGTATCACAAACAGATTTACGATTTCTTCACTTTCTCGGGTCCGTTCACGGTGGTTCTTCAGTAGAACGGCGACATTTCCGAACTTCATTACTCAAAGCTTCGCAAATACAGAATCTGATCTAGAAGAACTTCAGATAGACTTGCACATCTCATCCGGATTTATCAGAACGCGCCTGTAGAACCAAAGCGGAACCAAATCATTCGTCAAGCTATGGTACCATGAAATCGAAAAGAGAAAAAATCAATCCACAGATGTTCATGAGCGAACCTATTGAAATCGGCAGAAGAACTGAAAGCCAATTCCACCTCAATATCAGCAAAAATCTTCTTGCGATTGTATCTGTCCATAAAAAACGGCATCGGAGTGAATTTCAAAATTCATAACAAGTTTTAACCAAAATACATCAACCCACGAATTCAGAATACAGAATTCTCGAGATAATTCTGATGATTTTCTCTAATTGAAGGAAAACTGAAACATTGTTCCACTTTCTGTAGATAAATTGAAGATGAGCAATCACTCACCGGGAATTTCGAAAATGATCTGTTTTCTATGAAACTTTCGGTGGAAGTGAGATGAGAAGACAGAGAGAGAGAGGACTCTATAAAAGAACAGAACAGCTCCTCCTCCTTCCTCATCCTCTGTTATATATACCCCAAGGAAAATTATCTCTACTCCTTTCGCGTACAGAAACGCCATTCGTCTGCGTGGCCGTTAGATTTTTATCGGACGAAGAGGGTGCTCCTGATCGAACGGTATGACGAGTTCCTAACGGAGCAGCTCTACAATGCCTTGCCCCCAGCATTTGGATTGACGACGTTAACGGAATCTTCAAGCGTCATCTAAAATACAAGTATCCATAAATCCAAGCAAAAGTGGACAATGTTGAAATATATTGAATAGTCATCTTTCAACTATTCATGATCACGAACACATTATCATCATTGTTAATATAAATAACAAATCTTAATTATGATTTCTAGATGGTAATTGTATGACTCACAATTAGCCCTTGATTTACACCATGATTACATTTCCCCCTATAAATAGGAGTATTCTCCTTCATTGTAAACACGACATTATCACTCTTAATAACATCTTTCTCACTGAGTGTTCAGATTATACTTTCTCTCCCTGATCTTCTGTTTATTTCCTTCCATTCTATAACACGTTAACAACACGAATTTGCTCCACATCCCTGAAATCATCATCTTCCCAGCAGGGCAAGAATGCAAGATAGTACAGAATATATCTTACAATAACACGGAGTATAATATATCGATCAATATCATCATATTATTTGACATTTGAATGTGCTCATATTTTTTAAAAAAATGTCTCTCATAAAGGGAGTAGAAAATAAGTTTTGTACTTTGAGGACTTTTGGTTATCAAGTTGAAAGGTCTCTGATTGTTAAGAGAGCCCCTTAACAATTGGTATGACAGTAACTTGAACCGAAGTTATTATGTATGTTTCTGTCAATTACCGGGAATAACCACTCATAACGGCACTCATGATTGTTTTTAATCGCAAATGATGAGGTAGAAATTAATAAGAAGTAAATTAAATATGTGAGTTAAATTACTTCTCTTATAAAAAGTCAGAATAGTGTACCTCACTTTATTATCTCTTTGTTATGTAATACGTACAAGAGTATATTTTAAAATAAAAAATTGTTGGATGTAATTTTTATTTAAAGCGCTTATTTTTAACGTGAAAGTTATGCACAATTTAATGTACTATTAAGTGAAGTACAATTTATATTACAATATTGAACTCATACTTGTTCATTTTTATCTTCGCGAAGATATGAAGTTAACTGAAATTTCTCCAAGTGGCTTGGAACAGTGTTTAATAGACAGTGCCACAATGCACAACATTTTGAGACGTAGAGATTATTTTTCTCATATGAAATTAGTTGATGCTAATGTCAATACAATCTCAAGTGTTGCTAAACTCATTAAAGGTTCTGGAATAACATGTGTGATTCTCCCAAAAGCGACAAAATTAATAATTAAAGACGCTTTATACTCCAGTAAATCACGAAGAAATCTTTTGAGTTTTATAGATATGCGCCTAAATGATTTTCATATTTAAACCATGTCTGAAAATCAGAAAAAATATTTATGTCTAACGACAAATAGATCTGGCAATAAATACATTTCTGAAAAAATGTCAGCGTATTCCTCGGGATTGTATTTTACATATATCAGTCCAAATGAGATAAATGTGGTATCTAAAATTTATGCCCACAATTCTTTTATCTTGTGGCATGACCGTTTAGGTCATCCAGGCAGCACTATGATGCACAAAATTATTGAAAATTCACTTGGACATTCATTAACTAATGTCAAGATTCCACAATCAAGTGATTTTCCGTGCACTACCTATTTTCTTGGCAAATTAATTATCAGGCCATCTTTATACAAAATTGGAGTTGAATCTCTTGCATTTTTAGAAAGAATTCAAGGAGATATTTGTGGGCCAATTACCCCTCCGTGTGGACCCTTTCGATATTTTATGGTGCTTATTGATGCATCAACATGTTGGTCACACGTCAGTCTTTTATCGACTAGAAATTTCGCATTTGCAAATCTACTTGTAAAATTATTCGTTTGAGATCACAATTTTCGAATTATTTGATAAAGAAAACCTGACTTGATAATGCATGAAAATTCACATCCCAATCTTTTAATGACTATTGCATGTCAATTGGGATTGATGTGGAACATCCAGTTCCACATGTACATACACAAAATGGTCTTGCCGAATCCTTAATTAAGCGATTACAATTAATTGCTAGACCATTATTGATGAAATCCAGATTAACATCATCTACATGGGGATATGCTATAATGCATGCTGCAAATTTAATTCGGCTTAGTCCAACGGCATATCATAAATTTTCCCCATTACAATTAATATCTGGTAAAGAACCTAATATATCACACCTAAAAATATTTGGTTGTTCCGGTATGTACCAATTGCTCCACCTTATCGTACTAAAATGGGTACTCAAAGAAGACTGAGAATTTATGTTAGTTTTAAATCACCCTCAATTATTAATTATCTAGAACCTATGACCGGTGACTTATTCACCGTGCGGTTCGATGACTGTCATTTTGATGAGACAGTATTCCCAGCCTTAGGGAGAGATATTAAAGAAATGGACCCACGTACGAAAGATATTACTTGGAATGCAACAAATTTATCTTTTCTCGATTCTCGCACAAATGCTTGTGAACAAGAAATTCAAAAGATTATTCATTTACAAAATGTTGCCAACCATTTGCCTGATGCTTTCACAGACTCAAAGAAAGTGACAAAGTCACATGTTCCAACTATGAATGCTCCTTCTCGAATAGAAATTCCTGTGGAGATTAGCGAAAGAACTCTTGCTAATGAATCTATGATACGTAAAAAAATGTGGTAGACCACTTGGTTCAAGAGATTTGAAACCAAGAAAATTTAAACAGCAAGCTGTAGTTTGTGGTGCTAAAGAAGTTCAGTCTTCTCAAGAAAAAAATGAACATTTTGAAAATATCGGCCTTGAAGATAACATCAATAATAAAGATACCTCAAAAGAGAATCCAATCACCTTCGAAGAGGTAAATATTCCAGATAAAGATAGAAACGTCGATAATTTCGAAATTTCAATTAATTACGTTTCTAATGGAATATATACAATGGAGTAGAAATGATGTTGATGTTAATGATATATTTTCATATGCCATCGCCACAGATATAATGAATGAACACGATGACAATGAGCCTAAATCTATTGACGAATGTCGTCGTAGAAATGATTGGCCAAAATGAAATGAAGCAATTTAGGTAGAATTAAAATCAATAGAAAAGCGCAATGTTTTTGGACCAATTGTCCATACGCCAAAAGGCGTAAAACCTGTCGGTTTTAAATGGGTTTTTGTGCGTAAATGCAACGAGAAAAATGAAATCGTTAGATACAGAGCCCGACTTGTTGTCCAAGGTTTTTCTCGAATGACAGGAATCGATAATGATGAGACATATTCTCCAGTAGTTGATGGATATCTGGACCGCATATTTATACGGTTCACTCGATACAAACATATATATGAGAATTCCTAGTGGCTTTAAAATACCTGATGCTTATAGCTCGAAATCTCGAAATTTATTTTCCATAAAATTGCAAAAGTCATTATATGGATTAAAACAATCTGGACGCATGTGGTATAACCGTCTCAGTGAATATTTCATTAAAGAAGGATATAAAAATGATCTTATTAGTCCATGTGTTTTCATTCAGCGATCCGAATCAGGATTCACCATAATTGCAGTATATGTTGATGATTTGAATATAATCGGAACTTCTAATGAAATTGAAAATACTGCAAAATATCTCATGAAAGAATTTGAAATGAAAGACCTTGGGAGAACAAAATTTTGTCTCGGCATTCTAATTGAACATTTGAGAAATGGTATTTTTATTCACCAATCAAATTATATCGAGAAACTTTTGAAGCAGTTTTACATGGATAAAGCACACCCGCTCAATTCTCCAATGGTGGTTCGATCTCTCAATGAGCATGATGATCCTTTCCGACCTTGTGAAGATGATGAAGAAATCCTTGGTCCCGAAATACCATATTTTAGTGCGTTTGGAGCATTAATGTATTTGGCTAATAATACTCGACCAGATATTGCTTTTTCTGTAAATTTATTAGCCAAGTACAGTTCTTCCCCAACAAGAAGACATTGGAATGGTGTCAAACATATATTCCGATATCTCAATGGTAACAATCAATCTTGGATTGTATTTCAAGAATGGTGCAAATGCCACTTTAATTGGCTACGCCGATGCAGGATACTTGTCTGATCCACAAAAAGCAAAATCACAAACAGGATATTTATTCACCTATGGTGATACCGCTATATCATGGAGATCAATGAAGCAAACATTAACTGCAACATCATCAAATCATGCAGAATTAATTGCTCTTTATGAAGCAGGTCGAGAGTGTGTCTGGTTGAGATCAATGATCCAGCACATACAAAATGAATGTGGTATAAAATCTTTTACTTCTAATCCTACTGTGATTTATGAAGATAATATAGCATGTATAGCTCAGATCAAAGAGGTTACATCAAAGGGGACAGAACAAAGCATTTAGCACCAAAACTTTTCTCCACACATGATCTTGAGAAAGACGGAACGGTTGATGTCAAACAAATCGATCAAGTCATGCGACAACCCTGCTGATTTGTTCACAAAGTCATTGGCACCAAAGAAATTTGAAGAACCGGTCCATAAAATTGGAATGTATCGTCTTCGAGATATATGTTAATTTAAATTGAGAGGGAGTAATATAATGCACTGCACTCTTTTTCCCTTCGTCAGGTTTTATCCCACTGGGTTTTTTCTTGACAAAGGTTTTTAATGAGACAGTACATTATAATACTATGAAACTAATACCCCAGAATAATTAGAAGATGACCATTCAAGGGGGGATGTTGAAATATATTGAATAGTCATCTTCCAACTATTCATGATCAAGAAGACATTATCATCATTGTTAATATAAATAAGAAATCATAATTATGATTTCAATATGGTAATTGTATGGCTCACAATTAGCCCCTGATATACACCATGATTACATTTCCCCCTATAAATATGAGTATTCTCCTTCATTGTAAACACACCATTACAACACTATTATCACACTCTTAATAACATCTTTCTCACTAAGTGTTCAGAATATACTTTCTCTCCCTGATCTTCTGTTTATTTCATTCCATTTTATAACAGACAATAATAACTTCTCGTTTTTGGCGAACATCTTAGGAAAATCTCACATTTACCCAATTCAGGATTAATTACATCCATGTAACACGTTTTCCCTCATTGGACCTAACCCATTGATGATCTACAATATCTAATTTTTTGTCTTTTTTTGGAAATCTTACATATATAATCCCACATTTTACAAATCTACTCAAAACAGTATTATGTTTCTTTTTTTCTTTTTTACCCTATAACTTTAGTTGTATCCCTAGACACTTCTTTAATGCTTTTTCCATCATTTACCTTTTATTTCTTTTCTATATTTATTATTCTATTTCTTACTCTATTATTATAACATTTTTTGTAAATTTTCTTTTCGTACAGATCTTTTGGTCATTTGTTTCTTCCCGTATTTGTATTTCATTTCCCTTTTCATGTGTTTCTTTTTCTTAAGCATTATCTTTTTATTAAAGATTTTTTCTCATTTTACATTTTTGTTATATTGATAATGTAATTAAACTAAACAAAGACACAAAAGTAAAATGAAGAAAAAAGTAAAAAGTAAAAATGAAAAGAAAATAGCAGAGTGTACATCATATGTGTACAAAATATGTATAGCAACATCCAGTGGCGGACCAAGAAAAATAGAGCGACGAGGTCCCTACCTTAACGTAGTTCTAATTAATAAAAAATTAATAAAAAATATGTAAACATTAAAGAAGCATAACGTTTCATACTTAACGTACATCATCAAAACATTAAGAGAGTATAAAAGTCATTCTACAATTCTACCGGCCGTTGATCGCATATATTATTTACAACTCATTCTTTATGGACTTCATACTTTAAAACATGCATTCAACACTTATTGTAGGCTACAATGAGGAGTAGAAATAACTTAATAAGCTTATACACATGCTGATATGTGAGATACTTCTTCGTGGACACCATTACAATCAAGAATTAACTTCAAACAATTAAAAAACAACATGTTGTTATGTAAATTATAAGCCAAATTAGTTTCACTATCAACAATTATTTGATCCAATTTTTCATTTACTAATGACGAGTAATTTGAATTAATATCTGAACTAATTTCGGTACTCCCAATTTCTGAATTATCAAAATATATTTTCACCCTAAATCGTAAAGATATTGAAAAAAACATTCATAAATGCATAGATTTATTAATTTAATCTTACCATTCAAATAAATTTTGGTAATTAATCCAATAAATAAATAAATTATGCAAAGGGTAAATAAAACCCGGGCGTGCGTGACTTTGGCTAGCTGAATTGGGTCATCGAGTTTTAAAAAGGGGTCAAAATGATGTAGTTTTTGTGTTTTAGAAGAGTAAGTGTAAAATAACAAAAATTAGTGCCACATGGAATTGAACCCTTAACCTCTGAGTAAGGAAACGTTTAAAACTAGCACATGCTCCTGCTCCACTGCTCCAACCTCTTAGTAAAATATATATAATATATATAGGTATTTTTTTTAAAGTCAACAGGGTCCCAGGACCCCATGAGACCCTTAGTGGGTCCGCCATTGCCAACATCATTTTGCTTGAAATATTTTTATGGTGTTCTCAATTTTGTAAATTTCATCATTCACTCATCTGAATTTTTATAAATATGATTCTCCTCATGAAATTTAAATTAATATTAAACTCATAACAAATTTGAAATGTTTAAAAAATTAATTTATCTTCGCTCTTAAATAGTTGTAACATGTTGAAATTTACAAAATTCATGTGCTCTATTTTGATTAGATTTTATTTATTAATACATTATAAATTAAATTTCTATGAAATATTACTAAACTCTTCTCATTTTTAATTTTCAAAATATAATTCTTTATTAGTAAGGAATTTAGTATAGTAATGGTCAAAGTTGTGTATTAAAAAATATGAAAATGGAAACATTGCAATAAAAAAAATGAACGGAGGGTGTAATCTTTTAAAAATTGTCAAAAAAATCATTTTATAGGCAACAAGTATCCTCACATAAAAAAATGTATATGATATAGTCAAAAATTGTATTTCCTTCGTCCCAAAATCCAAACTCATTTTTCTTGATAAATGACAAATGAGTTTTTTATACGATATTATTTTAAATATGTAGAGATATCCTTACTTAGAAGTATTTTCATAAAAGTACAAAATTTACTATAAGTTTCATATAAATATAATAAGTAAAATCATTATCCAAGGTTTACACCATTAAAAAAGAAAAATCAAATCAATCACATTTTGTGAGGTGAAAGAAATATCAATTTTGTACACATCAAAATCTTTTCATCATAAAAGTCTGGAACAAGTCAAAAAATGTTTTCAAACGAGTTAAGCAGTCATATATTTTTTATACACATTTTCAAAATCCTTCGTTGGTCCATAGGACTGGGGTAGTGAAAATTCGAAAGAGATGTTAGAGTGAGAAAACTGAAGTATCAAAAATGGCAGAATAACGATATACTAAAATGTGAAAATGTTAATCCTTTTCACAAGGTGGAGGGTGATCCTTTATAGGGAAAACATCCTATGTTCGGAGAACAAGTAAAATACCTACCCTAATGGAAATAAGCAATGTGTATAAGCTAGTTGGTGAGAGAATTGTCTCATTGTTTGCTTGATTGACTATAGGCATACGAATGGTTGTGCTTTTGTAACAAAATGCATGGGTAGTCACAAGGTGTAAATTGTGATCAAATAAAAGGTGATGGGGAGATATGTTGAGTTACTGTTCGTAATATAATGTCCAGGTACTCAAATAAAGATGACCGAAAACATGATGGAGAGACCAACATGATAGTCGTCATTCAGTTTTACCTATTCATTTAAACAAGGTTGTTATAATTTTCGAGGCTTGGAGCTGTTTTTTGCTGAAGGCACAGGGTTCTGATTGTTCTTCTATCAACGAGATCAATAAATGATGAATAATAGAGTATCCAAACTATATTATTTAGGAGAGATTGTGCTAATAAGAATACATGTGTAGTGTATTATTGTTCAGAATGAATGAATGTGACAGAGTTTACAAGCTATATATAGGGAAATATGAGTCGGGCCGCTGATATGAGTTTGATTTGACCAACGATATTAAAAACGAATGAATCTTGTACTATGTTACTATGTATAAACAAATGAATAAACTAACATGTACAATAATATACTCCATAAATATTATCTGATCTACTAGGTGTATGTGAGCCGCTGTCCAAACTCAATAGCCATGAGAGGGGGTCCAAAATTACGCTATCAGGCAGCATGAGAGTTTTATCCAATGTCATGATTCTTTGTGCACACCAAAAGTTGTTTGAGACCATATTGAGATTTACTGGTTGACAAAATATGCTACTTGTACTGGTTGACAATAAGTGCTCTTTAGGTTGTCTTATTCCATTAGCATAAATTTTAACTTCTTATGCAATCCGTATTATTTAATATAAACACTTAATATAATATATTATATGATTGTTGTTATCTGATTATGTATTTTTTATATTTCACTATCCTATTATGTGTATAAACATCAAATACTAGTAAAAAGTATTTATATGTTTTTTTTTTACTCCAGAGGGTTCTGGGGGCTGGGAGAGCCTAGAGTAATCAGGCTGAAACTTACTCCATTGAGTTTCGAACCCCTATCTGCCTAGCGGGTTTCGAACTCGAGACTTCCCATTAGGCACAGTAACCTCACAACCAGCTGGGCTGGAATGCTAGGTTAAAATATTTATATGTTATTTTTAAGATTTTGTAATAAATATAGTTATGTTAATATTATTTTTAATTTTACATATTGTCATGTATATATAAATATATGAAATTAAAAATGTTGACCCGTGTCCGGCCAGTTTTTCGGGTCCGGACTGACCTGTGACCAGGCCATTTTTTCGGGTCGCTTCTGGGTCTGGTTCTTGTAATATAGGTAACACCACCTCTATAAATGAAATGAGGGTCAAGTATAAATATATGTAATAATTACATATTTATGTCTTACGTGTAGTGACAACGACACTATACCATAGTAACTTTTAATGATATTTTTGTAAATAAGTTTATTTGAGAAACATTTTTGATTTTTTAAAGTCAAATATGTACATATTACATATAATAAAGATCGATTTTGTCATCACCAAACCGGGCCAATGTATCTATGAAAGCATCATATTTGACCATCAAATTAGATTTATTTGATGCTTTGAATTAAATTTATTATTATTTGAATGATCAAATTTGAAACTAGAAATTACTTTGTATCATTTTTTTTATATATTCGAGTTGGTGTGATATGAAATAACTATTTAATTGGTGTATTATTCTTGGCAATAATTGATACTACCTTCACGGTTGATACTACTAGTGATAACTGTCACTAACATTAGGACATGAGGAGGTGGTGCGGTTACTAAGATAAGTGGGTGATGTGATTGATATTGAATTGATAGTGTAAAAATATAGTAAAACTAATTTACAATCAAATAAATTTTATATAATTTGGTACGAGATAATCTTAGTGGAACAAACCGAAAAAGAAAAATGAGGCAATCTTAGCGGGACACAGGAGTATTATGTAAAGTTATTTTACTTGTTTTAAAACCTGAAAATTGACTCAAAAAATGTAGAAGACGCACGTATGACTATCAATAAGTTTATTTTTATATTCTAGTCATAGTAATACTTAGTTTAAAAGGTTCACCCCATCCAAATGAATCCCAGAGTCCGCCCCTGGTTAGCTCACATCATTTTACATTTATTTTTAAATTTTTGATATTATTCAATCATAATTGGTGCATATTTGACATTTTGCGCTCAGTTGGTTTTTTCCTTTCATTTTAAGTCCTACATAACATCATGGGTCACCTAATGTGGTAGATGTTACCCTTAACGCACAACTGTCGTGTATTTATTTATTATTTTTTGACATTAAAAGTAACTAATAGTCTAATACTACGTACGTAGTAATATTTTTTTTTTTGAAAATTAATTAATGAAAATTACTTTTTTACAAACTTAAATTTTTTATTTTGGTGATTGGCAACTGTCTTTGTTTTATGAATTTTCCTTGTTTGGCTTCATTGTTTGGCCTTCCATTGATATTTTCATAAACTTGATTTTCTCAATATTTTCATTTAAATGAGCCCATCATTTAAATGAGTTGTCCGACTTAAATGAATTGCTCTATTTAAGCCACACAATAGGGGTGGGCGAAAATTGGGTACCCCAAAATGAGGTACCTATAGTACTTTTCAATATTTTATAATGAAATTCTTATTAGAGAAAACAGGCAAATAAGGCCTCGAACTATTTGCGTTTTTGCAATCAGGCCCCTGAATCGGAAAAATTACAAATACACCCCTCAACTCATTGAAAATCAAGCAATCAGGTCCTTTCTTACTTGCTAGTGCAGGTAAGGAGATGAGAAACTACCGACACCAGTGGGTAAAAAAGGACCTAATTGCTTGATTTTCAATGAATTGAGGGGTGTATTTGTAATTCTTCCGTTCAGAGGTCTGATTGCAAAATCGCAAATAGTTCAAGGCTTATTTGCATGTTTTCTCTTCTTGTTATTGTGATGACATTTGATAGGATTGATAGGATTGTAATAGTTTTAGCTTTTTGAATATCTTGTATAGTTGTATGCTTTCTTGAATGAGTGAACCCATGGATGATGGATATTGTTTCACCTAAGGATGGACTCGGGCCGGGCCAACCGGCCCGGAACCGGACCGGCCCGCTACTGTGCGGGCTCGGACCGGCCCGGTGAACCGGTTCGGTTCCGGTTCGGGCCTCCCGGCCCGGTGGTATACCGGTCCGGGCCCGGGCCTCCAGTTTAGTGAACCGGCCCGGCCGGGCCGGGCCCGGTTCGGGCCGGAATTTAATTTTTTTTTTTTTTTTTTGAAATTTTTTTAAGTTTTGGGTTGGATTAGGTATTTTGGGCCATTTGGGGTGGTTTGGGGTGGAGGTGGAGGGGTAGGGGGTTAAATAAGAGAAGAAGAAGAAGAAAAAAAAAAACATTCCGGGTGGCCCGGCCCGGTTCTGGCCCGGAACCGGAACCGGAACCGCCCACCACCGGTTCGGGCTCGGGCCTCCTTTTTCTGAACCGAGGCCCGGCCGGGCCCAGGCCCGAACCGGGCCCGAACCGGAACCGGTCCACCCCTTACTTTCACCACTTTTCAAATTTCAACGCCAAATACTTTGACTATTAAATTGATTTGAAATTTAAAAAACCGATCTTTTAAGTTAAAAAACCAATCTTTTACGTAGGATTTGGTATCAAAACCATTATATCAAGAATGAAAGAAAGTTCATTATCAATCTTTCCGAAATATTTTCGAATATAGTAAAGGTACAAATAGAGGTTAAAGACTGAAGTCAGTTTATTTAAAGACTGAATATACGTCATTATCAAAAATTCAAAACCAATCTTTTCGAAAAGACTGAATATTTTCGAATATTTAAAGAGTGCACATTGTCAATGAAAGAGTATTGCATATTCTGAAAGAATGAACATCACATTAAAAAGGTTAAAGACTTGACGATCAATCCGTTTTTTATTACTCCTTGCATCCTGAATTAAAATGTAGTTTTTTTTTTTGAAAATAAAATGAAGTAGTTGAAAAGGAGAAAAAATGATCGAAATTTGAATTAAGAATATTGAAAGGATAAGAAGTTAAGAACTGATATTTTTCCTTGACGGAAACAGGAAAGTTTAGTTTGGGATTGGGGAGCATAAGAGTATGTTAATAATACTAGTATACTACATAATATAGTTGTAAAGAGAAATAATATACTGCATAATACGGAGTATCATTTTGGATATTAAACCTTGAAAATTATCAATTCTTTACAAGTGTCTAGGCTAGATAATCACTCATGCGTTATGCTAAATTGCTAATAGTCTTTAACAGCTCACAAATTCATGTGATTGTCACAATGAAATTACTCCACTCGGTGAAAAATGAACAGTGAGATAATACATACTACGTACCATGGATTGCCTGGAAATACAATGAACATTTTTCTGCAATATTAAAGTGTGAAATGTGACAACTGGATATAGCAGACAACCCTCACACATTAATAGAGCAGTTTTAAGGTTAGCTGCAAGTGCGAAATTACTTCTTAGATGTCCGAAAACCTCCAAATCCCATCAGTGCGGCAACATCAGGGTCCTCTTCGGGTTCCTCTTCTGTTGATTTCTCTTTCTATAAACGAAATTTTATGAACAAATTGGTGTCAAAACAATATGTTGCAGAACATAAACCGTAGAGAAACACGAGTGACCTATCAATGAAAAAGATATCCATGCTTCTACATGGAAGGCATCATCATCATCTCATAATAATAATAATAATAATAATAATAATAATAATAATAATAATAATAATAATAATAATAATAATAATAATAATAATAATAATAATAATAATAATAATAATAATAATAATAATAATAATAATAATAATAATAATAATAATAATAATAATAATAATAATAATAATAATAATAATAATAATAATAATAATAATAATAATAATAATAATAATAATAATAATAATAATAATAATAATAATAATAATAATAATAATAATAATAATAATAATAATAATAATAATAATAATAATAATAATAATAATAATAATAATAATAATAATAATAATAATAAGAAGAAGAAGAAGAAGAAGAAGAAAAGTAATGATAAATGATGATGATGATGACATGATAGGTATTTCCAAAAGCTGCTAAGAAGGCAAAATTGGCTTTAAACCATATACTAACCTTTTTCTCTTTCTTCTTTTCTCGACGTTGCCGTTTCCGCTCCTCCTCTTCTTGCTGTTGTTTCAACACCTTCTCATCAAAATCTGAAAAGGAAATTGAATGAATGAATAGCTGTATTATTTCAATTTTCATTTTTCATTATTCCCTAGAACTAGAAAAAGGTAATCTAGGAGACTAGGACAGACATACAAACTCTCCAAAAAGATCAAAAGTGTCCAATCAGAACATCTCTATTATTCTTTCATTAATGAAAAAAACTATAAAAGGTTAGACCATGGAGAGCATGAACTGAGAGTCTCAATTCCATTTAACACCCACCTTGAACAGTAATGCTTGAACTATCTTTCCGTTTCTTCAGCATTTCAAATCGCTCTTGGACCTAAATTTTTGATACAAAATAGTCAGGGACACATAATTTGATAATTTATGTAATTAATAGTTAATAATCATATAACATTATAATACGGACCAAGCCTGTATGGTTCCTGCTTCCTAGCTATATGACTTGATTCCATAATCAACAAACTGCTAGTTATACCAAAGTCAACATCCACTAATTAGCTAGTTGTTTCATCCACTAATTCTAAATGATTAGCAATATGATGAGTATTAAATGATGTAATTTTCTATTCAAAAAAGAATATGCACCCTCTATTGATTCTATTCATTCTACGTTTGATTAATTATATACCATAGTGGCTACTCCCTTGCAGAACATCCACACCAGATGGTTCCTTGTATCTCTTAGTTTTCTCATATTTGTCAGGGAATGAACAGCCACAGAATCGTTTAAAGCAAAATAGGCCATAACAGGCCGGTTTATCAAAATTCACAGAGATGGAACCTCGAATTTCCAATGTTTGTAAATGCAAATAGTAACTGCTGACTCCAATAAAAAATTATCTCAAAAACACACTGAGAAGATTAATATCATGTTACCCTCTTAATATGTGATCAGGATCTTAAATTTAGAATTGATCTTAGAATGATATAAATATAATTTGCAAGACAAGAGGTAGGCCCACCTAATCGCTACCGCCGCCACAACATACACTCTTCAAGTCTTCATTCATTCTGAAAAACAATTTTTTTAATCCAAGTATTGCTTAACGATTCAATTATTTGTATTGGTGTAAAATGATGTTCAACTAATTCTAGAAACACATGCATATCAGTTTTTTAATGAATCGAGTCGGCAAATACATTTGCAAACATTTTGACATGCAGTAAAATCTGACATCCACTATGTACCTATAAAGAAAAGAACTTTAGATTAACAAACGTGTACATATTGCATAGTGATTGTTTCAGTCATTGCCACAGCCTAACTAAACTTCAATTTTGTCAAGATACTAATCTTGCTAACCTGCTGCAAAGATGCCCGCTCCACTCGCATAGACATACCCAAAGCTCGTTGATCTGAGAGACATGAAAACTTAATAAAATAATAAACTAAGAACTTATAAACTAAAAAGAAAAGGAACAGTAATTTAACGGTTAGAGGAGTACAAATATTCATTAGTCATAGGTAAGAAGACGTACGCTTTTTCCCATTGATATGGTCTAGGTAATTCGCTGAATCTTTTACAACACATTCACAAACTGAGCAATAGTATCCGGCCTGCAATACCAAATATATTATAACGTGACGGAGAGAAGTTTGAGAAAGAGCATCAGAACTGAACATGAATCCTTCCCCAGTTCCATTTGTAGAAAAGTATCAACCACACTGATTCAGTTATCTAAATTACTGTCTGATTTTATTCATTTAGTTTCCTCATTATAAGCTATGGATGGGTGAACTAGTTTTCTTCTCATTATACCTTTAATGTTGGGATTAATAGTACTTTCTTTCTCAAAGAAAGAAGGTATATCATGTACTTAATCTCCAACTTCAAATCATTTGCCGTATTGTCACTTTTTATATATAAAATAGATAATGTATTTTATTTACTTGATGACAATAAAACACGTGAAGCTCTAAATACACCTGAAGGGAAGAGCCCAGTGGGATGTAAAAGGATTTTTACAGTGAAAGTAGCCTCAAAAGGAAAAATAGAGGTACAATGCGTGTTTGGATGCCTAATGGTACACTCAAAGATACGCTCTTGAGTCTTGACTATGAAAAACCTTTTGCACTAGTTGCAAAAATGAACTCTATAAGGGTTCTTTTGTCTTTGGCAGCCAACTTGGGTTGGGTGCACCAAATGGACATTTCAAATGGTTTCAAGTTACACAAAACTCTTGATAAAGACCTCTACATGAAACTGTCTGATAGGCTGGGCAAAAAACAGGTGAAGAAATATGTACATGGGTTAAAAACAATCGTCTAGAGCATATTTCATCAGTCAATCAAATCCATGAAAAGATTGGGATACACACAAGACCAAGTAGATCACACCCTTTTGTGAAACAGTCAAAGAATGGGAAAAGTTTGATCCTAACTGTGTATGACCGACTATGACGATGACTAAATTAAAAAACTGAAGGTCTTAGTGCAGTCTGAACTCGAAGTTAAAGGCTCAAATCCCTTAGGAAGTTAAAGTGTTTTCTGCTGATAGAAATTGCTAGAAAGTAAATATAAAATGTGTCTTTAGTCCCCAAAGAATATAGTAAGCCTACTGTCTACCTCAGAATATTGTATAATGGCTTGAGGTAGTGTTGTTACATGGAGAAGTACGAATCCAACTATTGAGTAAAAAAAGTAGTGCAGAAGCAGAATAAAGGAAAGTTGTACAAGCTGTTTGTAGTTTCAGAGTTAGAGGTTCCACTGATTGTACAATGAAGCTACACAGTGATTATGCAAGTCAACAATCGCAATTATGCCTAATACGACATGTTAGCAGTGAAAGGTGCAGCATCAGTTAGTCCTTTAAAGATAAAGAACTTCCTATCATGTGTCAACCGAATCACAGAAGGCATCGATTCTTACCAAGCAGATGTATTCAAACTAGATATGAGTATTGTACACTCACCGGTTGGGGGTGTTGGAAAAAGTTGACCAGAATGGTTATTTGTTACTTCCTCCATCCCGCTATTAACTTCCTACTTTGACCTACACACATATTTAGGAAATAAATTTGACTTTACTGTTTAGACACTGTTTGGCACTGTTTAGGCACTGTTTAGGCACTGTTTGGCACTGTTTTGCACTGTTTTGATGTAGGATAACTTTTCATTTAGGGAAATGAGAAGATGATTGTGGGACGGCCCAAAAAGGAAAGCAGGAAGTATAAGCGGGACGGAGGGAGTATTACTCATTGTCTGAACTTATGGTTTTTGGTTCCTTATTTTTTAGGCTGTGATTCTGTGTTTTAAATTCATTCTGTTCTTTTTCCTCTCTCTCTCTCTCTCTCATACCAGACCAGCACACCTTCTCTCCCTATATTTCTCTCTCTAGAACTACATTGACTAGGAGTTGGTTTGGGAGAAAGGCCAGCCGGAAATGGGGCAGCAGTCATTGATCCACTCTGAGTACAGAGTTCAACGGCAATTTCACCAGCATAGCTTCGGAATGCCTCCAGAAACTTCATGTACCAACAACAAGTTTACTTACAACTGTGATGGCCACACATTTAACTACCTCGTCAATGATGGCTTCACATATTGTGTTGTTGCGGTAGAAGCTGTTGGCAGACAGATTCCCATTGCATTTCTTGAGAGCATAAAGGAAGAGTTTACCAAGAAATATGGAGTAGGTAAAGCCACTACAGCTGTTTCAGGTAGCTTGAATAGAGAGTTTGGGCCCAAGATGAAGGAGCAGATGCAGTACTGTGTGGATCATCTAGAAGAGATCAGTAAGCTAGCAAAGGTGAAAGCTCAGGTTTCAGAAGTCAAAGGAGTGATGATGGAAAACATTGAAAATGTTCTTGACTGTGGTGAGAAGATTGAGATTTTAGTAGACAAAAGTGAGAACCTTCGCTCACAGGCACAGGAATTCAGAACAAATGGAACTCAGGTGAGGAAGATGTGGTTACAGAACATGAAGATAAAGTTCATTGTCCTGAGGAGTATCATCGCCTTGATTCTGATTATTGTATTGTCAGTTTGTGGGGGTTTCAAATGTTAATTTTGTTTCATTAGGATGACACTAACCGGAAATCAGAAGTCTTATGTGTTTAAGATATACCATTCCATTTTATTTGCTTCTGCACGCCTGCACATTTCACTTTGTAGTCTATATATAACATGTGACACGTACATTCCCTTGTATAGTGTGTTCACCGGATTTATTATGATTACTATTATTTAAAAAAAAACTTCTGTTCTTTTAGCAGAATTAGTGGGATTATGTTCTCAAAATTTCTCCTAGATTGAATCTTGGAAGTTGCATGTATTGAGTATTTGCAAATTCAGTTTATTCTCACAGAAAAGACACTGAAAGAAAAATGACGTAGGCATGTGAAAACTTTGACTGTGTCATTTCAAAGCAAAATGGCACAGAATTTCTACAACCTTTGTGTACTATTATATACTCCCTCCGTCCCTCAAAGTTTGTCACATTTTGACTTTTTCAGTCAAACTTGTTAAACTTTGACCGCTAATTACTCAAAATTAATTATATTTTATCCCAAAAAATTATTTAATGTGATTCTTTGTAATATGTATTATTCAAATGTCAATTTATTATAGATTTTATAGGTATATATTAATAGATAATTACGGTCAAACGTCTACCTAGAAGACCGCAAAAGTCAAAGTGTGACAAACTTTGAGGGACGGAGGGAGTATGTTCGGATTTTATTTTTGAAGGTCATAAGACTCATAACAGAGAAAGTCTCAGTTCATTTGTACAGTCCTGTACTTGTATCACTTGTATGAAAAGATAGTGGTCTTAGAGTGCAAGAATTGTCTCATTGAATGCAACTTGTTAACTACCGTATACTAGTATGTAAGTATTGTTGTCTACGATTACAAAAGCAGTCAGTAGTATTAACTTTAATTAGTTAACTTGTAATAGTGTCCGATTAGTTTCAATTAAATCTAACACAATAACTACTCTTAATACATATTCAATGACACTCTAAAGTATGACAGGCACTTATTGAATAATTATTTTTAAAGGTAAGCAACAAGATACAGCATTATTTAGGAAATCATTATTATGCTTTCCATCAGAGTCTTTTTATTAAATCATTTATATCATCAAAAGATGTATCGTTACTCATCCTGATGATTTCTTCTTTAGATAGAATAAACAGCTTTGAACAGCGCCTAGTCATGAAGAGCCTATAGGGCTTTCTTAATATCAGAAAGCAAAGTCCAAAAACCATCATAAACCAGAAACTATGAATGAAATGAAAGGCATGGTTGGGACTGGAATGTACCTGTTGGCTTAGGGGGGCAATTGGAGTCACAACCTAACAGAAACAGATGACAATGATGATACTAGATGTCAGCAGAAATATGAAATAGTACATATTACAACAATAAATGCCATATGCATTTTAAATGTTACAATTAAATAACAGTGTCAAGATTTAAAAGAGTCAACAATCAGGAAATGTTCAATTATTTCTTGAATCATTGAAAGGAATAAATACAGCAGAAATTGATAAAACACAATGACTAAATGTAGAGGTGATGCAGCTAAATGTGCCTCCTAGTGAATTAAATATTAGCCAAACTACGGAAAACCTTGTGTCATGAAAACAATTAACATGTAAACGGTGTCGCAATGATGAATGCATATTACATGTGCATTTGTGCTTGAGCAACTTTTTTGCTCAATGTTTTCACATGCCATTATTGCAATAAAACAGGGATGGGTAGCTTGGCTGGTTCGGACCCTAGACTAAAATGTTTATCATGTTGCTAGTCCGACTTCTATAAGAGCAATGGGAGGTTTGCCCCATTATTAACTATAGGGTCTGTGGGATTAGTCAGCCAAAATGGCCCACACAACCATGATATTAGACAAATATACAATAAAGTAAAATTTGCGTTGTGTTGTGTTTGAGGTTTCTATAGAGGAGAGAAACATATTAAAAAAATAAAAATTAATTGATTAAAAGGAATAGTGGCAAAGTATTTGGGAGTAACATTTAAATAAAAACCAATCAAAGGGTATCAAAATTAAAATGCTACACCCATTCAAAGGGTTAGCTAGCAGTTATGAGAAAATGTGGTTAGCTTCTCACCTGGGTCTTTCCCAATCGGGACTCAAGATCCACTTCGTAATCCCTTTGCTTCAAGGGTTTCCTCTGCACGGGAGGACCTCGTGCTGCGCAAGTATATCTTTTCAATAAGGTGAAACTAATGCTGGAGAACTGATTAATTTCCAAATTTCGTTGACACCCCAATAACTATTAACAATGATAAATACCTAAAATTGACTCCTAAACTAGCCACGATAACCCAATACTGACCCATAATCTCCGAAAACTGAGTTGTCATAAGCATTTCATGTATGAAGGCACCTCAAACTCAAAAAAGATGTAGGTGCATAAAAGAAGGCAGCAATGGATGAAAGACTAGTTGCACCATAGGAAAAAACACAATATAAATCCTAAATCTTTATATAATTTGAGCTGAAATATTGAATGATGATAAATTTCTTTACGGTTTTGAAACTATTCATATAAATTATAAACAGTAATGACCTTTATAACATACTTAATCACATTTTTGTTTGAGGCACATCCATCCATCATACATGGCATGCCTACGACAACCAGCGTTTAATAAGTGCATAGTGCATATTGAGTTGTCTCAATTTAGAGCTAATCAGGGCCATTAAAAATTCAGGTCAAACAAGGTTATCTATAAAGAGATTAAGATCATTTTTAGGTATTTGTCCAATAAGAATAAATGGAGAACAATAGCATTGTAAAAAGATTGTCTTACACTTTGCCCTTTGTCCATCAGCCTCCTACAACATGAGACAATAGAAATTGATGTGCTCTGAACAACAAAAAAGATAATAAAAAGAGAGCAAAAAAGAAGCAAAACATATAAAACATTTAAACCTTTTCTTCTCGTTCACGGGCACGCTGCAAGTATTCTTCTCGATCAAATTTTTTACGAAAAGTGTTATCAACTCCAACGACCTGAATATTTTCCCAGTCAGAACAAATTAAATGAATATATGTACTTTTCAGATGAGAAGCAAGTGTATATACATTTTATTTTCTTTATGTGCTTTATAAGGCTTTTATTCTCTTTGAGTACGTATAATGATTCACGTATAAATGAGTTCTTATTTGTATGGATATAGAAAACCATTAGTCATCCAAATGATAAATATATAGGTAAAATAAGAATGCACTTGCTCCACGAGTATGTTAAAATCACCCCTTGTATCTAATCTAATATAAGAATGCAATTGAGCACCTTATCTGAGGGAGCCAAAGATATTAGATTAAAATTGTGTAACGTCCCCTCTTAGAGTACAGGGGAAAATGCTAAATTAACTAATTTCTTTCAACCAAGAGTACAAAACTGCAATCTAATAACTTTTTGACAAAGAAGATGTAAAATTCGATATAAACTTAAACTGAGTGTAAAGTTAACAATCAACAAAACGTTATAACCATCTGGGACAAGGAATTTTCTATAACTTAAATTTAAATAAAACTGAACTTAAAAAACTCTTTTACTGACTTTAAAATTCATGTCTAAAAAACTATAGCTAAAACTTGCCGAGGTCGTTGCTGGGAGTTCATCTTGGCCCACCATCCACTCTCTTTCTATCTTCTTAGGCCTTTGCCTCACCCTTAGTATCTTTATAAGTAAAGGAAGATTAAGTCACTATGAGTCTGCAAAACAATAAAAACATTAAAAAGTATAAGAATATATTTAACAGATAACATTAGTTTAAAATCCTTATCACCCTTAACAAATAAGTCATGAAGTACTTCAGGCTTGTAGCCAGAGGAAAAGGTGTCATCATCTCTGAACAAATTGAATCTTAACTTACTTAAGGACACGTCTTTTCTCTTTGTGGGATAAACCCCGAGTGCATATCACTTGGTCTTTCACTTTGCAAGCTAGTTTTTTAGAGTCATCATTCATCAATCATCATATCACATAAACCACAAATCTGGATCCATAATCTTTTGAACATAAACTTGGATTTAAAAGGTATAATTTCATGTATGCTTTAATACCTTATTGGATGTATGCTTCTTGCCTCTTGAAGTGCAAAATTAGTAAGAATATTACAAAATTATCTCATGTATAGCATGCAATATACCAAATTACTTAAACTACCAATTTGGAACACCCAATAAGAAACTATTAACCCAATAATTTATAAATAACACTACCTCCATCCCTTATAACTTTGCCAATATTAAATCAATGGTGTTAAACTTTGGACGATTATTTTAATTAGTATAATTTTATGAAAATTACAAATTTTATAATTTTATGAGATTATTTTAACCAAGAAAGTTTCAATATCATATATACATATATATATATATTGAATAATAATTGCCTATAAAATATATGATTGGTCAAAGTTTAACTCAATTGACCAAAAAAAATAGTTTTAAGGGAGGAAGGGAGTAATCATAACTCATAAACTTAACTTTAGTTGTATTTAATATTTATGGATTTAGGACTAATCCCTATCTAGTATTTCATCACTGCATCAGAGGGGAAGCATAGCGAAAGGAATAAAAAAGACTTTTCAAAAACTGGCATAAGCAGAAGGCGTCACTCCTTCAATCCTCTTTAGACAAGCAGAAGTTCTAAAAGTTGGCCTTTTTGGAACCAAGCTTGAAATGTATCAGGTTGTAAAAGGAAAGCAATCAAGCATAAATGACAAACCTGAGGGAATGTATGATCCAGAAGTTCGCGCAGAGTAATGAGTAATAAGACAAACAGAGAGTAGATGAAGCGAAGTGGCGAAGAGCAGAAGGCGTTCGGCGGACGGCAGTTCCGCGCTTGAAAGTCGCGTGCCACGGCGAAGTCGTCGACAGAAGGCAGTGGGCGGAATGGTAGTTTTTAGGCCCTTTTGGTCATTAGATTTTGAACTCAAAGTTTTTTTGTGTGATCGTGTTTAAGAAGTTGTTATGTTGGTAATCTTATTACTTACTCCGTATTACTTATTCTTATTTTATTCAGATCAGAAAAAATCAGATCAGATCGGAAAAATTCAGATCAGAACAGATCAGATCAGAATCATTCAGATCAGATCAGAAAGATTCATATCAGATCAGAAACATTCAGATCAGATCAGGAACATTCAGACCAGATCAGGAACATTCAAATCAGATAATAAAAGTTCAGACATGATTTTTCCCTTATATTATAATAATTATAATAATATTAATAATGATAATAATTATTATTATTATTCCTGTTGTTGTTATTGTAATTATTATTATAATTACTATTATTATTGATATTATTATTATTATTATTATTATTATTATTATTATTATTGTTACTGCATTATTATTATTATTATTATTATTATTAATATTATTATTATTACTACTACTACGATTACTATTATTATTATTATTACTATTAAGATTATTATTATTATAATATTTATTATTGTCATGATTATTATTATTCTTATTACTATTACGGTTGTTGTTGTTATTGCTATTAGTTTTGTTTTTGTTATTATTATATTATATGGAGTAATTAAAATTAAAATTATAGAAATAATTATTATAATTATAATTAAAATTTTAATTATAGAAATAATTATAACTAAAAATATAATTACAATTATATTTATAGTTATATTTATAACTAGTGTTATACGTATAATAATAATTATACCTATTATAATTATGATTATAATTATATTTAAATTATATATGTGTAATTACATTTATAATTATAGTAATTAAAATTATAATTTTAGAAAGATTCAGATAATATCAGAAGGATTCAAATCAGATCAAAAGCATTCAGATCAGATCAAGAACATTCAGATCAGATTAGAAAGATTCAGATCAGATCAGACCAGATCAGAAAGATTCAGATCAGATCAGAAAAATTCAGATCAGAAAAATTCAGATCAGATCATATCAGAACTTAAAAAATTCAGATCAGAAACATTCAGATTAGGTGAAGAGAACAGCTTCTCACTATGATATGGTCAGATAAATGATTGATCTTTATTGGGAAAGTTCCCGAAATAAGACTAAAACAGTTTGAAAATTCCAAAATAGGACTGTCATGTTTTTTATTCCAAAAATGGGAGCAATTACTGCCAAGTTTGGAAAATAATGCCATGTTTGAAGTCTGGTACTGCCAAAACATGGCAGTAATTAGTCCTATTTTGGGAATAAAAACATGTCAGTCCTATTTTAGAATTTTGAAACCTTTTTAGTCCTATTTCGGGTAATATCCCATCTTTATTCTTGTCAATTTTCCTATGTATTTAATAACTGTTCAAGTTTTTCCTAGTGTGACTTGATATTCTGATGCATTTTGGGATTGAAAATAGTTCAAGTAATTAAAAACATCTCAAGTACAATCACTGCTTACCATGCCACAAACGATAAGTAGTTGCATCTACCTCTGTCCCATAAAATTTGACCAACTCTTTTTTTACTGTCTCAAAAAACTTTATCATTTTCATTTGAAATAAAAAATATGTAGCTCAAGTTATTTATCTCTCATCTGCACAAATGTCAACCAAACAGTTTTTACTTTTTTAATTTATGTGCAAATCAACATTCAATCAAATTATTGTATCTATGTTTTTTGTTTTTTTTTTACGAAAATGTGTTATCGCGAGTCTACGACTTTTAGACCAACTCATCGTATGATTAAGATGAGTTTGTCGTGTGCAAATTTAGTGTTCACATCATCCGCTCATCGCATGAGTGTATTTTCTACGTAATAGATTATAGACACGACGTAGCCAAAGTAGTAGGCCAGATAGGACCAGTACAAAGAATATTTTTGAATAACAATTATACGAAATTTTTTAAACTAAATTTAAGACATATTTTAAATTTGTGGTGGATTAAGGTATAGGTTGGCCCTCCCCTATCTCCACCAGTGATTATAGATGGGTTTTGAAAATTCATCGGATGAATCGATTGAAACTCATGAAATTTTGATTGAAACAATCGAATTGCCTGAATTTGATGAATTATGAAAAGTTATGAATACGGAATAATATATTTCAATAACTTCAGACATTAAAAGTGACTCTAACTTTACATACTTTTATTATTACGCTATTCAGTGCGCGAAAATAGGTGATATCCAACGGACTCAAAGTAGAACTTTTAAATACCAAAACAGGACTTTTAAATTTTTAACTCTCTAAATAAGAGTAATTACTGTCATATTTTGACATTACCAAACTTTTTTTTGGAAGAATTCGGCTTATATTAATAACCAATAATTTTTCAGAGTATGGATCAAAAGACAGAAAGAAATCTGACAACCGTTATCCCTCGAACCAGACTCGGAATTAATCGCCGCAGCAATAAAATTCACTGATCCATTATTGGGAAACACAAAGCCAAAAACGGTCACCATATTCCTCTCATCTCCCATATCCAAAATCAACGTCATACAAACTGGAACGTAAACAAAGAAACAAACATCAAAATAAAAGCAACAATTATTGAAGTAGCAAACAAAGCACAATAAAAAAAACTCTTGTCGCAGGCAGAACACTCGAACCAACCCTCTGACTTGCGGTTCAGGAGGCGGTTCAGAAAATAACAAATACTCCAGTCCTCGACATCTCGATCAATCCAAGGAGGCGGTTCAAGAGGGGGACGGACCGCCAGTCTGTAATCTCCCTTGCTCAGCCCTTCGTCGCTCCCCATATGTTCATCACCTGTGCCGAGAGCCGGAGCCAGATCTCTCAACCCCTGATTCGTAGCAAGATTGCCACTACCTCCTCTTGCTTGCTGCATGTTCGGGAATCCAACTCGTCGGAAAAGCTGTCGAGTGATTCCCGTCTATTGAGACTCGTTGATGAAGAAGCTGAATCCGTCGAGACATCTTTGCTGCTGAAGCGGAGAAAACTAGGGTGTCCGAATCCAAAGCGTCCAACAATCCAACACAGAAATCCAAACAAAAGATATCTCGATGCCGCGGTCGAAACCCGCCACCGGACAAAAGAGATCTCGGTGCCACGGTCGAAACCCGCCACCTTACAAAAACCCCAGGCCAGACCTATACGGTGGCGCTAGAGAGAGAAATAGTAAAGACTTACAAGAACTGTGAGGCTCATACAGATGTTTTTGACATTACCAAACTGTAAACATGACTGAATTTTCCAAATTTGGCATTAGTTATTCATATTAAGGGAATAAAAGTTTAGTATTAGATTTCACAATGTTTTTATTTGCAAAATGTTATTACTCATGCTTTAGAAATTTCCCCTAAAAAGCATGATAAACGACTTTTTTCTTAATCTGCTTCCATGTACATTCTGCAATTGTTACATGATTTACGTGGTCTTTCAATGTTTTTTTCGTGTGGATTACAGTAATAAAATTGACCCGTATACACTAAATGGAACATATATACGGAGTATGTCATATTTCTATATTACACACACAAGTGGTACAACACACACAAACACCCTGGTTGGTGCAATAGGAAGCATACAGGTGAAATAGTAAGTGTACAAGATTAAACAGAAATTTTAAAGAGCACGTGCTCCTTATTGAGCACGTAGTACGGCTGACGCCTCGCCAGGAAAATACTCCGCATTAGAAGGGTTAATATTTGTAAGTTAAAGTATACGTAGTATTAGTAATCATTAGTAGGCAAGCTATACGCCACTTAGAACTAAAGAGTTTTCAAATTTCTATCTTAGAACAAATAATATGAACTTGGACAAGATTTTTCTAAATCCATGTATGCATCTCAATATGATTTTTTTATCAGTGTTTTCTTTCTGAAATTAAATAACTAATCTGAATAATTCCTAATCTTATACTCCCCTATTTCATAAAACTTGGTCATGTTGACAAATGAATTTTTTAGTTCCAAAATATTTAACGTATGAACATTATATGAAGCTATTCTTTTTTTTTTTGGCAAATGGAATTATTTTCTTTTTTTTTTTTGAACAAAAAAGAGAGGCTTTTAAATTAAAATAGAGAAATTATTTTCTTTTAAAAAAACTTTTATAAAAATATAAGTGTTAATTTCCCACAGATATAAAACATATCCCGCTTATAATTTTTATCTTAATATACAAATAACTTTTCTCATATGTGTGGTTAAAACGATCAATTAGACACTTTTGGCGGGCAACTAAGCGCCCCTGCTAGATTGATAATTTAGTTAGGCGTCAAATCAATTATTCGTGACGGCTAAACTAAAATTGTGACGCTCAGCACCACCTAGCGGTCTGGCATCTAGACGGGACTAGTCGGGCACCTAGATCAATTATTGGAACAATGATAATAACTAATTAAAAAATGCTTTCAAATAAACTAATTAAAAATCATTGATCAAAATTTATTATCATTGATCAGGATAAATGAAATTGACCAAATTTTATATAATTGAGGGAGTACACATTGTTACGAAGATTTGAATATGATATTTGTATAGGAATGGTATTTTGTCTAATTACATGTTTTTGTATACATGGGCGTAGCTAGGGGAGGGCCAGCCCAGGCCCAGCCCAAATTTTAAAAATGTCTGTATTTTTAGTGTAAAAAATATGTGGAAATTTCACAAATATTTTTGTACTGGCTCAGTCCGACCTAGTGCCCTGGCTCTGCCCCTAATTGTATATGAATGAAATTTTAATCATATATCAGGACGAGAAATCTTTTTCTAGACTTTTTTGGTATGTTGTAACATTATATTAATTGTTCTTGTGATTGCTTAAATTTCAATTAACAACTACATTTTAGTCAACGTACAAAGTTGTTTCTCTGCGGACGTCTCCCTAGGAGCTCTAGGGTTAGTTTGTCGCTGCGCCGCCGTCTACCTCGATCGAGAGGGAAGGGTTCCGCGTCAGTGTGTTCTACGGATATCGGCAGGTGAAGGGGAGGGCTTTGCCTCGGTGGTTTTTTTCGGGCAGGGGTTCGGTGAAGGCAGGGAAGCAGAGCTTTGCTTCGATTTTGCTTGGCTCTGTTTGATTAGAGTCTGGAGTTCCAAGAAGGAGCGCGTGGTGCTAGTGAAGAAGCTATGAGCATCGTGATCGGGATTGGCAGGGGCCTCGACGTTTCTGCTACAAAGCAGGGCTTGGCCGGGATCGGGTTCGGAGAAAGTTAGGGGCGGTGGTGGTGAAGATGTGATGATCCGTCCTTGAACCGCCGCCATGGAGTGCAGAAAAGGCTAGGGTTTGGAAGCATCTATTTAATTTTACTTTTTTATTGCAATTTATTTTCCATGATCAGACTGATTACTTTTCTGGTGATTATTTTTATTATTGTAAGACTCTTGCATTAGAAATGGGGGATGAGAGTTCTGCAGTAACCATTATTGGCTCAATTATGCCCAATTTCGGATCAGCGAGTTATATTGCTTTGTTAAAGGTGATTAACTCAGAGTCTGGCCCAAGGGCGGATGGTTGCCTGTGGTGCTTTTGTTATTTTAGCCACTTTCTGAATGCTGTGATTTTAATCTAAGCCCCTTTTGACGATAAAAAAAACTACATTTTAGTCTAATAATTGCTTTCAGTCCCAATTTTATGCTAAAAATGGTAGGCCCTAGTAGAGTAAGGGTATTTTTTTTTAATTGGATTGGTTCTAGTCGTAAATGAGATTAGATCAAATTTAAATAGATCAGATCAGATCGGATCATATTTTGATGGTTGTAAAATACATATAGAACAAAAACATACCGCCTAGTTTAGGTCATATCAGACTACAAAATTTTAGACTTAAACAAATCAGATCGACTAGATCAGATCTGAAAATTTTCAACCCAGTTATAAACATCCTCAAAATTTTCATATTCTTATGATTGGAAATTTCCGATCTGACCTCGTTTAATTTGTTTAGGTCTGATTTTGTTTGGTCAGCAACCTCACCAGATAGAAAACTTCACCCTCTATTATATTTGTGGGAAATTAACATGTTTATACTTTTATAAAAGTTGTTTTAAAAAAATTCCATTTGCCAAAAAAACAAAGAATAGCTCCATATAATTTTCAGACTTTAAATATTTTGGTACTAAACAAATCATTTGCCATCATAACCAAGTCTTATGAAATAGGGAAGTATAAGATTAGGAATTAATCAGATTAATTAATTTCAGAAAGAAAACACTGATAAAAAAAATTATATTGAGATGCATACATGGATTTAGAAAAATCTTGTCTAAGTTCATATTATTTGTTCTAAGATTGAAATTCAAAACTCTTAAGTTCTAATTGGCTTATAGCTTGCCAACTAATGATTACTAATACTCCGTATATTTAACTTACAAATATTAAGCCTACTAATACAGAGTATTTTCCTGGTGAGGCGTCAGCCTTACTACGTGCTCAATAAGGAGCACGCGACGTGCTCTTTAAAATTTCTGCAAGATTAAATGGGTATACTACTATACTTCGTTAGTTTATGTACCTAATTACTTTCTGAATGTATTCAAATATGGGGAAACTGTCAAATAGGTCCTCGAACTTTCATAAAAATGTCAAATAAGTCCTTATCAGGGGTGGAGACAGGGGGAGGCTGGCGGTGGCCACCCCTGCAAGGAAAAAATTGTGATGTATATATATATATATATATATATATATATGTATGTATAAATATTTATAAGTAGTGAAAAATATAGTGAAAATTTAAGTTTTGGCCTCTGTTATATAAATTCTTATGTCCCGACCCCTGTAACCTGTCAATCCTGGCTCCGCCACGGGTCCTTATATAGGAGAATCTGTCCGGCACCAGTAACCTGTCAATCCTGGCTCTGCCACGGGTCCTTATATAGGAGAATCTGGGTCGGTTTCTGGTGGAACTTTTTGATGAAAATTTTTAAGCATCTTATTCATCAAGTCTAGTTTACTCATACCAAATGTCTGCTAAAACTTCAATCGGGAACACATTCAAATTAATTCTTGAAGATGATTGTGCATTTAACTGCACAGTTATATACACGCCGGTTATATAACTGTTAATTCAATTACTGGTATTTTTTTCAGTAATTGAAAAAAATGTCTGCACAGTTAATTCAATTACTGTTAATTCAAATGTCTGCACAGTTATATACACGCCGGTTATATACATGTTCAGTTATATACACGCCGGTATTTTTTTCCAGTTAATGGTGCTTTTATAACTACATCTCACAAATTCAATTACTAGAAAATACACGCCGGCCGGCCGGACCGCCGGATTATATATATGGAACCAAGCAATTTTCCGGTGATATCGAAAAAGTTTTGGAGATTCGTGATGACAGCTCTGCTGATGCTAAAGAAGGGCATGGCCCTGTCCAAGACCAAGCTCATGCTTGATCTCAGCCTCTTAATGCAGCGCGGAAAGCTCGCCGGAAAAGCCGCCATCCACAGCCTCATGCTCATCCACCACTCCCGTCACCACCTCAATCTCTCCTCCTCCGCCGCCGCCCAGCTTCCCGAGGAGTACTACGAGTTCAGCTGCAGCAATAGCCCCGCGTACCACGGCGGCGGCGGTGGCTTCCACCTCCCATTCCCACTCGGCAAGAAGAGCAAGAACCGCCACGCCGCCGCCACTTTCGAAGATATTGTTGCGGCCAACGCCGTCGTTAAGGCTCTTGAAATCCTTCACACGGAGACTCCGTCGCCGGCTCTTCCCGGGTTCGGCAGGACTCCGGTGGTGCGGCAGCTGAGGATCACCGACTCGCCGTTTCCGGTGAAGGATGGGGACGAGAGCGGCGGGCAAGTTGATAGAGCCGCCGAGGATTTCATTTCGCAATTCTACAGGTCCTTGAGGCCGTCTTATTAGTTGGAAAAGATCAAAATACTCCAGAAGATAAGTATAAATCTCACATAAAATACATATATGATTGACATTTTAGTAATATTAAAGCTATCTCTCAAATGAGGAAAGTGACAGTGAAGAAGAATAAAATGTTATCAAAAATAATTTCTTGTTAATGTTTCTTCCAAATAAAAAGGAAAATCGAACTTGACAATTTTTCTTGATGAGACTAGGCCTGGACTCGGGCCGGGCGGCCCGACCTGGAACCGGCCCGGCCCGGCCACTGTAGCAACCGGCCCGGCCCGGTGGCCCGGTCCACCGGCGGTTCGGGTCGAACCGGCCCGGTGGTTCCCGGTTCCGGGCCCGGGCCTTCCATATGGTGAACCGGCCCCGCCGGTTCGGGCCCGGTCCGGGCCGGAAATAATTTTTTTTTTATTTTTTTTTTGAATTTTTTTTTATGTTTTGGGTTAGATTAGGAATTTTGGTCCATTTGAGGTGGTTTGGGGTTGAGAAAGAGGGGTAGGGGATTAAATAAAGAAGCCAAAAAAAAAAAATAGGGCGGGTGGCCCGGCCCGGTCTGGCCCGGAACCGGCCACCCCCGGTTCGGGCTCGGGCCTCAATATTCTGAACCGAGGCCCGGCCGGGCCCAGGCCCGAGGCCCGAACCGGCCCGGTTCAGTCCAGCCCTAGATCAGACTTTATAAGCCTGAATAATTAACTCAAGCCTACATAGATTTGAACTCGGTTTCTTTGCAGCCTAATAAGAGATCAGGTTGAGTTCATATTAAGAGCACCCTTAAGTAAAAATCACACAAGTACATTAATATCAAAAGATCAACAGCATCTTCCCTCGAAAAGCACTCCACTTTATCAGCATATGAGCTTAGCTTTTGCGATGTATCATGTATGTGTAGTATGTTTTGTGCAATTTGTGTGTCCCAGTTGATTTGTTTCTTTATAGTCTACCCTTTGTTCTAAGAAACACATATTCAAGTGGGAAGTTGGCTTTGAATTTAAGAATTGAGAATTTGTGTATAGAGTATAGTATTGAGTTTTGCCATTTTGAAGGGTGGTTCGTGACAACAAATGACATCTTTCTTTTAGATCTTTAATTTATGCGGTGTGATATAGATTTCATTTTCAAAGGGGATTTTGTATGTCTAAGTCCTTTGAAAAAGAAACTATAATAAGTTTGATAACTTTGACTGTAGAGGTGTTGTTTCCTGAGGTATATACATGAGTAAGAAAACTGGGCCGGTCTCGAGGTATATACATGAGTACCAAGCTTTTTTCTAGACCTGCACAAAACCGGCCCGGCCCGCCCGGCCCGTCCGCACAAATGGGCGGGCTTGGGCATATATATTTACCCACCGGGCCGGGTCTGCCCTGCCCGCAATAACATATGGACGGGCTTGGGTTAGGGTGTAGGCCCGTTCGGGCCGATAAGCCCAACCCGCTACAATTAGTATATATACTTATATTTTTTTATATATATACTAATTTATTTATTTATTTACATGTACACATGTATATTTATATTCACTAATGTATCTTTATACATATTTATAGTTTATTGTGTTTAAAGTTAAGTTTTTAGCTCTTAACAACTAACCCAACCAATTAATATCTATTTTTGTACTTGACGATAATACTTTGTGCTTGAATTTTAAATTTTAGATATAGTTTCTCATTATTATTTTTGTGTAAGTATTTTTTGTGTATGCGGTGAAAGGCTTATAAACATTATAAAGGGTATTAGCAATTTTTTAAATGTTGTAATCTTATTTATAAAGTATTAAAAAAATTGTATAATTTCGAAAAATTTAAAGTTTTTCCGGGCCGGGCGGCCCGGTGGACTATCCGGCCCGCTCTTACGGATGGGTATGGACATGGGGTTAAGCCCGTCTGGGCCGTCTTTGCGGGCCAGGTCGGGCCCACCCACACATGATAGTATATATAAAGGGAATGGTATGTCCCATAACTGTTCCCGCCTAAGAAATCTACAACTGCACTTCTTGCGGTTAATTTTCTTACTTTGGTAACTGCCTGCTATTATTAGTCAAATGCGAGCACTCAACTGAAACAGTCATTTGCCCTCCACATTACTAGCATATTATTGGTTAGTTCATTGTCTCAATTAAATTATTTCGAGATGAATCCGTCCACTACAATTGGGGCTTGAAGCTTTGGTTAGCAAGGGCGCAATAGAAGTACGTACCCTGGCTGTGAGAGGTAGTTTGGGAGGTACATTCATATACTCCGTATAATATTCATACATACGCACTCAGTGTTCAAATCTAATGCACGATACAGGTGTTATGATAAATTGGTGAAAGACGGGAGTGTTTGCAATTGTTTCAACTTTAAAAAAATGATTTTGGGAAAAATGATTAATAGTAAAAGTTGATAGTGTTTGAGAAAAAAGTGTTTCTGAAAAAGTAAAAGTTGGTAGTGTTTGGTAAAATAAGTACCTTTTGTGTAATAGAAAAAGTGAGAAGCAGTTTAAAGCACCCTTCTACCTGCTTCCAGCTTTTAGCTTTTAAGTGATTAATTTAAGTAGAAGCTGTCATTTGAAAACACTCTTTTCAACTTTTTTAAGCCAAAAGCTGAAAAGTGCTTTTTTTAAGCAACCCCAAACACTCCTTAAGATAGGGTAGGTGGGCGTAGCTCAACTGGTAGCGAGGGAGTGTCACAAGGGTTAGGTCTCGGGTTCGAATCCCGGCAACTACGATGAGGGGTTACTATGCTGAAAAATGCATAGGGCCTTTGTAAGTACCGGGGAAAGAGCCTCACTCTCTATCTGTCAGATTGTGATTATAGTCCAATTTACATCCTCCCATCGTGCCGTCCGGTCGGTGTTGGGGGCCCTCAGGGATGGGGTGTCATCCTTTTTCCTTAAGATAGGGTAAATATATGAAATAAAAATGTACTACAAAAAAACTTTTATTGATACATAAAAATGTAGAAAATATATGAAATATATGACCAAATTATTTGTCTTCGATCTACTCCATATTATATAGTACGGAGTAGTACGCACGGTACGTTCCTATATACTCCGTAATAAATCTGCTTAGCAAGTACGTAGACTTTACAATCTAAGAAAATGTCCTAATTCTAAATGTTTAGTCTCACAAATAAACATCACATCTTAAAAAATGGATGGATCGAAAATTATAGTGAAGGATGTAAATCAAAGACAAAAAACTATTTAAATTATACTCCTATATATTGTGAGTGAGTTGTTGATCTGAGAAGAAAAAAATTGCTTTAGTTAATTTAGGTCAAGCAACAAAATAATATTCAAATTATAGAGGAAACATGACTCGAAGTGAACACAACATACTTCATAAACGGATAAACAACGGTACGTAGGCACACTTTCACAGAGATATAAGAGAGGGCACATTGATTTTATATGTTAGAAACTAATATAGAAGATTATTAAGAATTTGATAGGAACAAGAGAGAAGAACTTAACTAGAGATATACTGTTTTGACAGAAAATTTGATGGCAGCATATAGTGGTTTAATTTAGTGCTCAGCTCCACAAAAACAAATGTGTGCATATATACAGATAGGGTTAATGTGAAAATGGTCCTTGGTCCTCTCAAGATACATTCATAGTACTTTGTATGTATACACATACACATGCCATAGAGAGATAGAACATGCCTCGTTAAAAAAGGAGCACTATTTGGGTTTTTTATTTTATGTAAAATTTTCAAGCATACAAAAAAACAAATCCCACATCCCTGAAATATGAATTGGCAATGCAGTTATTTGAGAGAATATAAGTTGAATTTTGATCGCACTCTGATGGAAACAGAGTAGAATTCGATCCCAATGCACTACTTTGAATTGAGCGCGGACATCTCTCTTGTGGCACTCTCTTTCTATTAGATGAACTATGCCCTCTGTAAATTTCAAGCATACAATTAAATAGTTTCATGTTGCTGCTCTTGGTTCATTGAAAGGATAAATTAAATCAATGGTGTATAACAATAGGCTTTTCCAATAAGTGTAATTAAATTTGTTTTGAAAAAGCTTTTATGTATATGTTTAGTGCATACTTTTATATATATTATATAAACATAATAAAAAATAAACATATTCATCAAAAGTCATCAAATGTTATATTAAAACAAACCATAAGAGACCAAACAAAGTAACATTTTTAAAATTCAAAGTACCATAGAATACCAAAACATTCTGAATCATTTATCAAAACAGAAATCTAAGATATGAAAATTTAAATTAATTAGATTGATTGACTGAAAAATTCAATCAATAACTACTGGTTTGAAATAGGGATCATAAGATCAATTATAAAAATTTAAAAGTGGGCCGAGTGGGACCAAATAATACCCTTACACCCTGACCTCCTATTGCGTACGCCTCAGAGCGCCTTATTGCGCATCCAATATTGCGTAGGCCTCAGTGCAATATTGCGTACATCACACTCTTAGACTCCCAGTGCCATATGCAATGCCTTTTACGCCATAGTCCAGGAATTAGGTGAGGCGCACCATGAGGCGCAATTGCATTGCGCAATTACAAACAATGCTTTTTTCAGAAAAGAAAAAGGAAAAAAAATTATTGACAAAAATATGACTAATAGTTAGTATAGTGTAGTTTCGTAATCACTTAAGTATAAAACATGGAACATAAGTTATTATGAATAAAATACTACTGCCTCCGTCCCAAAATGATGGTCCTGTATTTCCTATTCGAGGTGTCCCAAAATGATAGTCATCTTTCCCTTTTTGGTAAAGAAATTAAAGTAAACTACCATTTATACTCCCCTTTTTAATGAACAGTAAAAGTAAAGGGGTAAACTAACAGTACAATAAAGTAAGGTTATATGGGTCCTTCTACCTGTTTTTCTTAATATTTGAGCCCAAAAGTATAGGATCATCAATTTGGGACGAAGGGAATACTACTTATTAATATACGTAGTATTATAGTCACTACTCTTAAAAGTAGCGTTTTTGTAAACAACATTTCTTTTAATCATGTGTATGTGTGTGATTATTACATACGATAGTACTAAGTACTATTTCATGTGCTATTTCTATTTTCTATGCATAATGTTTTTTCACATTAACACATATTTAAGGCACATGATCATTACTTCTTCTTTTTCCTAAAAATCACTCACTTTCAAAATAAGCATTTCTTTATCATTACTTTTAAATATATACTCGTAATAAATAAGAGAAAGAGAGTACATTATTATTTAGGAATTTTAAAAAAATATAAAAGTATTCATTAGAAAACGTTTTTGTATAAATTGAGTTTGTTATAATTCTATAAACTCATTTTTTATCCATAATAACATAATAAGAAGCCCATTCAAGTAACCCAATAGCATTAACCTGATACTCACTAAAAGATAACTCTCCTTAGGTTTCTAGTTTCTACATAGTTCCCAACCGTTCCATATTCCACTGATGGTATTTCTACCTAATTCTATTGGTATTACAAACAACTAATAGGTAACAAGCCAGGCTCAGGCCTATTAATTCAAAAACAAGCCTGACCTATTTAGGAAAAAGTTTGACCTTGCATGGCCTATTAAGGCAAAAGTCTGGCCTGACCAGTTTACACCCCTACCTAAGTACCTGAGTTGAAGATACACTATCTAGGCAAAAGGCTAGCCTATTAATTCTAAAAGAGGCTTGACCTATTTAGGCAAAAGCCTGTCAGCCTGTTCCACCCCTACCTGAGTTGAAGATACGCTATCTAGGTTTCTTTTGGCGGGAACTTGCTATGCAAGTTTCCTTTTGTTATTAAATTAAGATAGATAGATCTTGCATAATACGAAGTAGCATTTTAGCATTTGAAAAAAATCCAAAAGCATTTCCAACAAGCTCTTTCTGTGTTCTAACAGCACACTCTGTGTATATAGGTAGTAAACCGACGTGCTCCAAATTTATGGCATGAAGATAATCAACTGTCACAGGCTCACGGCAATTCAAACTAGAAAATTGGACAAAAAGCAAACCATACACAATAAGCACAAAAGTTGGAGAAAAAATATTTGCTCTCCTGAGTGATGTAAGCCTGAAACCGCATATTGAATGAAAAAAAGAAGTGACTGATTGCTTAGAAATGACCAGCAGTGTAACCACCATAATGTCCCTATCATTGCACAGGCCATATTATATAACACCCATGCTTCTTCGAGCCCATAGAATAACATTAATACTTGCTTCCATCTAGGGTTCCAACTGCCTCCTTCAGAAGCCTTTGTGCTTCTTCTCTTCTCCTGGATATTGGAAGCTCAGTGAGATATTACAAATCTATCAACAATGATAGATTTGTAGTTCAAGCCTAATTCAAGGATTTACTTTTGTACTTGATCATGTCACAACTATACTTGACTAAAATTTCCAAACATTGTACCTTTTTATGTCCTCAACGGCTTGTTTACGCTGTTGTATCTGACGTTCTAGGATGTGGATAATTGTTGCCCTGGCCTATTAAATGGAAATAAAAAATCAAATGACAGAAAAGAGCATGAGCATTCCAGTTGGTTTATCCCAAATACGGAGTAGTTATGATGATGATAATCATAATAATAAGTAATAATAAAATTAGGAATAATAGTAGCAGTAGTAGTATTAAAACTCAGTAACTACAAATATGAGGTTGGTATATGATGGAATTACAAGTAGAAATATACCTGGTGCGGCCGTAAAGAATTGAGAAGGTGATGCAAGTTCTTGAAGATTAAAGATATTTCTTCCACTCTACGAGCATACTGCGATGGCCTCTCCACTAGAATATCAGCAAGCTCCAATATATGCAGCTGCAATTCTCTGTTGAGTGATCTCAGTTCCTTCTTAAAATCTATATACTTAAAAGTTAGAAATAAAGACAACTAAGCCATTTCATGATCATGAAAAAACTACAAGACTTTCCCAAAGAATATAATTATCGCAAACTGTACATTCAGGGAGTACAGTGCCACAGTTGTTCGCATAACAAATTGAGTAATGTTATTGTATATTCAATGGAGACGTTCCTATGTGGCACGCATTTCATTGAGTGATGATCAGATGTCTGACTATTCACCACCCAAAGAATGTATGCCAAGTGGCAAGAGTCGTCAAATTTAATGTTCCCTAGATTTACTCTAAAATGTTCATTTAAAGGCAAAGATCAATCTACTGTGTGATGTTGTTTCTTAAAAATAAAAATATGTACACAAGTTCCAGGGCATCTACTCTAACAGATGGAATAGTGTAAGACTTCAGAATCAACATAATGAGTACTCGACTGATTAATTGCATCTTTGTGGGACCATGAAAAGAGAACATGCGGCATGTTTTCCTAAAGAAAAGCATAGAGCGAGAAAGCGAGAGAGAGAGAGAGAGAGAGAGTGGGGGGGGGAGGGAAAGAGGGAGAGAGAGAGAGGGAAAGAGAGAGCCCTACCAATATTTGGCCCTTTTGGATATAACTGGCGAACACCCTGATCCTCCAAACTTGGAAGCACATCCTCAGTCTGCATTGATAGTATCACTATGCTAAGAACACCGTCTTTCAACCAAGAACATCAAAGGAAATGAACAAATGGATGTCTCAGAAGCAATACTGAAATAAGTTCTTCCCAGTAATTTAAAAGAAAGGTGTGCTATTAGGAACAGATACAGTGTGTCCCATCCTTAATCCAAATGAAATATCAATAGTGTGAAAAAATATGCAAATACTACAGCCAAATAACTAATGAGTGAATTGAATTTACAGTGTAATTGCACCCGTAAAGAACGTATGTGCCCTCAATAGGAGGAGGGGGCTCGGGAGCGGATTTCGAGTCCTTTAGGTAGCCCTTGTACAGCTTGTAAAATGGGGGCGGTGGGGGGTAGGTTGCCGTCGACATAGTTAGCGACCTCCAAATCCGATTCCCTTTCTTCTTGTTCTGGCAATGGAACTAAGATTCTGTCTCTGTAGTGTCTGTCTTTAGAATTATGGTGACCCTACATAGAAAGATACTTCATATTTACCATCAACATTCTTGAATGTCAACATTCTGCTAAATGTCAACAAATTCAATAATTCTTATGCGAAAGATACTTCAATACCCACATATTTAAATCTATTTCTTGTGATTTTTAAAGTAAATATGTGGGGTTTTAAGCAACATTCTTAAACGACAAAGATACTGTTCGAAACACATCATTCTGGAGGTCACATCATTCTGTTAAAATACCAGCAACATTCACAAATCTCAAAATTATGGCCATTTGCTCCCGATCAGATTCATCCTTTGCTTCATCAACAAGAAGACAAAAACACGAATCTCCTATTTCTTCACGTATCATACGATGAACTCTATTAGCCATTAAAGATAAAATTTCTTTCTGGATATCAGGTGAAGTGTATTTGGCATTTTTGGGGGCATTACCCAAGACAACATCTCTGACTTCTAATTGGGAGCATTACCAGTAACTACCAGTTCGACGTTTTCACCAAATTGGTTCAATGAATTTAATTGGTTGGAATACTCTCCGACAACACACATGGCAATATGACATATTGCTTTCCGTGCTTTCTATTTTGTGATAACATCTAAAAATTGTTATCAAGGCCTACTAAAAATTGTGAGCTGTTGTATATTTGTGAATATCTAATTGTGTTCCTAATTCCGAATAAATTGAATGTGTTCATGACTTCATGCCTACTACCAGTAACTGCCTCCGTATGACTGTATTTGAATTGAGCTTTTATATAATTTACCCACAATTGTGCCTGACTAACTATCCTTTCATCAAACCCAATCGACTTAGCAATGGTCAAGGCATTTGAGTGTCCAATATTCCCCCAAAGAATCCTAAACGTAGGTTGCAGAGTATCCAAGCAAAAATCCATTGCTGCATTACAATATTGGTCATCCTTCTCTTTCAAACATGTTAATTAGTAAGTAGTTTACTACTTTGTAGTTAGTAAATGATTTGGGAATTGGGATATTGTGCATGTGTGAATTGTTAATTCAGTCCCTAATTCTGTAATTCCTAATTTAAAATTAAGTATTTAAATTGTTTGTTTACTTTGGTTTTAGATTTACTAGTTATTACTCAGTATTATTTACTAAAGTTTTACATATTTTGACGTTATAAAAAATAATGACCACTCCCAAGAAAGCCAAAGTTGCCAAATCAACTCTGCATTCTTATTTTATCCCCACCGCTCCAACTACAAGGGTACAAGCTGAGAACCCGATTCCGAATGAGCATGAAGAATCTTCTCATGTTCAAAATGAAATATCTTCTTCTGTGATTGAAATAGAATGGGATCCCGGTATAAGAAAAAAAATATGTGATTGGCCTGTTCACAATAGAGATGAAGTTAGGTGGTTATATTTGGTGACAGGGCCTTACCAACCAAAACTTCAGTTCTATAAAGGTCGACAATATAAAGACAAAGTTCGACGTTTTCAACCAAATTGGTTCAATGAATTTAATTGGTTGGAATACTCTCGGACAACACACATGGCAATATGGCATATTGGTTCAATATTTTGTGTAAATTATTAATTTAAGAAATTAGGGTAAGAAAAATACCTAAAAATTGCAGATTTGCGGCCTTGCGGGAAGATGGCGGACAGGCGGAATCCCAGTCGCCTAGACGGAAGACGGCGGTCGTTTCTACCCCTGAGCTCCAGCGGCGCTGCTACAAGGAATTTCCTCTTCTCTGTACATCGTCACAAACTCGCAGCGGCTTTTGTTCATGCTCGGATTCCCTGGCCGATCAACGCAGCACTCCTCACTCCTCAGTTGAAATTAGCCGGTTGGCTTTAAGTTGAATAAGATTTGGGCTGGAGTGTTTTAATGGTACTGGGCCAATTTTTTTATACACTGGGCCATTACTAAAAAAGAAAATTACTATTTCTAATGGAGACTAGGCCAAGTTGCACTGGGCCATGGCCCCCCTCCTCCGCCAGTGATAAACTATAAGAACTCATATATTTTGTACACTTCTTTTATGTCTTGTTTTGTTGGGACTTGGGAACGATTTATTTATTTATCTATTAATAATGGAAGTGTAATTATAGGATTTAATTGAGGTTACCATTTTAAACTATGATCAACTGGTTCTTTAGTGATTTAAATCTCCGTGAGGATGTTGTTATATGGCATTGCCTGTAAAGATTCAGACATTTAGAAAACACAATTTAGTGAGGTGCTTCAATGATTTAGTTTTTTATATAGACTATCACCCATGATTAATTTATAAGTTTTGACATTGTCAAATCATGTTCCTAAATCCTTAGAGCATCCTCAATGCATTACTTTCTAGTCCAAGTTAAATATGCCAAATGTCAATAATTAAAAGGGTGTGTAATTTACATAATACAAAGTGGACTAACCGGACATTTAGGTATGAAAAATACGTCCAACGCATGAAGTCTAAGACCCAAATCAAGTGTATATGTGGCTTTTCTTTTATTAATAAAAAATTATTATCCAATTGCTCTGTACGCTAGCTTCTACGCAAATTTGCTCTTTTTCTATTAATTTCCTCCTTACTCCATTGAAGTCATTCGAAGAGCAAGTAAAGAGTAGGCAATTTCCTCCTTAGCTCTTCATGTCAGGCCGGCCTGACGGGCTGCCCCGTCCGGCCGAGCCCGTTTGGGCACCTTCCCGGTGGAATTTTTTGATGAAATTTTTTGAGCATGTTCCTCGTCAAGTCTAGTTTGTCCATACCAAATTTCAGCTCAAAATTCGATCGGGAAGGTCGTCAAATGATTTTTGCAAGTTAACTGGTCCGGAAAATACATATTCCGGACCAGTTAACTTGCAAAAATTGTTTGACGACCTTCCCGATGGAATTTTGAGCTGAAATTTGGTATGGACAAACTAGACTTGATGAGGAACATGCTCAAAAAATTTCATCAAAAAATTCCACCGGGAAGGTGCCCAAACGGGCTCGGCCGGACGGGGCAGCCCGTCAGGCCGGCCTGACATGAACATTCCTCTCTCTCTCTCTCTCTCTATATATATATATATATATATATATGTATATATCCCTTATATAATAAGCGCTAACTGCTGTTAGTATAGTTCTTTTTCCGTTAAACCCACCTCACATTTCAAACGCCAAACTAACGCCAAATTTTACTCTTCCCTTCTGCCTTTCACCGAACCGGTGCTTGCGGTTACTTCCATTCCCTTCGCCAAAAACAACTTCAAGCAGTATAAGTTCAACCAATTCATTCTCATGCTCGCACATCCGCTCTAATTGCGTATCCTATGCTCCAGATATCTTCAGCCGTAGTGCTACTCTACAAACAAGGTACTTCCTATACAGTTATTACTTTTCATTTTGGTTACTAAGGATTATGATTGTTCGTTCTTAATACTAAGCGCTGCAATTGATGATAACTTTCTTCTTTATCTAACTTAATTTCCCATCATGCACTTCATTCATCAAATCCCTTGCACCCTATATGTATTTTATGCCCACAAAGTGTTTGTCAAAAAGCCACATTAAATATTCGATCATGGTCACGTGAAATATTTCTGCAAATGTCTTAGAACTTCATGTTTTTTTAGAGATAGAACTTCATTTTTTGATCGATATTTAGCAAACAATTCCTTTGTTTGTTTTCAAGTTATATTCAAAAATTAAAATAGTTTTTTATTCGACTTCTAGGGGGAAATACTTTTTAATCTTTATCAGTCTGATTACTTTTGCCACTCTAAAAAGTTTATCAAATTTAATAAATACTTAAATATACAAAAAATTCTAATAACTGTTTTCAAAAACATGCATTTGAATATGATACAGAGTACTTTTCAGTATAAGGTTATTCAACGAAATTAACACTACAATTATCTACTTCAATTTGTTTCCCGATGACAAATTATGAGAAAGTTAATTTCCAAGACCAAACCTCAAACGGGCCACTGGGGTATTGACCACGTTTGTATTTACAATCCGCATACAAACGTATTTCGGGAAGCCAACAACGGAGTTCTCACAAGTATGCATTTGTATTATCATTCCCTAAACAAATGCCTACAAGGACTCGGTTGGCAAATACATAGCTTCAAAAGAGAGTACTAAACTAAGATAATTGGACTAACATTTATGTAGAGTATATGATTATATATTAGTAATTGTCCTAAAACAATTACAATTTAGGGTATATATCCTCTATAACACTTATGCCTAAAACACATAATATGTTCTTAAGTTATATACATGCACCTTGTCTTGTGAGTTGTGAATTTACAAGAAGACAATATGAACCGTAGACTGATGTGTGTCTTCTCGCACTTAAAATGGTTGTAGAAAAGTGGTTGAAAGTATGAGTATCGTCTCCACAGGGACGGACAAAAGGGAATTAAAGATTAACTAAATTCAGCGATTAAAAATAAATAAAATAAAATGCAATTTGTGCGAGATTGATTGATTGGGAAAATTAATCTAATGCTATAGTGAGCAATAAAATAAAAGATTGGTTTCTTCTCAATTAACGACGAAGGGAACATGGATTGATTCCGGGGTAACCAGATTTCTGGCAGATCAGGCCTAATTACATGAATTTAATTTAATTGAGCCTAGCTAATCATTACTAAGTTCTTACCGCTCTCGCGGCGTAGAGTACAATAATTTAGGGGACCAGGCTGATCTCTCATGCGACAGGATCCTAAATTATTGCCAAGACGAGCGAGCTTACGGCCCCTTAATCGCTACTAATCTCTTAGCGAACGATTAAGTGTGTGTGAATGTGTTCTAGAATAAATTAGATCTCTCTTAATTCATTCTACATGCAATTGTAATTCTAGCTGCAGTCTAGGTTACAAGAGATATCAATTAAATTATTCAAACACAAATTAAACGGACATTCATGCAATTAAACCGACAAGAATCTAGCCATCAATCATGATTAACCCCTTCATCAACCCCAAATCCCTAATTAAACTACTCACAATCTACTTACTTAATAATAAAGTACAACCTTCTAATTGAAATTGAATTTTCAATTAATTGCTATTGAGTCCAATTAATGAATATTTATTAATTGCAATTAAGTCCTAAATTCATAGTATTTACTCAATTGATTACTATTTAGTCCAAATAGTGAATATTTATTAAATTAATTGCAATTAAGTCCTGAATTCATAGTATTTATATATATTACGGAGGAGAAAAGTTCACCACCGGAATTCCGGAGGAGAACCGCTGTCTGCCCATCTAGCTGCCGTGATTTGAGGTTGTTCTCGGTGTTTTTATTGACTATTTTTGGAGCATGTTCTTCATGAGGTTTGAATTATGTTCACAAAATTTCACCTTAAAATTTGATTGAGAAGACAATTAAACAAATTATTGAAAATACTACCACATATATTTTATATATAAATATTTTGGCGAAGTGTTTTTCAATAATTTTTTAAATTGTTTACCTGATCAAATGTTAAGTTAAAAGTTTGTATATAATCTAAACTTCATATAGAATATGCTCACAAAATTTCATCAAGAAAAAACGACTGGGAACTGCCCCAAATCGTGGCTGTCAGGCGGCAGTTTCGGTCAGGATATCCTGATTGGAATATTACTATATTGTGGAGCATCAATTTCCAAATAAACTACAAATAATATAATCATTCCATTTAGAGAGCATATGCATATTTGGGATGTTTTATAATATTGGATTTCATTCCATATTTTATAGAGAAATTTATCACCCCTATGACTAAAACTTCTATGTTTTCTCATAATATGACTCCCCAGTTTTTTTTTTCCTAAAATGGGTTAGATATTCACCCTATTCGTGCGACTAGAGTGGCTGTTTTTTTTATTTCCTTTGCTACCCTTCCAAGGCAGTTATGCGTTTAAATCCGGAACTCATTTTCCCATCCTTCAATTTATGTGTTTAATCAGGTCATTAATTTAATGCATTAAATACAGCAACTAATAATGACTTGCAAAGAGTTCAGTTCAGTTCATATTGGTTGACTATAGATTGTTAACATAATTAGTTTATAACTGAATAAAATCCATAACTTCCCACATGCTTGCTGCTTCACAGAATGACTTCACATTCACCCAACATTTACAAACACACTACACATTTAACATCAATTAATACATAACATACCAAACATTTAAAGTTTTTGTCTAAGCATTGCATTACATAACATACGCCCAAATGCCCAATAATTCCTTATCTCACCTGTCAAACATTTAACCTTAAAGTACCATTCAACAATCTCATAATCCGACCTTACTAAACCAATCCATTCATCAAAACATTCATAATAGTAAACCCAACAGATCACAAAACACAAAGATACTTAGCGTCTACACAAAATTAAGTTTATTTCTAAATCCAAAACGACAATACTGCAGTTTCTCTTAACATTTCAATCCACTCCATATAACTGAACCAGTCCAAAGTATTGGAACAGGTCTATGACCATCTTCTTGCGATAATGCCAGGTTTCACTTGCGTTCACTTCTGTAGCGGGTCTTCCAGAGATTAAATATTCCGCTATTTTCAGCACAAATAAACCGCAACTATGTCTGCATAAAATATTGAATTGTAATCATTGTCAAAAATTAGTTTATGAAATTATATTTTTTTTAAATGCACTTACCCGTCAGTTTGTTGAGGGCACTCACGAACAAACTGAATTTCCAATTTTCCTTCGCCAATGGGCTCTTCCCCACGTTCAGTATACACCCCCATGCAATCCATCAGTCTGCCTAGGTGCATCTCTATGCAAGGTAAAAACTCTTTGACTCTTCTGCATGGTTGTCCACTACAATTCAAAGAATCATAAATTCTGATCCTCTTTTCCCCCACGTCAAAAACTAGTAGAATCCAGTGTTTTCCAATATTAAGGGGCATATAAACGTGGTCACACTGTGCCCATCGTTTCCCGCATTCCACATTTCTGCCCTGTATTGCACTGGTTACACTTTTGTTACGAAGGCACTCCTCCATTGAAGTTTCATTCTTCAAAATGAGATCATGATGGCGTTTCAGCAATGCCATGAAATACGAATCCGTTGTCGTGAAACTCTGCTCAAATCCGTATTCTCTTGCTTTCACCCGCAAGTAGTACAGTATCACGTCTATGTGCTGCCATGAAAAATTCATACATGGTCTGTTAACTCTTTACAATTCTATATACAAATAAGGGATAACTATAATATATTCAACTTACTGAGTCTGTTATCCAGTTCTCTTCAAACCACAACGCATAGTACCATGACTTGCTTGTGAGTCTGTCATCATTCCAAAAGTCTTTTCCGTTTCGCAATTTTATTGTTTCATCCCTTGCTCTATACTTCTTGCCCTCAGCCTTCTTGTGATATTTCAGGAGTCCATGACTCATAAACTCCACTACTATCTGCTCTGCCTCAGAATTTGCCTCGCCTGTAAGGTTGAAACTCATAGGACGACTCAACACAATCTCTTTCCCTTCAATCCTGCCTTCCATCTTTCTCTTCTTGTTATTAACTGGCCCGGATAATGTCAATCTGTCAGGTACTTTCGTTCCTCTCCTAGGCCGTTTCCCTATCTCTTCGCCCAGCTCCGATTTTTTCCTGAAATTTTTAAACATAACATTAAATGTACTTATGCAATGCATTAATATTAAAAACTTTGTTTATTAACAATTTCTTAACCTCATTTTTCTGTTCTTCTTCTTCGACTTCATCTTCAACCATTTTCCCATTGTTAACTTCATCCAAAACATAAGTTTCTCCATCCCCTAAACCCTTGTCAGTACTTCCCTTCTCAATGCTCTGCTTCAAATTCAACTGTGCCACAATGTTATCCACTGCTGTAACCAGCACCTGCGTACTTATTGGGTCATCAAATCTGTCATTCCACTTCGTACCAACCTGCACTGGAATGTCATCCACTTGAACCGAAACGTCATCCGCCACACCTGATTGATGTTCTTCCACGTATTCTGTGGACATATCCCCATCTTCCTTTACTTGAGCTTCATCATTCATCCCCTCGAACTCCGGTGCAAGGTCAAATGATGGCACATCATGATCCTTCGCCTCCCGTTTCTTTCCTACAAAGTTGAACTTTCTGATCACACCACCCTTCCCTTTCTTGACATTAACAAGTAATTTCTTAATCATGCTTGCTTGCTTAACCTGTAAATCACACAATTTTTTAATTGTGTTCTCCAATCTGTCAATCCTCTCACCTTGCTCTCTCACAACATTCAATAACCCTTCACTCACAGCAGCCATACTTTGCATGCCCTCCTCTGATTCTTCCACTTCATCACCCACATCTCTGCTTTTTCTTCCACCCTTTCTGCGCTTCTTCATACTACGAGAACCTTCACCGCTTGCGCATGATCTTCTCTTACTCACTGCCTTTGCACTTACATTTTGAGTTCCTATAATCTTCAATGCATTCGCTAAACGTTCTGATTTTAACTCCAATTCTGTAGCTTCCATTGCTTCCCACTCAAACTGTCACATTAATAAAACTATTCACATTTACTATTATCAAACATCAACGAAAAACATAATAAATGCATTTACCTTAAATTATGTTTCATTTTATTTTACAACATACCTCCGGATTACCAAAAACACGCTCGTTAAGCAAATGCGATGATGTTCTGGAAGGAGCTGACCAATTTAGTATTCTTGGCATATAACTACATGGCTTTCTAATGCAAACCCTTGCTCTTCTCAGTTCTGGAAATGTCTCAAACGCCCATATCTGAAGAGAAAATATGTAGCCTGGAAATGTGGGTCTGCTCTTCTTCCCTTCACCTATTAGTGCAGCGCACTTTGGAAGCTTTTCGACCAAATCGGCCCACACTACATCGCCCCATGGATACCTATTGAATTCTTCAATGTTATCTACCAGGTTGATGTATGCCGTGGGGATCTTGATTGTTGGTTGGTTGCCAAGAATGTAGTTTCCCAATACATGCACCAAACCAAGTTTCACAGCATCCAATTTATCAAGCTCTACCTCTGCTCTGGTATTACTGAGTGACTCAAAAACCTGCCTCAGGTCTGACCGATCAATACTCCTCTTCCCATTGAAGAATTTCCTCCAAACTTCACCCGGTTTGTTAGCAGATAATGATGGGGTATTAACCGCGAACTCAAACCCGGTAATCAATGCAAAGTCCTGCTTCTTCATTGTAATCAGTTTCTTGCCTATTTGAAACTGAATAGCTCTCTGGATGTCAGCTTCTTTCAACGGCTCCACATAGTTTCCTACTAGCATACAAATCAGTTGAGCACTCACCCAGGGCATATTTCCTATATCAAGTAAATACCCAAATACACTGTTCCTGAACTCCTTCAATTCGTCTTCAGTCAACACGCTTCGTATACTCTCGACGGCTTTAACTGGATTGCAAAATGAATTGATCGTCATGTCCAAATTCCCTTTTAATTTATCTGCACTACAGTAGCGCTTATATTCCTGTTAAACAAAAACACATTTTCACTACATTATACTGCCATTGCAAAGCATGAATAAAACAAGCATTTCTTACTAGTGTTGGTTTGAAGTTTATATTGTACGACACAGACTGGACATAAATTTCAGTACTATTATTCTTCATGTCCAGTCAACCACACATCATATGTTTTCAATTGTACTATGCACACACATACATGTCAACTCCTATGTTTTCAATTCTACTATGCACATCAAATGGATATTGCAAAATCAAACTCATCGCATTCAAAGCCCAGAATCAACTCCTATGTATTCAATGCACAGAATGTAGGCACCACAATGCCCTATCTATTACTAAATATATGCATTATCAAACTCATCGCATTCAAAGCCCATAATCAATTCAGCAACTATACACACAATGCATTCACTTTGAGCAACCACACTTCACACTCTACTGTTATATCTCAATGCATACTAAAGAAATCACATCCTCATACCCTAATGCACTCTTAAAGCATTACTGACTAACATTTAATCCACATTATCACTTCTACAACAAAAGCATTTTCCCAACATCTGATACTCTAAAACCAACACATGTCACCAAAAACACACATTAGGCCTATACGTATTTCAAAACCATGGCATTCAAAACCCACAATCACTTCACCATATATACGTACAATGCATTCACCTTCAACACCCATAAAATCACACTTTACTCGTATTTCTCAATGCACAATGAATAAATCACACCCCATACCCTGATACACCCCAATAGCATTATTCAATTACTTTTAATTCACCCAATCACTTCTACAACAAATGCTCTTTTTCGCCAAGTTAACTCCAAAACAAACACACCTCAGCACAAACACACGTTAAGGCTATGCATGCCTTCAATGATACCATCCAATTATACTAAATAAACTTAAAAATCCAAATGTTACAGGTTTTAAGACATACAACTTATGCCTCCATTCACTGCTATTTTCAACGAACCAAAAAACCCCAGCCACAGTGTATCCAAAATCAAAGAAATCATATTCGAGAACTCACCTTCCCATCAATTGTGACTACTTCGTAATCTGAGCCTCCATTGTTTCCCTTCGATTTCGTATTCTTCTTCGCCATTGTTCTTCTCCGGAAAGCCTCTCTTGGAGTTCTCTCTGAACTGCCGCTTTTTTTCTTGGTCTCCCGATTTCAGGTTGAAATTGATTAGGTCTTGTATTTTAATTCTTTCCATATTTCAACTCCTAAGAAGTCGCGCCGATAATCACTACCTTCTCTGAATTGCAGTTGCATTCGGATTCTTTCCAAATCTGCCGCCTCCTATCCCCCAATAGACGGTCGAATAATGTTGCATTAATTGGAGGGTTTTTTTGTCTTTCACAGCTTCCAATTTCCGTCCCTTTTAATTATTATAATCATTTTAAGTCATACGGATGAGAAAAAACTCCACTAGTCATAATCTAGTAATTCGTACTAGTTTTAGTAATATGCCAGTATTTTTCCCTATTTTATAATGCTTTATCAAATTGGTTCTAGAAAATCACGCATAATTTGTATAACTTTCATTGGTTATTTTGAAATACTTTATATAATTTGTTCCAATACTTTATATACTAATACTATATGTCAAGTTCGTGCGATGCACGGAGGACCAATAATATATGAGAACCATTTATTTAAATATAATATACTTTGTATAACTTTTCTTGACAAAGTAATTTAACTAATTTTACTTCATATTTGCACAGTGTTATTCAAATGAACAATATAATTTTTCTATTGTACAATACTAAGTTGCTTTTAATAATAATACTTTTTTTAATAAAAAAACACACACTACCTCCGACCCAAAATGTTTAGCCAAATGTCAAAATTTGGACCATGGTTTTAATTAGTATAATATTGTGAAAGTTATAAATTTTATACTTTTATGAAAGTACTTTTTGACAAAGAACATTTTTATATCATTCTAATATTATAAATAATTTCCAATAAATATATATTATTTGTCAAAGTTTTGGAAACGGCTAATAATTTTGGGATGGAGGTAGTATAAACGAATATATTGAATTTTCAAAAAAAGAAAGATGAGTTTTATATTTATTTAGTATTTAGTGATAAGAGTATAATGATTAGTTTTCCTTATAAGATATTCACTTAAAACGATAGTTTTACATAAGATACAACAATGAAAATTAAAACTAATTGATGTAATTTTCTCATTTATTTTAAAATTGTACATTTTTTATTTACAAATAAAACTACCTTCCAAATCACACTTAAAATAGGAGAAAAATTTAAAATACGAATTGAGATTTTCAAATTAAAATAATACTAAAAAGGTATAATATAGTATACATCCGTCTCGAAAAGGTTCGTCATTGATGGATGGTCTACCCGGGGGGTATCTTATCCGAGGGGTTATTGCGGGAATAACTAGAGAGAAGTCAGAGTAAATAGGAGGAGAGAGAGTCGATTTTATTAAATGAACTCAGCGTGGTTTACAAGGAGAATAAGGGCTGCTATTTATGGCAGCAATAAATGCGATGAGTGTACACGTGTCAGTAATCCAACGACCGAGGGGTCACATCAGCCGGGTGGCACCGGCAGTGGTACGTTCACCGCATTGAATGCGGTTGGCGGATGTGACGTGGCATTAAATGCGGTGGTTGGCTGTCTCCAAAAGGAATCTTCGATGATTGAGCATGTTTGGCCGAAGGCTCCTTGTGTAGCCGAGGGCTCCATGTGATCAAGGACCCCCGTATAGCCGAAGGCCTCGTGTGACCGAAGGCTTAGTTCAGCCGAAGGCTTCTCTGACGCTGAGGGCTTGGTAATGCCGAAGGCTCATGTTTTTCGCCGTCTTCTCCCAGCAGCTTCTTATGCCAGAGAAGGCTGTCCTGTGAGTTTTGGAGCCTTCGGCCAAGGAGGCCGAAGGCACCCCCAGTGTGTATTCTGGGCTACCTTGAGGCTTGGGCCGTTGCATTTGGGCCTGAGTTGTTCTCTGGGCTCAATGGACTTGTGTAGGAGAAGTAGGAGTCTATGGGCCGGGGGTTCCTGGGCCATATACTCCATCAGTCATATTGACTATTCTTGGTCAATGATGAAAAACTTGGGACAATGTTTTTAATTATTATAATTGTATAATATCATATAATTATACTTTTGTCAAAATTATTTGAATAGGGGACATTTTGATATGATTTTCATGTTCTAAATACTTTCGTATTAAAAAATATCATTGATCAAAGTTGATTGTCATTGATCAAGAAAAGTCAACTTGACGAACCTTTTCAGGACGGAAAGAGTAAATAAATTGTGAGTACATTCACATTATGTGATTCTCCTAAATAAATGTAAATCATATTTATCTATATTTTTATATTCTTCATAAAATTACTGGATTAGTATTTTATATTGCATCTTAAAAAAATTATTGGCTTAGTTAGAAGTATATAATAATAACATGGTCAACTGTATGCTCCCGAAAGGTTTCTCTTTTATATATTTTCTCCATTCTTTTTTAGTTACAACACTTTCGTTTTCATGTTTGCCAACACACTACTTTGATTATTAATATATATATATATATATATATATATATATATATATATATATATAGTTTGATGTAAATAAAAAAATGAGAATTTTAGAAATTTAAATCGGGACGAATTGAACAATATTTTTCAAAAATGTCTAAAGTAAGACACGTGATTAGTGTAAAAATGAACATGTTTTAGTATATATTGATTTTGTATCATTTTATTCCAACAAATGGAATCACAAGAGCATGTTGAGGTCTGAAATTTTGTAGAAAATGCACAATGCAAGTAATTATTGTTAGTCATATATATATATATATATTAAATATAAACTTCATCCACGTCTTCTACTATTGAAGCTAATTTTAACTCATCATTTGATTTTTCTATTCCCATAAATATTGTCGCACTGCCTACAATATTCATCAAGGAACTGTGGAGACAAAATTGTTGTATGTTGCATCTTTGATTATATGGGATGAAGATATACTGATATATGAGGCGTGTTCTAAGATTTTAGACGTCACACCAAGAAACATCATGAGTAACTACATGCTATCGTGGATTGATGGCCTAGCAGTTGCATATCTTTGTTACATGTCTTAGTTACAGTGTCGAATATCTTAATAGCGCTTCAATGGTTGGATTGCCCAACCATATCCTTGGTTAGAAAATCGGAATCCCCGATAATGTTATTGGGGAATATTAATCATGCACAAGATTTATTCAATAGAATGTGATTGGTCATAACTAGATTGGAAAAACAAGTATGACAAGTCATAATTCGAAAAGTTATGAAAGATAAAGTTCACATATTGAAAATCTCATTATCATGATATGACAACTTTATTCAATATTTGAATAAAGTAATTTCATGTGATGGTAAGCTTTGCAATGACAATCAATATATATAAGTCAAGGCTAAACGTTATTATATAAAATTTGATTTATACCTTGATAGAGAAGTTTCATTAATGACCAAATGTATATTGCAATACCAAGAGTAATGAGTAAAAAATATATTAAGATATGCATATGTTCAAAAGAAACAAATTTCTTCGCCAAGATGGTGAATGTCGTTTATAAAGAGGTTTTCCAATTTAAACCTAACAATGCGATGTTTGGTATGTGTGATGTTACATTAAAATGTCACTTTTTAATATAGATTCTCTTTGATTAAATTACTATCCACAATCAACAAAAGTTTATTTTAAGTAAAATGATTAATTATTTATATATTCTATAAAATATATATCTTACAAAGTATTCAAACTTTCACAACCTCCGCCCGGGGCGGCAACGCCCGGGTAAAACACTAGTTCATAATTGAATAATCAACAGAATTGAGATGAATAGAAATAATTGTCATTAATTAAAAAGATGAACTTACAAATAATCCCAGGGTCTTGGAAGAAAATAGCGTAAAACGGTGTTAAATTCGTCCCTAGGCCTCTCCGTAATGTTCGTCACCCGTAAAAAGGGGTAAGGAGGTCTTATTTATAGAAAACAGTAGAGTTTGAGCTGAAATAGGACAAATCGGGGCCAGACACGATGCCAGACACGATCGTGCCTGGGATCGTGCCTACAAAAGAATCGCGCGTGTTGATTGCAGACACGATCGTGCCTGCCCCGGACACGATCGTGTCTGGCTGGAAGTAGCTCCGCGTCTCCGTCTTCTCCAGGCACGGTCGTGCCTGGTCTTTTCTTCATCATTGTTCTTCATCATTTTTCTTCGTTTCTTGTTCCGAAAGCTCCCGAATGCCTACGAGGTCGATTCAAATGCTCTTTCTTCATCAAAATTTCATCGTGAATCTCCCGGTGACCTCCAAATCTCTCAAATCTTCCTTGAGTGCCTTCAAATCCTTCCCGAATGCCTCTCAAGCACCGATTGCCGGACTCTAACTTCTTCAATTCAACTCCAATTACAACAAAACTCGATCAAACACCTGCTAAACACAACTTGGGCCAAAATTGAGACTTGCAACGCCTTAAAGCTAGGAAAACCATCAAAATCCGACCTGAACACGCATCAAATGCGTGTTCAAATACGGACTTATCACCTAGTTCATCTCATTCAAATATAAATATTACTCCCTCCGTCTCTGAATTTTCTTCAAACTTTCCTTTTTCGTCTGTCCCTAAATTATCTCCTCTTTCCCTTTTTGGCAAAGAATTTGTTGTTCACAACAATTCTTACACGTTTCTCTCTTCTCTGCACAACTCTCTACCACACAAAACTCACTATCTTAATCCCCGTGCCGGATCAAAGGGGGAGATAAATGAGGGACGAAGGGAGTAATATATTATAAGATCAAAGGATTTATGATTTATTATATATACACATATGTATGTTGAAGTATATTTGAAGTATAATTTAAGGAAAAGTATGTATACTCATATATTGAGCGGGGCGGGGCAGGGCGGCACGGGTCAATACTAATACCCGGATCCGCGCGCCTCATTGTATAGGCGGCGCGGATCGTCCCATTTGCAAGATGGGGGGGATCCGCCCCATTTGCAAGACAGGGGCGAGGCGGACCCGCCCCAAATATATCGGACCAGGGCGGGTCTTTGCGGGCCAGTTGTTTTGGACATGCCTACCCTATTGAGCAAGATGTGGCCAAACTTAGGGCCTTAGGGCCTTATATGGATTTTTCTATCAGTGGACTTCGAAAAAAGTCCATAGACTTTTTAAAATTCATACACTTTTTAAAAAAATAGTTCATACACTTATTATGAATGAGTTTTATTTATTTGCATAAATTTATGAATTTCAAATGAATAGTATTTATCAATTTTATGGAAAATTGAAAATTCAAGTTTTAACAAGTGAGTAAGTGATATACATTAAAATTTTCCAGAAAGTGACATATTCAGTGACTCGTCATTTACTTGTGTAGTTACTTGTACACAATGACTCGTCATATTTTTTTCCCAAAACATAACTAATCATTTCTTTTTTTGGAAAAATTTTGTTAGTAATATACATGCCATTTTTTCCTCTTACAATCCATGGATTTTTAATCACCACTAATTCATTATACAATACATTCTATTAGTTCTCATGGCTATTTGTTCACTTAGAGTGAAATTTTTAAACCAAGTCAAGTTTAAACAATGTCGTCTTGTCCACATTATTTTATAACTATTTAAGTTTGTTTCGGTCTTATTTGATATTTATGATTTTGTGTAGTTTTATTGATTTCTGATTTGACATGTTTAAGTATGGAATTGGCGATGGAATCGGCGGACAGGGATGAAGAGCATGACTAATTTTTATTAATCAAAACACCAAAACGGTGCCATATCAGACCTGTTATACCATGCGCATGGTACGCCGGTTGCATCCTATAATTTGGATTTGAATACCGTTTAGTAGCAACTTGAGGGGATTTTTGCCCTTTTCTCAATGATTAATATGCGGGGTAAAGATGCCATTTCCTTTCTAGCTCATAGCCTCATGAGCATTATTAATTACGAGTATATCCCAGTATATGATTTTGAGTTCCCTGTTTAGCACTATTAGATTTATTAGGGAACAGTTAACTCGGCGTCTCTGCTCTTGGTTTTGAGTTTTTGACGAGTATACTAGCTAGCAACCTCGCTGGATCTCGTCCAGGCTGCACCAGTCCACCGCCTCCTGACTTCCTTGTCCGGTAATTACAACCTAATTTTCTAAACATCATCTCAAGTTCGCACCGGCATTTGGCCTTTAGCTAAATGGTTAATTCAAATTTCAGATTGATAAAATATTGGGGTTGGGACTTGGGAAATATATTGTTCGGTTGTTAGTGTCTTATCCAAAATGACTCACTAAAGTATGCGCTTCTTTGTCATGAATCTGCAGTCAGTCCATGTAATTTTGGACGCGATTTTCACTATGGGTCATCTGCAGGGATGACAATGGGGCGGGTTTGGGGCGGGGTACACTCCCTCATCCTTCCCATGTCTGAAAAGTTCCCCCATCCCCGCCCGATCCCCCGTTACTCCCAGTCCCGCCCCATCCCCCCACCCCGTTGTCACCCACGGGTGCCCCATATAGATTTAATTTATTGTTTTTGCATATACTTTTAATCTCTTATCATAAATATATGTATTGTGATTCCAATGAGAACGATGTTTAATGTTGGAACACTCACATTTAATCCAATGTGATACACAATAATCCAATGTGATACACAATAAAACCATTCTAGTTCACATTTGGATAGTTGGACTTTGCTCAATACAAGCTAATACGGAGTATAAAAAATCACGGTGACACTTTTGTAAATATTATGTTAGATACGAAAAAGTGCATTGTGCGAGCACATTGTGACATTGGGGGTAAATGTGGTGTTCGCACGTTCTCACGTTAAGCGTTGGACATAGTGATATATGATGCACACACACGCAACACTGAAGTATTGTGCTTGTTAAAAGTCAATACCGCCAATTTTAATACTTCTTCAATTTGAATAAGCTTTGTGAATTGAAGATAATTCAAGTAAGAATATAAGTAAACATATTATCATCATGTACGTTGTTTCAAAATTCTCAACAATTATAATACAATTAATTACATATTATATTACATATAAATGTGTGTGTATTTATTTACTCACTTGCTCACTCTTAATACTCACATAACATTTATGATAAATATTTTTAATCATTACTAGCTTATTATTATTATTCTAGTATAATATGTATTAATTCATTAACCATGATTAAACCGTATACAATTATGTATGTCTATATGTATATGCGTTTGTTATATACTTCCTCCGTTCTTTTGTAGTTGCAACATTCCTTTTTCACGCTTGCCGATGCTCATTATATTTAATTTTCTATTAGTAAAAAAATTTAAAAAAAAAACAGATTATGAACTTTGTAATGAGATGAATTCAACAACATTTTTCAAACAAAATAATTCACATACATTAATAAATAAAATGTATTCAAAGTATTGGCCAAAAAAATGTAGTCAAAGTAGATTACATGAATATAGTATGTAAATCCCAATGTTGCAACTATTATGATACAGATGATAGTACTACATATAATTTAATTGAATATGTGTGTACATTATTTATAGATGTGTATATATATGTTTGAGTATGTATTTATAACGGGGACGGAGCGGGTGTAGCAATACCCGTCCCCCACCCCATATTTTAACAGCGTAAAAATATCTCACCCATCTCTGCCCCCACCCCGCCCCAAGCCCCACCCCATCCTCCCCCCGCGGGGCGGTTCCCCACGGGTCTCCGCCCCCATTGCCATCCTTAGTCATCCTCATCCTCGTCCGGAAACAGTCTCTCTGTGCTTTAGTACAAGAGTAAGACTGCGTACATCTGACCCCTCTTACCCCACCGTAGTTTGGAGCCTTTGCGGCATTGGGGTAGATGAAAATGAAATGAAAATGAAATGATTTTTTGGTGTGACAACACTTTTTTTTATTTTTTTATTGGATTGACAGTATGTTTTTTGGCTTAATTTATTGGTATGAGATTATAATTTTCTTCTTTTTTGTTGGTGACGGACGTGATAGTGTGGTTATTTTTTCTGTTTATGGCATGGCTGTGTGGTTCTTTGCGTAGTTGTTTTTGCGAAAATGATGATACAATGGTAGCATTATTGCATTACACAAGATTGTTGTGATAGCTTGAATTTTATTTCAGTTTTGAACACCTAAAATAAAAGAGCTAGATCCGCCACTGCATGAACCTGAAATTGATCACTTTTGGACAAAAACTCATATAACAGTTTGGCCATTTTTGCACTGAAGGTCTTAAATGGATCAAATAAGCACAAATCTAACATTTTCCGTCATCTTAGTATTCAATGAAAATTGAATACCATTCCACTCTAACTTTGTTCTTCAAAAAACCATTGCACTCTAACTTTCTTGCATCCAACATCTCCAAAAACCAGTCTTGATCTCTATCTCATACAAAGTATATATTATTTGTTGCACTCAAATCTTGTTGCCCCCATAGCTCATCTCTATCTAGTGCCTCTACGGCTCTTCGTGATAACTTATAGGAAAAATCGGTTAGCCAATTGGGCAACCTAAATATAACATGGACTAGATGGTTTTAAAACCATAAGTCGCTAGAACCATAAATATTCTATAACTAAGTATAATAGTTAGGTAGTTAATAAAAAAATAGTTATATTTTCTCAAAAAAATTAAGTAGTTATAATTTTCAAAAAGAAAACAAAGACTAAGGGCCCGTTTGGTAACTATGTTTTTCGGCTTATCAGGTTTGTCAGCCATTTTTTTCACCATACACGTAACGTTTGATTTCACGGGCCGAATTGTGTAATAATTAGAAAATGTTAGACATACTTATTTGGTTTTATTGGCTGAAATTACTGTAGAAGACCATTTCACCAATTTTTTCATATAATTTTTTCTTTATTTTACATATAAAATATATTCTAAATCTATTTTTTTTCATAAATCAACAGATGAGTTAATCTTGCCACTTCAGTCAGAACTTCATTTATTTTAGCAGAATCAACCGATTCAACCGAATTTGGTACTACCAAATGATCTTTTAAGTAGTTTTAGATTGTATTGTACACATCTACAGCCGAGTTTATTAAAATACACATAGTAATTACTAATTAGTAAATTATTTGTTCTTATTACTAATATATACATGTGCAAGGTTTGGGGGGCATTAAAGCCGTCCTCAAGATGGAGAGTATATGCGTGTCTGCATATGGGTTTGTATAAATGAAGCAAGTTCAACCGTTGAAGTCTTGAATAAGAATGATCCCATCAAATTGTATCCGCGCCTCTGCTCTCCAGCTTCCACGCCTCTCTTGTCACTCCACCAGGCATCTCTCTCTCTCTGAAAAGCAGGCAAGCATTTCATTCTGGCTTATTTATTAACTTGTTCGAATGCAGGTCTTCCACAATCGAACAGAGCTATGCAATCGAAACTCGCAATCTGAGATATTCGGTTCTTACAAAACAGGGAAAACACCTCACAATTCTAAATGATTGTTCTTTAAGCATCCCTTCTGGCCAGTTATGGATGCTTCTTGGACCCAATGGCTCAGGAAAATCTACTCTTTTGAAGGTGAAAGGAAAACAAATCATTTGATGCATTTCTATCCTGGCATTCTGTGTAGGTTAGCTTAGCTTTTAACAGGATACTCCCTATGCCCCATAGGTCGCTACCTCTATTAAGTATTTATATAGTCATTCTAATTCTTATTATTATATATGATTATATATGTACCAAAGTTTTACCATATTCAAATTAGGTTCGATTGAAGTTTCATTTTAGTTTTCGTATGTGTAAGTTTTAGTCATTGATTCTAATTTCAATTCGAGTTAATATTAGCTTAAGTCAAATTTAATTTACAATTTGGGATCATGAAGTGTCATTTATCTAACATTAATTTTGCTTGCAAATTTCCAGATTTTGGCTGGGCTTTTATGTCCCAACAGTGGTTCTTTTTATGTGAAGAAACCAAAGAGTTTTGTATACCAAAACCCGGATCACCAGGTTTGATTTCGTAAAAATGGGCGCTTTTAGGTTTGATTTTGTAATGGTCTCTTTTGTGCTTGTTACTATACTTAAGGAACCCTGCTCATAACTTCTTTCGTATATTATGGTTGTCCCATTTACTTCTGACCAGAAATGTGAATAACCCATTATGGGACTTGAATGGGGTTGTACATCTTTATTTTCTTTCGTATATAATGGTTGAACATCTATTTATATAAACTTTGCTTAGACATCGAAACTTTGTAATGAAGTCACACTATTACTTCCCCATCATGTCTAGATTAAGAAATTTGTGTTGTTTGTTTAAAGTTAACCTATTCTATTTTCTATAAGAAGTTAAGGAAGTTTCTTATTCTATTCCCTTACCAACAGGTGGTGATGCCTACAGTGGAAGCTGATGTAGCATTTGGCCTAGGGAAATTCAACATATCCATCGATGAGGTCAGACCTAGAGTGGCAAAAGCTCTAGAGGCTGTTGGCATGTATGAGTATCTTCAAGTACTGTCTTCCAAAATTTTTCTTTGATGCTTTGATTAAAACTCATGTTAGTTGCATGTTGTGACAATCGTGAACACATAGCAATATGCAAGTACACACTACACATGATCAACAATTAATGTAGCATTGAAGTATTGATTCCTTTAGGATGAATGTCAAATACCAGAACTATTTCTGCTACCTCTATTATTTTGAACAATGTTGATGAGTGGGGTAATTATAATAACCAATTCAATCAATGAAAACAACAATGAAGGCACAATTTAAGGCTACATACACTTCATTGATTGTATACTCATTTTCTTTTCAAATACTCTATTTAAGAGATTAAATGTAGGCATGTCCCCTTTACTTCTGACCAGAAATGTACTAAAACTCTAAATACATGGGAAAGCACCCCCCTAGGGTCCAAATAGAGGCTGAAACTAGCTTGACTAGTCGACTCTAGAGAAATTAATATGAACACGTTCTCTAGCTTAATGTACTGATTCAGTCAATATTCATTTAGCAGGTGAGTGTCACAATTTTCATCTTTGATACTACGTAAAAAAAATAGAGGGTTCCCCGCTTCTTTCTCATGACTGTCTTTAGGATCTGGTAGAGTAGACTAGAATTGTACGGGAAAAGTTAGGATATTCCTTTTAAATTCTAAAATATTTCAGATACACTTTGCATATTATAGAATAAAGATATTTATGCAATGTTCTAGAAAACCACTCTATCTGTTGGAGTGTTGGACCAAGATGATCGCCACCGTCAATTGATGAGGTGGAGAAATATAAATAGTGGTAGAAATAGAGAAGTTTAAATAGTGGTAGAGACCCTTATTTCTAGCAAAGCTTCCAAAAATTCAAGAGTTTTGGTATTTAAAGCTTTCTCTAATAGTTCACTTGACTATACACTTTTCCTCCTAGCTAATTACTACACATGAAAACACTAGTTCCCGAGTGAGGTTGACATCGCTACTGGGTGGGGAAGAAAAAAGCTAAGGCCGCATGTGATCTTCTTGACAATTCAGGGGCAGCAGGGAGTTTGAGATAATATATCGTGAAGCCTTTGACGGATGAGTCCAACTTGTTAGAGTATTTTGACTGGGATTATCCATTGTGCCACCATGAGTTTCTAGAGGTCACTGCATTAATTTGCCCATACATGTCTCTTTAATGGGAGTATCTGAGTATCTCTTGCATCTCGTCAGTTGTCATACATGTCTCTTTACAAGGTAGGGTGCTCTCTTATACATTTTTTCTGGAGAAAAGAGCTTTTGGATGGGCAACTGTTGGTTGCCACATAAGGCTTACCTTGTTGCTGCATTTAGTGCAAGTATTTCCTGACATCATTCTTTGTCTTAATTCGACTATTCCAGTCTTCTCATATGTGTAGAACCGTTCACGTCCTTATGCTTAACTAAAGCGGTGGAAATTGACATTTACTAACGACCAATTGTTTGTGTGTGTGTGGGGGGGGGGAGTATAAATCACCCCCTACTATTGCAATTAATGATTGCTTCTCTTGTACTTGCTAGAAACCAGTTCAGATTCTTAGTGGAGGTCAAAAACAAAGGGTAGCCACTGCTGGTGCTTTGGCAGAGTCATGCAAAGTATTGTTGTTAGATGAACTTACTACATTCTTGGACGAAAATGATCAGGTACTATTGCTGTTGTTAACTTCGTTGTTTTTTGTTGAGTGTACATGTACAAACCTTGTTCTATTGACTATGAATAGTCTTTCCCCCAAAAGTCTGGTTTGAAAGAGTATGCTGATCATTGAAAAGTGTCTCCCGGATCCCATGAGAAGTCTCATGCAATGATGGAAGTTCTATAATACGTGAATTGATGAAAAGGAGAATGCAAGTGTTTAGTTTCCTTGTGCGGCCTCTTAAATTGAATCCAAAATCTGTTCAAATCTTCTAAAACAGTTGCTAATTATCTATATATATCTTCTTCGGAGTTTTGCCAGATTGGGGTGATTAAGGCTGTGAAGAGCTCTATAAATGCTTCTAAAGAACTTACTGCATTGTGGGTGACCCATCGTCTTGAAGAACTTGAGTATGCAGATGGTGCTGTGTACATGGAAGATGGTAGAATTATTATGCAAAGTGACGCATCGAACGTATTGAAATTTATTGAAGCTGGGAAGACTTCTTATCTCGATCAAATTGATTCATAATTTTCTTTTCCTTCTGAGAAGAATCAGTATTACCTTTAGGTGGAATCTTCTATGGTAGGTTTACTTCTATTATGTTCTTTTTCATCTTTGATGTTTTTTTTTAAATTAAAATAAAATTTGTTGAAGTTTCAAGAGGGATTTTTTAAATTTCTATTAGTATCTAACAACTACATTAAGAGTGTCTGATGATTTGTTTTTTTCGGTTTACCAAATATGTAACTTTGAATTTCACATGTTAAATTGTATAATAAAAATAAGGTAAAAGTTACTTTTTTGACTAATTGACTGATATTACTATACACGACTATAATTTTTTATTTCACGTGTTAAATTTGATTTATATCTTAATTTTTTCAAATTAATTGTGGAATAAGTTTATATTAGTAAATGAAGTTTTTCATTGAGATTATAATCTAAGAATAATAAAAATTGATTATTTTACTCAATTCAGATTCTTTATTCACTATACATAATAAACAACTTCATTTACAAATATGACTTAATCTAGACAAGTATCTTAACCAAACATTCTTCTTATTAGACTAGACGATATACCTCTGCGATGCACGAGTCACAGATATATCTAGAATCAGAATAATAGCTTGTTTAAAGTTTATTAAGGCAATTTATTATCATGGAATGTAATGTATATTATTTTATATAAAAGCGGAGTAGTACACTAAATATTACTCCGTCCCGTTTTTAACTTACTTTGACACTCACACATTTTTAGGAATTAAATTTGATTTTACTGTTTAAACACTGTTTAGACACTGTTTGACACTGTTTTGCACAGTTTGACACTGTTTTGATGTAGGAAAACTTTCCATTTAGGGAAATGAGAATATGATTTTGTGACGTCCCAAAAAGGAATACAGAAAGTTAATAGCAAGACAAAGTGAGTAATTTAATTTTGATTATGCAGTAATCAAAAAAGGCGTAAGATTACACTATACATGGCAATGTAAAACCATGATAGTGCAATTCAAGTGTTTATTTATATCGCTTGTGCTCACGAAGTTTAATAGAATAGGACACTTCATATCATTTATTCATTAATGTACACATATTTTCATAAGTTTTGAAATACTTCTTTTTAGACCATGTCATTACTTATTAATGGTGCTTACACCATGACCCTCGTCAACGCTATAAGAACTTTTTTTTAAAGACGCTATAAGAACTTCTATTTCACACCTTATCCTAGATATATCCATCTGTCCCAAAATTAAGTTTCTAGTTTGACTTCACGGGTTTTTAGGTAGAATAAAGATAGATTTTTAAAAATGCCCTTAGGTTATTAAAATGTGTATTGGCCAAATAAGTATAATAAAGAGGGTAATGAATAGTGAAACAGGGGTAACAAATCAATTCAATGAAGTGATGTGAGGATGAAACAATAAGTAAATAATAAAAACTTACCAAATATAAAAATAAGTTGAAGTGGAAACTTAATTTTAAGACATCCCAAAAAGTAAAGTGAGAACTTAATTTCGGGACAGATGGAGTATATGGTCATGTACATCTCATCATGAGTTAAGCAAACTTTAAGAGATAAATATCCCCTTGATGGCTTGATGCAAATATTGTCTCTAGTTTTTGTTTATCATAAAGAAAAATGAAAGGATGACTCAGAATTGTCTTCTTGAAAATTTGAAAAGAATTTTGCTATCTGACATGATCAAAGATAATTTTGGAGTAACATTTTTTTACCAATATTTTTGTCAAATATAACCTTTGCCTTCTACACGCACTCATTCAAGTAACAATAAACCTAGTCATGTTATATAATTCAGAAGTCTGGTCAATGCATGTTTACCATTATAATATGAATTCAATCTTTACTCCTGATTTATAGTTTGGTATTTCGGATGCATTGATGGTATTAAAGAACTCTTGAATATGCATATTTTCGAACCCAATGCAGCTATTTCCACAAGTGTACATGAGCATGTGTACATATGTATGAATTCCACACCTTCCTGAATGTGGATTAATTTATGGTAAGCATGTGTATATGTGGTGTTTATTATTTATTCAAAGTATGCAAATTAAAGCCTATTGAGACGGAGGTAATACATTTTATGTGGTGTTAATTTATTCATATATGGATATAAAAAAAATGCTAAATCATTGTTAGTAGCCATCTACTCCTCGTAAGCACCAACGAACCACGTGATAAATTATTATATAGAGCACTCTTTTTTAGCTGTTACTCAAATATAGAGTACTTAAATTGTTTCACAGAGTTAAAATTGGGATTCCAGCGCAAATGATGTTAAACGTATTTGCTTCAAACCCTGTGTTGCAATACTCAAATACGTTTAACACCATGAATCGTCATTCGTCAAAATTGGGATTCCACCGCAAATGATGCAAGATTTGTGTAGTAATATCTATATCGTTTGAAATTATTCTTTTCACAAATGCATGCTAATTTTGGAACCAAATTCTCTTACACGGTGATATAGTGCAAATGACTTTCTTGAGCGGTAATTTACTGGTTAAAATTGATGCGTCATTCATTAAAAAAATACGCCACATAAGAGTGATTTATCAACCTCAATATGTCCCACTTAAGCTTTTATTGATTGGTAATAGAACGAGGTCGAACACGTATCTCTTAATTAAGATGCTCAAGTATTTCCACAATCAGCTTAATACCCACAGACGAACACAAGAACTAAACGTAGCACCATCCAGGCTCCAGCAACTTCATAGAGGAGGAAATGACTACCGGTCAAAGAAGCAGGAGTTTAGAACACTAGGAGATTTATCCCACCGTTGGTTTTTTTTTACAAGAATATTACTAAAATAAAACTTATTTACATAAATATGACTATTCATTACTACAACGTAGTGCTGTGGTACCTTAAGTTCAAAATTTGAACATGAATTACTTTGATTTCATTACTATTCTAGTAACTAGTTATATTTTTGTAAACCATCTTTATTTTGATCATATTTATGTAATTATTTCTTAAATAAATGCTTTGGTAATTGTACAAGTCAATTTAATGTTTCAAGTTTCAACAAAATTACATTTCATTTTTAATGTGTATAGTTTGTTGTTTGTTTTAATATAGTTTTTTTAACTAATTTAAAAACGAAGTGGATAAGTGAATCTTATGTGGCATAACTTTTTTTAAGAAAAGATATACATAAGCTTTAACCGATAAATTACAACTTAGAAAAGTCATTTGCGTTGTATCGTCAAGTTGGAGGATTTGGTCGCAATTGTTTTTAATTGAAGAGGTGATTTGCACTTCATTGCAGACTTGGAGAATTTGGTTGGAGGTTTTTATAAGAAGTGATTTGTATTATTGATGTTAGCTTAAGGGATGATTTGATACTTTTTCCTATCCATTTTTAACATGAAAATTTTGTTCTTGATAGTACTAAAACATAGGCTTCTTCCAAAAATGATCTTATATTAGGTTTTCACTTAATGGAACTTCTCATTTCATTTTACTCCTAACTAATTAATTAACCTACAGATTTATTACGTTACTATGGAGAATGTGAAAGCATAGAAACGAGACTATTTGGAAGGGAGTCGGGGATCTGTTACGGATGTTTGGAATGCTGCAGAGAGTTTTCTAGGAGAGTGGCGGGCTGTGCAGCCTTAAAGCAAGAGACTAACATGGGGTGAATCCGTGAATGGCACGAGTAGATGATTTTTAGTAAATCTCCTGAAAATATTGTTTCTCAAATAGAAATGTTTTCCTTAGATTCTAATCTGTCACTGACCTCCCTTGAGGTTTGATGCATTATCAATCACATTCATATACTATCAAAAATATACTTTTACCCCCTCTCTATCCTTTAATGATGATTAAATAAGTTCTAATCTATATTTAGAGAAAACTATAGATATAATTTTATTATTTTTCGTTAGGTCCGCTTTTAATACTGTAATTTTATTCAATCACAAATTTGATCCGGTAATTAATAAATTTGTCCATATTTATGACATTTTTATCGGAAGTCGAACAAATCTAACCCCTCTAGATAGTTCGTTTTATACCTTTCAATTTGTAAAGTGACTAAATATACTCAACTGGCATGGAAATGATCAAAATAAGCTAAATTTGTCAAGAACTGAAACAAATCAACTTAATTGAACCAAACCGACTCAAAAGTGATGTTGACTACTCGGTTTTACCATTAAAGATTGAATGCAAGAAAATCCCCATTTTGCACTCTAGAAACTTTTTTATCACTGAAAATGAGATCATTATAAGTATAATATAACTTGTAATTTAACATTTGACAAAATATGAACATGTTTACATATAAAATACTGGTAAAGACATTATAATTTATCATGAGTTGCACATCCAAACTGGTTAGTGCTAAATAATTAGTGTGGCCCATGATATTATCTTCGGTTCTAATCTCCTAATTTGTCTAGGTTCACTCCCGATAATTTAAATATTTAACTACCTATTATTTAACTTTTAAACGGACTATAATCAATTTTAAAATGTTTTCAATGGTTTTAATGAAAAAATGAACGGGGTCAAAACATGGGCTCCAATCCTAGTCCAAAAAGTGAGGCCTAAGGCCTCTTGTTCACCGGTCTGGTCTCGATCCCAACTTAAAATCTTAATTAAAAAATCGGTCATTCTCGAGAGCGGGCCTTGTCCTCCCCTAATATGAACCACAAAAGTAAATACTTCTCATACAAATTTACAATAAGTAACAATAGTCTCCTAAAAGTCCTTCAACAACATTTGTTTTACGTATAAAATAACATTCCTCGATATTAGACATGCATCTTGCTCTCGTCAGAAAAGTTTCACCAAGATTTCTACTACCTCAAATATATTTTTGAACTTTTAAAAGTAACAGAGATTTATGGTTTTAAGCTCGTACCTTTCGATTATGTCTGTTAAGTGTATAATTTTATGGAAAATTTTACGGTGCAAGCACCTTGTGGAACGTTTTGGTGCATCTTACACCCGGCGCAAGTTAATTGGTTCTGTGTTCCACGTCATATATTTTCCTATTTTTTTTGTAAATTGCATGAAAGTCCTTCCCCATTTACGTCTCCCCTTCCAAATCCATCTAACCTCTGCGTTATTTCCGATCGCTTGTACGAGGAGCAGTAATCCCAGAAGGAAGACAGAGGAAGGAGAAGAGCTTCATCCTCCAAACTTTGCAAGTTCTTCCTCACCCTCCTCTCCACTACATCCTCCTAGAAGAGCGCAAAGCCAATCTTCAACAAAATTGCAACCACGAGTGGCTTAATTGACTTCTCAGACTCTAGGTAACCAGGTAGGCTTCCTTTTCTTCTACTAGTAAAATTTTACCCTAATTGATTATTTTTACCCTGATTTGAATGTTAGATGGTGAGAACTAGTCTATTGTCACTTAAATGGAACTACATATACTAATTTTTATTATTAGATGATTAAGAAGTGGAATTGACCTCTCTTAATTTCCATTTCATTAAGTATGATTACCCTTATTTCCAGCCTCACTGAATTCCTGGACTGCTTATCGAACTCTTGAACTAACCAAGGCTCTGGATTCTGGAGGCAGCCACACAAACTCTCGTCATCTTTTGGGAATGATGCAGGTAAAGGAAATCTTCTTATAGTTTATTGTGAACCTTTTTTTTTTCAACCAATTCAAGTTTGATCAGCTCTAATCATCTAACGATGTGCTAATTTTAGCCGTGACTTTAATTTATTAGCCCTAATTTACAGTTAAGATTGTGAGCTGGTTTGATACTTTGATGTCCATTTCATGTAATTAAATATTAACTTTTAGTTGTTTGATAATTTGAAGATGGAAGTATGGAACTAATTCACTGTCTTGATAAAAAAATGCCAGTTTTTGCTTATAAGTTATGAAACTGCCTTTTCACTATTTGAAGGCTATAAATTAATAATAACTCCCTCCGTCCCGAAATAAATGTCCTGGGGTTTCCTTTTCGGTCCGTCCCAGAATAAATGTCCTATTTCTTTAACTTTCTTATTTGATAAACAAATCTATACCAAACAATGCAAAACAGTGCCACGCTACGGTGCGAAACAGTGTTGCTACAGTGCCAAGTCAAATTCATTTCCTTAATCTGTGTGAAAATCAAAGCAGGACGTTTATTTCGGGACGGAAGGAGTATAATCCAATCACTCGTATAACACACTGAACTTATATGTCAACAAAAGGCACCAAAACGTTGCTATGAGATTTGAAAAAGTCCCTTTAGATCTTTTAACATTCATACGAAGTGCGATAGACATTCAGACACGTACATCGAGTGGAAAATGTTACTCCAATTATCCTTACATAAACTTTCAAATTTCCTTTTTCTCTTCTTAGAAAAGAAAGAAATTACTGATTGAATTATGAGAATCTTGATTGATTTTATAGAAATTTGATGGTCTTTTGCTTTGATGGTATCAAACTGACCAAGACATTCTTGAATAATTTTACTCAATTGCCAAGGGGGTTATTTTGCAGAAATTGTTAAAGATTAAACCTTCAGTTTATAGAATCCTTTATTTTTACCCTATAGCATTGAAGAGTATGCACTATTATTGGCTCAGGCGGTAGACTTAAGGAGGTCTCAAGGAGATGATCGGCAACATCAACAAACTACATACCATGATATTTGAGATTTGATCCACCCGCTATCATTCCCTGAGTATATGATGCATCTGTGTACAGCTTTAGTTTTTTTAAATGAGACTTGATCCAAGGCTTTATCTTATACTGAAAATGTGACTTGGAATTGGTGGTATCAGGACATATACTTGAACTTCTGTGAAAAAAAAACAATAGTTTGGAGTAGTAAAATCTCTGTAATCATATATTGATGTTGTGATAATAGTTTCTAGGAAAATTTTATGGCGCCCTCACTTTATGAACTGTTTGGGTGCATTTAACATGTGTCACATTGTGAGTGGTTATTTATTCCACCTCACACATTTGTGTAAAATTGCATCTAATTTCTTACTACAGTTTAGTTTTCATATAGTTTCGTAAAGAACCTCACTTCCAACTCCTATCTAACAGTCTCTTTCTGATTTTGCTTTCGCCAACGCAAGGAACAACGACAAGAGAAACGTAAGGATTAGGGCAAATGGTTGATTGCAGGTGTGTTTAGTTGCAAGGCCAGACGGAGAAATAGGTGGAGGTGTTGACCTTGTCTATTCTTATAACTGGTGGTGAGAGCTAGTGTTACTAACCTTTTTTAGGCTCCACTATTTATAATGATCTTGGACTTCACACTCACACTAGTATTATGATTCACACATGCTAGTGTTATTTGCACCTGCTATTTCAATTCAAATTACTATTTTTATGTGTTGTTCTCCGCACTATTATTATTAGTGTATGAGAATTTGTTCTCTAAAGTAATTAATTTGTGTTAACTATAATTGAGTCTTTTATTTGAACGTCCAGTTTATAAACAAAAGGATCACAACAAGGCAGTCTGCCCAAGTCTAGACAATTTAGTGGGTCATCTGTTAGTGCCGGAGGAAAAGACAGAGGTGGAAGACGTAGCAAAAGTGGACGAAGTGGAAAAGGTGGCAATTGAGTTGGAAGAAGCAGAAGAGGTGCTAGGGCTGCTAGTGTTCAACACCAGGAACTCAAGAATTACTTGAATAAATGTAATAGGTAGCCTATTGATTACATTTTTCCTCGATTATGTGGAAAGAAATGGATGTTTTTATTACATCTTATTTGTGAAGAGCTGAACATTTGCACTTAAATGTTCAGTATATATCAAGCTCATTTGTTAAGAGTTTGGTGTACCTGTCATTTACCTGTCATGTATTTTTGAATGATATGTTCAGCTTACTTGACTTAAATTAAGTTACCTTTCATGTATTTTTCTTTTATAAGATTGAATGTATTACTCGCTTGGAGGTCAACATTTATAGTTGCCATATGAGTTTGAATTTATACTTCGGTTACTTCATAGGTTGGACTGAAAGGGGGTTGCAACTGCAAGTTTTAACATTTTTCTTGGTTCGTAGTCCTAGTACTATTTTGTAATTTCACTAACTTTGTGATGCTCTGATTTTCCATTCTCTGTGACACATTCTGAGTGCCATTTTCCATAATTGTAATCTAACTTTGATTTAATTTAAATAAGTTAGATTACTAATGAGCACTTTGTCACGGTGCGTCAAAATAATATTCGATACTGGCACTTATACGTAGTATAGGTGAAGTAGAGTTCGTATCCACAGGGAAATGAATAATTCTCTTTTTAGTAAAATTAGTAAATAAGGGGGGTTTTCGGATTGAGTGATTTAATTTAACTAAATACGAAGATGAATGACTTGTATGAGATTTAATTCAAAGATAAAAAGGACTTAGCATTGCTACTTTCCACTTGTTCATATATTTTAGTCGATCATTGTTATATCTATAACTTATCTCCTCTCGAATACTCAATCGAGGAGTATATCCAATTCATCGAGGGTAGTTATTAACAACGACCGTTCATTAATAACCCTTACTATTAGTCCAGTATAGAACAACGTCATATACCGACTTGATAGTAGCATTTAATCTCTTAACTCCTTGATGAAATCAATTGAGATTGATAACCTCAACACAACGGTTACGGTTTAACCAACAAAATTAATCCCTCTTAAGTTTATTAACCACGACCGTGCATTAATAAACCGAAGTTACTTACTTGTGAAACCATCAACGATTAACAAGCGTATTCGTCGATCGATTCTAGTAATAATTAATACTACTAGTTGATCCTTTTAAGTAATGTTCAAAATATTAATATGAAATATGAATAGGAATTAATTAATATTCAAGGAAGAATATTAAAGATGATAAATTCTACTATAACTAATGTCAAGATGTTAACTAATTGTCATCTTAGCAACACTCCCCAACATTAATATATAGAGGAAGAAAATAAATACTGCTATAACTAATGTCGAGATGTTAACTAATTGTCTTCTTAGCAACACTCCCCAACATTAATATACAAGAAGTAAATGAATACTACTATAACTAATGTCGAGATGTTAACTAATTGTCATCTTAGCAACACTCCCCAACATTAATATATAGATAGATTAAGGGAAGAATTAATATTCAAGGGAAGAAGTTAAGAAAATAACTCACGACTTTAATAATCAACAAGCTTCAAGAGCAACACCAAGAAATGGAAGTTTAGCTCCTCATTTGGAGACTAAGCATGCTATAAAAATATATAAGAAATATTATTCTAAACTGAGTTTAAGAGTATGGAAGAAGGAATGATTATTTGTGAAGGAAAAGTGTGCTATTTATAGGTGTTTTTCAACACCTTGGGCCGGGTACCCCACCGGGTCAAGTGCCCACCCGACCGGGTGCATGTCAAAATCAGATAATCTTCCACGTTCTTGTGTTTCAGCATGTCGTTTTGTCCCGGGTCACATCTGACCCGACCGGGTCAAGTAGGGGACCCGACCGGGTCCAGTGATTTTCCAGGCACTTTCGCTTGTTAAATCCTACCCGACCGGGTGAGTATTCCTACCCGACCGGGTGAGTATTCCTACCCAACCGGGTAAGTGTTCCTAGGCAGCATTCCTCTTGTTTTTCCTTCTTTTCCTTGCCAAAAACTCTACCACTACTTTACAACTTATAAATGGAAGCTAAAAACAATTACAAACCAAATAAAACAAATGTTCACAAACTAATAAAAATGGTAAACAATACACACAAATCAAACATAAAAATATGCATGTATGCACTATTAATTAGTGCATATCAATTACATTATTGTATTTCATTGATTCTTTATTAATTATAAGAGTGACATCTGGAGTTTGGGCACAGTGATTCTTTAGCGCGCTACTGGACGCTTCCAATACATACAATCTGTATACCAATTGAAGTGGCCAAGTCTTGTTGAAGTTCTGCAATCAATGGTTGGAAGTCCCCCGGACCTATTACATATGTTGGACAGAGAGGGTATTAGAAATTTAGAACTACAACTTTTAGCATTTTTCTTGGTTTCATTATGTAATAGCAGCTATATTTCATTAACATATATATTAACAACATACACCAGACACAAAATGAACAATGTGGTTTCATTTTGTTTAACAAAAACAATAAACAAAACCAGAAAACCAATGAGCAAAACCCACTGCACATAAATCAACAAAATCACATTTTATTTACCATAACAAACAGCAGCTAAGGCCAGAAAGTCACAATTACTATACTTTCGTTGACCAATATGAACAACAAAATAGCAGCTACATATTTCAACTAGTCTCTCCAAATGTTACATTTTCTTTACCATAATATTATAATAGTAGGAACAAAAATATTACATCGCATGACACATTGTCTTCCAGCTAGTATGGCTTGGATTTTGCTTCATTCTGCACAACCATTTAAACACTTCGTAAATCACTTCACACAGTTAAAATCAGGGTCTTTAACTCCTTGATAGATGATGCTTTGCAGCTTCCTGAACAACCACTTCCCCCATATGTCTCATTCTCTTCTTGCTCACTTCGTCCAAGTACTTTTTTCAGATAAAAAAACGCACCCTGCCCCCTCCTGAAATTAATATGATAGATATGTATTAAATCACATAGAAAGCTTATAAGGGACAAATCTGATTAAAAAAATCGTACTTACTTTCTGAATTCATTTAACCTAAACTATTTTATTATGGGCCTGGAAACAATGCCATAAAAGTATAGCAAACTTCTGTGAAGGGAGGACTAAAGCCTGGCCAAATGACCCAAAAGCTCCATTGCACTAGATGGATCAAGATTCTTGCTAAAGGAGGATAGGCTGCCTCTCTGTTCCAAAGCTCTCTTCAAGTCTTCAGCATAAACTGAGCACAATACAACATCCATGGCGGCAAATAACCGGTGCGTTGGAGCCCATTCAATAAAGATTATATGGCCAGAAAACTGTATGATGTGACAATCAGTTTTATTATTTTATTATTTAAAGGTAAAACCAGGCATATATTATCTCTTCTCTATATCACTTGCCACACATGAATCAGTATCCTCTGATTTAGTTAGTGGAAATGGTGCTAAATTTGATGAGCAACATTGTTATGTGATACAACGCCTATCTGGTAGCCTATTAAAACTGTTTTATTCATATTCAATTAGTCTCTGCCAAAGGAAAACATAAAACTAACACTCAGAAAATAACTTTACTCAACAGTCACTTTTATTAAACTACAAAACCAAGATTGCATTTTTTTAAGAGACCAAGAGTGCAATTTTTTTTGAAGAGACCAAGAGTGCAATTTAACCATAAAAAGTGTCAAATATAAATCAAGAATAATATGAATAAAAATAACTATCAACTGTAATCACCACACAAACAACTTCAAATACCTAGTAAGGGTAGACTTTACTTTCTAGTCAAGGAAGTTCAATGTAAGCCTATTGAGTTTAATGTCCATAGAGCCTATGGCTATTTCTTGATGCTTTCCAACCATATTAATGAGTAATTGAGTATTCATTACACCAGAGATAAAAATTACTAATGCTTGAATGAGTTATAATGAGAAGTTTATTTTACCTCTACTATAGTTGAGTCCTTCCCCCCCACGAAACAGCTTTACAACAGAATAAGAGATAATCTGTCACAATAAGCCAGTTAAGTGATACGGATTACATTACCAAATGGTAATAAGAATTCCAGAGTGTGTAAATTAAAATATCTGTTGATGTTAGGGAAGACACCGAATGGTGTATACTGCCAGGGATTTGTACATATTTGATACAACCCTTGCAATGTGGTCAACCGTCACCTATACAAGCCAAAATACTAGTAAGATAATCAAAAGCCCAAGTTGGAAACAAAATTGCAATAACGAACCATAAAAGACTTACAATATTGTTATCTAGCATCCTCAGAGTAGCGGTAGGGGGTTACAAACTATTCTCTCAATCATAGACCAATTTAAGATGTTGATGGAGTGTCTAATCTAAACTTCTAACATCTCAATTGAATTCTTACATAGCCAGTAACAGGAAACAAATTTATTTATGACTAGTTCTAATGTGAAAAAAATCAGAGCCTGTGATTAATATTAAGCACACGGTGAGAATTTTCTTATTTTCACTTGAGTAGCAATAAAGTTGCAGAAACCTGGAACGACTGGAGGTGTAGTTTAAATTCAAACAACCTGTAAGTGTAGTCCACGAACCGGCGGTTTGAAACAAACCCTACGTTTTAACTAACAAATCAATATTTAATTCCATTATGTTGACAACAAACAAGTTCATACTAATTAATGAAAATTAGGGCTAACATAATTGACTAACAAATTAGACCAGGAAAGGATTTCATATGGATAAAGAGAAAACATAAAAGGAAAAGGAAATTTATCTACTCGAAGTTTTATTGGTGAAGGGGAATCGGATTGAGCGACCACTTTCTTCGACTAGCTCCTCGTTGTAACTTAGTTCCGACCTCAAACAATTTTGGAAGCTTACATAAGGAGACTATACTCGCATAGTAGGAGATTTTCGATTGGATGTGTAATATGGCCTCTTTGCTATTAGAAGGCAGGAACTGAAATAGTGACAACAGGGGAATGAAAGGAATTCTGGAGTTCCGATTTTGTAATTTTTAATTTTGTAAAGCTCACTGTGCAATTTTTTATCTTTAAAGAAGATAGGCTGATGTGGAACATACTTCCAATGAGATTTTAGCACGTGGATGATGCACCAAAACATTCCTCAATGTGGATGCACGGAAGAGTTCCCTAATTTTATTCACATGTAGATGTAATCATGTACCTTGTCAATAATAAGGGCTATTTCATTGGAAAGTACATGTTCTTGCAAAAAAGTACTTTCGGGTGGAAAGATTTTGAATACAAGTAAATTTATTAATTATCAGGTTAATTAAATATGCAAGTGAAATAAAATTAAATTTATACTATTTCTAAACGTAATTAAGAGTTATTAAACTTTCATTAAAAGATACAGAGAGGGTAAGTGTATATTTTTAAGGCTAAAGGGTCAAATAGATACATGAACTAACTTAAAATGTTCAATTAGCCCCTTATATAGGAGGTTCTGCCCGACCGTCACCAATTGGGGCGGTTCCCAGTTGAATTTTTTTGGGAAATTTTTTGAGCATCTTCTTCATTAAGTATAATTTACCCATATCAAATTTCAGCTAAAAATTAAATCGGGAAGACAGTCAATTGATTTTCCAAAATGTACTGCGCTGTTTAACTCAAGTTATCTTCAAAAAATCATTTGACTGCCTTCCCGATTGAATTTTTGGTTGAAATTTGGTATGAGTAAACTAGACTTAATGAAGAAGTTGCTCAAAAAATTTCATAAAAAAATTCCACCGAGAACCGCCCCAATTGGCGACGACCAGACATAACCTTCTAAATAAGGGGCTAATTGAACATTTTAAATTAGTTCATGTACCTATTTGACCCTTTAGCTTATTTTTAATAGTGCAGTAGTCTAGGTGATAATTTCCCAATCAACAAATTACTATCCAAGTAAAATCATCATGAGTATTACTACCTACGTAACATAAACATTTTCTCACTTCCCTTTTTTAGCCGTAACTAATTAACCTTCTTTTTTTTAAAACTTCTCATCATACTCTCAATAATTTTAAAAATAATACATTATTACACCTGTTTTTTTTTTAATTTATCATTTATTCTATTATACTACTTTATTATCTTCCTATGATACCCTCAATAATTTATATTTTCTTTCACTATTCAATAATTTCACTACTTTAATTTCTTTCATTTAATTTAGTGTCATCTTATTGCATCACTTCAATTAAAAATTAATTGCATTTTACATTTAAAATGAAAATTATTTGCAAAAATGTGACTATTAATTAAAATAACAATGAAATTATAATAATAATAAATTAAATTTAAATTATACTAGCACTATATTCTAATAACTATTAGTAATTTTTATACAAATGAATTAAATTTAATAACACATTCGAAAAAAAACCATTAAGAAATATCAATGTCTATTGTGAATGGTGAACCAAACCAATTAAATCAGTTCTACCGACTTTTCATGCCCAATCCTAAAAAACATTTCATTCCTATCCCTTTTGAGAAGTTGCAATTTCATATTCCTAGAGAACGCTTACCATTTACAGAGTTTGCCATTTTCGCCGATTTGGTTTCAATTGATACTCCGTATATCGGTAATTAGAAAAGACAATAGTATTCTTTAATTAATCATCTTTCATAATCCCTACATCTCATTAAAAATTACCGAGTACTTCATACCAAATTTGAAAAATATTTTTATTATTCTAATCATTCAAACACCGCCCACATTTGAGAATCAGTAATGTCAAACATTGAGTTGTAAATGTTTTGAGATGATTAGATAAAGATGTTAATAATATTAAAAATGGAATGTAATTTCTAGTATCCAACAAAATATGGAATGCAGAATCATAACTCACTTCTATTAATATTTAGTATTAAGTTTATAATTGAAATTGGTGAGATAGATGTGCTCAGAAGCCAAGCGTAACAAGAGAATTTCATTGAAGATGCAAACACATAGTTTGAACTTCTTACATGTTAACAACTCATCACGGCAATCTACCCCAACGCAGGTTTCAGAAAATATTGAAAACATTTGTTTATTCTAAACATGATACTTATAGAAATTTGATTTAGCTACGATAAATTTGAAGGAAAATGGATTAACATGACAATTTCCTCCAATCGTGATTAGTAGCGATGTATTGGCACAGCGCAAAAGGTGGATTGCAATATCGAAACTAAAACAAACCCCCGATGTCTGACTTAAGTGCCTCATTCGAAAAAAAATCTGGAAATAAATTTGATCATATGCAAAATATATTAAATTAAGCAGCCAAATTCAGCGATAAATAATAATCCCGTAATAAGAATGAATGAAGAAATATATCCGGAAAATTGTGTCATGATTCAATCGGATGAAACATGGATCTTCAGCCGGATGGTAAGTATAGGCTCCATGCGGCAGTCGGATCCGCCATTGACCGACGTCTGCTGCTGACTCTGTATGGAGCCAAACCAGATCGATGAATATTACACGATGATCTTATGAAATTAGATAATTTGAACCCAGAAAGGAAGAGAAAGATTGAAAATCCGTGATTTCTGGATAGAAGAACTAAATTGTATATATAGTGCTGAGATCTCTAGGGCTAGATATAAGTTGGGCTTGGAAATGAAATATGGGCTTTTATCGTTCACAGATCAATGTCGGACTATGTAAGCAAGCCTCCATTCGATCAGAGATAAAGAGATATCGACACTTCAGAAACTTGAGGCTTGTGACTTTAAAGTACACATACAAATGAGTGGATGGCCGCTCATCTTGGTGGATTGATAGTAACTAACATGTTATGTTTTTATTTAAATTGAATGTTTTACTCTATCTAGATTTGATCTATTTAAATCTTGTCTGAATTATATAAGTCTGATCTGGTGTGGTCTATTTAGGTCTAGTTTAGGATGTTTTTTATTGAATAGTTTTCAGTCTCAGACCAGGCCAGACTTAAACAAACCACATCAGACCAGATTTGACTTTCGTAGTTAAAAAATACATAGACACCAGATGTTTACCAGCTCATAACAGGACAGAAAAGACCAGACGAAGAAATTACAGTCCAAGTAAAAAACATTCTTAGAGCATCCGCAATGCGGAATGTCTAGTCTAAGAAAAAATACGCCACCTCAATGCATTAGACTTTTACCCGCTCCAACGCATGTAGTCTTCATTTGCTTTTGCTGAGTTGCAAAAAAAATGATTAGACGGTGTGAAAGGAAAATTTCCGAGTGTGGATATTACGATAAACTTGTTGACTAGACAAATCATTTAAGACAAAGCTTTTACGAAAAACTATGGGTCTATAAAGAGGCAAAAAGCATTCGAATTTATTTCTCCAAATTAAATCATGACATGGTGAGCTCTATGGACAGCAGAGATAAAAAATTTCTTCGTCTTCAATCCTCCCACAGATGATTAATTACTCCGGTGGTAATTCAAGCAGTTATCGGAGTTTCGTTTTTACATGGGAAACAAACACCCCATGCCACGGCAGTTTCTGTCGGTTTACGGTGGATCGAGACTTGAGAAACTACCTTCGTACATCCTATACACACACACACACATACACATATAATTAATAAATAAACATACGATTTTCTTCTCGTAACTGCCAGTAACAATTACCCTATGAAGTGCACGATTATCCCTTGGGCCTTCGTTGCTTCAAACCTTTTACGGATGTGAGTAAGACTTTGTTTACGGTGAGCAATAAAATGGAGTTAACTGATTTACTTTGTAGGGAGCTGCTATTTCAAACAAAATTAAAAGTAATAATTCATCTAATTTACTCTTAATTTAATCTCAATTGGGTGTTTAAGTTCCGCCCTAAAAGTAAGCATTGGAGCCTTCTTTCATAGTTCAAAGTCTAATCACTCCACTTTGTATTATGTGTATTAGAAAAAAGCCTTGCATTTATTTGACATGTGTCATATTTTATTTAGACTAGACTACCATGCATTGGGGATGCTCTTAATATGTTTAAGTCTTATTTGATCTAAGTTTGAAATTAATACAAGTAAAAACATCCTTAATACTAAAATAATTATTAAATTAAACATGTTAATGGTATAATGTTATTCTTTGCACATCACTTCTTAAAATGTAACGACGTTCAATATTATCTTTTGACACTTGGAATAGAGAAAGGAAGTTTTAAATGAACGTATTTCAATTTCAAAACAAATTAGATAACATCTAATTGATCAGATAAACTATACGAGACCGGGCATAGAAAAATATGCATAAAATAGAGTTCTACTCCGTAATAGAAAGTTTCAGTCCTATGAAAAAATCCCAAGTCGTTTGTTTCAACCTACAAAAGTGAAAATAACTAATTATCTAAATGGATAACACCTTATGTTACTCCTATTGTGTTAAAATTTTGCGATTGAACTCAAATCTTCCGCTATGGCATTCAATTAAGATGGATAATTTTCTGTTCATCAAGAGTTTATGCGTACCTAAAGCCTCGAGTGGTTGTGAGCTTAGTGTTCTTAAAATTTGAAAATATAAAAATAGAATCGGATTTTAGAAACTGGACAACATATTTTTGGGGTTCCTATATTTTTCGTTTTGTAGATTCAATATTGACATTATATCAGCAGCCTAGCAGCAAAGAACTTGGTCAAAATTGGAGCAAAAAAGCACATATCACATGTTTCCCTAAAAAATAGGAATATAACATCGTGATTTTGAGTAATAGGAGCAATTGAGTAAAGCTCTGAATGAGTAATTTTGGTTTATAGTAAAATACGAAGTATATATCACGTAATAACCCCTGCACTGAAGGTATTCATTAAACCGCTAGGTAGAAGACAAACTAAATATGTAAATACAAATGCCGCGACTGTTATTATAACAAAACAAGTCAAATATTATAGAGATCAATCAATCAAGTAGTAACACAATAACAATATTATAGAGATCAATCAATCAAGTAGTAACATCATAAGTACATATCTTTCAATATAACGGGGTATCAAAGTTCTTAACAACCATGAGAAACATATGCAGATAACAATAATAGTACATCATCAATCAACAGTCTAACAAAAAGCTTCCACAAAGCTTATAATGTGAAACTTTTGCCTCAGACAAGGGAAACGTCATGTAATACTCCGTACAATTTATTTTTCCATAAACATGCAGACAAAGATTTGTTTTCCCTCGTTCTTCCTCATTTTGTCCACCAAAGAAGGAAGTCTTTGCGGCGGTTGATTTTCTTCTGCAGCTGGAGAAGTCCATAGAGAAGCGCCTCTGCAGTGGGGGGACAGCCCGGAACATAGATGTCAACGGGGACAATCCTATCACACCCTCTCACAACTGAATATGAATAATGATAGTAGCCTCCTCCATTTGCACAGCTTCCCATTGATATCACCCACCTTGGTTCCGGCATTTGATCATACACCCTAAAGGAAGAAAATGTGTAAGCTATGTCTGGTGCTAGGAATTGGGAGTGAAATGTACAATATGCTAATGAAAGTCATCCTGTCTTATTTTGTTTGAATTCTGTGTTTGAGATCTTTAAAATACCTACAGAGATAGAGAACTATATCCAGCAAAATTTTTGAAAATTAATGGTACAGAAGCATAAAGGCAGTGAACAATGTTTTTCGTGTTTTTCAGGATATTTACAAGTTTTAGAAAACATCTAAAGCCACAGTTGTGGTTTGAATTATAATATTTCAAAATATCTGGGTACTCTGAAAACTTCTCTCTATCTTTCCACATATATACTCCCTCCGCCCATTGAATTCTTCGAACTTTCCTTTTTGGGCCGTCCCAAAATATTCTTCCAACTTCCACTTTTGCAAAAAATATGTGGTTCACATTCATTCACCTTTTTCTTACACAACTACAACCATATATTTCCACTTTATTCCCACTTTCTAAATTTGCGAGCCAAGTTTGACTTGGAAAAATTTATTGGGACGGAAGTAGTATAATACTACCTCCGCCCCCTAAGTTTGGGACAAGAGAAGGTGACATGGTTATTAATAAAAGTGAGTTTATGTGGTTGATATTAAATTGATAAAGTAAGATAAAGTAGGAATGCTTTAGAACCACACAAATTTTACCAAATAAGGTATGAGACCATCTTAGTGGGACGGACCCAAGGTAGTCAAACTCGAGATCCTACGTAGAATCGGAAACTGGAACAAGGATCGTAAATCGTAGGATCATGACTCGGATCGTAAGATCCTACAAAATATATTTATACTTGTATATACAAATATAATATATATAGATATGTGTGTGTATAATATAGTTAGAATGTAAATACTAATATAATTGATACGTAAATAATAACCTAAGTAAGTTGTTTAGAACATAATATCAAATATTTTAGGTATTTAAGACTTACAAAAATACGGTTCTAAATCCTAACTACATAATTAAATATCTAAATTGTAATCATCTAAGTTTAAATTATAATCTTCCAAAGAATCTTCTTCTCCTCCATTAAAATGTAAAGAAAATGTTCAAAGAGATGTCATTTTATTATTAATAATATAAGTAAATAATTCAGTAATCAATTGAACATAAAATGTAATAAAATGTAATAAAAAAATAAACAAGCTAATTTTCTTTTACTTAATAAAAAACAACAATAAGTTATATTATATTATATTATATTATATTATGTAACACCTAACAACAACAACAACAATAACAACAATAATAATAAGAATAATAATGATAATAATAATTTGCAGTAATTTTTTCTAATAAAACCATATGATGTGTAATTACTTGGTGACAAAGAAAAAATTAAATGCTAATAGATAAATTAAAGTAAAAAAAAAAACATAAATGAAAGTATAAATGTAATACTACGTATTATCCACGGAAGTTACAGGCTTTATAAAGAACGAACAAAAGTGAAAAAAACAGAGTGCCGAGGAAATCGGACTCTGGAAGTCGATCTTTAAGTCTTCGACGCAGAGATGGAAGTCGGAAGACCAGCCACACCTGAGAATGAAGTCGCCATACACTTGGCGCTGGAAGAATTGAGTCGCAGAGAAGAATCGCCCTTCCTGTACTCTTCTACGCTTCTACGAGTTTACTCGGCGATTCATCCAATCCTGGCTTTTTTACGATTCTCAGTGGGAACGTGATCGGAGGTTTATATTCAGATCGTACAATCGTACGATTCTACGAGTAAACTCGCGATTTTGACTACCATGGACGGATTGAAATGGTAAAATGGGACAATCATAGTGGGACAGAGGGAGTATATGGGAAATATCTACACAAAATTCATTATTTTGATAAGCATATGAAAATATGTGTTACATATAATAACGACTTCCAATGGTGTCAAAGACTCACTATTTTTTAGGTTGAGAATATGATGGGATAAAGTAAAATGGGACATTAATCTGTTTGCGCTTCTTTGTTATGAAGCGGCCATCGGTACATACAATTTTCGACGCATTTTTCATCATGAGTCATTTGTAAACAGTGTTTGTGCTTTAGTACTGGGGTAAGGCTGCGTACATCCGACCCCCTGTACCCTCACTATAGGTGGGGAACCTTTGCAACACTAGGGTAATGATGTCATTTGTTGTTGTCATTGTCGTTGTATGCTTGTATATTATAATGACTTCCTAAATATAGATATACTTCATTAAATTCTTGGTAACAAGTAGATACAAATAAAAGAATTGGCACCGATATATTACTTTTCTCAAAAGTAATGGTAAGAAAAAATGCAAAAAAAAAGGTGTGCAATGCTGATCCGATACCAAAGTTTTGGTCGCTTATAGGTCAAAAACAAGTATCATACCTTTACATTTTCAGTAGTAAATTAAACTTTAGAACTCTGAGTAAGACTCATAACAAATATCATAAAATAACAATAACAATCTTCAAGCACACACACCACAACTAAATTTATCTATTAGGTGTTGTTTAGTTTGGGCATCTCGGGACAGAAGAGGACGGTTTACTAAGCTACAGATATTAATTAGTGTTTTGTATTGGACCATGGATATCTCCTTCCTAAAACAATGTACTCCATCCATCCCATATAAAGGGTCCTCCTTCAACAGTGCACATTTTTGAGCGAAGTAAAAAGTGAGGGGTAAAATTAATTTTAGTGATTTTAAAATGTTTATAATTTTTCAAACAAATATCTCCGTAGCAAAAATCATGTACCCCCTCCTTGAGATTCTTTGCCTATTTACAATGGGAGGCGTATCCCAATTTAAGTAATACAGAAACTTGTACAATGGTATTTGAGGCGTATGCCTAATGCGTATCCATGTGCCTTTTCTGAGGCACATCCTATTATCAAATAATTGATATTTGGAAATACGGTCACTTATTTGATATTTTGATATTACTTTTCAATGAGCTAAATAACTGAATTTTTAGTGAAAAATTCTATATATCACTTTGGATATATATTCAAATAATTGATATGATTAAAAGTTACTTCTAAAGTTTGTATTATTCTTGCATTATATTTTGTTATTATAAAATACTTTATACTACGTATAAAGTATTGGCTCAGACAACAAAGTCAATAAGGGGGTGTTCGGAATTTACTCTACTTCTAAAAAACTGCTTCTAAGAACAATTTGGAGCACTTAGAAGTACTTTTGCACTTTTATCCAAACACTCCAATTCTACTCCCTAACGGAGTAGAAGCAATTTTAAGAAGTACATCCAAACACCCCCTAAATTATTGTTATTATCTATTCAATTCATAATGTGTTTCTACTTTCTACTATAGAAATACTAAGGAATCTAACACATGTAGAAAAAATGAAAACCTACATCAAGTGATCAAACTTCCTTTTCCAGTGTACATTGAGCAGTAAAACCAAACAAGGATATAACTTGCCATGGCATTTTTAAACTTGTCTTTCCTTACCCTCAATTTTTCGGGGATTAAAACATTGCCTAGATGTAAATGAATCAATATTGATTTATGTAGAACAGATATGGATCCATTTGTTGTGGCAAAGGGAATTTAGACTTTACCCTGTAGGCCTGTACCACGTGAAATGAAAATTATAGATAAACAGTTGGGATGCGTTTGGCCAATGTAAACCTATTTCTTCAAACCAGCTACAGAGAGGAATAATGACATAAAGTACAAATTACATTGAATACTCGTTTTTTGATATTAACATGGCCGTCAACTTAATAGCATCAGTAACCTTCGAAAGATCCATCACAAAAGGCTATGAGGCCTATGAGCCTATGAATGATCTATTTTTTGAAAATTTCTCAACCATGGTTTGTAGTAGTTCAATATGCATTTAGAAATGGTTATTAAACTCTTGTTCTGAACTATTATGATTATTTTGTAATTAATATGTATATATTTCATGATATATTATGTTCAAATATTACCTGTTGCCTATGCTGGTTAGCTGGCAATGTGCTTTACCTACCCTCCATGCCAACCTTGCTACGACTACATGGTAAGATAGAGAATGTTGCATACTAAATCTAGATATGCTACGGGAATAGAGAGGTAGTTCTCACTTCTAGTCCTTGAGTGTATATATATACAGAACGGATTAGGGCACGAAATGCCTTGAATTGACATGAATTATGAAAGGTAACACATACTCCTAAGATCTAATCATTTTTAGGAGCACTTTTACCTCTAAAGTATATAACCATGAGCTCACTTATGCCCCTAACCTAACCTTTGACTCAAATATACTAAAATTGAAGTTTTAAGATAATCCTTTATCGGTCAGCTCCTTCAGGGAATCATAATTGAAGTTCTAAATCTCACAAGCCACTACACACAAAAATTCACGAGACCCCAATATGCAATGCATTAGAAATTATGTGCAGTAAATTCACATTACGCAGCCAGTCAGCCATTAAAATACAGAAGCAGTTAATATGCATATTTGGGTTTATATTCTTAGGAAATAACAGAGAAGAAATATGTATTTGAAAACGCACTTGCGAAGAGCAGGGGCCATCTTGTTGGTGAGGGTTCCGGCAACGATCATGCAATCGGACTGCCGCGGACTGGGCCGAAAAATTATGCCGAATCTATCGAGGTCATAGCGCGCAGCTCCGGTGTGCATCATCTCTACGGCGCAGCAAGCGAGGCCGAAGGTCATGGGCCAGATGGATCCGCGGCGCGCCCAATTCATCAGATCGTCAACTTTCGAGATGACGTACTCGGCCGTCTTGGAAAGGCCCGTCGGGGAGGAAGTCGACGGAGGGGGAGGGCGTGTGTATGTCGTCGGTGTGGACGACGGTTGCGGCGAGAAGACCGGAAGAGTGGTGTGGATCATTGCTGCCCGTTGTAGAAAAGGCGCCGCCGGGGCTAACTGGCGGGCGTTTCTAACTAGAAGAGCCATTTTTCAGATGCGGATAAGCTGTCTCTTCCCAGAGATTGCCGGAATTGAGACAGATGACCTGGTAGAAAGATAGGCGAAGAAGTGTGCTCCAAATTTAGATTGCAAATTGGGTCGGGTTGGCCCGAATCAGCCTCTTATTGATAAGTATGAACAAGATATGGTCCTTGGCTGTGCAGCAAGACATCTGTACATTACACGGCGGTATCTTGCATTTTTGCATTGCTTACAACGACTTTATTGAAGTCATTATAATGATATACTTCCTTCATTTCAAAATGAAGTTCTCATTCACTATTTATTTACATGATCAGTTGAAATCACTCTTAAATGTTTTAATCTTTTGTTTTATGTATTAAACTTAAACTTTTTTGATGACGCTTTGTAATTTTTTTTCATTTAATTTGATTTTCTAAAAATAATCTAAGTATAAATAGGGATAATTTATTAACGGTCAAACATCATAAACCGAAATGGGAACTTCTTTATGTGACGGTGGGAGTATGTGTGTGCTATGCTAATTAAGTTTGTGAACATTGAAATTGTGTAGTAATTACTATTATTGGCTTAATAAGTCCGATAGCGGATCGACCATTACCCCCTTAGCACGAATATCATCAAGGCCCATGACGCTCGGCCTCAAAGTACACAGCCCATAAGGGGCAGGTAACCATGGTGGACTAAGGCGTCACATGACGTTCGTCTCTTCATTTGGTTTGGTTTGGTCTGGTTTATTTGTATTTTTTATAACTATCGGAGTCTGGTCTAGTCTGGTATGATCTGGTCTGGTCTGGGACAAATTACAGTCCAAGTAAAAACATCCTTAGCCCAACAAGTGCCAGATGACAATCTAGGTCCCTTGGCCTACTGACTTGCATAAGACACACAGAGCCTGGCCCTTGCTCCGCCAGAACCCACGACCTGGGATCAAGGGGACGCTCGACCAATTCCAATGGCGGGAACCAAGATATTAGCGGGAAGCCGGGAAGCGCATTTAATGCAGTAGATTTGGTAGTTGGGAAGCTAGCCATCAACAGCCTTCCACGTCAGCGGCTCTACCTACTCCTTTGTAGTATACATAGTAACATTTATTTCATTGTAAAGGGTTGTCAACTTATTATCCTTAGCAACTAGCAATTATCTAGCTCTTCTTTACTGAACTAGACGAACATCCTCAGGGCTTTGTAGCGCGAGTGTGTTGTAACGGACCCTTATTATCATTTAATAAGATACGGCTCACTTGCTACTAAATCTTGACCCATCTACTTGCTTACATATCATATTCACTAAATTCTCCACTCGAAACCTTATGAAAACGTGTTGGACCCTCGGGTTGAAAGAATAACCTCGACAACTATACTACAGTTACAGTAATCAACTACTCAATTAATACATACTACTCCCTCCGTCCCATATTTATTTTCTGAAGTACAATTGACACACATATTAAGATAGTGCACTACAAGAAAAACACTTTTTAGCTACAAAAATTAATGACCGTATAAATATCCTCTCATAAATAGCACCTTTTGTACATCATTTGTGAGGGGAAAAGTCCTCTAACTAAAAACTTTACTTTTAATGAGTTGATAATTTCTCTTTCTTTTTTAGTATCCAAATTAGTATTTGTTACATTTATATGACATTGTAACCTGCTTCCAAATTACTTTGGTTGTAATTAAATTATATTTGCCATTGATTTTTACATTGTAAATACAGCTAAGATGTTTGCCATTGGTTTTGACATAATGACATTTGGAAGGTTCTGTATGTTGTTGTATTTTACAAATGGCATTGCACATTTATAAAAAAAAAATATGACATTGTAAATACATATATGATGTTTGCCATTGGTTTTGACATAATGACATTTGTAAGGTTCTGTCTAACATTGTTTGTTGTATATTCCAAATGGCATTGCACGTTTATAAAAAAAAATATATGACAAGATGTTTGCCATTGGTTTTGACACAATGACATTTGTAAGGTTCTGTCTAACATTGTTTGTTGTATTTTACAAATGGCATTGCACGTTTATAAAAAAAATGACATTGTAAATACAGATCGTTGCCATTGGTTTTGACATAATGACATTTGTAAGGTTCTGTCTAACATTCTTTGTTGTATTTTACAAATGGCATTGCACGTTTATAAAAAAATATGACATTGTAAATACAAATAAGATCTTTACCATTGGTTTTGACATAATGACATTTGTAAGGTTCTGTCTAACATTCTTTGTTGTATTTTACAAATGGCATTGCACGTTTATAAAAAAAATATGACATTGTAAATACAGATAAGATCTTTGCCATTGGTTTTGACATAATGATATTTGTAAGGTTTTGTCTAGCATTGTTTGTTGTATGTATCATAATGACGTTGTTTGCCATTGGTCTTGTAATATACAAATAATACATATAAATGTTAATACAGATACAATAAACAACAATTGCATTGAACAATAAACAACAATTATACTTATAAATATAAATACAGATACAAACCAAATAGCATAGGGATTTGGTCGCAATTTCATCTGAAATCTGGCATCCACAGTTTTCTAATGTTTTGCGCAGAAGATATATATGTTGAAAGAAACTAAATTGATCGGAATTTCGTCTGAAATCGTTGGGAATTGGTTTGAATGACATTGTCGCCTGATATTGATTTCGAGGAATGAGTCTTTGATTTTCACCAATGTAATCTGAGCTTCGATGAATGACTCTTTGATATTAATTTCGACGAATGAGTCTTTGAAATTGATGTAGAAGATTATCCAAGCTTCGCCAGGGATTGGAATTGGCTGGAGACGGCTGAAGGTCGTGTTTTGCGTAGTCGGTGGATCGCATAGTTGGAGCTAGGGGCTTGGGGTTATTTTCGTCCGTTCAGGTGCAAATAACTCTTATTTAGGGTTAAAAAAGTAGGAGCTCTTATACGCATACAAAGCCCATGTTTTACTCCTATTGGAGTCTTTTTACCTTCTTTTTAAGAGTCGTGATTATATCAAACTAAGTATTCTTTGTCCATTGTGAATAGGTACCAGTTGCAGTTTTGAAGTTGGGAGGTTTTATGGAAAGCAATTTATTAGTCTTCTAGCAATATGTCATGACTATTGATTTTGTACTTTTGGTTTTCCACTTAACTAAGTGTGCTCGTTTTTCTTTTACAATTAGCCAACATTTATTTTGTACTCGTTAGTCTTTGTGAATATCTTTTTTGCTACTTCAAAATGTAATGTTATTAGTTGGACGTAATTATATAATGTGTGTGTGTGTATGTGTGTGTATATAGACTTTAAGTGATAATAAACTTTATCAATACTTGAAGAAATACATGATAACGTGCTATATATGTGGGGGTATTTATCATAGAAATTAAAGTGTCGCTTTTGACAATGAAAATAATTTTATATAATGATATGATTTTCTATCACTAAAGCATACCATTCAATGACATGTGAGTTTATTTATAATAGTAATAAGAGATTTTTTTGTAATTAAATAGGTGTAATATGACAATATTTTTTGTCATAAAAATAACAAACTAGTTAGTTATTAGATGTATTAATGACAGGATTTGATGTCATAACTTGTCATTTTTTATGATGGTAATTGCACTTTCATTATTTATGCATTAATGATAGGAACATATCCCGTCACGATATATTTTTAACCGCGGAAGCAGTATTGATGAATGGTGGGTATTGTGTGATGGAGGGTTGTTGAGAGAAGAGAGAAATGTGTAAGAATGTATAAGAAATGTTGTGAACCACAAATGTTTTTTCAAAAAGGGAAAGAAGAGATAATTTTGAGACGGACTAAAAAGGAAAGTATGAAGATAAATAGGGAGTAATAAATTAAAACAATTGGTATACCGGTTATTATTGCACACATACTGGATTATATCTTGATGAGCTAGGAAGCCCGGTGCAAATCACACTTTTTTTTATCCCGGAAGGCAAACCACCAAAATCAGTGGGGCATATGCCGGTAGTCAGATGCCATTATTTTATTGATAGAGGGGTGGATACATAGGAAAGGGGGACTAGATCAGAACCTTTCCGGGGAGGCATACCTCCCAAAATTACACCAAAACTACACAAAAAATAACAGCAATTGGGGGGGCTATATCTGACCCAATTGAAAAAGCCTGAAACTACCATCTAAGAGAAGGGATGCCAAATTTATCCATATAAAAAGCCTTTCTGGCCCGAATCGGAAGCAAAGATGGGCTATCATATTTTTTAAATGGGCCCACATGATCGATAGCCAAGAAATGTGCCGTCCAGTTTCCTTTCCTGAAGACATGCCCAAACCGCAGGCCTTTCCTATTTGCATTCAGCCTGATTTCCTGAATAATATCTGACCAACACCGAACCTCTCTATCTTTTATCATAGCCAAAGCTAGAGTCGAATCGGATTCAACCTGAAATCCATCTAACCCATCTTCCTCAGCTCTGCGAATCGCCTCTACTAGTGCCTTGAACTCCGCTTCTATCGAAGACGAAGCTATAAGCGGGAAACTACTAGCCCAGATCATCTCCCCCGTTGAGTTCCGAATGATTGCTCCCCCTGAAGCTTCACCGGGTGAGAATCCCGCATCTACATTCATTTTGTAATAGTTGTTCGGCTTTATCCACCTTATTATCTGTATTCAATTACCTCTTGCCTGAAAATTATGCGTGACACGTTGTTCTTCCTTCAAGACACTGCACACAGAATTGTTTTTTAATTTGGGAAAAGACCAAGCCCAATTCTGAGTATAAGCCTTAATTTGAGTAATAAGACTGTTTGGAGAAGGAACTATAATGCCTGATTGATTCCCCCAAACCAGGTTAGTATAAGTTTTCCATACCTGCCAGCAAATAATTCCAGGTAAATTATGTTTAAAAATATCCATCACTCAAATGGTTCCTGCTTTCAGCCACCAATTTCTAAAAACCTGGCCAATGTTATCAGTGTGAGGAATAAAAATCCCAAAAATCTTCATGAAATAATGCCAAACCGGTTTCACAATACAACATTGATAGAAGAGATGATGAAGACTATCAGAGTGGTTCCTACACATAACACACATAGAGGGCTCTAGAACTAGCTTAAATCTTCTGAGCTGGTCAGATATAGGCATAAGACCTTTAAGAATTTTCCACAAAAGTAACTTTACCTTATGTTCTTGCTGGGGATGCCACAGATGCTTAAATGTGGAATCAAGTTTAGGCCTGGCTTCTTCATAAGCTGATCTAAGAGTGAACTGACCTTTGATTTCTTCATTCCACAGTAATGTACCAGTGTCATCCATAATACATAATGAAGCAGTTTCTAAAGAATTTCCCATTGTACCCATCTGGCCCAGCTGCACTGTTTTGATTTAGCCCCAAAACAGCCTCCTTTACCTCTTCCATGTTAGGTAAACTAACCAGCATGTTATTATCTTCCATGTCAATAATGGATGGAATATTTTTCAGGATCTCCCTAGAGTCACCCACTGAGCTCCTGGAGTATAAATCAGAGAAGAATTCAATTGTTGCACCCCCAATGGCTTGTTGATCAGTCAGATTGTGGCCTGAGGAATTTGTAATGGAGGTAATAGTCTGAATCTTATTTCTGATTTTCACATAGGAATGAAAAAACTTAGTATTTGAACCTCCCTCTTTAATCCACTTGATGTTGGCCTTTTGTTTCCAATACTTCCTCTCCAGTCGATACTTTGACAGGAGAAGACCCCTCTTATAGGCAAGATCTTCTTTGTTAACATCATTGGGATGTTCCTCAAACTGCTTTTCAGCCATAAGCACCTCATTCTCACAAAGTTTAATATCTTCAAAGATATTTCCAAACACACTTCTATTCCACTCTTTCAGATCTTTTTTAAGACATTGCAGCTTGGAAATTAACCCCCTCATACCTCCACCTGTAGAGTATGATGCCCATTTCTGAGTAATAAAGTCCATATACCCTGGGTGAGTAAGCCACATATTCTGGAACCTAAATGGCTTAGGTCCATAATTATTCTGAAGATCAAACTGTAGTAGCATAGGATTGTGATTAGAAGAGGTCTTGGTCAAAAGGGTGATATGGATTTTGTCAAATTTATTCAAGAATAGATTATTCAATAGACATCTATCCAATCGTCTCCATACCCAACCATTGGCTCTCACTACTGCCCAAGTATATTTAGGCCCATTATGAGGAAGATCAACCAGATTACACCCAGCCATGCATTCTGCAAAGTCATTAATACCTCTTATGATAGGAGTAGAGCTTCCTTTATGTTCACTATAACTAGCAATGACATTAAAGTCTCCACCCACCACCCATGGTTTCAAAATAGAGGAAGAAATGTCAGTCAGCCCCTTCCAAAGATCCCTCCTAGCAATATAGGTATGGAGACCATACACAGTTGTCACCCAGCCCACAAAAGTTTGGTTTTGAACCTTAAAGTGAGTAAACTGAGGGTGCCGGGAGATCTGGGAGATATCCAAAGCAGATTTGTCCCAGAACACCCATATTTTATTAATAGTAGAAGCAATAACATTAGAGAAGCCCAATTTATGCTTAAAATAGTCAGCTTTACCAACCTGAACCATTGGCTCAATAACCACAACCAAATGCAACCTCCATTGAGATACTAGGGAATGCAGTCTAGAGCTGGAGGACTCTAAACCCCTAGAATTCCAAATTAACCAATTCATATGGAGGGATTACCCACCTCCTTAACAGCACTTCTAGTGGATCTCCTAGCAGGGACTTCAACTTTTATTTGCTTCTTCTTTTTATTTTTTCTGCCCACTTGATAAGTCCGTATTTAGACATGCATTTGATGCGTGTTGGAATCGGTTTTGATGGTCTTTCCTAGCTTTAAGGTGTTGCATGTCTTAATTTTAGCTCAAGTTATGTTTACCAGGCGTTGGTTCAAGTTTGTGTCGTTTGTAGTCAAAATCAGGGAATTTGAGTCCGGCACCGGCACTTGAGGAACAATCGAGATGATTTGAGAAGCATTTGAGATTGATTTGATAGCTTTGGAGGTCACCGGGAGGTTCACGATGAAGATTTGAAGGAAAAAGAGCTCTAGGATTTGCTTCGGGATCAAAAGAAGATGAATGAAGCTTGAAAACGACGATCAGGATGACCTTCTGTAAATCGTTCAAGCATATCTCTTTGTAGAAACCACTAATGTACACGATTCAAAGTCCACATGAAAGCTAACTTCAAGGGATACAAATCATATGAAGACACCTTTGCGAGAATCTGAGAGAAAGAAGGTGAAAACAGATGATGAAGTCAGATGATCTCTGCTGCGATTTCAGAATGACCCCTTCCACCGTTTTGATCATATCTCTTGATTGGATGATTTAAATCACATTTGGCAAGTTGGGGTGGATATAGGACTTCATTATCTACAACTTGCATGAAGGAAGAATTTCAAAATTCGGAAGTTAAGTTGGAACGATCGTGCCCTCAAAGTCAGGCACGATCTTGCGTGAAGAGAAAAGCACCGCGGAGTTACTGCCAACCAGGCACGATCGTGCCTGAGGGAGGCACGATCGTGCCTGCCCAAAATGCGCGTTTTTCTCCGGAGGCATGATCGAAGGCACGATCGTGCCTGGCATCGTGCCTGCCTCCGGAAATCCCAATTCAGCTCAAATTTCACCCAATTTTTCTATTTAAACAGCTTGTAAACCCCCGTTTTCAAGGGGGAGCTTAGAGAGAGTGCCTAGCACGAATTGTAGAGGGCTTTTCAGCCTTCTTCATCAATCTTTTGGGATTCTTTGTAAGTTCCACCTTTTTAATTAATGACAATTAATTCTTTTTATTCCCAATTCTATTGATTCTTCAATTATGAATTGTGAGTAGTTTTAATTAGGGATATGGGATTGATGAAGGGGTTGATCATGATGTATGGCTAGATTCTTGATGGGTTAATTGCATGAATGCCGTTTAATTTGTGATTGAATAATTTAATTGATATCGTTTGTAACCTGGAACCGCGGCTAGAATTACAATTGCTTGAAGAATAAATTAAGAGAGATCTAATTTATTCTAGGACACATTCACACACACTTAATCGTTCGCTAAGAGATAGTAGCGATTAAGGGGCCGTAAGCTCGCTCGTCTTGGTAATAATTTAGGATCCTGTCGCATGAGAGATCAGCCTGGTCCCCTAATTTATTGTATTCTACGCCGCGAGAGCGGTAAGAACTTAGTAGTGATTAGCTAGGCTCAATTAAATTAATTTCATGTAATTAGGCCTGATCAGCCAGAAATCTGGTTACCCCGGAATCAATCCCTGTTCCCTTCGTCATTAATTAGAAAGAACTCCCTGTTTAATCGTTTTATTCGCATTTTTATTTTCCAGCAACCAATCTCGCACGACGCATTTTTATTGATTTCTTTTTAATCGCTGAATTTAGTTAATCTTTGATTTCCTTTTGTCCGTCCCTGTGGAGACGATACTCGTACTTACACCACTATATTACAATCTTTTTAAGTGCAAGAAAACTCACATCACCACTTCAATAAATTCTCCAGCCTCTCCTTCTGAGATAGCAGATAGATTGTCCTGCCCCTCCTCTAAATGTGATGTAGGTTCTTCCTCCACACTCTGAGTACAGGCACTCTCCACCATAGGATTGCCCCCTTCCTCCATTTGATGGTTTGTCATATCAGGTGCTCCATCTTCCTCAGTCTGGGTATTACTGTTCTCCATTATGCAGTTGCCCTCTCCCACCCACTGGGGAGCTGACATACTAGGTGCTCCTTCTTTCTCAGATTGAGAAATGCCTCCTATATCACTCCTACCCTCAGCATCCTGGTCATCTTCACATTGTTTTTTATTTATTAGAATCTCTGCTTTTAATTTGATTTCCTCCCAGTTGTGTTTGAGATTCTGATAAAACTGTTTTTTCCTATTCTCACCATCAGAATGATAAGCCTTGTTGACAAGCTCCGGATCCAACACAAATAGATTGTACAGTTCCTTCAGGTAAAGGTCATCTTTAACCAGGTTATGATCAGGGGTTGTGTGTATAATATCCTCCTAAAGAGAGGGAGCATGTTGTACAGTATCCCCATGTTGTTGACTCATGTTTTTTGTTGCAGGTGGTTCTTCCACGATGATCTCTTCATCAACATCATCATCACTGATTTGCTCAATATTGTGATCTAAATATTTTGATGAAGACTGGATCTCTGAGTGATGTAATACAATGGCCTGAGAAGTATTAGTAGCTTTTTCTTCCCCCATTTTTCCTTTGCCTTTCTCTAAGGCTGTTAATTTCTTGATATCTTCAGGTTGTGTGTGTGAATGCTTCTGAACCCACTGTTCTTTAGCCTGAACTTTCTTGGGCTGTGACTCAACCCTAACAGGAGTCAATGTTTGAGCATTAGGTATAGGTTGAGCACCCACTTGGTTTTTTGGACACTTGTGTTCGTTATGGCCAAGATGCAAACACGACATACAGTATTCTGGCCTCTCTTCATATATGACTGATTGAGAGAATCCATAGGAACCACAATTAATCCATATTTTAGGAGGCATCTCTTTTGTCAAGTCCAACTCCACACACACTCTAGCCACAGCAGGTCTGGCCAAAGTAGTTGTAGCTTGATCAATCTTGATTGGCTTTCCTATTAATCCAGCAATCTCAAACAAAGCTCGCTTATCCTGAAGATGAATAGGGAGGCTCTCCATAGCTAACCAGACCGGGACAATAGGAGACTCCACATTAGGCCGGAATTCCTGTGACCACTTGGTCACCCGCATACGATTGCCCTGAATAATCCAGGTTTGCCTATTCCAACATCGCAAATAGTCATCCTCCAACTCAAACCGTATGAGAACGTGTTTCTGATCCAAAGCACCCAAATGAAATCTCCCTTTAAATCCAATGATCTCAAAGGATTTCCTCACAATCATAAGGCTAGGTCTGCCTTTAAAAAAATATCCAATGAGAGCACGGCTATGCTTTTCTGCCAATGTTTTAACATCTCCCTCTTCAAATGAAATTGATGGTTGCCCCTTAAATCTGGATTTTTGGGTCTTAAGTTTGCCTTCACGATTAGCCACAATGTCAGCAAACGATTTCCCAGACCAAGGTGGTTTGGTCTGCTGTTGCGGCGGCGAGGATGCCGCCGTAGGGTTCTCCGTCATCGCACTCTCCAAAATACTACCTCTGTCTCATATTCGTTCCCGGTGCAAATCACACAAACTAGGGTTTACATTAAATAAAACGGCTTACAAATATAAAAAATCAACCTTGAAAAAATAACTAAAGAAAAATTACAATAAAATGAGAGATAGCGTCATCATAGCGAGATATTCAAACTTGAACAAAATCTTGAAAGAAATCTAAAATTGGAATGAAACAAATCAAATCACAACCCGAGAAATTTGATAAGAAAAGGTGAGTAACTTGAATAATTGAATACTTGAATGATTTGAATCGTTTAGCCAAGACAACTAGTCAAACCATCAACTCTTTTGATTTTTAGCTGTAAAAAATCACAAAGAGAGTTTTTGAGACTTCAAACCTTTGAATATGAGAAATAGAGAAGTGTTAATAGAGAATAGTGAAACGTGCAAATCTAGAGAAGTGGAGAGATTTTTTAGCTTTTTCTTTCATTTAAATTGGAATGGAGACTCCTTCCAAAAACTAAATAGGTTTTCTTATTAATTTATTCATTTATAAATTAAACAATTGTTTTATATATACTCTCTATGTATTAAATGTTGAAGGAAATTATTTTTAATGTGCATTCGTTATAGATAGAAAGTATATATAGGGTTTTGTGTGTGTTTAATAAAATGGCTCATTAACCCATCTCTTGTAAACCCTAATTCCTCCTATTTAAAAAGGAAGTTTGCTAATGGAATAGCACACACCTCTCACTTCTCTATAACAATAAATATTTTTTTTTTTAAATGAGCGTAATATTTTTGGAAGCCTTGTGCAAAAGTCTGCTTGCATAGCCTCGTATATGGATCGGTCTTTGAGTTACATTATACATCAATCATCATCATCATCATCATCATCATCATCATCATTATCATTACCCCATTGCCGCAAAGGCTCCCATCTACGATAGGGTAAGGGGGGTCGGGTGTACACTGTCTTACCACTGTACTAAAGCACAAAGAGACTGTTTTCAGATGACACATGATGCAAATCAAGTCTAAAATTGCATAGACTGCCTGCTGCTTCATAACAAAGAAGCTCACAGACAATTTAGTGAGTCATTTTGATTTATTCCATCATATTTTCAAGTAAAAAAATAGTGAATATTTGGCTCCATTGCAAATGATGGAAAAGTTACATTATACATATAAACAAAATTTAATATAGGCTAAAGGGTCAAATAGGCACTTGAACTAACTTAAAGTGTTTAATTAGCCCTTCATATAGGAGGTTCAGCCCGGCCATCGCCAATTGGGGAGGTTCCCGGTGCATTTTTTTGATGAAAATTTTTGAGCATCTTCTTCATCAAGTCTAGTTTACCCATATCAAATTTAAGCTAAAAAATAAATCGGGAAGACAGTCAAATGATTTTCTGAAATGTACTGCGCTGTTTAACTGTGCAGTTATCTTCAAAAACTCATTTGACTGCCTTCCCGGTTGAATGTTTAGATGAAATTTGGTATGGGTAAACTAGACTTAATGAAGAAGATGCTCAAAAAATATCATAAAACAATTCCACCGGGAACCATCCCAATCGGCGACGGCCGGACAGAACCACCTATATAAAGGGCTAATTGAACACTTTAAGTTAGTTCAAGGGCCTATTTGACCCTTTAGCCTTTAATATAATGTCACATTAAACTTTTACAATTATAACCATCATTGTGAACGTAAGATGTACTATATGCTCATCACTTCACACATGTGTCTATCTCAATTACATTCTTCATGGCTCCTCTTCTCCTTTGTTCATCCGTATGCCAAACATTTCCACCATGAAATTATATTTATACACTACAAACTCACCATCGCTACTAATAGTCACTAACTAAATACTTCGTATCATACAAGTCCTGCACTACTATTCAGTGCCTTTTTTTTTAAAAAAGAAGAGCTTTTATTTAATAGAAAAGGATTATAGAGAGATGTAGAAAGGAAAAACAGAAAGGCAAAAAACATACATGAAATTAAAAAAAACATCAAAATAACTAGTCCCGGAATTGTTTAGACTGCGATAAAATTAATGATCATTACATGTAACATTAACATACCTCATAACCAACCTACATAGGTTTTAGCAACTGCTTATCTCTGTCTACCTTGCATGTCACCCCACTTTGTCGTCCTCAAAAATAAATTATGTAACTCACCGGATGTTTTATGGTAAATTTAAAAATTAAATCGAAATGCTAAAACTGGTAAATTCAATGGAAGGCTTCATCAACGAGGACTATATGTGACATAGATGTTTGCTTTGATCAAATTTCAGCTCTTAATGAAGTGTGGAATTCATGCAAACATGGCCTTTATAATATTCCTCTAGCTCATTATTGGGAAGTTTTTACTGTTTCAACTTTTACTCTATAATAAAATTCGTGCACCAATTTATTTAGCTTTAAACTTTGAAAATGTATTTATAATTTGCCGACAACAATTTGGCTTCCCAAGAGTTATACTTCATCACTTTCCCAACGCCCATCCTTCAAATGCGTTGCCGAAACTAGCAAAATGATTGGACTTAGAAATCACTCTACATAATTGCACTACTTTGTGGAGGAGCATTTTCCCGCTCAACTATTTCCGCCGTCAGATCGCCTAAAATAGATCTACGGCACCCGATCCTCAATTTCTATCTCTCTCCCTCAATGAGATTTACAGCATTCGCTCCTCATCTTTCCTTTCTACCGAAAAATGCCTCAACTCCTCACACAAATCAAATGGCTCAAACTTCTCAACTTCTCAGCTTCTTAGCGAACAAAATCGCTCCTCAGTTCTCATCTCTCAATTCCTCACATAAATAAATGGATTTTTGAAGAGGTAGGGCTGAAATTGCAGATGAATTGAGAGAAATAGCAAAGGAAGATGAAGCCAATGTTGTAGAAGAAGTGGCGATGCCCTTGCATTCAGCCTCGGTGCCGCTCCTCAGTTCTAATCTTTCAATTCATCACATAAACAAATCGACTGCTGAAGAGGCATGGCCGAAGTTGTAGATGAATTGGGAGTAATATCAGTGGAAGATGAAGCTATGGCTGCAGAAGAAGAGCGATGCCCCTGCATTCTTCCTCGGTGCCGCTTCTCCTATCCATCTTCGTCATTAAGCGATGAGGTACCGTTCCTATTTTGTTTAATTATTTTTATTGATTTAATAATTAATTTTATCAATTCTATATTTTCAATTTCATTATTCAACCAACAATTGCTCTTTTAATTTTCGTAATTCCCAATTTCAATAGCTTTTGCTTACTCAGATATGGATAATAGCACCAAATTTATTGAGCTTTTACTCGAAGACGATCAGGTAATTCCTTAATTATTAACATTCATATGTTGTTAATTAATAAGCTTTCTAAATTGTTTAAATATGGATTCATTTAAAAGAATATGCTTCAGATTGTTTTTTAACAATACTTAACAGAAATTGGTATCAATTCTTGGAGACCTTGATAGTTGACTACTAATGTTAACATAAGCATAAATTTATAAGGATCCTCCAATTGTTTGAGATTTTTTTAATATTTCAGTTAGGAATTAAGACTTTTGACATTCTTTTTTTTATTAGAAAATGAAGTGATGACCGAACTGTACTTTGAGGAGTAGTAAAAACTGCTGCAGTTTGGATCATGAAATTGTCATAGTTAGTCATTTAGTTCTCAAGGCTTTGTTCTTAAACAAATGTTTGTTCAAACTCTCACATTTTTTACTTCTTAATTAATCCCTTATACATTAATTGGTAAAACTCAATCATTTTCCTCTATATTTTCCTGTACACTTTTAACATTGAGACTTTATCGCACTATTTAGTATTAAAGTATTTAAAATAGATGACTATTTAGAATATGAAATTTAGTCTTTGCCTATTTTACCTGTGTAGTTCAAGTTTCTTTTGCTATTTTTATAAAATGCATATTAACAACATGAAAATATAACATGACATGAAAATATAACAATGAACCTCGATATGGTTAAATGAGAATAGAACGTCTCCATGCTATCCTTTTCTACTATCCATGTAATATAAATTTGATGTGGGTAGTAAACCACATTTTGATGAGAGATTTTGAGTTATGTTTCCACAGACCAAATTTTACCGGACATGCTTTAGTAAGTAGTTTGATAGTATGCCATTAGATTTATATTCCAATCATTTCTTTCTTATGCAATCTGTTTTTTCAAATAGAGTATACCCTTGATGGTTTATTTTTTTCAAGTTTTGTATGGTTTGCATTTCACATTGTTTTTTTTCCATCATTTTTAATGGAGCCAAAGACTCACTATTTTTTGGCTTGGGAATATGATGGAATAAAGAAAAATGGCTCACTAAACTGTTTGTGCTTCTTCGTTATGAAGTAACAGTCAGTCTATGCAATTTTTGATGTGATTTGCACTATGGGTCATTCGGAAACAGTCTCTTTGTGCTTTAGTACAGGGGTAAGGCCGCGTACATCCGACCCCCCTTATCCCACCGCAGGTGGGAGCCTTTGCGGCACTGAGGTAATGATGATGATGCATTTCACATTGTTTTTGGTTATCTTTTAAAACTCAACCTTGTATCTTAATGTTAAAACGGAATAATCTAACATTCTAACCTCTTATAGCATTTAGCTTTTGTATGGTTAACTTTAGTCATCATTATCTAAAGTTAACCACACAAACTTTAGTATGGTTAACTTTTGTATTGGTTTAAAATCAAACTTTGATCTGCTATGAATTGTTCCTCTTACAATGTGTTTGTTATGTTTAGGAAGGAGTGGAACTGTGGAAGTGTGGTCTTATTTTAATTAACATAATGACCATTCTAATTTATAGAGAAATCATAAAAAACCATTCTTCATTTTCATAGCAGAAAGGTGGAAGCATCCATGCACCAGTGAGTTCTCAATGTCCTTTTGCGTATACAAAGTTGATGAACATATTAATATTTGTTTAAACATTTTCACCATGTATTAAAAAATGATGTTGAACCTATATAATTCTATCCTATTATATTGAATTGCTAATTCTCTTTGTTATATTCTTATGGGTTTTCATATGTGCAAGTCATATTCTTTTCTGATGCTAATTGAGCTTTATATAAATATAAAAAACAATTTGCATTTAAAAATTGAAAATTCTTTTTTTTCTTGCAATTTTGTTTTTGGAAGAAGTGAAGAGAATAGTCATTGTTTGTAAAACAGTTTAGACAACGATTGGACTCCCTGTGCTGAGATTCCTTATAAAATAGTCCTAACTTGATCAACCTTATAAGGGACAGAGGAGTATTTATCATGCGTGAGTTCCATTTTACAGTTACGACTACTTGCTTTAGGTGGGTGATAACATTTTTCTGTCATTGTTGCTGAGTAGTAGGGGCTTTAGCATTTTATGTAGAATATGAACAATGGTTGGAAGAGCATAAGAGACTTAGAAACATCATAATGAACTAAGGACAATTGTCAATTTGCATGCAACTGATAATGAGATCCAAATCATTTCTGATAATGGCAAGGCACACCTTGATGAAATTTTCAACCTGAAAGGAAGTGCAGTGACGCGGAAGCGCTAGTGTGGGTCAATCCACCTTGACTTGGACGATAGAGAGATTTTGAATTCCGTAAAAGGAAAGCTTATGTGTTCCATCACTTCCATGTATTATCAAGGATGTTGAAAACCCCCAACCAAGCGGTTTTTTATGTAGATAGATGATTTCTTCCATCTGAGCATCTTAAGGTATATGTCACACTGTCTACTTTCATCCACTCATCCCATTTTCTGTTTATATTATCCCGTCAACTTCACCCGCCAAGTTCTTATCTATTTTTCTATTGGAAAGGTTTTTTTTTCATTCTGCGACAACATCTCTAGCTTTCCTTTAAAAACTAGAAGTAAATTTGTCCACATAAACTAGAAGTAAATTTGTTCACATATTTTACTTTTGTTATAGGGACAGAAGTATTTTTGATAAGTTTTAAAAGGTATGTTATGCTCCATTACCATTCTGAATATGTTTATCCCTTTACCATTATGCCCTTTTATCAGATTCTATAATAGTGGATTTCTTCTTTGATGTCCATGGGTGAGCCATATAATATGGCTTATTAGCCCAATTCATAAGTTTTTGCCTTTTTACTTACAGACATTATCCAAATTCGTTAAGCATGTACTCTCATATGTTGACATTGTTGTTTTCATATGTTCTGACTTCATATGTGAATTTGGATGCACTTACTACAGTAAAGTTTTGTGCGGCTAAATGGCTATCCAGTCAGTTCGCTCAGTCACCTATTCCCCACTTCAGCCACTTAAGGACATCCCCTTCCAGCTTATGCCCTGCGCCAGTTGCGCATTGCTACGTGCTCAGAAGCTCGCTGACGCTGAGTGCAGGAGTCTCATCCTGACTGCCTCGCTAGAAGCTGGTTTCCGATTTGCTGTATTGCATGCAGTCTGCCAAGAAATCCCCAACCCTCCAGTGGTGAGAAAAAGTTGCAATGGTTCATAAGCGATTTCAAGATGCTAAAATAGGGTTTGCGATGCTGAAAGGAGGATTATCAGTTCTGCCAACAATTGAGTAAGGCATTGCTCTGCACTTATACAATAGCTGGTTTGGCATGGCTATATAATGAGACATCACCACTTGGGTGGTGGACGCTGAAACCACAGCTCAAGGAAGAAAGGGACTTGGCCCACCTCTACGAGCGGAGAGATTTCCACCTTCCAGCTTACGCCTGCGCCGCCTGCGCGTTGCTACGTGCTTAGAAGATCGCTGGCGCTGAGTGCAGGAGTCTCATCCTGACCGCCTCACTAGATGCTGGTTTCCGATTTGTTGTATTGCATGCAGTCTTCCAAGAAATCCCCAACCCTCCAGTGGTGAGAAAAAGTTGCAATGGTTCATAAGCGATTTCAAGATGCTAAAACAGGGTTTGCGATGCTGAAAGGAGGATTATCAGTTCTGCCAACAATTGAGGCGTTGCTTTGCACTTATACAATAGCTGCCATACATGAGTTCATCCTTCATAAAGTGTTATCATGATGATCATCGTTGTTTTTGTAAACACCCTTAGAAGGAACAAGTCGTGTAATAAGTTTTTTGTGTTAATTGGGAGTCTAGGACTCCTAGGAGTTTGTGTATATTGTTGTCCTTTTTTAGTTACTACTATGTATTATGTAGTATGTTATTTAATTGCATCGTGACTTATCTTTCCTTCGTTTTTATAGTATTAGAGAAATAAGAAGATGTAATTTTGATGATGTTGTCAAGTAGAATCTACTAAATATATGAATTGTGAAGTTTGACTCTTCACTTGGAGGAGTTTTTTATTAGCCAATCTGCAAAGTTGAGTTCACTTATCACCATTCCATACTACAAATGAGGGAATTCCAAATTTGCAATTGCATGCTTATTAGGGAAGATAAGTCTGACATCTTCAAATATGCCCACTTATGGCTCTTTTATCATATGTATAGGAGTATATCCGTTAAGTATTTCCTTGAGCGCAATTTAAATGGCACCTTTTATATGATTTTGATTATTACACAATTTTGAGTCAAAAATTAAAACTTATGTGTAAAAAGTTGATTCACAATACCTATGCATCGTAACATCGATACACTGAAAACATGGGTTGCGAATTATCATACATGTAATTCTCTGCGATGTTAACTTATTTGATGACAATCTTTAAATGTAGGGGAAATTGGGAAAGTCTTTGATTACGCTTGATGTGTTTATACTTCATGTAATTCTATCCATGAATAGAGTTATACATCATAGACTTTTGAGTAAGTCTCCTATATGTGTTCAAATTTATTACTTTCCCCGTTCTTTTTTTGTTGCAACATTCACTTTTTCACGTTTGTCAATGCACAACTTTGACAGTCATTGTATTTAATTGGAAAAATTAAAAATAATAATTCCAACTATTGCCGGTCCGCTGACAATAATCCCAACTATTGAATATTTTTGTATAATCCCAACTATATGGACCGACCGCCAATAATGGTCCATGACTAGATATTACCTCCTATAAAAAGTGAATTTTAAATAGAAACTAAGCGTAAAAATTAAAAGTTGGGATTGTTTATAGGGATTACTTGCTATATCTCTTCTCATCCACTTTAGAAACTACAAGAATTTATTTATAGGAACCATTATTGGCGGAAAGTCCCTAAAGTTGGGATTATTCTGAAATAATTGATAGTTGGGATTATTATGGGCAGACCGCCAATAGTTGGGATTATTACTATCACTTCTTCCTATTTAATTTTGTATTAGTAAAAAATAATTAAAAATCAGATTATGAAACTTTATAATGAGACAAATTTAACAAACTTTTTCAAAAAAATTAATTCGCATACATTAATAAATAAAATGTAGTCAAAGTAGATTACACGAATAGTGTGTAATTTGCAATGTTGCAACTAATGCGATACGGCGGATAATATATTTTATGATGATACCAACCTAGAAAATTTTAAATATTGGTGATTACGAGTTGTAGAACTTTGTAGCTTTTATCAACTTTTAGAGTTTATTTGGGAATACTGAAATCGGTCAAATCAACTGATTATGTTGAAATTTATGAAGTTCAGGTTGAGGTGGCTGATTCTGTTGATTTATGAAGATTTTCTTTTTAAAAAAATATTGAATTAATAAAATAAAGAAAAAATTATACTCCGTATGAAAATAACTAAAATGATCCTCTATAGTAATTTAAGGTGTTCAACCAATATAGTCGGAAAAATAATTCAAATCTTACTTTTTCTTATTACTACGCGATTTAGCACGCGAATAAAAAAATTATGTGTTTGGTTAAAAAGGTATTGATAAGCCTGATAAACCGAGAAACATATCACCAAATAGGCTCTTGATTGGCCATAAACAAGCTCTATTTACTTTAATCTCTATCATCATATGTCTTAGACATTGAAAGAATTTAATAACTATGAACGACATCCCGTGCAACGCAGAGGTGAAAATCTCAAATTGTGAATGGGAGGGTCTTTAGAACTATATAAGTATATAGGAGTTTTATTTTTTGTCATAAGAAAATTAATACTTCATACTTCGTATGACCTAGCTAATAAGCTAATTAATTATTACTTCTTGTGTATAATAGATAGATGAAGGCCGGACTCGTGGGTTTGAAGGACATTACAAGGTCCTTATTATTGGTTGTTTGTTGATGAACTTTGTTATTTACGTTTTATAGTTTGATGACTAAGCTAGAGAAAAATCAAATTCTTAATCTAATAAAGTGTTTATAGACTAGTACTCCTATTATTATGCCGAATTTCGATATGTGAAAAACTACACAAAAACTATTTTTATCACTTCTAAGTTCTAACATGGGCTCTTTGATAACTCATATTTTTTAATTTATCAGCCTTATAAGTCGATTTTTGTAAACATGTATTCCGTAACTTTTAATTTCGTGTGTCATCAATTAAAGCAAATCAGTTTACAGTTCTTTTCATACAAATTTAGTATAAGGGACGATTTTAGTCATTTGCATAAACTCTTTCTTGATTTCATCAATAAATTAAATGTAATTTTTTTTCATAATTAACCTACGTATGAGACAATGATGACAAACTCATTTAGGTTGGAACTAGGAAGTAGTCAATACAACGTGCGTAGTGCATCTCAAATATTTGGGCCCCGTTATTTTTTTTAAAAAAGTTATGGACCCGAAACCCAAAACTGAGTTGCAATTGGCAGCCCAAACATCCTCACCATGACGCATTGACGCCCATATGTATATTTACTCTGCCAGCCTGGCAGAAGATCCTTGCATGGTCATGTGTATAATCCCCATTTGCCATGTGATTGTGAGCATGGCATCACTTGATGTCCATCAGGCCATCATAAACCCGAACAGGGGATTTAGTGATTTAGGATGTTTTTACTTGGACTGTAATTTGCTGGTCTGGTCTGGTCTGGTCTGGTCTGAACTGATCTGGTCTGGTCTGGTAAGGTCTGGTTTCTTTGTATTTTTATAACTATCCAAGTCTGGTCTGGTCTGGTCTGAACTGGTCTGGTCTGGTCTGGACTGGTCTGGTCTGGTCTGGTCTGGTCTGGGGCAAATTACAGTCCAAGTAAAAACATCCTTACTAATAATAGGCGAGCAGTAGGGGCTGACCAAAGAGTATGATAAAGTCTCACACCGGTAAATTAAGAAGCATTAAAGTGCTATATTAAGTTCCGGATTACTCCTCCTAACAGATTGATCTTTTTCGATGGAAACACGGATCTTAACAGAGTATCACCCTCGCCCCTTGAAAGCATGAAAATATATAGCACTGAAATGTTTTCAATTTGATATATTTTAACCTCTAATTCTTTACGAGTAAAAAGTTTTAACCATCCAAGGGTTATAAACAAAATGCAACTTTTCATAGAGAACATGATCATAAGTTTTCACCAATTAAATTCATTCCGAAGAACTTCAACAAATCCCACCCGAAAAATTGTTAGTGTAAGGTTGAAAAATCAGCTCACTCACACCTATTAAAAAGAATTAAACTTGGGCCTATTTTATTTACCTTTTTTGGGTCTAGGGCGCCCGCCCCTCTTGCACCTCTAGGACCGCCCCGTGTGTGAGACATCGTATTTCTTTCAATGTAACTATAACTACACATAAATACGTACATAATTACACATGGCGCAAGGTGTAAACAAAATATTTCTATTTCCACGCCGCGTTCAGCAGAAGTCGTGCGCTATGCTGCTGCCAACCATGTTCTCCTCTGGCAGTGCACATAATACAGTTTTTTTGAAAAAAATAATGTTGTATGGTCCCACAGACATATATATACTATGTAGTCTCTACTACTACGTAGTAAATCTATAAGATTATTAATCTAGAATATCAAATGAAATAAAAAATAAAGCAGTATAGTTCTAAGCTTGTCACCTCACTTAATTGCCGGTAGAGCATATGGGAGGATGAACTAATTAACTAAACATTACTGAGTAATATACTATCTATATGATAAACGTGAATGAGAATTTCCAAATTGAGGTGCAGAATTTATTTAAACCTAATAGCGAATTTGTCTCTATATATTCTCTACGATTTTCGTGTTTCTGTTCAATTCATTGATATTGGGAAGAGATTCACTTTAATGATTTGAGATTCATATTAATATGTGACTAGGATGTTGAGTTTTCTTCATATAATCATATTCCTTCTTTAACACACGGAGTATAATTTACTAACGTTAACGGAGAATAGTAAAACAAATTTTTTTTGAATCACTATTAAAATAAAGGGCTTGACACGTATTGATCGATAACTTTGTGTTAAAAAGTTCATGATAAGTCGTTCCCACCAATTTGGTATATTCGTGCCCAATCTTCTATCAATTTTGATGAATCCTCATAAAAAACATGGTCAATCTTGTTTTTTGTAGTGATCGAGGATTGCAAAGCGGGGGAATTAATAAGAACATAAATTCATTATCTAAGAGGCCGTTTGGTAACCTCATTTTTCGGCTTATCAGGCTTATCAGCCAGCTTTTTCACCAAACACGTAATTTTTACTTTCGCGCGCTGAGTTGTGTAATAAGCAGAAAAAGTAAGGTTGAAGTTACTTTTCTGGCTGTATTGGCTGAAGTTACTGTAGATGACCATTTTAGCTATTTTTACATATAATTTTTTCTTTACTTTATTAATAAAATATATTTTAAAAATAATTTTTACTTAAATCAGCAGAAACAGCCAAAACAGCCACTTCAGCCAGAACTTCATAAATTTCAGCAGAATCAGCCAAAACAGCCGATTTTTGTGCTACCAAACGGGCTCTAAAACGGAAGAAAATTTCCTTTCAAAAAAGGGAAGAAAATATTAGTCATGAAAAAGATAGCATCCTTTAGTACTCTGTACAGTTAGCCACTTTTGTAATACATTCGTCACCCACTCGTCATCATACATACATTTTCCTTTAAATCAATACGGAGTACATTTTAGCTATTATCGATCATTACTTACCCTTGGTCACTTTCATCAATACTTTCGGAGTATTTGTTAAACCAATACTTCAACTCCATTAAATTTTATCACATTTTCCTTTGGTCACTTTGTTTTTTCCCTTTTTGTCAAGCTGTTCAAACTTCAAAGTGGTGACTATACTCATTCTCGAATGGGTAATATCGGTGAATCGGTTCCTCAGAATAGATCCATACAAGTTAAGAGATACTACGTACATACGTTAGCTCCTATATTGTGTGTAGTAGCACGGATACGAGATCGAGAAAACGTGAAAACATGGATACGACTATATGAGTAGTTCACAGGGATATGATGAAGAAAAAAATAGGATATGGATACAAGGGTATTTTTTAAAATAGTACGTCCCTGTCCCTGTCCGGTTATTCATGAATAATCCAACTTTTTCACCTCATCTTCATTCACTGGTCCCTGTCCGGTTGATGACCTGCTATTCCAAGCTATTTTCTTATCTTTGCAAACCATTATACCATAAATCTCATCTTTCACAAAGATAATATTTTGCAAAGATAAGAAAATAACTTGGAATAGTAGGTCATTCACTGACCAGGGACCAATGAATGAAGATGAGGTGCAAAAGTTGGATTATTCATGAATAATCAAAAGGTGGGATTATTGAAAGAAGACCGCTAAAAGGTTGGATTATTAGTTTCCATTTTCCCTTTAAAATATTAAAAACTAAAAATAATACGAAGTATGATTTTCTTGCAAAAAGAAAAAATATGATTTGGATATATATAAATACTCAAGTAAATTTGTAACGCAGCGTAAATTACATGGTACAACCGGCTGTACCGTGCACACGGTACAGCCGGACTTTTAGATCGGAAATCGCAGGGCACTGGCTTCGTAGATCGCAGGGCGTTGGACTTCCTCTGCACATCCTTCTAGTTCTTCGCTCTCACCTACACAGATGATGATTCTCGACAGTCGCAACCTTCAGCACAAGCGCAACACCGGCTTGAGCGGCGGCTCTTGTGGTGGCTCCTCTTGGTGTATAGCTCTAATTGCTTCTTCTCCCTCTTTCCTGCTCTGGACTCTTCTTTTTTCTCTTTTTCTTTCCCAAGTTTGATTAGTGAGTTTGGTCACTTGTTGATAGCATGTCAGAGAAATCTAAGTTATATGTAATTCTTCAGATGTGAGCATAACAAATGAAATTATGAGCACATTAGACATTTTAAATGAGTTTTATGAATGCTCATTTCATCATTTATGTATACTCATTTGATATTAGTGCAATACTCATTTTAAAATGTCATATTCATGTATGTTTCAAAATGAGTTTTATGTTAAATTCAAATGAGTATGACGCCCAAAAATAATGAACACACACAAATGAGTTTTTTAATATTTTGATACTCATTTTGTAATTATGTATGCTCATTTTGTACTGTTTCATGTTCATTTTAAAATGTTACATTTATGCATATTTCAAAAAGAGTTTTATGTTAAACTCAAATGATTATAACACCCAAAACGAATGAGCACACACAAATAAGCTTTTTAATATTTTGATACTCAGGTGGTAAGTTATGTATGCTCATTTGGTATTGTTTTATGTTCATTTTACAAAGTTGCACGTGTTAAACATACTATACTACATTAGATTCACATATTGAAATTAATTATAAACATAATTTAAGAATTTTTTATAAACGAAAAATTAATAAAAAGAAACTGAATTAGAATATATGAAGCAGAGATCACTGTGCTCGTTATTAGGCTTCTAATACTCAGAAGAACCAACTTAATGCTCATCAAAATTACATCGATGCTCATTTAAGAGAAACCACGAACTTCATCAAATTTACAAAAATGCCACCGGCTGTACGGTGTCAGCCGTACAGCCGGCTGTATGGTATACGCTTCCGTAACGCAGTACCTAATATAAATCAATATGGGAATGCGATTCTCTTCTTATTGTATTTTATTACGAGCTCATTAATGTAATATTTGGTTGTTGGAAGAATTTAAAAAAATGAAGATAAGATAGAAGAAAACCCGATCAGTAGATTGATGAAAGAGATTACGGACTCACCATTAATATGACTTTTTGCACTTGACTTGAAATTTTTTGGTTTCAACGATCTAGTCTTGTCTGAATTGTTCTGGTATGGGCGGGTAATGTTTGGTTTGTGTGTATTTTACAACTATCAAAGTCTGAATTGATTTGGCCTGATTTAATCTGATCTAGTTTGGGTTGAGACTGAAATAAGTTCAAGTAAAAAAGAGCTAATTAGGATAAAGCGAATTAAAGGTGAATAGATGACAACATTAGTCAAGATTATCGTGTGCGATATATGTATAACTATTTTTAGATTTTACATTTTAATACTTTTATTACTTAATTTTGTGCATTCTCTTTATTAAAAAAGTTGATAGAGAATTGGATATGAGTTTATTCGATTGTTGGGATAATTGTCCCCATTTAGGAACGTCTATTATCCCTTGTCAAGAAAGTAATCAAGGCCCAACTTGGGACCGGACCAACAAGGAGGCACGTCCGGCGTTCGTCCTGTCTGCGAAGACGCTCGGCCCTTGCGCCCTTGTCCCAATGGGGCTAGATGATGAAGCCGAGAGCCTCAGAGAGAATGTCAGCATGCCCCGAGCAGTGGGTCTGACCTTGTGCTTACTTGGGCCCAAAACATCTAAGGCAGAGGACACTCATCTAAGACTTTTGGTCGGAAAGCAAGATATTGGCGGGAAATGCATTTAATGCAGTAGATATGGTGGTTGAGAAGTTAGCCACTCAAGAACCTCCACATCACCATTATCACCTACCTCTTGGTAATATAAATAGTAACATTTATTTCATAGTTAGATGTTGGCAACTTGTATGCACTATCGAAAGCAATTATCCCCTTGTAATCTCATATCAAATAGACGATCGGCCTCGGCTTATGGTAGGGTGCGCTATAATTGTTCGTTATTATCAAGTAATAAGAACTCGACCCACTTAGTAGATACACTGTTTGCTTATCCAATTTATTGCTTGTGTCATTCACTATATTCGATCCGCAAAACATACCCTACAAAACTCAAAGAAAAGTGTTGGGTCTTTGGAGTTGAAAGAATAAACCTATATTTCAAATAATTATATAAAAAAGTTGAAGACTTTCAATAAATTTCAGATATAGCTCGAAAAGTACGATACATATCATAGAGTATATGATACGAGAACATTTCAATGCGCCAATACACCTTAATTAACTATCCGTGCTAAATAGCTCCCGTATATTTCTAATAAAAATGTATCTGTAACTGGCTAGCTAGAGCCATGTCGCTAGTTGCCACCAAATGATGAAATGGCCACTTATACTCCAATCCTAAGTCCCAACTCCATATTTATTTCACAAGACTCTTAGAGTTTGGTAATACTAAATTAGCTTAATCAATTAAAATTGATGATATTCTGATTGCAACAGTTGAATTGGTTGAATTTGCCGTGAAAGAATTGTATTTAAGTAAACTTTACTAATAAACCTTACTAATATATAAAGAAAAAGTTATATGGAAAAAAATTAAAATGATTCTATACATTAATTTCATCCAATTCAATCATAAAAGTAACTCAAATCTAACATCTTTTTATCATTGTTTAACAAACTGTCTCTTAATACTAAATATGTAGCTTTGGAAGGGAAAATAGAAACTAATAATCCAACCTTTTAGCGGTCTTCTTTTAATAATCCCACATTTTGATTATTCATGAATAATCCAACCTTTGTACCACATCTTCATTGACTGGTCTTTGACCGGTTGATGACCTGCTATTCCAAGCTATTTTCTTATCTTTGCAAATCATTATACCATAAATTTCATCTTTCACAAAGATAATATTTTGCAAAGATAAGAAAATAGCTTGGAATAGCAGGTCATCAACCGATCAGGGACCAGTGAATGAAGATGAGGTGCAAAGGTTGGATTATTCATGAATAACCAAAAGGTTGGATTATTATAAGAAAACCGCTAAAAGGTTGGATTATTAGTTTCCATAATTCAATTCGAATTGTGCAACTTACTTGGTTGACTGAGTGATATGGGCATGCACCATCTGAAGTGGAGCACCTTGCTTGGGGAGAGATAGCCCAGAATGGCTAGGGGATATCATTGCATTACCTTTAATTTCTAGGACCATCAATGGGCAGTTCGGCACTCCATCATCTCTATCCACAAAGTGAACTTAATTGATGACTTCGTACACACATTATATTCGTGCGGCCATTAATTGTATTGTATGTGCCTTCATATAAACGGTGGAGCTTCAATCCAATCCTTACCCAGCCATTTACGATGGTTGAGTGGTTCGGCTTGTAGGGCTTGTTTGCAACCAATTAAAAAAAAGTGATTTTGGCTTTTTTAAGAAAAAAGCACTTATTTTTTCAAACACTACCCACTTTTACTTCCTCGATTTTCGTGTAGAATCTACTTTTTACTTTTTCTATTACACAAAAAGCACTTATTTTACAAAACACTACCAACTTTTACTACTAATCAATTTTTGCCCAAAAGTGCTTTTATTTAAGCACAAGTGGTTGCAAACAGAGCCGTAGTCGGACCCAATAGTTATGTTTCCTCCGTATCTAGTAAGCTAAGTGAGGAAAATGTGTTCATAAGAGGTGGTGGGTTCCTATGAATCAACTTTACCGGAAGATATTAGACACATGATGATGGGTTTCGCCAAAATTTCTGTGCATTATAAGCGACAATCAGAAAATTGAGTTGCCAATGCTTTAGCTAAGCAAAAAGAAAGAAAAGAAAAAGAAAAAGAAAGTCAAGCAAACTATTCAGGAATCTGATTGTTCTTGGTTTCATGATTAACCTTTATGTATTCATGATCTTTTCTTGAAGGATAACTCTCATTTATAGTTTAATAAAGTTTGTTTAAAAAAACAGGTGGTAGGCTAATTTAGTTCTAACAACTTAACATGTGAAAACGCATTGCGTGTTTAATTAATTGGAATATAACATCGTGTTGATACGAAAATCATTTATTGATACCAAAAACTGTGGAAAAACCTTCCGATTGAGACGGTTAAACATGTAAGATAATTTTGAATAGGAATGAAATGAAGAGGAAGTACGTGTACTGTATTTGCACTGCTCATCTATTCCAAGAGCCCCATTACACAAACTTAGGATGTGGTTAATTGGATGCATCGATCCAAATGGTGCAAATTATTAGGAAAAGCAAATGAGAAGTTAGAGCTTAAAGCCCATATGTTCAGGTTTAATGGCAAGACAATGTCAAGATACAAAAAAAAACTTAGATTTGATTCTAACATTACATAGTTATACTTAATTTGATCAGTGATCACTACCACTAATACACTTTTTGCAATGAAAAGGTATAAATGATCTCAGTATCTCACTCATTAATGCAAGAACCAACCACTCAAATTGAGTAATGAGGGGAGATTCATAGCACTACACTAGTGTTCCATTACTCTTCAAGTAAGTTCTTCGTTTATCATTATTTATACACCCTTCTTACATATGCTTAATTATACAACAAACATACAATTTTGTATCAACAAACAATATTACATTTATAAAGAAAATATTGTAATTACATAATTACATACTTTTCACATGTAATTTACATTATGTATTAAATCATTTACACCAAATGTATCACTTTTGTATCAACAAGTAATAATACCGAGTATTACATTTACAAAGTACTCACATATATATATTTTTATTAAAACGTTCATCATATCATTGACAATGTAATATGTCACATACATTCACGCTAAACATAAATAAAGCGCTTATGTCATTATCTCTTACATCTCATTCATACATATTTATATTCCCTCCGTCCAAGCCAATATTAATACTCCCTCCTTCCCAGCCAATTTAATGGTTTTATTACAGTTTACGAGATTTGATCAACGATAACTATAAAGTGAATGAATCTCCATCCACACTCAAATAATTTATAGTATTTCTTTTTTTTTTTACATACTCAAAAACTACATCAAAAGTTTTACAAAATTGAAAAAAGAAACATAAGAAACATAATTAGGAGTAAAAGATATTAGGAGTGGTTAGGTTGACCAAGTGAATAAGAAACATAATTATCAAATTGGGATGAGGGTAGTATCATTTATAAGAGTATTTACACTTTACACAAAAACATAAGACCCCGTAGTATTAGTTACATCAAATGCAATTCTACACGAAAATATACAAAACATAACTTAGGTATTGCACACGGATTATCTTCTCATGATAATTATTAGCACCTGTATATTATACTCCCATGTAGTACACGATCCCATTTTTAGGACCTGACCTCCATGTACGTACATACCATTACTTTCAAGTGTATATTTTTTCTCTAGTTTTTTTAAACTATAATAATGAAACAAGTAGTCCGCTGACTTGTATGAGAACATAAAAACCACGTTGTCTTCTACAAGTCCCTTTGATAAGACTCCAAACTATTCCGAAATGTAATTAAATTAAATATACTTTGTATATTATAAAAATTTCCGGAAATAGGAGCAAACAAGTTTTGAAATTACAGAATGTGACTGCTATGTTTTTTTCCTGAAATTTGAGTAACACGGCAATATTTATCCACATCTTATATATTTACTGCAAAACAGTTGTAGTACTATGACCTAAACATGAGAGTCTTTACTATCATTAATGACAATATTTTTCAATTATAATATTGATGTTCAATCATAGCAAAATGACTCCTATTTCTGGAAAAAAACATACAAAGTACTACTGCTATTTTGGAATTCCAAAATCCAATTTGAGTTTTAAGACTATATTTTTTCATATCTGAGAATCCTAGTTCGGTAAAGTGACTTTAATTTTTATGTACTCATCAAATTAATGGGGTGTTTGGATCTGATTCTTAAAATTGCAAAAGCAATGTAAAAATGATTTTGATGCTCTACTTTATTCTTAGAATCAGTTCTTTTAGAAGTCAGGGAAAGACTAATTTCTAAAAATTGATTCTCACTCATCTTCTCTTTAAAAAAAAGTGAAGTAAAATCAATTCCAACCCCAAAATTGGTAGCGTTTGCTCTCTTGTAAGAATGGGGTCTACAATTCCCCCCAAACGCGGAGTTGGGCGATGTGAACATGGTACGTACGGTCAAAGTATGACCAATGCTTTGTTTAAGGTGAGATGGCTCGGGCCAGGGTGTCCACCACCACAATGGACCTAACCAGCCACCACGTACCGTACGCTTTTTCAAAAAAATTGACCCTTCTTTTTGTGAGCCCAGCCGTGGTCCACCGCGCCACTACAAGATATAGGCGGTCGTAAACGGTGGTTGCTACCCGACAATATCCTTTGATTCTCTTCTATTGACTCTTCTGGTCTTACCGCCCAATCAATTATTACTTGTATTATTATGTACGAAGTATTATTAATCAGTACTTTTTTCTTATAAACCAAAATCTTGTACGTGTTCATACGAGCGGCTGTGTGTTAATTTATGATCATTTTATGAATAGGTTATGCGTTTAATTGATCAGCCAAAAAACATTTTTGGAATGTTTTATCATGACGTTCTCTGACAAGTAGAATCAAATTACTATGCTACCCAAGCTGTCATGCTCGATCAACTTAATTATACGAGTATATGAAAGTATAAAATTACCGCTTATACGTATAAAATTATCCAATTGCGGTTTACGAGGTTGACCGACGATAAAGTTAAATGATCCCTGTGAAAACTCGGATTATTTTTAGTAAATAAAATTTACATATTCAGAAACTACGTTAAACCCGCTACAAAGCCTGCAAAAAATAATTCAACTTTTATAAAATTTTGATATAAAAAGTAAGAGATTAAGACTGATTTAAGTTGACCAAGGAATAGTGAAATGGAACTTCTTTTAGGGACAGAGGGAGGGAGTAATTATTTTATTAATTAATATGGAGTACATGTTACTGTCTTACTGATCTCGATCACAATGACTATGACTATTGACAAATACGAGTAGTTATTTAGTCATTATTGCTCAACGTTAAATTAAACTTATTACAAAAATATACTCGTATGTAATAGGAGTAGTTATAATATAGTGAAATCTCAAAATTACTTAAAAATAAAGTTAAACACAATGACTATGACTGAATTATTACTCCGTCCTATATTGATTACACTTCGAAAATCATATTTTAATTATATGAGTACACTTAATCAGTTTTATACACACACAATCCTATCATTTCTTACTTCTATGATGTAGAATACTTGTTTCATCATTTTTATTTTGCTATATAAGTGTTTCACTGTTTTAGTGGTTTGGATTTTGGATACCCATCACACAAAAGTTACTACGAGTACTAAATATTCCTAAAATATACGGAGTATTCTATTACATTCTGTTGGGATCCCTCCTTAATTGGAGAGGTTCTAGAAAATTCTAGAGCTATCTAGAGAAGTATAGAATTTTCTAGAACGTTCCAGAGAATCCTAGGGAAGTCTAGAACTCTCTAGAAGCTTGTGGAATAGTGTGGAAACCTCTAGAATATTCTAGAGATGTGTGGAACCTTCCGGAAGCCTATGGAAGAGTATGGAAGCATATGGAAGAGAATGGAGAGGTGTAGAGATTCCTTGGAGTTTTCTAGAATATGTAGACATATGTAGAGCATTCTAGAGAACTACTCTCCACCATTCATTAGGGAGTTGGAGTAGTATAAATAGGAGTAGGAGCCTCCATTCCTAACAAATCCTAGCCAAGAGTGAATCCACTTCTAGAGTGAGAAAGTTAGAGAGCCTCTTTGAGAGAGAAGAGAGATAGCTTGGGAAGACATCATCCTCAAGCTTGAGTGAGCCACCATTGAGTGAGACAATTTTGTAACATCCTTGTATACCCTACTATTCTTTTGTATAGTAGAAGAATCTCCATATTGGAGAATTTAAATCGTGTGCTCCCATTGCTACCTTATTTCCTAAGTGTCTATCTTAACTTCACGAAGCGGGAAAGTCCGGAGTGTTTTTCCCAACAGTGGTATCAGAGACAGGTTCACCTGAGATCATCATTAGCTCGTGCAGTTCAAGATGGAGGATAACGTCGCTCATGATGGAGACATGTTCAAGCTCACCGCCAACAACTACTCATATTGGAAGCCGATGATGGAAGATCATTTATACTGCAAGGATTTGCATGAGCCCATCATCTACAAAGAGAAGGTTGAGGGAAAGAGTGATGCCCAATGGGAGCTACTCAATCGCAAGGCCGTTGCTATGATCCGTAAGTACATAGACAAATCTCTCTTCGAGCATGTTTCTACTTACACAAATGCTTATGAATTATGGACTAAGCTTGAGTCCATGATTCAAAAGAAGACACCTCGTAATAAGGCCAATTTAGTTCGACGGTTGGTGAAGTTGGAGTATAAGGGTGGTCATAATATGATTGAACACCTTAACAATTTCAAGGGGCTCGTAAATCAATTAACCAAAATTGAGATGAAGATTGATGACGAGTTGCAAGCCCTTCTACTCCTGAGTTCCTTGCCAGAAAGTTGGGACACACTCGTGGTTACGCTTAGTAACTCAGCTCCGGAAGGAAAGCTAACCATGGATACCGTCAGTGATAGTCTTCTTGGAGAAGAAGCAAGGAGAATGGAACGAGGTGAGTCAATCCATCCTGAGGCCAATGTTATTGAGAACCGGGGTAGGAATGAGACTCGTGGACGCAGTAAGTGCCGAGATCCATATCAATCTCGAGGAAGATCCAAGTCACGCTCGAAGATCACATGCTACTACTGTGGAAGATTGGGCCATAGGAAAATGGAGTGTCGATCCCTCAAGAGAGACCAAAAGGCCGGTAACGTCATACCAGACCAAGTCAGCCCAACAAAGAAGCAAGAAGAGAAGAGTACCACTGCGGTGGTCGCAAAAGAAGATCTGCTATATCTTGTTGGAGAAGGTAATATTCTCAACATTGCTTGTGATGACAGCTCTTGGATTGTCGATTCCGGTGCTTCCTTCCATGTCAGTCCCCATGGAAGTTTCTTCTCATCCTACCAAAGCGGTGATTTTGGCACGGTTCAAATGGGAAACCAAGATAGAAGCAAGATTGTTGGGATAGGAGACATCGTCCTAACAACTAGCACCGGATGTAAGCTTGTTCTCAAGGATGTGAGGCATGTCCCGGCCATGCGCCTCAATCTTATTTCTGCTGGAAAGTTAGATGATGCTGGTCTGATGAACTACTTTGGTGAAGGAAAATGGAAGCTCACCAAAGGAAGTCTGGTCATGGCTCGAGGAAAGAAGGAAGGCTCATTGTACGTGATGCAAGCCAAGCTCTGCAAAGGGGAAGTAAATATAACCACTGATGACATGGAGGTATGGCACAAACGACTTGGACACATCGGTGAGAAGGGACTCCACATACTCGCTCGCAAGCATCTCCTCCCGGACATGAAAGGTAATTCACTCGATCCTTGTGCACATTGTTTAGCTGGAAAACAACATAGGGTTGCTTTCCAAAGATCTTCTCCGCCCACAAGGAGAAAGAACATCCTCGACCTTGTACACACCGATGTGTGCTCAATGTCCGAGAGATCCATTGGTGGTGCATTGTACTTCGTGACCTTCATTGATGATCATTCAAGGAAGGTGTGGTTGCACCTGTTAAAATCCAAGGATCAAGTGCTTGACGCCTTCAAGGAATTCCACGCTCAGGTAGAACGTGAGACCGGCCGGAAGATCAAGTGTGTACGGTCGTACAATGGAGGTGAGTATAGAGGTCCCTTTGAAGCCTATTGCAAGAAATATGGCATTAGGCTAGAGAAGACTCCACCCAAGACACCACAACTGAATGGGCTAGCTGAGAGAATGAATAAAACTATTGAAGAAAGAGTTCGTTGTGTGCTCTCTCATGCTAAGTTACCCAATTCATTTTGGGGAGAAGCTATAATGACCGTAGTTGACATTGTCAACCTCACACCATCGGTTCCTTTGAACGGCGCCATCCCAGAGGAAGTCTGGAAGGGCAAAAAGGCTTCATACAATCATCTTAAGGTGTTCGGGTGCCGAGCATTTGTTCACATTCCCAAGGATGAGCGAGCAAAGCTTGATGCAAAGACAAAGGAGTGTATCTACCTTCGCTCACCCAAGGATGAATTTGGCTATCGGTTATGGGATCCAATCAATTAGAAGGTTGTTCGTAGCAGAGATGTCATCTTCTTCGAAGATCAAACGATTGAAGATATTAAGAACTCGGAGAAGCCAAGATTGAGAAGAAGCAAGAACACCGAACTTACTCCATTTCAACGTGAGGATGACACACATCAAGATAATGATGATGAAAACCATGAGCAAAGCAACCAAGAGACTCATGATGAATCAAATCAGGAAGATCCTCAATCTAGTTCTCTGCCAGCACCAGAGCCGAGGCGATCCTCTAGGGAGAGAAGACCATCCATCCGGTATAACACCGAAGATTACATTACACTCACGGATGAGGGGGAGCCGCAAAGTTACAAAGAAGCAATCAATGATATTCATAAAGAAGAGTGGAGAAAAGCCATGCAAGAAGAGATGAAATCCTTGCATGAGAATCACACTTATGAACTTGTGGAGCTACCAAAAGGGAGAAGAGCCTTGAAGAATAAATGGGTGTATCGAATCAAGACTGAAGATAGTAGCTCAAAGCCTCGCTACAAAGCTCGGTTGGTGGTCAAAGGATTCGGTCAAGAAAAAGGCATCGACTTTGAGGAAATATTCTCTCCCGTGGTAAAGATGTCATCCATCCGAGTTGTCCTTGGCCTAGCAGCAGTTCAAGATTTGGAGATTGAACAACTCGATGTCAAGACGGCATTCCTTCATGGCGACCTAGAGGAAGAGATCTACATGGAGCAGCCCGAGGGTTTCAAAGTTCCGGATAAGGAAAATCTAGTATGTCGCCTCATGAAGAGTTTATATGGCCTTAAGCAAGCACCGAGGCAATGGTACAAGAAGTTTGAATCCTTCATGGCAGAGCATGACTTTACAAAGACGAAAAGCGATCATTGTGTCTTCATAAAGAGGTATGAACGTGGCGACTTCCTCATACTTCTACTCTATGTTGATGATATGTTGATCATTGGACAAGATCGCATAAAGATAGATGCCTTGAAAAAGGATCTAAGCAAGAGTTTCGCCATGAAAGATTTGGGACCGGCTAAACAAATCCTTGGGATGAGAATAACTCGTGATAGATCGAAGAGACTGTTGTGGATATCCCAAGAGAGGTACATTGAGAAAGTGTTGGAACGATTCAACATGAACAAATCAAAGCCGGTAAACACACCACTTGCTGGACACTTCAGGTTGAGTTCGAAGCAAAGTCCAACAAATGGGAAAGAAATGGAGGAAATGAAGAAGATTCCATACTCATCGGTAGTAGGCAGTCTCATGTATGCAATGATATGCACAAGACCAGATATCGCCTATGCAGTTGGAGTCGTTAGTCGCTTCTTGGCCAACCCTGGGAATGAACATTGGGTAGCGGTCAAATGGATCCTCCGATATGTACGAGGAACTTCCAAAAGATGCTTATGCTTTGGAAAAGGAAAACCTGTGTTAGAAGGATACACAGATGCAGACTTGGCCGGTGATATTGATTCAAGGAAATCAACATCGGGTTACCTAACTACTTTTACAGGGGGAGCTGTTTCCTGGCAATCAAAGCTGCAAAAGTGTGTTGCATTATCCACCACAGAGGCAGAGTACATCGCAGCTACTGAAGCTTGCAAGGAGATGTTGTGGATGAAGAACATTCTACTCGAGCTGGGAATAGATCAAGAAAAGTACGTGTTGAAGTGTGATAATCAAAGCGCAATTTACTTGGCAAAAAACTCAACATTTCATTCCCGCACAAAGCACATTGACACAAGGTATTAATAGAATATTATTAGGAAGATTTGTTTCCTAGTTTGTTTTAAACTCTTCTATTATAAATATAAAGGCCAGGACTCCTATTGGAGTACCTTTCCCATTATTTCACATGGTATCAGAGCCTAGGTTTTCTTTTCCGGCTGCCATCTCTCTTTTTCCTTCTTCTGCCGCAGCCGAGTATGGCCACCACCACCACGACAGCCGCCTCTACTGTTCCGGCCTCAACTTCAACGCTGGAGCCCATCTCTATTACCCAAGTCTCGTCCGTCGATGTCTCCTCTATCCCCTTGTCTGCTGCTTCTCACTCAGCGATGATGAATCCTCCGATTTCAGGCGCCGTTCCTCCTCCAACGCCGCAGCCGCAGAATTCCTTTTCGGCGCCGGACATCTCCTCTTCGTTCTGGTCACCGCCTCAGACGCACTCTGTCTTCAACAGCCTCCCGCCTCATCTTCCATGGGCCACAGCGGGTCCTCACATCTTCTCTCAGCCAACGCTACCCCCGCCGCAATCCCCTCAATTTTATGGGCCCTCGTTTGCTGGCTCACCGGGAGTCATACGACCAGTCAACGACAATCTCCTTTGTGGGTCTCATATGGCGCTATTGGCACAGTCCCTATCTCATGGTGTTAATGTCACCCAAATTGTGACCATAAAACTCAAAGCTGTTGAAGATTACCTCACCTGGCGCACTCAATTCGAATCCTTTTTGGTGTCCCAGGGACTTTTTGGCATCATTGATGGATCCATTCAGGTACCTCCCATGTACACAGTGAATTTTAATAATCAGCAAATCATTAATACTGATTATTATCATTGGCTTAGGGTAGATCAAACAATTCGTTCTTGGTTGTTTGCTACTCTTACTCGGAACGTATTAACTGATGTGCATGATATTAAACATTCAGCTGGTATATGGAATCGTTTGCAAACACGTTTTATGTCTGCTAGTTTACCTAGAGCCATGGAACTTAAGCGTACCTTGAATTCCATTAAAAAGAAGGACAATCAGTCTATGGAACAATACTTGCTTGATATTAAGAATTTAGTTGATGCCTTAGCTGCAATAAATTCCCCTGTCACTAATAGAGAATTACTGCAAAGTACTTTGTATGGACTTGGCCCTGAGTATGAGTTTGTAGTGGGAACTATATCCATGTTCCCGGATGAATTTCCACCGGACATCCTTGAACATAGACTTCTTGAAGCGGAACAACGTGTCCTTCGTCAGCGCCATCAGGAATCCACCAACTTGCAGCAAGCTTTTGGGGCACAAACGGGTCCCGGGCAGCAGGGCCAACCTGGCCAACCGCACGCTTACCGCGGCAGAGGAGGCCGCGACAGAGGCGCGCGTGGCAGAGGGGGCCGCGGCAGAGGCCGTAACCAGAATCAGCCTACATATCAGCTAGTTCCAGGGGACGGCCAGATTTCCTATACCGCACCAGGGGCTGCCGCCGTACCAGGAAGCTCAGCCGCAGGGGGTGTGTACCATCCGAGACCAAACAATGCTCAGTCGGGTAAATCTGTCATGTCCATTTTAAATATTAATGCTAAATCTACTTCTGGTACTCACTATCATTATGCAGGTTTTCCTTCAGCTGAGGGTATTCTTGGTTCAGTTCCTCCTCCAGTTGTGTGTCAGATTTGTTTTTCTGCAGGTCATTCTGCGATACATTGTCCGTCTCGTTTTTCACAGCCTTCTGCACCTGCTTTGGTTGCTCCAACTGGGGAATCCAACGATGTTTTGTGGTATCCGGACTCTGGTGCCTCTGCTCACATGACTTCATCTGAAGGTATCTTGTCAAATAAATCCTCTTATTCTGGCTCCATGACTGTTAGTGTTGCAAACGGTACTAAGCTTCCTATTGCTAATATTGGAAATATTACTTTAAATACTCTTAGTCGGCCGCTGACATTAAAATCTGTTTTTCATGTGCCTCGAATTAAGTTTAATTTAATTTCCATTCAAAAATTATGTGCTGATAACAACTGTGTTGCTGTTTTTGATAAAAATTATTTTTTTGTAAAGGACAAAACTTCGGGGGTGGTTCTTCTTCAGGCGCGTCATAATGGCCATCTTTACCCTATCAGCCTCACTCCGCCTGCACCCTTAGCATTAGCTTCTATCACTGTTTCTGGCCCTGTGTGGCACCGTAGACTAGGTCATTGTGGTGAAACTATTTTGCGCTTATTACATCGTAGAAAACTTATTTCTGGTCATTCTAATTTCGAACATGATTGTGTTTCTTGTCGTTTGGGTAAATCTCAACGATTACCTTTTTCGGATGCTAGTCATACTTCTTCTGCACCATTACAATTAATTCATTCTGATGTTTGGCAATCTCCTGTGTTGTCTAATTTAGGTTTTAAATATTATGTGTGTTTTATTGATGATTTTTCTAGATTTACTTGGATATATCCCTTACGCACTAAAAGTGAAGTATTTCATCAATTTTGTTTATTTAAAGCTTTAGTTGAAAATTTGTTTCACTCTAAAATTAAAATTTTTCAAAGTGATGGAGGGGGTGAATTTGTTAATTCTACTATGCAGCGTTTTTTTGATGCACATGGCATTTATTTTCAAAAATCTTGCCCCCATACCCCTCAACAAAATGGTGTTGCTGAACGCAAACATCGCCACCTTTTGGAATTCGCTAGAACTATGCTTATTACAGCCTCTATTCCTAGCACTTTTTGGGTTGATGCTATTTTTACAGCTGCATATATTATTAATCGACTTCCTACTCCGTTACTTAGTGGTGTTTCTCCTTACGATATTCTTTTTCAAAAACCCCCTGACTATAGTTTTTTAAGAGTTTTTGGGTGTGCGTGTTATCCCAATTTTTCTGCCTCTCCTTCAAATAAACTATCTCCACGTTCTGTCCAATGTGTTTTTATTGGTTATGCATCCGGTTTTAAAGGATATCGTTGTTTGGAACCCAAGTCTGGCAAAGTGTATATTAGCAGACACGTTCGTTTTCATGAAAATATTTTTCCTTACACCACTTTGACTTCTTCTACGGGTCATACTCCCTCTCCTACTACTCCTCTTGTTGATGATCTCACTCTCACAAATACCACTTCTCCACCACCTGCTTCCCTTCCCGTCAATCCCATTCCCTATACTTCGGCAGTATCCTCACCCTTGCACCCAGCCGACAACTACCCCCCATCCCAGCCTGCACCACAATCTCCCACTTCTCAGCCAATCGCCGATCCTATTACACCAGCCACTTCACGCCATTCCCCAATAACCTCCTCCCCTGACGTTACCCAAACTCCCAGTTCCACATCCGTCCACCCCATTGTCCCCTTGACTGAAACCAGTGTTTCCGTTCCCTTACCCGATACCACAGTTTCCAACCACTCGTCTGTCATAATCACGGAAGCCGCATCCTCTTCTCCTATTAGCCACGACAACGCCGTTAATACTCATCCTATGCAGACGAGGGCGAAGTCGGGGATTTTTAAACCAAAAACCATTTTTAATTTAAACACTGTTGTTTTATCAGCTGATCCTACATGTTTTTCAGAGGCTAATAAACAGTTAAAATGGCGTGCGGCGATGGCAGAGGAATTTAATGCTCTTATTTCTAATAATACATGGGATTTAGTTCCGTTTGATAATTCTAAAAATATTGTGGGCTCTAAGTGGATTTTTAAGACTAAATATAATTCAGATGGGTCTATTGAGCGCCATAAAGCTCGGTTGGTAGCTCAAGGATTTAATCAACAAGCAGGTGTAGATTTTTCTGAGACTTTTAGTCCTGTCATTAAACCCACCACTGTTCGTATTGTCCTTACATTAGCTATTTCTTTTGGGTGGGTCATTCGTCAATTGGATGTCAAAAATGCATTTTTGCATGGTCACCTCACAGAGGAAGTCTATATGCGTCAGCCGCGGGGGTTTACTCATCCGTTGTTTCCTAATCACCTATGTAGATTGCGAAAAGCCATTTATGGCCTTAAGCAAGCCCCGCGGGCATGGTTTCATCGTTTTAGTAGTTTTCTGTTGTCTCATCATTTTACGTGCAGCAAGTCTGATAATTCATTATTTATTTACCGCCAGAATAATACTGTCATTTATTTATTATTATATGTAGATGACATAATTATTACTGGAAATTCTTCTGCTGCTATTACATCTTTTATTCAGACTGTTGCTAAACACTTTGCTATGAAAGATCTTGGAGATCTTCATTATTTCTTGGGAGTCCAGGCTGTACGTTCTGCTAAAGGCTTATTTCTTTCTCAGCATAAATATGTGTCTGACCTTCTCTCTCGTTTTCATCTCCACACTGTTAAATCTGTTCGTACTCCTCTGGCTACTCGCACTTCTTTATCCCTCACTGATGGGGAGCTTCTAGCAGATGCCACTGAGTATCGTAGTATGGTTGGTGCGTTACAATATTTAACTTTGACACGACCTGATATTACCTATGCTGTGCATTTAGTGTCTCAATTTATGCATGCTCCTCGTACTACTCATCTTTTTGCAGTCAAGCGTATTTTTAGATACTTGCAGGGGACTATTGACCACGGTTTATGGCTTCAACCGACTATGAAAGCCACCTGTGTTATTGCCTATTCAGATGCAGATTAGGCAGGTTGTCCAGATACATCACGCTCCACGACGGGTTTTGCCATATTTTTGGGTCCCAACCTGGTCTCTTGGAAGTCCAAGAAGCAGCCCACTGTGTCAAAGTCCTCTACAGAAGCCGAGTATCGTGCAGTTGCATATACAGTTCAGGATACATTGCATATTCGTTCAGTTCTCTATGAGCTTGGCTTTCCAGTTACTGTTCCCGTTAAGCTTTTTTGTGATAACATCTCTGCTTCATATTTGACTGCAAACCCTGTTCAGCATGCGCGTAGCAAGCATATCCAGATAGATTATCATTTCGTACGAGAACGTGTGGCGCATGGAGACTTAGTCGTGCAGTACATCCCTACACAACTCCAATTAGCTGATATTTTTACTAAAAGTCTTTCTAGTCAGCAGTTTCATTTTTTAAAAGACAACCTGCGCGTTGTATCTCCCGCACAGTTTGAGGGGGTGTAATAGAATATTATTAGGAAGATTTGTTTCCTAGTTTGTTTTAAACTCTTCTATTATAAATATAAAGGCCAGGACTCCTATTGGAGTACCTTTCCCATTATTTCACAGGTATCACTGGATCCAAGAAGTCCTCGAGGAAAAGAAATTGCATCTTGACAAGGTTCACACCGACGAGAACTGGTCAGACATGATGACCAAGGTAATACCGACAAAGAAGTTCGAAGATTGCTGTCAAGGTGCAGGTTTGCTACTACCCCCCAATTAAGTCGTGAGGGGGAGATTTGTTGGGATCCCTCCTTAATTGGAGAGGTTCTAGAAAATTCTAGAGCTATCTAGAGAAGTATAGAATTTTCTAGAACGTTCCAGAGAATCCTAGGGAAGTCTAGAACTCTCTAGAAGCTTGTGGAATAGTGTGGAAACCTCTAGAATATTCTAGAGATGTGTGGAACCTTCCGGAAGCCTATGGAAGAGTATGGAAGCATATGGAAGAGAATGGAGAGGTGTAGAGATTCCTTGGAGTTTTCTAGAATATGTAGACATATGTAGAGCATTCTAGAGAACTACTCTCCACCATTCATTAGGGAGTTGGAGTAGTATAAATAGGAGTAGGAGCCTCCATTCCTAACAAATCCTAGCCAAGAGTGAATCCACTTCTAGAGTGAGAAAGTTAGAGAGCCTCTTTGAGAGAGAAGAGAGATAGCTTGGGAAGACATCATCCTCAAGCTTGAGTGAGCCACCATTGAGTGAGACAATTTTGTAACATCCTTGTATACCCCTACTATTCTTTTGTATAGTAGAAGAATCTCCATATTGGAGAATTTAAATCGTGTGCTCCCATTGCTACCTTATTTCCTAAGTGCCTATCTTAACTTCACAAAGCGGGAAAGTCCGGAGTGTTTTTCCGGACACATTCTACGTACTTCATAGTATGCGTGATATATACTAGACTTTTCGTGTTCCACTAAACTTTGTTGATTTTGCTTATTTTCGATCTAGGTCGTTCTCAAAATTTTGTCATTTCATGTTTAATTAACTAATTTAGAATTCGATCATGTGATATTTAATTCGTTTCTATATATATAAATCTCAATTATGTATTTTTTACTTTCTTATTTACCTACTAGCTAGTCAAATTTGACTACATTTTATGGGAAAGAAAGAGTAAATTGTGTAAAAATTGGTAGATAAAACTACAAAAACAAAAACAGAATCCAATGAATAAAAAACGCGATCGCCATTCTACACCATTGACCTTTTCGATCTGAATACTATGGATCAAAATAATTTCCGTTTGTTTTGTAAAACAATGTCATTTTTAATTGTTCATTTATGCATGTGTTTGCCTGTCCATCAGCACACTTCAAGCGTGCACTTTTTTTTGTCTAATACTCGTACTACGTACTACGAATAGTTGATTTTACTTATAATATCACTTGAATTGAACTTCTGTGAGTCAGAACTCGGAAGTATGGTCATGGATGTTAGGTAATGTCGTTACTTCATTGTTTTTTATTCCACGAATAATCAATCCTTTTGGTAACTTTTGCAAAAATTATTTTCAGTCTCCTCTCAGAGTACGGCCCAAATATAACTAGAATATAAACTTACTGTTCATAGGATTAAATTAAACCGTGAATCATAAATCATAATTCATATACAATTATAAATATATTTGTTTGTACTAAAAAAGTAAAAACTATGATTCATTGAGGTGTAAAATGAATAAAAGTAGCTAACAGTTTTTCACTTAGATGTGTAATTGAGTCCTAATTTAAAATTTGTAGATAAAATTTACCAACATGGCAAAAGAATGTTAAAAGTTGACACCATATATGTTTTGTCATACGCCGGAAAGGAAAGCTGCGCTTAGCACCATATATACTGTGGAATGAAACATAGTTGTCTTGTCTTTAACCATTTGTAAAAGGATAAAGTTGAACGACCAAAACACTTCACTTCAAGCCATGTATCCGTTGTGAAATCATGCGCGTCCACGGTCCGAATAAGATTTTACTTCTATTGGTGTTTCTATCAAGTACCAAAACTTTCTGTAAAAAATATGTTTCCATTTTGAAAATTGTATGAAAATTCTTTGTAAACTCTCTAAATAGTTTCTTTTAGCAAAAGATGTTGTTTCTCATTTCTCGTTTTCTCATTATTTTCGCGTTTCCGTGCAATATAGGTTTTACCACACAAATTCTTACTTTATCAATTAAATATCAATTATATAAACTCACTTTTGTTAATAAGGGTGACGCTCTTTCATGTTCCAATGTTAATGAGATGACGGTAGTACTAATGAACTATTGACTTAACTTTTGTTTGAGAGGTGGACCTTTATTCTATTGGTTGAGAAGATACTAGACTTTTTGATGTCATCAATCCGATCCATAGATCAAATAAATCAATAAACATATGAGCCGAATAAAATTGAACTAAATTAAACCTAATTATTTTCATTTTGGTAACACAAATTTAAAATTTAAGTAAACTGAACTACTCCCAAACCAAACTAAAATGAAATAGAAATACAAATGATTTTAATCCGATACAATATATCAGAAATTGAAATCAAACCAAAACTCATAAAAACCGACCATAATCCTATTTGCACACCCCTTTTATAAGTAGCAATAGATCTGAACACTTCGTATATTTGCACTCGCCGGCTCCAAATAGAAATATTGAAATCATATTTTACTTTTAACGGAGTACGTATCACGGAGTATATTTTAACGGAAAACAGTCCCTATAATAATTGATTCGATGCCATCGTTAGATTAAGCCAACGAATAAGCCAGAAAGAAAAACATTTTTTCTCAAGGACAGGCAAACTAGTCAAATTAACAATGCCCTAAAGATGCACTAAACAACAAAATTTTCTTCTTTAAAAATGGCGTCGACCTAGAAATTCACAATAATTAAATTAAATTAGAGAGTAAGCAATCAAAGCTGATTATGATGTGGGACTCAATCTAAAAGGAAAGGAAACCGAACCTAGGAGAAAGACGCGAAAGAAAACAAAAGGAACTAAAGAAGCATAAGGTTATATCCGTCCTTTCCGGCCCCTAATCTGTCGGTCCCTTAACTCGACCAAAGTTAAAGCCCGGGTTGCGTTAACTCGAGCTTAGGGCGTCGGTGACCCGGTCAACTTCGTGGTTCAACTCGCTAACCTAATCTCTGTATCTGTAAAGTGCACACGGCATACCCACTTAAGACTGTAATTACTATTTCCAATAATTAAAATTTGTTTGTGGTTTAAGTGAAAAAGCTTTTAATTGTTTTTGGCGAGAATGACAATACGCATACTTTAACTCTCACAATGTCAATATCAAGAGCGAGAAATCTATTGTTCCAAAAAGATCATGTCCAACTGTTCCGACCAAACTAAAAATTACCATAAAATTCAATTATAAATTCTAAATATTAGGAAAAGATTCTATCCGGCTGTTTCGATAGGACCTTTCGTTCAGCCGCCGTCATTTGAGGTTATTTTCGATAAAAAAAACTTTGATGAACTTTGTGAGAACGTTTTTCATGAATTGTAGATTATGTTTATAAAATTTCAATTTAAAATTTAATGATAAGACAGTTAAATAAATTATTGAAAACTATTGCGTTTTATACATATATTTTGGTGCAACGTTTTACATAATTCATTTAACTATCTTTTCAATTGAAATTTAAACTAGAAGTTTTATACGGAGTAAGAAAATTTCCACTGCAAAATACCTCATATTACGGGGTTGGAAGGGGGATTTTGTCCCTCCATCCGAACACGATCATACCTTATAAATATTTATAATTTCTTTTTTCTTGACTTGATTGATATGAGTGATAGCCCCTCCAACCTCTCTATGTTTCCATCGTTGCTCCATGCCTCCATCACATTCTATGTTATACGGGTAGGAATTCGTGGATAAATCATTATTTTATTGATCATTAAATTAATTGTAGATTACAATTTAAAATATACAGTTACAATAAGTTTTGAATATCCAAGTAAATACTAGGTATCCATAAGCCATTAAGTATATCGTCCACAAAAATGACGTACCAAAACTCCGTAATGATGCTCGTTCTATTATCATTGGGCTGACTTGATCATCGTAATTAACATCTTATATGTCTTCTCGGATTGGAGCGTGAGAACAAAGCAGCAGAAGAGTGCCAAGTTTCTCGTATATCATGACAAGTACACCCATGCCTCAATATATACAAGGTGATATGACCCTATTATAAGGAAATAACCAAAAATAGAATGATACGATAATGATACTAGTACATGACAATGGAAAGAATATACTATCTATATGCTAATAATGCTAATATACGTTAATAGAACGTGAGGGCCTTGAAATTGGGGATTCAAGGGTCCGGGCTCCTCGTATTTGGTATCAGACCGTCCGTGGTCCCGGTCCAACCCATTTCTTTGTACTGCGTATTTTTTTTTCTTTTTCCACTAATCTATTGAAGTGCCTTTGATGAGGATACACAACTTGCCAATTGTTAGAGAGTGAGTCTTGGTATGTCCATTTAGGATGTTTTCTTTTGGACTGTTTTCAGTCCCAGACCAGACCAGACCAGACTTCCGTAATTATAAAATACACAGAGACCAGACATTTACCAGACCAGACCAGACCAGACCAGTTCAGACCAGACCAGACCAGACCAGCAAATTTCAGTCCAAAAGAAAACATCCTTAAAATTATCAGCTGAAAATCCTGATAATGAGATAAATCTTTGAATCCTGATAATGAGATAAATCTTTGCAAAAAAGAAATAATAAGATCAAAAGTACTCCCTAAACAATGACGTAAGATGAGCAGCCTAATCAAGATCGTTGACGTAAGTAGTTATGAAAAATCGAGATGACCAAATGAAAAATCCAAATGATTAGCTAGCTAAGCAATCATGGAACTTCTCTGAAAACTTGTTAAAAATCGATCTCTAGATAATCTAGAAGCTGGCACCGAATGGCTCGTAGAAATTTTGGAGGAGATTTTTGTTTTGTTAAGGAAAGTGTGTTGGGGTACATTCAAAATGCGTATACCGTGCAACCGGTGCACGGTGAGCACCGTAATCCCAAGGATAAAATTCGCGTGAACAGTACTCATGCATTTGTTTCCACTTTTTTCGTGATGTAAATCCTTTGTTTTGGTATGTAACTCGCGCTATTATTAAATGGAAATATAATGTATTCAAATGTAACTCATTGTGATGTAGCCCGCATTATGAAAAATGTAAATCATGTGTAATCAGGATGTAACTTGCTCCAAGGCGTACATGCATCTGAAGATTATCATCTTTGACTGGAAAAGTCAAAGTTGGCTAAATAAAAAGAGACGAAGTAGTACATTTTAACTAGTATATACTTGTTGGATACCTGTTGGATAAAAGGGTATACTTGGTGGATATTCAAAGGGAGGGAGTAGTACATTTTGGCATGGCGGTAAAAATGAATATACATAGGCATGGTCATAATCCGATTTAGGGTCAACTTGGCTCTGGACTGGTTTGCCCTTCAAATATAAAATATAACGGGGGCCAATACGTATCGGGACCTATTTCAGTCCAAGTTTGGTCACACTTAAAATTTCGGTAAAAATGAATTTCTAAAATAATTTTTTTATATATAAGTTTAAGATTTTATGCATTATATTGATATTAAATTGATAGTAAAAAAATAAATAATAAAAAATAAAACAAAAAGATATTGAGATTGATGGTTTTCCTGATTTAGGGTTAGGCAAAATCGAGGAAGAGTCGGAAAATATGCAAAGTGTAGATCGAGTAAGAAATTTGACAGAGTACGAGTAAGATTGAGAATGAGAAACGTGTTTCGTTTCAACAAATAGGAAGGTGATATTTTCTAGTGTACAATGAAATACTTGAGGAAAGGGTAAAAGTAACTGCCTCACTAGTCTATCGACACTTGTAAAGCTAATTGAAGAGATAATTTTTAATTGATTGGTACTGTTGTATAGGCTTTTGTCCTTGCGTACTGGACTGACCGGATAAGCCACATGTGTAAGTCTGACAGCTGGCATGTGTAACCGAATTGCATGACATTAATACTGTGACACTCTCATTTAATGATGAAATCCTGAATGTTTTTTTTTTTGTGAAATCGTGAATGTTATGATGCCTTATTGGTGAAATGATAAGTCCACAATCTCTATCTGAGGTCCTAAGCTTAGAGGCCAAACTTGGATGTAGTGTGTTTAGCTAAGAGATAAGTAATCTCAGCTCATAATGTGAAGCATAAATGTCTTTATTGATTTCGAACTCGTCACGCGGCAATTGACTTGGAGCTCGACCATAGTGCTGGAAGTGTCACCAACCATCCACGAATGTCAGCCTGAGTCTCGATCGCAATTTTGGACTTTTATCGATGATTAGAGAATTGGTTTGAGCTCAACTTAAGCGAGATCAGCCTCGGTCAAAGTTGCCATAGTGGATTCAGGAGAATCCTTGACACAAATGTTGATACCCCTATGGTATATTGCAACAATTTTTTATGAGAGTAAATCGCAAGACTCTTATTAATTAATACAATCATTCGCTAAAAAAGATGCACACAAAATTACTCCACCACTCGTATATGAAAGGGCTGTCATTGCCAATGCGTGAGTTACACCATTCATAGAAATGTTGGGTTGGCACTTAACTTCACTGCCTCGACCAGCTAAAATAAAAGCTTTGATTGCTCGTTGAGTAATAGTTTTAATAAGTGTTGAATGAGCTTCTCGAAAACGCGATATAAAAATGTATTTTTCTTAGCTATGGATCCCCTAAATTTATTTGATCCGATCAATTTAGATAATTTATTTTAATTCTATCTGTTTAAAAGTAGTCTGTTTTGGTATAATTTAATCACATTTTGATCATATCAACAAGTGATTCATCAATCATGCTCACATAATCATATTATCATTGTCACGCCCCGGACCTCCCCGGACACGTCAACAATCCGCCGTACAATACGAATAGTCAACCGCAGTCCAACACATTCATATTATACAAGGCGTCATGAATATCATTCACACCTAAGTCATCCATAAACATACATAATAAACAATTGAATACGCAGCGGAAAACATTGTTTAAACAAAAGGGCCACACAGGGCAAACATGAGCACGCAGGCTCTAAAGTAAAATATTCATGAGCATGTTTATTAACGTTCTAAAACAGAATGGAGGAAGCACGAACCAAGTCTTCTCTCCGGGGAAATCACTCGGGCACCGAGCACAGGAAGCAAGCTCTAGCCTCAACCTGAAATGGTGGTGGGACGCCCCCGAAGGGGTCAGTACTCTATACGGCTATAAAGTACTGGTGTGGCAGGCATCTAATAGATATACAACAAGTATTTCGAACACAAGACCCTCAAGTAGGGTGATAGTACATTATGATTGTAACCCTAAGTTACCCCGTTTAAAAATATACTTACTTTATATAAAAGTCAAGTAGTCGGCCCGTGGGCCCGTTTTCATTTGGAAATCACCATTCCCAACCCCGTGGCTATAAGCCACGACAACTCCTAGAGTCCAACCCTAGTACATGACATTGTATTCTAGAGCTCGGCTCTACTACATCACCATACAATTCATATACCTCGGGTCAATTTCCTTACCTTGCGTTCTAGAGCTCGGCTCTATTACATCACCACGCAAGTCCTAGAGCTCGGCTCTAGCTATACAATACATAGACTCCAAGTCTACACCTTACATGCATTCTAGAGCTCGGCTCTATTACATCACCATGCATTAAGGTCCAATTCTCAAGCAACCCTATGCCTAGAATTGGCATATCATTAAACTACCTTGGGTCATCCTTAAAGACTTCCCATAACTTAACCTTAGTTCCAAACTAAGTTATTATATACACTTGAACTATATTCAAGTACCTTTCGTACAATCCAATCCCTAGGATCAATTTAATCAACAAGTTCCAATAATCACTAACTAGTATTTCAATACTATTAAGATTATTGTTATCATACCATTATCCTCATTATTTGTAATTCTCTACATATTTATAATTATGTAGCAGCAACTTAAGTATTCAATCTCAATACACAAATATTCATTTATGTATCCACAATATTCATACATGAGCAAAATGCCCATTTTCACAAAATAGTTCATTTGTACTCATTTAATCTCATATTATTCATACCTTCTCAAATCATTTCAAATTTCATTCCTTGGCAACTATATCAATATTTCATCAATATATAATCATCATAATCCATGAAAAATCATGATTTAAGCATTTAGGTAATCTCGTGCTTAACCTACAAGTTGTAAGCAATTAGATGTCAATCCTCACCTCAATTGAGCTTTAAACTTTCCCTTCTTGGTCCAATGGTCAAAGCTTTGGTCAAGGTGGATTTGGAACTGATTCCTTGCTCAAATATGAGTGTTAAACAGCCTCCTCAAAGTGCTAGTTCAACCCTTAATCGTTGATACGAAAACAGCCCCTAGAACGGGTGTTTTCCGGCTAACTCGATTCCTAGTTTTCCAATATTTGCATCTAGGTTAGTATCTAACCTTTACATCAATAAAATAACTTTATAAGGACATATTATACACTTGGATTAGTGTATAATAGTCTCACCAATCGTTCATATCATTTGGAGAATGAAAAGTAAAGCTTTGGGGTTTAAAACTCACTTTAGAGGATTAAATCCTCTCCTGCGAGGTTGCGTTTTTCTCGGACGATTTGGAAGCCTTCCACAACTCCGATTCCTGCAAACCAGACCTTCACGGATTCCTCGTCTTGAGAGCTTTCTGTGGGTATCTCACACGCCTTAATTGGATTTGTAAAACTCGAGATATCGACCAAACAGTCTCAGCACTCTCACAGCTCGAGTTCACAGACCTCTGCTCGTTCCAGCTCGATTTTTGTAAGATAAGCCTTCTCTCCTCGAACAAAGACCACTCAATTGAGATAATAGACTTCAAAGGCTATCCAAGGACATATTATTCACGTTGTTTGGTCGAGTATAGCTTCTATAATGAGAGGAGACAAACAGCACACCAATTTGTGCGAAAATAAGGATGGTGGCCCAAGTTTTGATTCCTATCAAGTCATGTGCAGCTCCCCTCCATTATGGACGGCCAAGGTAGGTCTTCTAACCCATTTTTATTTGTTTTGCAGGTACTAATATCATGTGGAGTGGTTCCCAATTGATCCCATTAAATTTGGGGTCCAAAATATCTACCAATACTTCCAAAAATGGGAAGATGGGTCCTATTGTTTTGTCTTTGTCAAAGATGTCTTCTTGTACTCATCCTAATTTATTTAGAACAAGTCAACTTCCTAAATCACATTATTGCTCTCCAATATGTGTAGGCTCATCCCAATAATTTACTTGATGGATATTTTAGAAGGAAAATCCTACTCCCATTATTTAGCTCAATAATGCCAAAGATGGGGTTATAGACATTTGTATTCTCCTTTAATCATTCTTTCACTATTTTGGTAATGTTGGGCTTTTTTATTTATTAATAAGTCCCGAGTAAGTATTTGCGAAACCCGACACTAATGTACGAGTTTGAACAGTACGATATCCAACCATGCACTACGTAGAACATTGATCGTTTTACAAAATGTTTGGGAATCGGAAATCCAATACATAAGCTATGAATATTCAAATCAAATTTCCAAGGACATTCGGGTGCGGTGTCACAAGTTCACCCCCCCTTAACAGGAATTTCGTCCCCGAAATTCACAGCTCTACTCGAATAGGAAAGCATACTGCTTCCTCATCAAAGCCTCTGTTTCCCATGTCTCTTCTTCGACCCGATCGCTCTTCCACAAGACTTTAACCATTGGGACTTCCTTGCTCCTCAGTTTCTTCACCTTTCTATCGGTGACCTTGATAGGTTGAACAGAGTAGTTCAAATCCTCACGTACCTCTACAGGTGGCTTCTCCAATACGTGAGAGGGATCATGCACATACTTCTTAAGCATGGATACATGAAACACATTATGTATCTTCTCTAACTCAGGAGTCAACTGTAGACGATATGCTACGGCCCCAATCCTCTCTATAATTCTGAATGGACCTATATATCGTGGGTTAAGTTTTCCTCGGGTTTGGAACCGAATGATCCCTTTCCAAGGAGAAACTTTCAAGAATACCTCGTCATCAACCTTAAACTCTAAGGTTCTTCGACGCTTATCTGCATAACTCTTTTGTCTATCCTGAGCCGCCTTGAGTCTCTCTCGAATTAACTTCACCTTTGATTTGGTGACCTCCACCAACTCAGTACCCTCGAGTTTGGCCATGCCAACCTCGTCCCAGCATAACGGTGTACGGCACCTCCTCCCATACAATGCCTCGTATGGAGGCATGCCGATGCTTGCCTGATAACTGTTGTTATAGGCAAACTCCACAAGTGCTAAGTGGTTGTCCCAACTCCCCTGGAACTCCAATGCACAAGCCCTAAGCATGTCTTCTAGGATCTGTATAACCCTTTCAGACTGCCCATCCGTCTGTGGATGGAAAGCAGTGCTGAACTTCAACTTCGTTCCCATAGACTCCTGGAATTTCGGCCAAAAACGTGATGTGAATCGTGGGTCTCTATCAGATACAATGGTCACCGGGACCCCATGCAGCCTCACGATCTCATCCGTATACAATTTGGCTAACCTCTCAAGTGGGTAGGTAGTGTTGATAGGCAAGAAGTGTGCACTCTTTGTGAGCCTATCCACAACGACCCAAACCGCGTCATAGTTCCTGATAGTCCGTGGTAAGCCTACCACGAAATCCATAGTCACGTGCTCCTACTTCCATTCAGGGATGGAGAGTGGTTGCAATAAGCCTGCTGGGTGCTGATGTTCTGCCTTAACTTGTTGACAAGTAAGGCACCGACTGATGTACTCGGCTATTTCCCTCTTCATTCCAGACCACCAGTAACTTTCCTTCAAATCACGGTACATTTTCGTGCCCCCCGGGTGCATGGCATAAGCCGATGAATGAGCCTCCTCTAAGATGGACTTTCGGAGCTCATCATCTGACGGTACACACACTCGGTCACGAAATAACAAGAGACCATCATCTCTTTCCCTGAAATCCTCCACCGGCCCCGCTTGCATGCGTTCCCGGACCTTCATAAGTTCTTCGTCGGCTTCCTGACCCTTCTTGATCTCATCAAGTAAAGTGGGTCTCACCTCAAATCGTGCCAATAAGGCACCATCGCTGGTTACCTCCAGTTGGGCTCTTAATGCCCTCAAATTAGTTATCAATGCCCCAGACGAGCTCTTCCGGCTCAAAGCATCTGCCACCACGTTTGCCTTGCCTGGGTGATACTCTATCACTAGATGGTAGTCTTTTATCAGCTCCATCCACCGTCTCTGTCTCATGTTTAACTCTTTCTGAGTAAACACGTACTTCAAGCTCTTGTGATCAGTGTATATGTGACATGTCTCCCCGTAGAGATAATGTCTCCATATCTTCAGTGCAAATACCACTGCCCCGAGCTCCAAATCATGAGTAGGATAATTCACCTCATGCTTCTTCAATTGTCGTGAAGCATAGGCGATTACCCTCCCATTCTGCATCAGTACACATCCGAGCCCTTGGATGCTCGCATCGCTATAGACATCGTACCCCACACCTTGTTTGGGTAATGCAAGTACCGGTGCCTCAGTCAATCTCTTCTTTAGTTCCATGAACCCTTTCTCACATTTGTCATCCCATACAAACTTAGCTCCTTTACGAGTGAGCTTCGTCAATGGCGATGCCAAAACAGAGAACTTCTCCACGAACTTTCTATAGTAGCCTGCCAATCCAAGGAAACTACGAATTTCCTTGACGTTCTTTGGCCTCTCCCATTCAGTAATGGCTTCTATCTTCTTGTTATCAACAGCAATCCCCGATCCCGAAACCACGTGCCCGAGGAAGCCAATCTCCTTTAGCCAAAATTCACATTTAGAAAATTTGGCATAGAGTTGCTTCTCCCGTAGTGTTTCAAGAACAAGTATCAAGTGCTCCTCATGCTCTTCTTCACTCTTTGAGTAAATCAAGATGTCATCTATGAACACAATCACGAATCGGTCCAAGTATTTATGGAATACTCGGTTCATCAAGTCCATGAATGCCGCCGGGGCGTTTGTTAACCCAAACGACATAACAAGGAACTCAAAATGCCCATACCTTGTGCGGAAAGCACTCTTTGGTATGTCATCTTCCTTAATCTTCAATTGATGGTACCCCGACCTCAAGTCAATCTTCGAAAACACGGTTGCTCCTCGTAGTTGATCAAACAAGTCATCAATCCTAGGCAACGGATACCTATTCTTGATTGTGACCTTGTTCAGTTGACGATAGTCAATGCACATTCGAAGTGTCCCATCTTTCTTTTTCACAAAAAGAACCGGTGCTCCCCACGGGGAGTGGCTTGGTCTAATGAAACCGTTATCCAAAAGCTCTTGCAATTGGGTTTTCAACTCGTTAAGTTCAGCGGGTGCCATCCGGTATGGCGGTATGGAGATTGGTTTGGTACCAGGCTCGACCTCGATCACAAATTCAATCTCTCTGTCAGGTGGAAGCCCCGGTAGGTCTTTAGGGAAGACATCCGGATACTTACAAACCACCCTCACATCATCGACGTTCGTTTCCTCTTTGGTTTTGTCAACCACGTATGCTAGATATGCGTGGCATCCCTTCCTCATCATATTTCTCGCTCTCACGGCGGATATGATACAACTATTTGATTTGCCGCGGTCCCCCTCGAAGCGTAGGGTGTCCCCCTGTGTGCCTTCGAGTTCCAACACCTTTGTGTAGCAATCTACCCTAGCATGATGCTTTTCTAGCCAATCCATCCCTAGGATTGCATCGAACTCCATCATACTCAGCGGTACGAAATCACACGTCAAGGTTTGGCCACCGATTTCCACCATACAAGATGGATAGTAATTGTTTCTTTCAACGTCTTCCCCTAGTGGGGTTGATACCACTAAGGTTTGTGTCATTGGTATTGATTGCATCTCTAAGCTCTCGGCAAACGCCTCACTCACGAATGAACGTTGCGCTCCGGTATCGATAAGGATTCGTGCATCCTTCCCGTTAATCTTTAGTGTCCCTACATTCATGAACCATGTAAGACATCTTTCCTACCCTCCCTACTCATTTATAGAAGGTTGCAATGTTCACACGCACGTTAGGGATCAAGAAGAGGCCTTAACGTCGCAAAACGATGCGAAAAAATCGGGTTTCGGCAATCTGGGTGCCAGGCACGGCGTGTCTGGGGTAGGCACGATCGTGCCTGGCTTGGGGAAACGCCCAGGGTGCCACTGCCTTGGAGGCACGATCGTGTCTGCCTTAGGCACGATCGTGCCTGGGTTGGGAAATCCTGGGGAGCCACTGATTTGGAGGCACGATCGTGTCTGGATTAGGCACGATCGTGCCTGGTTTGAAGAAACACCTGGGCAGCTACTGCCTTGTAGGCACGATCGTGTCTGCCTTAGGCACGATCGTGCCTGGGTTGGGAATTTTCCTGGGCAGCTACTGACTTGGAGGCACGATCGTGTCTGCCTTAGGCACGATCGTGCCTGGGTCCCAGCCGCCTGAAGTTGCCCGAAATCCCCCGGTTCGACCCCAAAACCTCGTGCAATGATCCTAGCGATTAGTATCCTCAATTTATGGACTAATTAAGGATAAACACTAGTATATGAGAGGCAATACCTGCGACGGAGTCCGGGTTAGCTTGAGCATCCGCCTCCGTCATCGCATAGACCCTAGCCTGGGTCCTCCCTTGGTTCACGGATGGCGCGTTGCTCGCACTTGCTCCCCCTTGCCCCCTGCTTGCTTGAGAAGCCCCGGTCTGATTCCGTGTACCCGTCGGGCCACTACTTGGTCCCGATGTCCTTGCCCCGCCCAGTTGTGGGCAATGTGCCTTCAAATGCCCGGCATCCCCACATTGGAAACATCTAGGGGGGTCGCGACATTTACCGGAATGGTTCCTCTTGCAATTGTTGCAACGAGTTACCACTGAGGTCTGTGACCTCGAGCCTTGCCCACTTGGGCCTTGGTTCCCCCTTGATGGTGGCGGTGGTGCCCGGAAAGATCCTCCTCCGTGGTTCCCCCTTTTGTTGGAACCTTGGGAGCCATGACTCTCCCATTTTCTCTTCTTCGCCTCTTCGGCGTCTCTCTTCTTCCGTTCCACCCACTGTTTCTCCCCTTTCAATGCTTGTTCAACCACTTGGGCGAAAGTCATATTAGGCAATTGCGTTGCCCTATCACGTATCTCCAAGTCAAGAGCGTCCCAAAAGTGGTTCACCATGCGGTTCTCGTCACAAGCATACTCCGGTATGTAGTCGGCGAGATCCCGGAACTTGTACTCCAGCTCCTTCACTGACATGTTACCCCCTTGGGTTAGGAGGGTGTATTCCCTCACCTTCTTATTCACCTCGAAATCAGAATAGTATTGGGCAAAGAACTCCCGTTGGAAGTCCTCCCAAACAACGGTCTCACCGTACTTGTTCTTGGTTCCATCCCACCACTTAGATGCCATCCCCTCGAGCAATCTTACCGCAATTCTCAGTTTGAGATTCGGCGCGATTTGCATGTCAAGGGCCGCTTCATTTAGCCTCTTGATCCATTGTGCTGCCACTGAAATGTCCCCTGCTCCATCAAAGGGTTTGCACCCCAAATCTCTTGCTTCTTTGATGTACTTGGAGATCCTTATGGTTGGACCTCCATCATTTTGGCCTCCACGTGGTTCCACATGGACTCTAGATGCACCATGACTTCCTCCTCGTGAAGCCATGCCCGAAGGTTGCCCAGCCCGGCGCCTTCGGCGTTCCCTCCTCTCTTCACGCTCACGGTGATATTGTTGGAGCAGCGCCTCTATTCTTGCTAGGGAGTCATTCTCCCCCTCTTCATCGCTCACATCATCATCATCCCCTTCGTAAGGGGTCTCAACCGGCTCGGTCCCCGGTTGGTAAGTCGAGTCCTCATAGGACCAGTAGGTTTCACTTTCTGTGTCGACATGACCGTCACTCACGGTCTGTGATCGGCCTCCACGGCCAGCTCCTCTAGATGCCCTAGAGGTCCTTCGACTGCCCTGTCCAGTCTCCTCTGGTACACGGCCGGTCGGGTTTCTCCTAGTAATCCTGCCACCACGGTCCATTTCTGAAAGAAATTGGGAAAGAGTCGTTAGACTCGTATCAAATGTCAATTGACGGATAGGTACTTAAGACACATTTTGGCTCGAGTCACTGCCCTACCAATTGCTAAGGGTACCATCTTAACAATTAGAGACCTTGCAACCCAAGTACCAAAAGCTCTCCAAGTACAAAACTTCTATGCTCATGGTTTTCAAAATCTTTTCAAAAAGAGAATTTTGAGACTTCATTATGAAGTTTATGGACTAAGGCTCTGATACCAACTTAATTGTCACGCCCCGGACCTCCCCGGACACGTCAACAATCCGCCGTACAATACGAATAGTCAACCGCAGTCCAACACATTCATATTATACAAGGCGTCATGAATATCATTCACACCTAAGTCATCCATAAACATACATAATAAACAATTGAATACGCAGCGGAAAACATTGTTTAAACAAAAGGGCCACACAGGGCAAACATGAGCACGCAGGCTCTAAAGTAAAATATTCATGAGCATGTTTATTAACGTTCTAAAACAGAATGGAGGAAGCACGAACCAAGTCTTCTCTCCGGGGAAATCACTCGGGCACCGAGCACAGGAAGCAAGCTCTAGCCTCAACCTGAAATGGTGGTGGGACGCCCCCGAAGGGGTCAGTACTCTATACGGCTATAAAGTACTGGTGTGGCAGGCATCTAATAGATATACAACAAGTATTTCGAACACAAGACCCTCAAGTAGGGTGATAGTACATTATGATTGTAACCCTAAGTTACCCCGTTTAAAAATATACTTACTTTATATAAAAGTCAAGTAGTCGGCCCGTGGGCCCGTTTTCATTTGGAAATCACCATTCCCAACCCCGTGGCTATAAGCCACGACAACTCCTAGAGTCCAACCCTAGTACATGACATTGTATTCTAGAGCTCGGCTCTACTACATCACCATACAATTCATATACCTCGGGTCAATTTCCTTACCTTGCGTTCTAGAGCTCGGCTCTATTACATCACCACGCAAGTCCTAGAGCTCGGCTCTAGCTATACAATACATAGACTCCAAGTCTACACCTTACATGCATTCTAGAGCTCGGCTCTATTACATCACCATGCATTAAGGTCCAATTCTCAAGCAACCCTATGCCTAGAATTGGCATATCATTAAACTACCTTGGGTCATCCTTAAAGACTTCCCATAACTTAACCTTAGTTCCAAACTAAGTTATTATATACACTTGAACTATATTCAAGTACCTTTCGTACAATCCAATCCCTAGGATCAATTTAATCAACAAGTTCCAATAATCACTAACTAGTATTTCAATACTATTAAGATTATTGTTATCATACCATTATCCTCATTATTTGTAATTCTCTACATATTTATAATTATGTAGCAGCAACTTAAGTATTCAATCTCAATACACAAATATTCATTTATGTATCCACAATATTCATACATGAGCAAAATGCCCATTTTCACAAAATAGTTCATTTGTACTCATTTAATCTCATATTATTCATACCTTCTCAAATCATTTCAAATTTCATTCCTTGGCAACTATATCAATATTTCATCAATATATAATCATCATAATCCATGAAAAATCATGATTTAAGCATTTAGGTAATCTCGTGCTTAACCTACAAGTTGTAAGCAATTAGATGTCAATCCTCACCTCAATTGAGCTTTAAACTTTCCCTTCTTGGTCCAATGGTCAAAGCTTTGGTCAAGGTGGATTTGGAACTGATTCCTTGCTCAAATATGAGTGTTAAACAGCCTCCTCAAAGTGCTAGTTCAACCCTTAATCGTTGATACGAAAACAGCCCCTAGAACGGGTGTTTTCCGGCTAACTCGATTCCTAGTTTTCCAATATTTGCATCTAGGTTAGTATCTAACCTTTACATCAATAAAATAACTTTATAAGGACATATTATACACTTGGATTAGTGTATAATAGTCTCACCAATCGTTCATATCATTTGGAGAATGAAAAGTAAAGCTTTGGGGTTTAAAACTCACTTTAGAGGATTAAATCCTCTCCTGCGAGGTTGCGTTTTTCTCGGACGATTTGGAAGCCTTCCACAACTCCGATTCCTGCAAACCAGACCTTCACGGATTCCTCGTCTTGAGAGCTTTCTGTGGGTATCTCACACGCCTTAATTGGATTTGTAAAACTCGAGATATCGACCAAACAGTCTCAGCACTCTCACAGCTCGAGTTCACAGACCTCTGCTCGTTCCAGCTCGATTTTTGTAAGATAAGCCTTCTCTCCTCGAACAAAGACCACTCAATTGAGATAATAGACTTCAAAGGCTATCCAAGGACATATTATTCACGTTGTTTGGTCGAGTATAGCTTCTATAATGAGAGGAGACAAACAGCACACCAATTTGTGCGAAAATAAGGATGGTGGCCCAAGTTTTGATTCCTATCAAGTCATGTGCAGCTCCCCTCCATTATGGACGGCCAAGGTAGGTCTTCTAACCCATTTTTATTTGTTTTGCAGGTACTAATATCATGTGGAGTGGTTCCCAATTGATCCCATTAAATTTGGGGTCCAAAATATCTACCAATACTTCCAAAAATGGGAAGATGGGTCCTATTGTTTTGTCTTTGTCAAAGATGTCTTCTTGTACTCATCCTAATTTATTTAGAACAAGTCAACTTCCTAAATCACATTATTGCTCTCCAATATGTGTAGGCTCATCCCAATAATTTACTTGATGGATATTTTAGAAGGAAAATCCTACTCCCATTATTTAGCTCAATAATGCCAAAGATGGGGTTATAGACATTTGTATTCTCCTTTAATCATTCTTTCACTATTTTGGTAATGTTGGGCTTTTTTATTTATTAATAAGTCCCGAGTAAGTATTTGCGAAACCCGACACTAATGTACGAGTTTGAACAGTACGATATCCAACCATGCACTACGTAGAACATTGATCGTTTTACAAAATGTTTGGGAATCGGAAATCCAATACATAAGCTATGAATATTCAAATCAAATTTCCAAGGACATTCGGGTGCGGTGTCACAATCATGCTATCTACACTTACACCCTATTGGGTTGCTATATTTCCGTCTTATCATCTATTGTTATTTTTTAGTAAACACTGAACTTTTAATTATGTGTGTAATTATGTAATAATCAGAATAAGTAAGCATAAAATTACTTTATAGATGAAATGGTTGAAGTTGCTAAAGAGGGGGATTATACCTTTTCCCCACATAAATTTTCGTTAACTTTACTAGTGATACGTACTATTATAATTATAAAATTGGTTATGATTCAAGTGAGACATGCATATAGTGTAAGAAATGAGAATGAATCTCAACCGTTACATTTTACAATGTTGAACTAAAACTATTTCATGTTGTACCAAAACAGCGTTGCACAAACCCTAGGTGACATCGCCTCCCTTTCCAGTCTCTTCCATCGAAGAGATGGTTTGTTTCCGGCTAAAGCTTGTAGCGTAACTTGCTCGGCAACGTGTTCTATGCATTTGTAAGAGTTGTTTTCTCCTGGCCGGCGTTGATAGTTTGGAGAAGGTGAATTGGGATTAACGTTGAAAGTTCTTGTGGTTGTGATTGGGAGCTGACATTTGTGCAGGGATCTGGGCTTAGGGATATAGATCTACTCAGGCGGTTTGCACACATAGGAAGTACGGAGGAGGATGCAGAATTGATGCGGAGCTTGGTTGGTGGGCTGATTGCGAGAGGGCGTGCGGCTGCAAACAGGAAGGTGGAGTTTGGCGGCAGCGCTGCAGTTGAGGGCTGAGTGGGCCAGGGAGCGATATGATTGTGAGGCACATGGCTAGGGTAGGAATCTACAGACAGAGGCGGAACACATGACACGACCTCCTCCTGAACCACCGCCGTGGAGTGAACACCAGTCTTGAGCTGTTTCAAAAATTATTGTTGTCTTTTCCTTAAAGTTGTCTCGATTTTATTTCTTCCTGATTATGTTTATCTGGGATGACTCTTGTTCTTTGTTTACTTTTGGTATGTGGCAAGTACAACATAAGATAAATGCCGAGAATACATCTTCCATCATGATTGACTTACAGTTGCCCATGTGGGGATTAGTGAATCATATTGTTCATGAGTGGGTGATATGGTCTGAGTCCGGTCCCAGGGTGTATGATTGAGTAATGTGTAGGGTGGAGTTAGGGGTACACATAATTTGTACACAAATTTTGTACACTTGTTTGTCCCTCACAGACAAGTTTTCTGTCTCGAGATGAGTTGTCTGTGGGATTAACGTTGAAAGTTCTTGTGGTTGTGATTTGGAGTTGACAACTCATCTCGAGAAAGACAACTTGTCTGTGAGGGACAGACAAGTGTACAAATTTTGTGTACAAATTGTGTGTACCCCAATCTTTTTTCAATGTGTTATGGTCGTTCTTGCTTGTCTTTTGTGTCTGGTTTTGCTGCGGTGTGGTTGGATTCGATTATATTAATATAAGCTATTTTCTCTCAAAAAAATGTTGTACCAAAACAATTTCACGCTGCAATAGACAAATGTAATACGTAGTACATATATTTCAGAATTATTTAAGGAAATATCATCATGCTAGGTTGTGTATTTCAGTGCAATATGAAATATTTTTTACTACAACATAGTCAAATTCAACGGCCGAGATTCATTCTTATTTCTCACCTAAAACCATCTTCTTATTTGAACCTCACCTTATAAAATTTCCATATTTAAGCGTATTAAAGGAGTGTCTGCGATTGCTACTACTTTAAAAAAGTGATTTTTAAAGTGATTTTAGAGAAAATGATTAATAGTAAAAGTCGGTAGTGTTTGAAAAAAAAGTGAGTCTTAAAAGGTAAAAGTTGGTGGTGTTTGATAAAATAAGTGTCTTTTGTGTTATAGAAAAAGTGAAAAGCAGTTTAAAGCATCACTCCAATTGCTTCCAACTTTTAGCTTTTATGTGTTTATTTAAACAAAAATTGTCACCTAAAAACACTCATTTCAACATTTTTTAAGCCAAAAGTTGAAAATCACTTTTTTAATTTTCTGCAAACACTCCCGATGTTGTTTGAGTCCCGATGTTGTTTGAGTTATACCTTTACAGAGTGAGTTGAACTTAGTAAATAGAGACAATTATTTTATATAGCATTTTTGGATGAAGAATTAAACTTGACTATATCTGAAATTAATCAGCGACTCAGAAATGTTACTAATTGTAATATTTCAATTTGTCCCTGTAATTAAATGTAAATTTACGTCAACTTTGCCCCATTATTTAAATTTTATCTGGTTTTTGTCAAATTTTTTTATAGTAATTTTACCATTTTCAGTTGTTAAGCTTGTTACATCACCTATGTAACCAAACAAGTCTACTTCGTTCAACATTTCAGTCCAACAACTTCTATCAAGGATGTTTTCTTTTGGATTGTTTTCAGTCCCAGACCAAACCAGACCAAACTTAAACAGACCAAACCAAACCAGACCAGACTTAAAAACACTAGACCAGACCAGACTTAAACAGACCAAACTTAAACAAACCAGACTAGACCAGACTTCCGTAGTTATAAAATACACAGAGACCAGACGTTTACCAGACCAGACCAGACCAGACTTAAACAGACCAGACCAGACTTAAACAGACCAGACCAGACCAGACTAGACCATCAAATTTCAGTCCAAAAGAAAACATCCCAAGTGATAGACACCAGGCTTCATCTTTAACTCATTTTTCTAAACATAGCTTGGGCCAATTAAGCCAAATTCATACTCCCTCCGTCCCGTTGGAATGTTCCCGGTTTGACCTACACACATATTAAGGAAATAAACTTACCAGAGGATAAATTTTACTGTTTGGACACTGTTTGACACTGTTTTGCACTGTTTGACACTGTTTTCATGTAGGATAACTTTCCATTTAGGAAATGAGAACTTTCCATTGGGACATCCAAAAAAGGAAAGTGAGAACATTCCAACGGGACGGAGGTAGTATTTATCAACAGGCCCTCGACGTATTTAAAATTTGATCCCAATTGACACATATTTGAATCATAATATATAATTAAGTTGTTCGATTATTCAATTTCTAGCCTATCAACTATTTGTTTTATCAAATACATATTTGAATCATAATATATAATTAAGTTGTTCGATTATTCAATTTCTAGCCTATCAACTATTTGTTTTATCAACTATTTGTTTTATCAAATACATAACTTTTAATTACGCGTGTTGAATGTCGTAATAATGAAAATAAGTAAAGTTGAAACATATGATAATCTATTTATATATAAGAAAAGAAATGTCTCATAAAAATACAATATTACCCTTAATTCTCTCCTTAATTCTCTCATTTCATATAGCAATGCCACATGTCCATTTTACCTCAAAAGTACCGAATTCTCCAATGGTATAGAAAGGGAGCAGCCGCACGGGATGCAATTGGTGGGGCCCAATATATAAAAAACCCCAATTTTCTTTAAAGTGTTATAACCTTTTCATTTATAATCCATTTTTTTTACAAAAATATCAAAATTCATAATTTTTTGTGATCTTTCATTTGAGATCAATATTGAATATATAAAAATATAATTTATTAAAGGGCTCTATAATTATGCTTCAAATTACTATACATACATTTTTTGATCTATTTTGCTGTCAAAATTGGGAAAGTCACTATAGGTGATCATTTTTAGCTACATTTCGTAAAATGTTTTTCTTTATTTCATTAATAAAAGTAATTTAAATTAAATTTATCCATACACCAAAAGATTCAACTAAATCAACCACTGCTCTCAGAATTTCATCCATTTCAACAGATTCAACTAATTTGAGTACTACTAAACGGTCTCTAAAATCAAAATCAGACCATGAAAGGAAAAATCTAAAAGTACTAAATTTATTTAAGAATCAAAAGAATCAATTTCAATCAATTCAGCCACTTCTGTTAAAATTTCATCAATTTCAAAAGAATCAGGTGAAGTGGCCAATTTCAGTGTTACTAAACTGACTCCAAATTTCAAAATTAGAACATGAAAGTAACAATAGATCAGTGGCTAATAAAAAGGGACTTTTTGAAAAACGACTATTAGAAGTAAACAACTGAGAATCTTACAAAAGAGTTTCAGATGATTCCTAATGTAACAATTGGCTAAGATTCATTTACTTTTTTACGTACTCAACCACAATCTCACGTTTTCAATTTATTCCCACATTCATAAACTCCGATCCAAGTCAAACCGGGAAGAATTTTATGAGACGGAGGGAGTATCATCATCATCATCATCATCGTCGTCGTCGTCATCGTTGTTGTTGTTATTGTTATGGTTGTTTTTGGTGTTATTAATGTTATTATTATCATCAGTGAATCAAATCATCTTTAAAAGTAACAAGAATGAGATAGACTTACAACAGAGTTTCAGATGATTCCTGAATAATATCTTTATAATATGTAAGTGACTCGAAAATATAAACATACTTGAATTTGGTTACTATTGTGGACTTCCAATTTTGTACATACAAACACGATAGACTTATGAGCACCCTCTATTGATCAAATATTATTCCTGAAAAGATCTCTATAATGAACACAGTGCTAGAAAGAGTATCATACAGTGTCTTGACTTCAAGTGTTTTTTAAAATCATGTTCACAGTATCATAGTTTTGGATGAGAGAGAATCAAAGTTGATTTATCAATAAATGACGAAATGATATGGTTCTTACAAAAAATTTATTTGTTCACGAGTCAATGGACCATGAGTGAAGCACTAGAGTACATTATCAACTCAAATAAGAAGCCAAATGAAAATAAACTTGCGAATCAAAGGTTCACTCTTCATGATAATAAACCTGCATAGTAGAAGTTCTTGCAATAGAAAAGATATATTCTGTATGAAAAATACTCAAAGAACTAACAATCTAATGGTGGAAAGTTAATCAAAATGGAATATAATTATGTAATCACGTAATGAAAATGTGGAAGGCGCCACAGCATGAGGACTAAGTTACAGTCCAGAGATTTCCTTTGGGTATAGTCTTAGGCTTTCCTTTCCTATACTGTTTTATTTTCTCTTTTGTTTTCCTTTTCGCATTGTACAATTTACTTTTATTTATTCTATTTACTTCTATTCCATTTAATTCTCTCATTTGTTATAGCAATGCCACGTGACCATTTTACCTCAAAAGTACCGTAGTGGTCTAGCTCTCCTTAATTCTCTCAAAATTTTCTCTCTTCCATATGTAGTGCTTTTAGGTATAACATAAGTCGACTAATAATTGAACGGGAGAATTTTCTCTCTCATATGTAGTTTTTTTAGATATGACAAGATAAGCTTGCTTGCTAATAATTAAGCGAAAAATTTCTCTCTATCATATGTAGTGCTTTTAGTTATTAAAAGATAAAGTTGCTAAACAGTTGAGCGGGGGAATCATCACATATGTAGTTCTTTTTAGGACCTGTTTTTTAAAAAGAGATTCTGCTTCTAAAGTTGCTAGAATTTTGCAACAACTTCTGCTTTTAAAAAAGTGCTTTTTTTAATGAAATGGAGAGAAGTGATTAAATAAAAGTTGATAGTGTTTGAGAAAAAAGTGATTTTGAAAAGTAAAAGTGGGTAGTGTTTGGTAAAATAAGTGTTTTTTGTGTAATAGAAAAAGTAAAAGCACTTTTGACGCGGAAGCCGAGAAAAATAAAAGTTGTAGTGTTTGGGAAAATAAGTGTTTTTTAAGGCCAAAAGCTGAGAAGTGCTTTTTTAAAAGTAGTTGCAAACCAACCCTTAGTATAAGATAAGTCGACTAACAATTAAAAAGTATATCTTTTTCTCTCATACATAGTGCTTTTAGGTATAAGACAAGATAATCCGGCTAACAATTGAGTGAGAAATTTTTTTCTCATATGTAGTTGTTTGAGGTATAACATGATAAGCCAACAAGAATTGAGCAGCATATGTTAGCACTAATTTACTAATGAATGACAAGTTATTATTTAACTAATATTCGTAACCTTAATATTCATTGTTATCACTTAAACTTTATGTCACTCACTTATTGTACTCACTTTTTTAGAAAATTATTTTATTTTAAAATTAATCTAATCATGAAAATGAATAAGTGGCAAATTCTAATGAGTAGTGTCAATTATTTTTCCTAATATACTCTTCATTGAATATATATTTTATGGGCTTATATTTTATAGTATTAGCTTATTGAACTACTATTTTTTTTCGAAAATGTAGAATCCTAAAATGTTGTTTTTATTTTAATATTTAATTACATCATCATTAAAAATATAAACACCAAATGCTCTATCCCGTGCGTATGCACGTGTACTATACTAGTACTTTTTGTAAATGAATTAACTGAAGTTACTATATAAAAGCCTTTTATTTATTTTTTCATGTATTTGTTTTTAATGCAATACTCCGTATATTTTAAAAGTCATATTTAAAATTTACTAATGAATGACAAGTTATTATTTAACTAATATTGGTAACCTTAATATTCATTGTTATCACTTAAACTTTATGTCACTCACTTATTGTACTCACATTTTTAGAAAATTATTTTATTTTAAAATTAATCTAATCATGAAAATAAATAAGTGGCAAATTCTAATGAGTAGTGTCAATTATTTTTCCCTAATATAGTCTTCATTGAATATATATTTTATGGGCTTATATTTTATAGTATTAGCTTTTATTTTAATATTTAATTACATCATCATTAAAAATATAAACACCAAATGCTCTATCTCGTGCGTATGCACGGGTACTATACTAGTACTTTTTATAAATGAATTAACTAAAGTTACTATATAAAAGGCTTTTATTTATTTTTTCATGTAATTTTTTTTAATGCAATATATTTTAAAGATTTAGCTCATTCATCCGTTTGGATTACAAATTTACCTATTTGAAAAAATTAAGCCGATTGATCCGATTTACGTAAACAAACGTGCGCATCATTTTCACATTTTGAAAGAACCTGTCGGGTCATTTAATGGATCTCCAAACCTGTCAATGGATGCTTTAATTTCAATCACAGGGAGGATTAATATTTAAAAACTAAAAGTGGATACTAATTTTTTTCAAAGCCGTATTTGTCGGAGACAATAATGATAATACAGTTTCTATAATTAATTTTTGTATGGATTTGTGTATAATACTCCGTAATAAATAAATAAAAGCCTAAAATTTATTGACAAAAGAGGAGAGAGAAGCGAGCTGAGAATGTTGCGTAACATACGATACGCTATATATATTTATACTGTGAGAAGATATATACAAGAAATGTATCTCCGTATATTTAGAGAGAGAAACTCGGGAGAAGAAGATGGAGATGGGGAGATTCACATATATATACAGCGCGGTCCCCAAATTTAACGCCGCTTGAGATAGAGATAGAGATAGAGAGAGAAATCAGAGTGCCGGCGGCAATGGGAGACTCGTGCGGCTCTGTGTCGGTGGACATTGATACCATCTCCGTCGCCGGAAAGGTTTTCTTCCTCTTCACATTTATCTCCGTTAACGCATGTAAATGTCTATGAATATATCTCTGTTTGTATAAACGAGCTTTGAATTGTGCAATGGTTTCTGAATTTCTGCGCACATTTCACCCCTTGATTTATGTGTAAAGTTTGCGAGATTTTGGGTAATTTCGTGTCCGGGAAAATTAGAGTTTCTTTTGTTTTTCAAGTTTCTTTAAAGTTCAGTGCAAGAGAGCTCGTTAAGCAACATTTTAATGCGGTTTGATTGACATGTCTATTGAGCTCTGAATCTGGGATGATATGTACGGGTTCTCGCGAATGCCTAATAGGAGTAATTTACTCTGCTATGGCTCTTTATGGATAGATTAATCTTTTCTTGGCAAATAAAAGAGTTTGAGCTTTTACTCTATCAGGATATTAAGTTTGCTTCAATGATTTAACCTTACCTGAATGTGGGTTGTCTTCATCTATTCATATAAAGGCAAAACGTTTCTTTTTTTGGTGGTCTATGAAATTTCGTAGTGCATCAGTTTCAGCAGAGATCCGTTTAGATAGAATTCTCGGTACTTAGTATTCTTGTTAAATATTGGCATTTAGTATGTTACGTGTTAGGTCAGTTTGCTTTTGAGACTAATTACCTTTCTACTTTTATAAATCTTGTTGCTTCCCAATTAACAATCCCAACAGGTCTTAGAAAAACCATATTTCAAGAAAAGAATCATTTTCTTTTTATCCATTAACACAGGAGTGTAAAATTCTCGGGAACTTGTTGGTATTGTGAGATATGGCCTTCTTTATCAATGCTCATATTAGTTGTTTTCTATTTTTGAGAGGGCTCAGTTCAGTGCCGTATCCAGAAACTTTGGCGAGTGGGGGCAAACTTGACTACAATTTAGTCTCATATTTCACAAATAACAAATCACATTATTAATATTGTTTGATTAAATTTAGTTTATAATATCTATGTACAAGTATGAAAAAAAAAGAAGATTAATTTATATTACTGGTGTGTAAAGATGTAATTGCAAATAAAATGTAATAAATTTACCTAAATATAAGTTAAACAATCTTAAACATAACATAATTTAGTGAATTTTTTAGCCTTTCATTCTTTTAATATTAAAGAAAACACTTCTAATCCTATTTTAGAATTTTTTTCTACATTTAACTCTTAATTTGAGCAATTTCTTGTAAAAATTTGGACATATATATAGGGGTTGAGTTGGGGTTGAGTGGGGGCAGCTGCCCCCGCTGCCCCCATAGTGGATACGCCACTGGCTCAGTTTATATATAAGCCATTATATAATCATTTTCTAATTTTTAAAATTTCTAATTTTGATTTTGTTGTTTCATGTGATCCGGGTGAATAATCCTCACCTTTGACCAGACTGTAAAGTCCAAGAAGAATATTCATTTACCCGTGAATCTATAAGATAATACGAATAAATAGTTAATTTTTATTATCCGGAACTAGAAGATACTTTACTTGTGCTTGAGCAAATTCTTTTTTTCTCAGCTGGCTTATAGAATATTGAGATAAAAGAAACCATGAAGAAAGGGACATAAGTCACATTACTGCTGTATCTTCAATTGGAAGCTTTATCATCACTGGCCTATGTTATACTATGTTACGCTATGGTTAGTTACTTTACTGATTAGTTTTTAAATGCACTTTTTTTCTCAGGAGCATATTGTTAAAACTGGCAACGGTTCCATCTCTGTAACTGTTTTTGGAGACCCAGACAAGCCTGCTCTTATTACTTATCCTGATCTGGCTTTGAATTGTAAGGGCATTAATTTAATTTTTCATGGCTTACCTGCAAAATTTCATGACTTCCCATCAATTCCATATTGTGTAATTTTGCCAAGAACCAAAACCCTTTGTTTTCTTTTTCTGGAAGGTTTTGCCACATGCCCACCGCTTAACTGCTTAAGTAACCTATATCAAACTTTTTTAACAACTTCAAATAATGAATTCCTAAAATCTGTTGCTTTTTAGCGTGTTTGGTCAAAATATGAATTTCTCCTAGGCGCTCCTAATTTATCTATTTGTTTGATGTTTTTGAACAGATATGTCATGTTTCCAAGGGTTGTTCTATTGTCCAGAAGCATTTTCTTTGCTACTGCATAATTTCTGTATATACCACATAAGTCCTCCTGGACATGAGGTCTGACCTGGTCTATATGATTGCCTTTTTATTAAACATTTATAATACTCACATTTGTTCTAATCTGCATTTCTGGCAAGAGCTTTTGCAGTTAGGAGCTGCAGAAATTAGTCCTGAAGAGCCAGTATTATCTGTAGATGATTTAGCAGACCAGATTGCAGAGGTTCTAGATTACTTCAGGTATTTATAGTGTATATTTCTATGTTGATATTGAATGAAGACATAAGTATAATTTGTAAATTGAAGCTTGTGTAACTTTGTTCTGAAATTCTTCATTCCTTATGCAGACTCGGTGCAGTTATGTGTATGGGAGTTACTGCTGGAGCTTATGTTCTTACTCTGTTTGCAGTAAGTTATTACTTTTTTCCAAATTCTTATTCTTGGTTAGGAAATGGTCTTGTTTGCTGAGACAGATGTTTCATACCACAGATTAAATACACAAAACGTGTTATGGGTCTGATTCTTATTTCTCCTCTGTGCAAATCACCCTCATGGACAGAATGGCTATGTAATAAGGTATATTTCTTCCTACCATATACTTGCAGCGTTGATGTAAATGAAAACTAATATGTTTTTCTCCATACTTGTTGCAAAATTGACAGGTTATGTCAAATCTGCTGTACTTCTGTGGCATGTGTAGTTTCATTAAGGAATTACTGCTCATGCGGTACTTTAGCAAGGTGCTCTTCGCCTCATATTTTGATCTTGTTTTTTGAAAGGATACTTTGAACTTGTTAAATACAAGTAAACAATTTGCTAATCCCATGATATTAAATTGCAGGAGGTTCGAGGTAGTGTAGAAGTACCTGAATCAGATGTAGTTCAGGCATGCAGAAGAGTAAGTTCTTCAGCTTTTCTAATCTTCCTTACTTGAATTATTACTTATTTATTTTATTAATTAAAATATAAAACACTATGGAAAGCTGGGATTTTGCAGGTTTGCTTAGTTTAACACAGCAGTATATCTAAATTTATGGCCTATGTGATCTATATTGCAGTTGCTTGGTGAGAGACAAAGCCCAAATGTCTGGCGGTTTCTAGAAGCTATCAATGAGTATGTTATTTTTTCCCCAATAATTAGACATTATATTTGAATTCTGCCTTGTTTTTCTCATTTTACTTTATTCTCACTTGGTGATCTGTTGCTAAGAACTGCCTGACATGATAAATATGTTTACTGTGTGTTCCTATTCACTTGGTGCTTGATTTCAAGCCCTCTTTTAATGAAGTTTTAAAAAATCAGATTCTTAATGGTTTATGACTGACTATATGAAGTCAGATTGGAAACATTCTCTCTCTATGCCACGGAAATCGTATTTCCAATGGCTAGTGGGGAGCATTAGTTGCTAAAACAATATGAGTTGTAAGATTTAATCGCACGTCTTGCTTTGGCAGGAGACCAGACATCACAGAAGGCCTACGGAAATTGAATTGCCGTTCATTAATATTTGTTGGGGAAAATTCTCCTTTCCATTTGGAGGCTCTCCATATGACTTCAAAGCTTGATAGAAGGTTCAGTGCCTTAGTCGAGGTATGCCAAAAATCTAAGTTCAGTTAATCTTTTTCTGAAAAATGTAAGTTTCAAAAAACTCGCCTAGCTCTGGCTAGACACTGCTTCATAGCTTATTAATCGCTAGGTCTCCCCATGGCTTTACTGAGTATTTTTTTTAGAACGTTCTCTTAGATGGTTAAGGATCCGTTTGGATCCTGGAAAATGGAAAGGATATAAAATAAAGTGAAACAGCTAGTGTAGTTTCTAAATATGTAGATTTTGGTTATTGAGAATTATTTCTATATTAGTTGCCTACCTGGGAAAATTTAACTTTGTCATGTCTGAACCAATTTGTGAATCATTTTGGGACGAAAGCAGAAATCTGAGTGTAATTTTTTGAAGTTCTTATCACATATCGAGTGATTTTTCTTCGTGTTTTCCGAAGTCATGCCATGTACAAAGCACATTTGCGTTAGCATTAACACCTTCTCCAAACATAGCCTAAAGGTTCCACAATTCATGTGAAGATGCATTTTATGTGTAGGTTCAAGCATGCGGCTCAATGGTAACTGAAGAGCAACCTGACGCGATGTTGATACCAATCGAGTATTTCCTCATGGGGTTGGGCTTTTACAGGCCATCACATTTCAATGTAAGCCCAAGAAGCCCATTGAGCCCTACTAGCCTCTCCCCCGAGCTCTTCTCACCCGAAAGCATGGGCGTGAAGTTGAAACCTATTAAAACAAGAATTTCAATAGAGGTCTGAGAAAGGCAGGGATGATGATTTTGTGTAAGATATGTGTAGCAAAAAACATCCAGAATTGGTTTGAAGTCAGGGTAGACAGAGGGTTACAGGTGGGATTGTAGATATTGGGAATGGATATAGAAGGTGAGAGAAATCATAGAAAAGAATAAGTTCTTTTTTTATTTTTTTACATTTTACATTCCAATCTATATTTTCAGTAGTCATATTTTTAGTCCTGATGTACATGGGTACATGACCGAATAAAAATTTATTATTTTTTTATATTAATGATGATTATATTGATGATGATGATAAATATAATATCACGATGACTTTATCGGGTCACGATTCCACCGTTTTTAATATAAAAACATTCCAATTTTTTCTTATAGTATTCTGGTTTACTATCAGATCAGTTTTTTTTTGCTATCCTCCCTCAATCAGATCTAATATAGTCTAATATACTACGTATACTATAAAAAGGAGCTGTAATAAAAGAAGGGTGCCGTCTAACATGTGGTTCTTCTAGACATGGCGGCGGGACTAAACATAGTGGATATCCAATCATGCTAGTGTGCTACTACCAGAGGCCAGACTGTCATTACGATATTCTATAACCTATGTTTGAGAACCGGACTGGTGGGGTCAAGTTGGTGATCCGGAATGTTAAACCCGGTCTCGGGATTTCTTTTACTCATATAATTTTGGTCTAATAAAATTGCAATATTATCCCTTTACATGTTAGAGAATAATGTGCACCATTCACCTATATGTGTTAGGGTTGGGCTCGGGTCGGCCGGGTCGGGTCCAGGCGGTACCGGTTTTGAAAAAGTGAAGCCCGGTACCGATCCAGAATGCTATGCTAGTGGTTCCTGTCCGGACCCAAGCAGTACCTGGCTCGGGTCGATACCCACCGATTTACGAGTAATTATTATTTTTTAAAAAAAAGCCGTTGAGCCCGGCCGGGTTGGGCCCAAAAAATGAAGCCTGAAGCCCGCTCCTTATAACCATTGGTCCGGCCTCAGGTACTGGGTTAGTACCGGTTCCTGATTGGTGCAAATAGTACCGGTTCTGGGTTGGGTTGCCCGGGCCTCATCCCTGATAATGATATGTGTTAGAAAGAATAAGCTAATGTTAATCATTAATAAAGTTTAAAACTTTTGTTAGTCGAGCAAAGGCATTAGTCGAGGTGACCTATGGGTCGGGGGTGAATCGAGTTCACTCATCACTCATCAGTGAGTGTAAAATGTGTAATGTCAATCTCCAGTTCAGTGGTTATTAGCATATGAAGTAGTAGCGCACCGTGTTAACTGTTAATTAGCTTGGGTTGTGGTTCGATTGTTCGAACAGATAGATTGTTTCTTTCAAGATTTAATTTCACATATCAATTTAGGAGGGCAAAACCAACAGATTATATCAGGTCGGTCTGACGGGAACTGCTTTCAGATCGAAGTCGTTTGGGGTCATTTTTGATGGAATTTTTTGATGAAATTATTTAAGCATGTTCTTCATCGAGACTAATTTATGCCCACCAAATTTCAACTAAAAATTCAATCAGGAAGTCAATCTAATGTGGAATTGAAAAATATTGCGTTGTTTACACATATATACAAAGTGCAATGTTTGATTGCTTTCCCAATTAAATTTATGCTGAAATTTGGTGAGAATAAACTAGACTTGATGAAGAATACACTAAAAAAATTTCATCAAAAAATTCCACAGTAAAAACCCCCAACCAGCTTGGTCAGACGTCGGCTCATGTCAAGCCAACCTGACAAGATTGCCACTCTCAATTTAGAACTTAAATATGAAGGCTATAAGTTTCTTTGCTTGATCTATGAAGCTTTCCCAGGCATTCATTTTACATTCGTCCTATACGGCTATACATCCCATGTAATTATAAAGAATTAGTCCATAAATACAACAAGAAAAAAATCCATATAAAACATTGAATATGTTGGTGCAGTTATTTAAGTAATTAACATTGCATGTAACAAATTATCCCTTTCTACGTTTTTGCACCCTTTTGCAATTGTTTCCGTGTTTTCTCTAAATTTAGGTCTAATCAGTCCCAAACTCCCGGATTAGTCCGGATCGCCAGGCAATTCAGGGTTTAGGTGGATTTGCGGTTTAGTACCTTACCAAACCAGATTTGATGTGTCTCGAGTTAACCCGTCTAGCACTCACAATTTTTTGCATTAAAAAAAAATAAAAAATAGTGCTAGTAAAAAAAATAGTGCTAGTGTTTCTACTAATAGTTACACAATTGAAAACTGAAAGTACAAGCACAAACATTTTAAATAAATTGTTTTTCACAAAGGTAATTTTTTTCCATGGAGCATTCTAACTTTTGCAATTCCTAAATCACTTTTAGTAGAATCTCTAAAATAAACCACTTCTTAAAATAGAATCAAATGCAAAACGCCAGTTAATTTGAGGTTGAAAACTTTCTCCAAACAAACATAAACAACAATTGTAGGAGAAAGTATACTCCGTATATAATTGGGATTGGGCTATTCAGGGTCTATACCGTATGATTGAAATTAGTTACATACTATCCTCAGTTTTTTTAATCAACATGCTGAATTTTACACTATTCACGTGTTTAACTTTGACTACATTTTATGGTATTATTTTTACAAAAATTATTTTTTTTAAAAAATATTGTTCAATTCATCTCATTGCATATTTTCAAAATCTGATTTTTAATTATTTTTTACTAATAGAGATTAAGATATAATTACGGTCAAAGACGTGCGTTGGCAAGTATAAAGGCATAACAAAAGCTAGGCTACGCTCCCAATGTATCAAAACAAAAACAGCACAAAGTAAGCTTATAACAGTGGTAGAAAGTGAGAATTGATCAAAGATTCAAAACCATCACAATAACCATAATAATGACAATAATACTAATGTTAAGGATATTTTTACTTGGTGTTATTTCAATCCTGGACAAGACCAGACCATACTAATTCAGGTCAGACTTTAGCAGTTGTAAAATACACAGTGACCAAACATTTAATAGATCAGACCAATTCAGATAAGAACAAACATAAAATTTCAGTCCAAGTAAAAACATCCTGATACTAATATTACTATTACTAATAAGTAATACGTAGTAATAATATTAAGGAGGAGGTTCTCTAAGCATGACCATGATAGAATCCAAAACAAAATCGAGTCAGTAAGTCACACCCCATATTTCATTTTGCTTTATCCAGAAGGGGATGGCCATGCATCAACTGCATGACCGTAGAGCAATATAACATCCAGATTTATACCGTCATTAACTAATCGTGAATTTAAGGAAATTAAACAAGATCATCAAAGAGATAATAACAATAATAATAAGATTCAACCGATCCGGTGGGACTTCATCCACCATCATAATAAGATTCAACCTCTCTAGTGACCTTCCAATGTTATTCCACACATCTCTCTCACCAACTGATCCAAATATATTAGTGCACATAATGTTACGGTTTTAGAATAATAATATCTCTTAGATTTTACACAACGAAGAATGTGTAATACCTCTAAGAAACTCTTAACACTTCCTCCGGCGAATCTAGTAATAACATCATTGGGACGAATCCCGGCTACGTCAGCCGAAGAGCCTGGTTAAATCTACTCCGTATTTGATAATGCACATATATGTATCAAATCATCCGAGTAGTAAGAAGAATTATTTTAGTAGATGCATAGAGAACGTCAAGAGAAATTTTTAAGAGAAAACTATGAACAAAAGCACTTAGTTTTATGTACTGAACTTTACTTTTAAGAGGGATCTTTTTAACATAATTGGGAGTCTATAGGAGGGGAGCCTTGATGCACCGGTTACGGGGTTTGTGTGTCTGAGAGGTCAGAACTCACAAGTTCACTTCTTGGGAGCAGCCTCTTGTCAAAATAACAAGGGAAGGCTTACTACTTATGCATTTTTGTTGTGGGTCCCTTCTTGCTTACTACTTATGCATTTTTGTTGTGGGTCCCTTCCCCGGATCCACGTCTTTTGGGGACGTGGGACACCAATGTGTATACGACTGCCTTTTTAACGGGAAGCCCGTTCTAGTCTTTCGTCCCAAAGTCTGAATCTGCATCAAGACCGCACTCGCGATAGAATTTTGAAACAAGTTGGAAGAGTGGGGGAATGTATATATATACTATGTACCTCTTCAACCATAGCACCATGGAAGGTAGCGTTTTGGACAACCTTTTCTAGAATGTCCAGGCTCATAGCATAGAGGTTGGTAAGTTCCATAGCTAGCAATGGTCGGTGGATTTGCCTATCTCAATCCAAACATTAACAGTCAGTCACATCAATAATAGTGAACTGCCATTGGGCAAACACATTTGCTATTTTATTATAGGCTTAAATGGGTTTTTGTTCCATGTAATACATGAAATTTCCTTTTTAGTTCCTTTATGATTGAAGGATATTCTTGATCTAGAAAAATTAATATAATGTAGATTGAATAAATCTACGACTAGCTTTTAATTTAAGCTATGTACAACATTTTACAGGCTAATAGCCTGATAGTGAATTTAAGTGAAGTGATACTCCGTTCTAATCTTTCATTTTTAAAATGGGAAAGTTCCCGAAATAGGACTAAAACAGTTTGAAAATTCCAAAATAGGACTGTCATGTTTTTAATTCCCAAAATAGGAGTAATTACTGCCAACTTTGGAAAATACTGGCATGTTTGAAGTTTGGTACTGCCAAAACATGACATTAATTAGTCATATTTTGGGAATAAAAACATGACAGTCCTATTTTCAAACCTTTTTAGTCCTATTTCGGGTAATATTCTCTTTTTAAAATAGGTTCATTGACTATCTGAAGTTAATTCTTGAGTACTTTTGAAACACCAAATAAAGAAAGACAGAAAAGGAAACACATCACAAATCTGAGTGATAAAAAAATAAAAAAGTAATTTTACAAGAATCTAAAAGAAAGGATACTATTTGTAAGAACTAAAAACATATTTAAAATTTTATTATATTTCATTCCAATATGTGGAAGGTCATTGAAACAGAGAGTTAAACTAAAGGATAAATTTTTCCTTGTATAACATTGATGTCCAGAATTTTTGCACAAATGATCTCCAGGGGCGGAGCCAAGGCGTTGGGATGGACTGGAACGATACAAAGAATACTTTTTGAAAAAAAATTACGCATAATTTTTCACACCTAAAATAAATACATTTTTTTTAATTTGGGATGGGCCGGGGCTTAGGTTGGCCCCCTTAGCCCCTCCGCCCCTGATGATCTTGTGGGCAGTGGGCCTGTAAACCTCGAACGACCCTCATTGGTATTCAAACTAGTGTATGTAATGGTTTTTTCTATTATTATTATTGGGAAGTATGTAATGGTTTTTCACTTTTTTGTTTGTTCAAATAAGAAAAGTGAATCAAGTAGGTATACCTGTTTCTTTTAAATTTTTCCCACCATTTGAGAGTTAGAGTGGTGGGCAAAAAGGGAGTGCACGACATGTCATAAAATCATACACCAATAAATTCCCCTTTCGGGTTTATAAGTGGCCCGCCAACACCACCACACTGCAACAACACAAGAAAGTAAGAGAATTGCATATATATATCTAAAACTATGATATATTTGCTAGGTATTAAATTCCGAGGTTTCGAAGAGAGTAGCTCAAAGCTTTATATGTTGGTTTGTATCTATATACTTAATTGGAATGATGACTGAACATCAACAAAGTGAGTAAGAGTATTGAGACATAGAGAGCAGGAGATATTCTTGTGATTCTGCAATTCGCTCTATAAAGTTCTTTATTGATTGATGCTGAAGCAAACAATCAAATAGTTAATAACTTTCAGAGTAAAGAAATCTTAATGAAAGAACATGCAAACTTACTGTAAACTTTAAAGCTACTTACCTATATTCACCAGGAGCAGCCATAAGTGCATATGGCTTTGCATGAAGTTTAAAGCTACTTACCTAAATTCACCAGGAGCAGCCAGCCATAAGTGAATATGGCTTTTTGCAAACAATTGTATGGATATTTTGTCTGTGTGGGAATCTTTCGTTTTGTCTGTGTGTGAATAATTTGACTGTTAACATATATTTTCTGTCGTTTCCACAGCACATAAAGTCCGTCTGGAGATGTGTTTTGTCTGTGTACGTATATGTATTGTCTGTCTATTATTCAAAGCAAAGTAACATTCATGATTCATAAGAAACTAACGTTTACATCGAACCCGTTATCATTCACACACATTACATTAATACGGGATAATAATGTTCAATTAGCCAAAACATAGTACATGACAATCTACATCAAACTAAGGTTTAATTCCAACCCATTATCATTCATACATTCCATAAATACGGGAAATTGAGGAATTTGGTCTGATCCACCATTGATGTCCACTGCAGAAACCTCCTTGCTTGCATATTTGGATTTTGACCTCGGCTGAAAAATAAAAACAAATAAGTATTGTTTTGACATTAAAGTTGTGTGTAACATACATCTTTGTAGTTTGTAGATAAAGGTAAGTACACATTCACCTTTTGTTTCTTCTTTACTTTTTCAAGTGGAAACCCTTTATCCGATTTTTTCTAGGCGCACCCTTGTGTTTTGATGTTTTTGGATCAAGAATTGCATTGGGATGATCGACATGGACACTTGTGCATAATTGGGGTATTTGTGTCATGGCAATGCATATACGTGAATTACCCTTTGAGCCAGTACAATCATTCAATTGCCCTTCCATCCATTGCATAACCATTTCATTTTTCCTCGTCATCAGCAATGCCAATTGCAAAAGCTTCAAACTTCATACACAACTTGTCAAACCGTTGTTGTTCAACCGTAGTGATCCACCCATCATAGTTTATTTTCACTCATATGTATGCTCTTTTCAAATCCCATATCCATCTCCGCATTATGTATCGGTCGGGCAAGATGTCCACTCCATTGCGCATTAGGACCGTAATCATATGTTTACAAAAGACACCTCTACATTCAAATAAATGACAACTACATTGACCTTCATTCAATGTATTGTCATATTCGACTATGTAGTTAGTTGTCTTCGCAAACCCATTAATTGGTTTTACTTCTTTCACATGAAACATTTTTCCATCTTCACATTCAAGTATGTCACAATAAAGCTTGTCGACTACTTCTTCATGAAATTCCTTAAACATCGCAAGTGTGTATAGTCCTTGTACTTGTTTCTCCATTTCAAATATACTAACACACGCTATCATTTTTGTAAATGATTTTGTGTCTGCATGAAACTCTTTTTCTGCCTTGCATCTCAAAGCCCGACCATATTGCTCTAAAAATTGTTTGAGACTTGTTTTGGAGTGCACAAAACCATCAAAAAATGCGTTCATGCTCTCACTTCTTTGTGTGGTTGACATACCCGCCCAGAATGTAGGTTTAAGGTAACAAGGTACCCACCATTGACGTTCGTTGTACATCACCCCAAGCCAATCATCATCTTGGAGTGCATACCTACGAGTCTGCGACAATATAAGCAATATATGTTACACCCAAACTGTTAGTGTGTGCTGGACATAAAATGGTTGTCACGAACAGGTTTTGTCTATTAGTTAAGCATAAGTAATTATATTGTCCCAGACCCAAATGTCTGTAAAAGACAACTATTGTCTATGAGACAGAAACTATTACTTCACTCCAGACAGCAATTGTCTGTCACAGACAACTTGAGTCTATTACATGCAAACAAGAACTACAGTTCACACACCAAATGTCTGTAAGAGACATCAAATGTCTGTTAGACAGAAATATTTAATTAGTATTCAACTAACGGAAGTATTGAATACCTTTCTATAATCGCTTTCCAACCAACTTCAAATGCAGCAGGGGTTTGTGAGTCGTATACTACGTCGTGTATTCCGGACATAATATCATCTTTATCGGTAAACCCTCACAGCTTTTCCGGTAGCTTCTTCATTATGTGCCATAAATACCATCGGTGCCGCGTATTCGGGAAAACAATTTGAATGGCGTTTTGCATGGCGCGATCTTGGTCAGTAATAATTCCGTTGGGGGAACAACCGTTCATACATTCAAGCCAAGCTCTAAAAAGCCACACAAACGTTTGTGTATCTTCACTCGAGATTAGGCCACAACCAAGCAAGATTGATTGACCATGGTGATTAACTCCAACGAACGAGGCAAATGGCATATCGTATTGATTTGTAAGATATGTTGTGTCAAAAGTTATGACCATTAAAGTCCTTGTAGGCATATCAACATCCATTGTCCGCCCAAAACACATTCCGTAATCTTGATTCATCATCCAAATTAATCATAAAGAAAAAATTGGGGCATTGTGCTTGCATCCTACAAAAGAAGTCTTGAATTGCCATTGCGTCACCACTTCCTAATATAAGTTGCCGCATCTTATCTATGCAGTTCCTACAATCCTTTTCAATAAATGAAAGTTCTTCATATCCACTGGCTTTGACAACGGCGGATTTGAAACTCTTATGAACTGATATTCCCGCAACATAATTAATGTCAAGGTTTCTCAACATGTGCGTTGTCTACTTTCTATTACACCGAAATATCATTGCCTTCGTAAGATTCATATCATGATTATGCTCTAAACAGGACTTTGAAATTACCCACCCTCCAAGGTAATTTGTACGTGCTCTTATTCTTGCAAGGCAACCGACCTGCATTGAAGGTTGAGGCTTCAACACATTTTGTGTCCGGCTGGGTCTACTTCCAGCACGGGCACACTCTAAGACAATCGCAATGGTGTTGCCTGTTTTTTTCCCTTGAAGTTCGTTGTCTAACAGGAAAGCCCGCTCTTCTGCCACAAGCTTTGTAGAAATCATAAACGGCCTCTTCACTAGGAAACTCCATACCAACATGGGGGTCTTCATTAATACTCTTTTCTTCCTCTTCGTCTGTTATTCCAAAAAATAAATACATGTTCGTAACAATTTTCAACAACACACAAGGTTTGTAATTGTTCATTACAAAAATAAATACATATTCTTTACAACATGTTGTATGTCCAGACAGACAATAGTAAACATAATTGTTTTTCACAACATTCTTGTGTACATTCAATAAAACAACCACATGTCCAACACTTATACACACTTTTACATAACTACATTAACTATCAATACATACTACAAAACACTCTTGTACCAATACTTGAATGTCCACACAGACGTTATTTATACGCAGACAAACAAATGACATTGTCTGTCAGACAAACATTTTACATATGGGTCAAACAACTATCAAACTATGTTTCAGTAGACAGACATTGCACTTAGAACTTCTCTATTAGACAGACAACCATTTTCATATCCAAAATACACCAAAAAATCAAGAAACCAAAATCAAGAAAATCAAGAAAACAAAACCAAGAAACCAACACATACTCAAGCCTTCGACCTCAACACCTTGTTTGTCATCCTCCATTGAGCTACCATCCAGTTCAACGGCAACCGCCATACAACCATGGTCTGCACCTTCATCACCTAGCTCTCCAAAAGTGAAGCTATCCAAGAGTAAGTCATCAACCCACTGGTTTGGCTCCATTGAACAAGAGTTTCAAGGGAGAAGATGAAGGAAATCACTTTCGTCGTTTCTCGTCACTATAGCTCGATCGTTTCTGCCGATTTTTTTGGGCGGAAATACTTCCAGCAGCGCAGGGGAGGGAGGAGGGGGTTGAGAAGAGAGAAATATTTTGATGGGTGTAAATGATGGTAAAAGTGGGAGGTTTTTATATGGGGTGCCAAAGGTGTACACATTTTGGGTACACCTAGCAAAATTGTAAAATGATAACATTACCCCACCACTTTCTTTAAGTTTGGTCCACCATCACTTTTTGCAAAAGTTCGGATGTAGTTTTGTCCGGTCTTCCGGATGTGATCAAATCTATATAGAAGGATATAGTTAAATTGTAGTTTAAAATAGGGATTTCAAGTAAAAGAACAAAATGCACAAATAAATGCAAAAATTCTGAATAGTGAACTACTAGCATTAAATTTACACAATGAACCATCATAATCATTAATGCAAAATCTGTCTCCACATACAAATTACAACTTGATTGAAGGAATTCGTAGAAAAAAACATACGAATGTACAGAATACACATATAGATTAAGTAATGACATAAAATTAGACTAATTTAAATAAACAATCTCAGACCGATTCCATCAGTTGGGCTGTGTTCCACTGCTCTGGGCCTGGGTAGGCCCACACTCGAGTATAACGGGCCGATAGTACTAGACCAAGCCCATTATCCCAACACGAGGAAAAGTTTGGTCTTAAATCTTAATTGAAAGAAATAAATTTCAATTCATATATTAGGTAGATTTGGGAACAAGTGAAAGTGAAAACCAAATGTGTGTATTTACTGCATATATAAAACTTATGCAGTTAGAACTTTATATCGCAATTATTGAAGCTGCAACTGGGGATATTAAATATCAAGTGAGTTAAATTTGGAACTTAATATCTCAGTTATAGCTTAAAATCTAAAATTAACCAGTCTAGATATTTCACACGTTTTCTGTTTCTGACGTGTATCCGAAAGTGAATTAAATCATAGTTTACATAATTGAATGCTATTTAAATCACAATTTACCAATTTTATTGTCTTTTTTTGTATTAGTGTACAAAGTTGAAATCATATGAGATAAAATAGTGGGTTTCGTTGAAACTATTTAGTATTGTTGCTGAGTGTACAAGTAGCATATGAAGATGTATTTATATAAAACATGTATAAAAAGAGTATATGTATTTTCAAAAAAAAAAGAGTATATGTACTTACTTATAAGTAAGATAGAGCAATATATAAGAGCCGTAGAACGTGATTATTTAATGTGAATGCTTTGATGTTTTATTTTAATTTAATGTAACCTACATTTTAGGAGCTTTATTTAAACAAGACAGCTAGGGATCGAAAGCACATTCCCCGGAATTTGGGTTCATGTATAATAAGCTATAATACACAAACAAAAAAGGTTTTTTCCCAAAAAGTTGTGTGAAATGCAAGTGAAAATGGTCTATCTTCAACAATCTAGTGGCAGATAAATAAAGAACCTGAAAACCATGACACAAAGCACTATTTCATCTTGACACTCATGTATTTATAAAAACAAAACATGGGAGAGAGTTACTCATTCATTTTGAATTACAACATACTTAAAAATGTTTATTTTTAAGTCAAAACAGAATGTTAGAAATGGAATATAAATGTGATGTTCTACTTATAAACAGAATGGTAAGCTCTCAATAAAATAAATCATAGCGGCTAAAGTTCATACTAGTCATACTTATAAAATAGTTACCGTCATTATTGTTTGGTTTCCTTAAATGAAATGAGTAAATGAAGATGTGATGTTGTTTTGTTTATATCTTTCAGTCTGCATACTCCCTGAAGGAGATATGTCATTCTGTTATACATCCCAACAAAATGAGAGATTACAGATAGCACTGCAGGGACGGATCAAGGATTTCGCATCAAGGGGAGCGAAATTTTTTTCGTTTGTGTAGGGGACAATTTTTTTCACTAGTGTAGCGGGACAATTTTTTTCCGCTAATGTAGCGGGGCAAATGTTTTTTGCTAGTGTAGCAGGACCAATTTTTTTTATATATTGTAGAGCTTTGCGGCTAATTTTTATTCAAAAAAATTAAAAAGTACATGCACGATAACATTTAAATTTATTACATTCTAAGTTTAGATAATGGAAAAATAACTTTAAATTTGTAAGGGAAAAATTGCTATATAACCATAAAAAATAGGTCATGTGAAGTTAATAGCATTTATTTTATGTAATGAACTATATAACACTTTTTTTATAAATATAAAGTCGGTAAACATTTAATGCCATATATATCCTCATTCCTAAATATAGTTCGTTACCGCCTGGAGATGTGGGAACGGAGAGCATATTAATTATTTTACTTCATATTGGAGATTAATTTTCTTTTCCTTATGGCTATATTCACGTTTGGAGATAACGTAAAAAAAAACCTACGAGCATGTTTGGCACAACTAGCTGAAAAGATACTTTTGTGAGCTTTTTAATAGCTGTTAGCTTTTAGTGACTGAAAAGATCTTAAAAAGAAAAGGTGGTAGCTGTTTGATAAAAAGCTGACTGTTTGATTTAGTTCGGTTTGGTATACAAGCTGTTAGGATTAATTAATACTAAAAGTCACTAGCTTTTCTTAGATGCTACTCTCGGTAGCATCTCAAAAAAGATCTTTTAATTTTTGAAAAGCTCTTAAATATTGTCATGCCAAACACACAACTAGAAGCTTTTAGAAACTTTTTGAACAGTACAAAAGCTAGAAGTCAGGAACTTATGCCCGCCAAACATAGCCTACGTCTCCTTTGTTAACCAAGATATACGTATAGTTTTTTCAAAAGCACCATGAACTTCACTAATTGCCACTTTTAAATGCATCAAAATACCACCACAAGTCTTCATTTTGCTTAATATGCAAAATGGTCAATGTTGGACTGCCCACGTCATATGATACTAACAACCTTAGTTCAGTAGTTCGATGTAAACTCAGAGAAACATATATCAACTCCATAAGAGAACCAGGGGCGCAGGGGCGGACCCAGGAAATTGATATTGGGGGGCGATAATTTAAACAAAAAAAATCTAGGCGATTATTATTATAAGTTATAACCTTAATATAATACGGAGTAGTAATTAAATGAAGCATTATAATAGAAGAAGAGACAAATATATTATTACAAAATAGTTAAAGTTAGTACCTTAGAATTGTACCCAACGCTTCTTCAACAAGATAAATTCCTCAATCACGGCTTTTTAGTCAAAAGTTTTAGCAATTTCTCTTTTAATATAAACAATAAGGTTGTCTGCAACATACTCATCCTCCATTTTATTGCGAAGCCTTGTTTTTATAATTATCATTGCGGAAAAAGTCCTTTCGGTTGTTGCTGTCGAAACCGGTAGAGTCAACAAAAGTCGGATCAATTTATCAACAAGCTAAGAAAGTACACTTTTGACATCTCCGTCTCCGCTAATCTTTGACAAAGTTCACCCATTGTAGAAAAATTGGCCAACTTTGGATGGTTTAGAACATTGAACTTATAATGTTGCAATTGAAACCTCAAGCTCACCTTCTCCTGCTCAATAAAATCAAAGGGGTAATATTTATCCACTAAAGAACAGATATCATCAATGTTAAAAGACTTATATGAGTCCTTAGGATCCAAAGCACCACTAAGAGTAAGAAGATCCATTATCTGTTCACCGAATCTGCTATTCAGCTCCAACAATTATGAATCTATGGCTGCGTAAAACATATTAACCCGATAGTGACGTTCAATATCAAACCCTTCTTGATCATGGCGTTTGCATTTTACCGCATAAGGAGACTTCATATTAGGAACTTCAATTTCATGCTTTGTGCAAAACTCTTTAACAATTTCTAAGAAGTTATCCCATCCACCCTCCCTTAACTTTTGGGTCAACATTTTGGTGCTTGACACCAAATGCATAGCATTTACTATGTCTTGGCACTTCTTCTGTATATGCTGACATAGAAGATCTGTAATGCCCATAATTTCTTTAATAAGATGCAACAAGAAAACAAAATCAAAAGATTTAATCTTCTTAAGTTCTCTAGCTGCATTTCCACGAGTAGAATAGTTATTGCCATTCTCTTCAACATCTTCTAAAACAGAACAAGTTGCAGCAAACATCCTAATCAAACTGCAAAAAGAACTGAAATGTGAGCTCCAACGAGTTTCCCCAGCTTGTTGTAATGTACCAGCCTAATTAAGTCCTCTGTTTGTTTCAAGCTCACCAATTTCCAACATTCTTGCAATTTCAAGTGCTTGAGCTTCCTTTAATTCATCACTTCGTTTGCAAGAAGAATTAGTCACATTAATAATAAAGAATGAATCGATGAAAAAATTGTGCACATATTTCACCTCTCTAGAAGCAGCAACCAATGCTAATTGCAACTGATGTGCTAAGCAATAAACATAGTAGGCATAAGGACAATCATTTAAAAATAATCGATCTTTCCTTTTCTTTCTTCTAGGTGCGCATGTTTTTCATTAGTTTGGTCTGGGCGGTGGGTTGGGATTAGATTTTGGGGTGGGTTAATGGGGAATAAATTTTGGAGTGAGTTGATATAATACTCCCTCCGTCCCTTATAACTTTGCCAACTTTCCTTTTTTGGATGTCCCATTAACTTTGCCACTTTCCCATTTAAGTAAAGAATTTGTGGTTCCAATTAATTCTCTCCCCTCTGCACAAACCTCAACCACACAGTTTTTACTTTATTAATCAACGTGCCGGTCAAACTTGGCAAAGTTATTAGGGACGGAGGGAGTATTACTTGTAAAATTTCTATTTTTTTAGGCTCTTAAACAATTGGGTTTCTGCGAGTGGGCTATGCTTTGGGGGAGAAAATATTTTTGGGGGGGTTCAAAATTTTTCTTGGAGGGGCAAGAGTTAAATGTTGGGGGGTAAAAATAAAAATTTTGTATATATATATATATACTAAAAAAATGGTTGGGGGGGGGGGGGGGGCGGCAGCCCCCCTGGGTCTGTACTACGGTCTGCCCCTGCAGGGGCGGAGCTAGGGCACTGGGCCAGACTAGGCCGGTACAAAGAATATTTTTGGAATTTTTTTTATACGGAATTGTTTTACACTAAATACAAGCATTTTTAAATTTTGGGCTGGGCCAGGGCCAGGAATGGCCCTCCCCTAGCTCCGCCCATGAAGAAAACTGAGGCTCATAGAATCATCAATAACAAGTTCTGAACATTTAGCACCAACATAACGATTACTCACATCCCACTTTCCACTGTGACAAATATCAAGGCTAAGGAAGCCCATAAATACACAATTTATATACCTGCATATAACAAATGTATGAAATATACTCATATATCTACCGACTACTTACAATACATGTCAATTTTATGGTGATTATTAGCAGCAAGAAAGCATATAATTACACATTTGGAGAATGAATTTAAGAATGGAACATACAAGAAGATAAAATTGTCCTTAGTTTTCCTGAAATCAATTAATTGATTGATAGGAAAATATACTCCGTATTATCATGCTTATAAAAAAACAGGGGATGTTAAACTTCTTCTACTTCTTTTTCAGTCTTTATGGTTGAGAAATAATAGGTTAATTGATTTATATACATAACTAAATATTTCCAAATTAGTCTTATGAAGAGATACTCAAGGAGAAAATGAAATCAGTAACCCGTATGATAGTATGTAGTAGATGTTCAATTCTCTACTGGGGTTAAGAACTCTCTACAGACTTGAGAATTGAGAGTTTCATGTCGAAAATTGAAATTGAAAAACAGAGATACAATTGAGAGTGGAAATTTTTACCTTTGTTATGGATTTAGGGTTGACATGAAAATCGCTGAGAACCGCGAGTTAACAATGCCTTCTTCAGGCCAGATCTTTTCTTGGGGAAAAGGTGCGAATTTAGCGGAATAATGAGAGAGAAGGAAACTACCGCAAGGTTAAAAGGGACATAATGTAATCGTGGGTTTATTTAGAGGCTATTTACTTTATTTTTACTAACTCATGATATTAACTTAAAGTTACATATTAAAGTGTGTACATAGACCCAATTTTTCTCAATTTGTAACCATAAATGCTCTAGGAAAAAGTATTGATACATTAAAGCATAAGAAATTGCAAATCAAATGAAATTTATTTGAAAATAAAAGAGTATGCACATCAATCAATGTCTTTTAAATAACTTATGCCTTGTTTAACCACGTGAATCTTATCAGATTAAAAAATTGGTTTTTGAATTGTAGTTTATTAGAGGATGACAGTAGTCTATTAATGATGTGGACAGTTATGAGAATGCACCCCCCCCCAAAATTCAATAGGTAAACCAGATTGAAATCGAAGAGCTCGAGCAACCTCTAATATGTGTCTATGTTTATGCTCAACAACGCCATTTTGTTGTGGTGTGTTTGTACAAGATGTTTCTAACAAAATCCCATTTTGTTTATAATAATCAAACAAGACATTAGTTTGAAATTATGCACCATTGTCAGCCCGTATTCGTTTAACCTTTTGCTCAAATTGGGTACACACCATGTTGAAAAATTCAATCAAAATTTGGGGAACACCAAATTTATTTTTAATTAAATAAACCCAGACAGCTGTAGTGAAATCATCCACTATGGTAAAAAAATAACGTGCACCAGAAATTGAATCACACTGTATTAATTAAAAACAACGAGTAGTCTTAATTGAACTAATAGGAAAGGGTAGGCGAGTCTGCTTAGCTCGTATGCAAGAATCACAAAATTTGTTGTTACATCCAAGACCTTGAAGAAAACCAATATGATGCAATTGTTTGTCAGAAGCATGCCCCAAACGTTGATGCCATAAATCGAGATTAGAGGAAACTAACATTGTCAACTCCTCAACACTCGGTGATTCCAAATAATATAAACCGTCACGGCATTGGCCCACTCCAATCAGCTTCCTCGAGTGTAAGTCATGTAAGATACACAAATCATTACAAAATGTGAGTGTGTAGTTGAAATCGCGTATTAGGGGATTAACTGAGAGCAAATTGCAATGGAACTTCGGAATGTATAAAACTTGTCGGAGACGAAATCCTTTAAATAGATCCAAACTCCCAATAGCTTTGACATGAGCCGTATCACCATTTGGAATTTTGACGGATGATATTGAAGTATGTGTTTGAATATCAATGAGACCATCATTATTACAAATGATATGTTCACTTGCTCCAGAATCTATTATCCAAGAACGACCCCTTGGTGATGTACCTGCAAAATTAATCTGGACACCAGAAGAGGGTTGGACATTTGTTGGGTCTTTCATTTCTTCCTCCATGAACTTAGCCAATCGCTACAATTGGTCATTAGATAATCTAGAATGAAAAATCTGGTGGGTGTCCACGTGTGCAACACGTGTTGGCAATGGTCTGAATTTTTCTTGACTCATGTTCTGCCTTTGTAAAGTTGAATTGGGTTCACGGCTCCCACCCATTAATTTATTATCTTTAGATTTAATGTTCCAAGTGGGAGGATATCCCAATCGTTCAAAACACGTTTCATACGTGTGATTGATCTTCCCACACTAGGAGCAGGTTCTAGCCTCCTTTGGATTGGCATATCTGATTGGAGTGCTTTCCTTCTTCGGTCGTGTGAAAAATGCTACACCGCCAGTGCCCGGCTAGCGGGATACTGCAATGGACCGGTGTTGTTCGCTTTTTGAGAAGAGGTGGTATGCAATAGTAAGAGTGGGAAGCGGTGTAGTGGCGAGGATTTTGCTTTTTAACTGCTCGTAAACATCATCAAGACCCATCAAGAAATCATAGAGTTGGTCTCTATCTCGAGATTCAGTCATTTGTTTAGAGATGTTGCAAGTGCAACCCTCACAAGAGCATTTGGGTTGAGTGCTGATGGAGATAATTTCATCCCAAACACAACGTAATCGGCTAAAGTAGGCGGATATTGACTGACCTTCTTGTCGGATGGAGCCAAGGATACACCGAAGCTCAAAAGCTCGAGGTGCACTCTCTTTCTCAAATCGTTCTTGCAAGTCTACCCATATATCACTGGCCGTTTTGAACTTAACATTTTGCCTAAGTTCAACATACATGCTACTGTTTAACCACACTTTCACCATTCCATTTGCTCGTTTCCAATGTGGGAGGTATGGTGAATTGGATTTGGGCATCGGAATATCACCATTTACGAAATCAAATTTATTCTTCGCATAAAAGGTGTTGCTCATTTCATCAAGTCAATCGCCATAGTTACCGTCACGAAGAATTGAGGTGATGAATACATCTCCGGGCGGGCTTATCTCCGGATTGAATGAAATAAGGTGACAGAATCAATTACTATGCTTTCAGAATCTTGACTACTAGCTTTGGTCTTATCATCGATCGCCATTGTTTGATGAAGTGGTAATTAAAAAAGATTGGAGGAATGGAGCGTTTAGGAATAGGGTAAAATAATAAAAATACCCCAAACTTTGATGGGGTCTGAGATAAAAACCTCAAACTTGCATATGTAATTTAGAAAAAATTCCACTTTTGGTCCCTTGACTATGATAACACTTCCACATTTAGTCCTTCACTCTCAGATTGTCCACATTTAGTCCGCGACCATGTTCCCCTCACCACCCGCAGTCCGTCCGGCCATATTTCAGGCTAATTGCATTAAACTTCTTAAAACTAGGGGGTAGTTGGGTCATTTATTATCATTTACTTCATTCTACCTAACTCCCTTCCTCATCCGACCCATGGCATATGAATTGAAGCTCAGGACTTAAAATCGGGAAACCTAATTTCTTGGAAGCCAAAGTCAGACCTTCACTGTCACCACACCTTGAAGCTGTTATGTCTACTCGTGAAGGTGGAAGTTCGAATTCAGTTGGACAATACGAATATGGCGAGTGGATTCCGGTAACCTATTGTCAATGTGGTCAACAATTGAAGCTTTTGACAAAATGGAAACCGGAGAACTGCGGGAGAAGGTTTTGGAAATGCATTGGAAGTCAGGTCTATGTTGTTCATCTTTATTGTAGTATATGATTGATGTAGCTTTTTTAGATTGATTTTTTATGAAAAACGTGTGAACTGCAATATACAGTTAACATGAAATGGTAAAATGTTGTATGTGCAGAGAGATGAAGGCTGTGGGTTTATGGAGTGGTTTGACCCACCAATGTGCAAGAGGTCTAAAAAAATAATTCCTGGGCTGTTGAAAAAGATCAATGGGTATGAGGAAAAAATGAGCACCCTGGAGTTCAACGTTGATATGTTACCAATGCCAGACTTAAGAACAAAGAAGATGAAGACAACTTGTAGTAAATGTAGAGCATTGGTCTGCATAATGGCAGCTGTTGCATTTGTAATCATGTATATGAAAGGAAAATCATGTATTTGTAGTGCTTAAGTCCTGTAGTGTTTATTATGATTTATTAGATTGACTTAGTTGATATGTTTTTACACCAAACATGAGGTGTGGTCCTGTTGTTGTACTAGCTTGACATTATTCAGTATGTTAGAAATGCATTTTGAGGTGTCTACAACATTGTGGTTATGTTTGGTGTGATCCTGTAATGTTACTTATGGTTCAATATTGATGTTTGGATCAATTTATATGCTATCATCACAGTCAAGATTTAAAATACACAAATTCAGATTGTTACAACCATATGAGTATTATAAAGACCATGTTGCAGACCTGTTGATATGTTGTTATGCCTTTACTGTTGGACTCTTTGATAAGGTTGTTTCATAACTGTATATTGGGCATAAAGAATGTTACATATCATGTTAAAACTGATATATGGTTAACCGCAGGCAAAACTGATATTAGGCCTAAAATACTGTTGGAGTTTTTGAATTTCATCCTTATCAAAAAGACCATTTTCATATGGTTAAAACTGAAATATGGTTCATACCATGAATAAACACATGTCCTGAATATACCCTGAGTTCAGTCCATGAATAAACAGTATTGATAACATGCTCTTTATATCTGAATAAACACAAAGTACCATAATCAAGGCCCAAAAGCCTTTATCAACATGATCATTACTTAAGATCAATGAACAGGGTTTGACATCAACTTCATAGAATTGTGCAAAAGAAGTTCACCCTACACAAAGATATAACAAAAACTTGTTCATAGATGACCACCAAAATACAACCATTAAGCAGGCCAAATGTATAAGTATATAACAGAAAATACATTACACCAAAATATGCGCAGCATCATCATTGTAAAACAAAACAGACTGGGCAATTGGGGCAGTAAGTATCATCATTGTAAAATACATTACACCAAAAAATTTGGGGCAACATCATTTGAACCATTACTCTAAGTAAGTAAACAGGATGGGGCATCAACCAAACTCTTCTTCCATGAACCCCTACTCTAAGTCAATTGGGGCATCATCATTCCCAAAGAAAACAGACTTGAATGTTGTCTTTGATCTAGTGGCATATCTTGGTCCTTTTTTGACCTCTAGCTTTTTCAGTTTGGGTTTTACACAAGGGGGTGGTTCAAAGCTAATCCTGACCCCATGTGTAGTCCTACTTTGACCCTCATGCCTCTCCTCTTCATTCTCTGCATTACTTTGATGTTGCTTATGTTCTTCAATATCTTCTTCACTCTGTTTTTCATTATGTTCTTCTTCACTGTCTTCTTCATCCATTTCTTCAGACTCTTGCCCATTCTGTGGTTGACTAACACCCTCTTGTCCTTCATTTCTCATCATACTAGTGCCTTGGCTATCTTGTGTGAGCTGTGTGAACATACCAGTCTCCTCTACACACACAACAATAGGCACTTCACTCCCATATGCTGCCTCATCTGCACACACCATGTTGATATCCACTAGATTTGCTTCATCAAATGGCTGGACATTAGAAGGTGTGACATCCTCAGAACCATCATGTATGTCACTTGCAGGAGGCTGTTTCTTTTTTGATTTTGCACTCCTTTTTCTAGGCTGCATCTGAGATTAAAAAACCACAATGACTCTTTAGCAACACTACACAACCACATCAACAACAAATTTACATACTAACTACACAACAAACACAGAAAATCATATACAAGAGTGAACACAGAAAAGTAAAATATACTGTACCAGTTTTTCCTTATTCTTTGGGTCATCTGGACATCTCCTTGCATTATGTCCTGCCTTCTTGCACTTAGTACAATGAAGCTTGATATGTGTCCTTGCTACTCTCACTCCATCTGTGCTTAAGTCCACTGCAGATTTCCTCCTCAACTTGGTAGGTCTTCCAAGTCTTGCAGAATACAATGGTGGAAGAGGAGGTAGTGTTTCAGTTAGAGGCCACTCATCTGGTCCTGCCATTGGCCTAATGGACCCCCCATATATATTCAGATATGTCTCCTTGGTATAACAAGGATGTACATAGTCATCTACTGGCCCCTTTCCATGTTTCATCCATATTGCACATATTGCATGCTTACATGGTATCCCTGTTAAGTCCCAGAGCCTAGAAGTACACATTCTCTTCTCCAGATGAACTGCATGTTGTGTACCAGACATTCCCATTATTTCAAACTCATTGTCACCGCATTGGTACCCAATTAAACCAGCAGCAAACTTCTCAATATCTTGTATTTTTCTTACAATTCTTGGACACAGGTTTGTAGTCCACTTCTTTGCTTTTTCCCTACTACTAAAAAGCTTAGTTAGGAGAAGTTTCCTAATGGTTTCTAGGCACACCAATAAAGCCTGACCTCTAGCCTCTAAAATGACACCATTAAAACACTCACATATGTTGTTAGTCAACATATCAGTTTTGGAGAAGCAAGAGAAGTGTGACTTAGACCATTCCCTTGGATGTTTATCTGCCAGCCATTCAAATGCTTGTTCATCTATTTCTTTCATCTTGGTAAGACCAGCTTTGAATGAATTCACAGTGCATGCCCTGGAACAGTCCCACAAGCAGTCTTTAATTGCTTTCCCATTGTACCCCGCAGCCTTCATGTTCCCATGGAGGTGTCTCACACAAAATCTGTGTTCTACTCTTGGGAGTAGTTCATTAACTGCTTGAATCAGGCCCTTTTGTTTGTCAGACATTAAGGTAAACAAGTGCTCATTGGAATCATTAATATCAGCATCTCTTCTCAGTAGGTTTAAGAACCAAGCCCAAGATTCTCTTGTTTCCCCTTCAACAATTGCATAAGCAAGAGGAAAGATGCTATTATTTGCATCTATTCCAATTGCAACAAGCAGCTGCCCTCCTGTATTTGTTTTTAGATGAGTCCCATCTACCCCCAACACTGGCCTACAATGCTTAAACCCTTCCCTACAACCTTCCCAGCACATATACATCCTCAGGAATCTTTGTTGGCCATCTGCTTCTACAACTTCACTCAACTTCACAACACAAGTGCTCAGGGGATTGGTTCTTCTAATTTCTGCCACATAGGACCATAATTTTTTGAAATTATCATCCTCTTCACCTCTAAGTTTCCTCTTGGCCTTGCTCATTGCTCTGTATGCTTGCCTCTGAGTCAAATGAAAACGTTCATCTGTACAAACCTTCTGTCTAAACTCCTTTGTTTTCCAATTGGAGTGACTCAGAATCTCTTTAAACCACCTATTAGCTACCTTAGTGGAGTTCACCATTTTATTGTGATAGACCCAACTGCAACCATCATGTGTGTCATGATATTGCAGTATCCACCAGGAGTGAGAATTAGCCACCTTTCTCAAATTAATCTTCCAGGGACAGTCCAAATTCTTGCACTCCACAACTATTCTTTCCTTATCATTTTTTACAAACTTAAGGTCTTTCCCAGTCTTAAAAGCATGATTCTGGACAGCATCCTTGAATTCCTTCTTGGTGGAAAAGGTCATACCCAACTTAAAGCTTGGGTTTTTCATATCAGTTTTTGCATTAAATTTGGAGCACTTCTCAGCCTCAGAATCAGATTCTTTTATTGAGCCATCATCTGACAAATTTGGGTCTGGATCAACCATTGTTGCTTCCTTTTCATTGTATTCTTCTTCATTGGTGTTTTGAACCCCTCCATATTCAACTGTTGGGTCTGTATTGTTTTCAAAGTCAGCATCATCCTTACTGATAAAATCCTCTAAATCAGAGTCAGCATCATCCCCAGAAAATTGTTCTAAATCCTTGTCATCACATGCATAGTCACTATCATCTGAGTCATCTAAATCTTCCTCACCCATGTCTTCCTCACCCATGTCTTCATCGCCCATGTCTTCAAATTCAAGCCACAACTCAACAACCTTACCCCCATTTCCATCATTGACAAACCCCCACAATTCTGCCTCATCTTTTAGTTCATGTAAGGTATGATCTAAATAAGAAAACACTTTGTTTACCTTCTGAGTGCAGCCAAGCTCTTGAAGTTTCTCATTTAAGACAATCAACCCAAACTCATCAACTTCTACATCATGAATTAACTGAACTGTGCCTCCCTTGTATGAAGGTCTTCCCTTTTCATTAACTCTTCCTCCATAAAGTAACTTCAGAGTAAATGTATTTTCACAGGTGGCTGAATCTGCTTTATACAAGGTAATATATTAGGTCAATCATATAATGTGGTTCCCAGTAGCACAAAATATACATATTCATAAATTGGTCCAAAAGAAAACAAAGACATGAAACCGTACACAAGCTCACAGTCACACATACCATTGCGTAAAGAGTAAATCAAAATGGTCCCATTTCTGAAATGTAAAAGGATAAAGGGACAAGGGAATCTCAATGAAATAAAGTGAATGCCTACCCTACCATGTGAATTTTAAGACATAAAGGGAGAAGAGGGCAGCCTTAACAACAACCGCATATAATGTAAAGACAAATATACACTGAGACTCGGTTCAACGTTTTATTGGAAAAATTTCTTGCACAAACTACACACGCCACTTACCTTTACCACTATCATTTGAGGGAGAAATTCGTTCAGCACTTGTTCCTTGTCCATGTTGCCTGCGGTTCATTCCTATTGTTACCATTCCAGGGGGTCGTTTCCTCATCTTCGTATCTGTGTCCAACTTCTTCAGTGTGAAGGAGTGTAGTTCAGAGGAAGAAAATTTCCTTCGTTCAATGAATAGGTCAGAGGGGGGAGAGAATGTAATCAGGGAGATTAGTTTAGCAGGTAACCGTTAACCTTTTAATTTGACTAAACAACCCTTCAGCTTTGTCATTATAATTGTTACCGGAAAAAAATTAGCCTGAAATATGGCCGGACGGACTGCGGGTGGTGAGGGGAACATGGTCACGGACTAAATGTGGACAATCTGAGAGTGAAGGACTAAATGTGGAAGTGGTATCATAGTCAAGGGACCAAAAGTGGAATTTTTTCTGTAATTTAAATACCCAAAACTTCATATAGAAAGTTATTTTCGCACCATTTTCATGTATTATTTATTCCAAAAATGTAAATTTTGGGGTTAATTACATAATTTAAAATAGCAAATTAAAAATGTTGAAATTATATAGATTGGGGGTAACATTATTTATTTTGCAATGGAAGTTTAGAATGTTAATTGTGTCTGCATGAGTTCTAAAATATTTTAAATTATGCAATTAACATCATAAGTTTACATTTTTTTAAAGAAATAATACTTGACTATGGTGCCAAAACAACTTTCTATATAAAGTTTGGGATATTTAAACTACGTATGCAAGTTTGAGGTGCTCATCCCACATCCCTTCAAGTTTTGGGGTATTTTAATTATTTTCCCCTAAGGAATATATTATTTTCAGGATTTTCACTCTGATACCATGATAAAACTATATAAACTGATAAATATGGAAATATGTATTAATTGGAATAGATATATAAGAGTGTGTTTTGGAGATGTTATTGAAGTTACACAATATATATTACACATGATGCGTGCATGGTATATATATGATTTACAAGAGATGGTGGTCTTAGGTTCAAGGAAGGAGCTTGCATGCATTTCATGTGACATGCATTTCATGTGGACATGTCACATGAAATGTGCTATGTGGTACATTTCATGTGACATGCATGAGACCTACCATATGTGTTTGCTACGTTAGGTGAAGTGTCTAGCATGTGCATGCATGTGGACATTATTATATGTGTGATATGGAGGTAAAATAAAAATAACGCAACTATTATCTTAAATAGTACTAAGTCAAGTTTCCTATCCTTTGGAGTTCCAAACTTGACCTCTCATAAAATATTAAAACACACATAAATCATAAAAGTTGGCAACACCTTTAAATCATGTGCCGTCTTTGTAGTTTCTTGGAGCTACATGTTTTGGGTTTCTTGGAGAGACCAGCCTATGTACACATTTATATGTATATTAGTAGATATCAAGTATAACTAAAATGTTAACAATTAAACACAAAGAAACTCACTTCATCATCGTGTCCTATCTTACTATTTTCAGCAGCATCTTTCAAGAACTGCTTTAGCATAGAAACATGAATGGCAATTTCGTAGCCTTCTGTCTCCATCACCAACATGCCGACAAACTCTTAATTCGTGTTGAAAACCGGGCCACCTGAGCTAGCCCCTCCCCCAACCAGTCCTCTAATCTAAGTGATTGGAATTAATGGGTTCAACTCTTTTTCATAATAATTTTTTTTTCATGGGGCAAGCTTTCCATATTCCATATGTCTCCCATGACTCTATACTCCGGTGTTCGGGCTAACGCTTGGGATTCATACTCAGCACAAGTAAGTCTTCTACTGGGGACAGCAACGTCCTTGCACGGAAAAAGGCATTTACCGATAGCGAAGGTTCCCACAAAGTTCTGCGGATTTCCCATATGGAAAAGAGGCTCGCCAACAGATATAGACCCATCAACAAAAAAGTTTACCGAATCACAGTTTTCTATGTCTTGAATTTTCAACAAAACTAGCTCGAGATTCAGTTTTTGATACACAATAACACCTTCACGCGAAAACCCATTTTCGTTTAGTTTACGCACTAGAATATGGTGTCTACTAGCCTGTCTACTGAACATATGGGCACACATCATTAAATGGCCTAGTTTGTCTACGAAAAAATCGGTCCATATGGTCAGTTCTGTGGGTTAACGTTGAAATTCCTTTAAGATTTTAATTACTCATACGACTCCTCTAAGATCTGCTTGAAATGAACCACTGTCCTCCTGAGGTAAGGGTACAAATTTAAAGAAAATAAAAACTAAAAAAATGAACAAAAAAAGTCAAATTAGCAATTTACCATATGTAATACTTTGTGCGATGTGTTAAGTGTCCCACACCGGAAAAGTTTGGATGAACAAAGTGTTATATTAACAAATGGGCTACTCCTCCCACCAGGTTGACCTTTTAGGATGGAACTCCAAGTTTTAACATGGTATCAGAGCCAAATCGATCCATGGTGTGGGGCCCCTTATGAAAAATGATGGCACGATTATTTAAAAAAATGACCATTACGGCCGGATGAAAAAAATGGACCGATGAAAAAGAATGAATGATGGCACGACCCAGACGAAGTGTCTGGTCGTGAGGAGGGGTGTTAAATGTCCCACACCAGAAAAGTTTGGATGAATAAAGTGCTATATTAACACACAGACTACTCCTTCTATCAGGTTGACCTTTTAGAATGGAACTCCGAGTTTTAACACGGTGGACACAAAACGGAGGCAGGAATGCGGGCTTGCGGTTAGCTACTTCTCCAGAAGCTCGCAAACTCCCTTATATGAATTATCTCTAGATCAATGAAAATAACAATGGTTCACCTCAAACAGTAGGGTTGGGCTCCGACCTATTAGCGTGACTTATGCAGAACCTTTTCTTACGCCTTTCTTATTCCTCATGTGAAGCTCATTGGTTGTGCAAAAAATATGAAAGAGCTTGTGACAGTGTCCTTAACCCCTCCGTACACAACTCTTACATGAAATTCAATCAATTAAATGACACCAAGTATTTTATTATTATTAATAACAAGGAACAAAAGTTAAATACAACCACTATCTCTCAGTAACTTGATTTGTGAAGATTTATTTCAATTTTTATTTCTGAAAGAAACGACTTACGTGATTAATTTCCAATTTTGCGCATATATCCTACAAGAATTCTAATATATTTAGCGTAGAAGTATATATACTTTTGTACAATTTAATAATCCTGTACCTAAAAGATATATAGATCAAGTATTACTAAGGAACCGAAAAATAAATTCATTGATATAGAATCCATTTTATTCAAAACTATCAATCTAAAATCTAAAATATCACCAGTTTATCAATCTAAAATCTAAAATATCATCAGTTTTATAATTTATAATTTATTTTTTAAATGTATTTATATTCAAGTAAATTAATAAACTTTTGGGAAGGAAAAAAAAAAGAAATGCCCTAATGATCCTTAAACTATCACCATCCTATACTTTTTTTTAATTAATATAATAAATCTATCTTTTTGTCCTTATTCTATTTAATCTGTATCACCTCAGTCCTTATGTCATTTGTCCTTATGTCATTTGTAACCATCAAAATGACGGAATATTCAAGATATTGAATCTAAAATTCATGCGTTTATAGCAGTTTATAATTAAGATATTGATCGCTTGAAAATGTTCAACTCAAGAAAAAGCCCAAATGATTTTATAGTGAAAACAACTCCACTTTATTGTACAAACCTTCTGTCAAATAAATAATAATAATTGTAATAATCCTAATATCTCTTTAATTTGTTCTACACATCTCCATATAATTGAGTTGTTTGAATCCCTCTCAAGAAAATAAAGACGTGACACACATATATTGTTTCTTTAAAACAAGGAAATAAGGTTCGTTATTATTATTATTGTAGTGTAATGTGAAGTGTTTCTTTTGAATGTCCTCACGAAGTTCAACAAAATAGTACACTCATTTATTCTAACGTTGTATAAAATTTGACATAAGGTTTGAAATACTTCATTATAAACCATGTTGTTGGAATAAATCCATAAATACTTTAATCTTCATATTGGAATTATCTAGAAAAATAACTGAGTGGAAACGTACCTGACTCCATTAGAGATGATCTTTATAGATCCGGGAAACGAAGGCTAGGGTTAGCGTCTTCTAGTTGATACACACCCTCGAGAATTATCTCTCTAGCGATGGGATGTAGAAAGATGGAATGATGTGTTCAACTAGGGACCATAACCCCTCTATTTATAGAGAATGCTAAACTCTAATCAGCACATCATTAATTAGGTTAAGCCTATGGGTCTCTACACATGTGGGCCCTATACCATATTAGATAACATATTATCCCACTTAAATTAATATCCATAGGACCACTAATTTCGGGCTTAAACATAGATAACACATAACATACAATGAAACCCAATAAATAATATATTGTGAATATTACATGTAGTATAATTAAGTTCAATAATCTAACAATCTCCCACTTGGATGACACACACAATCCTTAGTATTGTATGTTTACTCTAGGAGTTCCAAAATTTTGCTATCAAACTGTAGTCATCTTTAATCAATCCGGTCCATAAATTACACCAACATAGGACCAATGAAGTCTTTTCTATATTTGCATAACTAGACCCATCAATGATCACATACATTAATATAATAAACGACATGGATCAAGTATAGGTGTGTAGCATGGAAATAACATGAAGTGTGGTTGGGAATAGAATGTATATTTCTAACTGGTCCACCTTGAGATCAATAATGTGACTGTAAGAGTACATAAAACTTTAAACTTTATTTCTGCAGAAAATAACCTTAAAAATTGAATTAACTAAATATAGAAACATTACAAACTCCCACTAAAACTCATAATCCTCAATTGATTTGACACCCATTTGAGCAACATGCTCATGAAACACTTTGGGTGGCAATCCTTTAGTGAGCGGATCCTCAATCATGGAGTGTGTGCTAATGTGTTCTATAGATAACTTTCCTTCTTGTACTCCTTTTTTAATAGCTTTAAATTTGATTCCAACGTGCTTTGCCTTGGTCAAAGGTACTGTTGTTCCTTGCATAGAGGATTGTTGACCTATTGTCACACAACAACTTAAGTGGTCTTTCAATGCTGTCCACTATGCGCAGTCCACCAACAAAATCTCACAACCATAATGCCTGATTGGATGCCTCATAACATGCTATAAACTCTGCTTCCATAGCGGAAGTAGCTGTAAGAGTCTGCTTGATACTCCTCCAGGAGATAGCTCCTCCAGCTAGAATATAGATGTAGCCTGAAGTGGATCTCAAGCTATCTTGACATCCAACAAAATCAGAGTCGGTATTACCCAATGATCTCAAGTCGATCCGATCTCCGATATGTGAGCATATATTCCTTTATTCTCTGTAAATACCGCATGACCCTTTTGGCTGCTTTCCAATGGTCAATTCCTGGATTGCTCAAATATCTACCTAACATCCCAAAAATGTATGCCAAATCAGGTCTTGTACAATCTTGAGCATACAAACTTCCTACAGCCGAAGCATAAGGAATGTTACTCATTTCTTAGATTCAAAATCATTCTTAGGGCACTGCATGAGACTAAACTTGTCTCCCTTAGAAATTGGGGTATCTCCTGTTTTGCAGCCTTGCATGCCAAACCTTTTGAGAACCTTATCGATATAGCTCTTTTGTGAGAGTCCAAGAACGCCTTTAATTTGGAGCGATCTCGGTGTATTTGAATTTCTATTAAAAAAGAAGCCTTACAAAGATCTTTCATTTCAAAATTCTTTGAAAGAAATATCTTAGTTTCGTGCAATAAGCCTATATCGTTGCTAGCAAGCAGTATATCATCAACATACAAGACCAGGAAAATATGCTTACTCCCATTGAACTTGTGGTATATACAATCATCATTAACATTTGGTTGAAAACCAAAATATATAATGAATTTATGAAACTTATGATACCACTGACGGGAAGCTTGCTTGAGCCCATAGATGAATTTCTTTAATTTTCAAACCATTTTCTTTGGATCTCCCGAAAAAAAGTTTTCTGGTTGCTCCATATAGATTGATTCCTCAATATTACCATTGAAAGTGCAGTTTTCACATCCATCTGATGAAGCTCAAGATCAAAATGTGCCACACTAATGCCATTATTGTTCTAAAAGAGTCTTTCGAAGATATTGGAGAGAAAGTCTCTTTATAGTCAATTCCTTTCTTTTGAGTGTTGCCTTTAGAAACAAGACGAACTTTAAACCTTATAACATTGCCCTTTGAATCCCTCTTGATTTTAAGTATCCATTTACAACTAATGGGTTTAATATCTTCAGGCAATGTGACTAGCTCCCAAAAGTCATTGTCACTCATAAACTTCATCTCATCTTTCATGGCATTAATCCATTTTTGAGAGTTAGAACTTTCCATGGCTTGACGGAAGTTGATTGGATCATCTTCCGCAAAACCAACATCTCATTCTTGTTCTTGGATCATCTTCCATCAATTCCCAATTTCCTCATGTTCTTGGAGAAATACAATATAATCATCCAGAATGGCACTTCTCCTCTCTCGAGTGGATCTCCTTAATGGCACCTCAAGTTCTTGAGGTTGTTGAGTTTGATCCTCATTAATAATTTTAGATACTAGATTGACGATGTTTTCGAGATTGTCCTGAACTGGAGTTGTTTCATGAACATTATTAGGAATAAAAATATCTTGATCATGTTCAATGACAACTGAAGGAAGAGTAACATGCTCTTCGTTGACCTTATCTCCCCGCCCCCCAAACTCAATATCCTCAAAGAACCGGACATTACTCGTCTAAAAAATAGTCCTGGTGGTGAGATCATAAAACTTATACCCCCTTGACCTCTCAGAGTATCATACAAAATAACTACTAAGTGTTCTAGAGTCCAGATTCTTTTCATTTGGCCTATATGGCATTGCCTCAGCTGGACAACAACAAACATGGAATACTGGGTTTTTTTCCAGTTTAAATTTCATAAGGGGATTTAGTTGTAGCTTTAGTGGGAACTCTATTGAGTATGTAAGCTGCAGTTTTTAGTGCCTCTCCTTAAAGTGAATCTGGTAAAGTAGTATGACAAATCATACTCCTAACCATGTCCTTCAATGTACGGTTTCGTCTCTCAGCAACACCATTGACGTGCACTTTGTCGTGGTGTGCACTCAAAATAATATTCAATACAACAAATATACGTAGTGTATTGAAGTAAGGTTCGTATCCACAGGGAAAGAAATATTTCTCTTTTTAATTAAATAGTAACAAGGTTTTTTTAGGTTTGTTTGATTTTAATTAATTAAATACGAAGATGAACGACTTATATGAGTTTAATTAATAGAGATGATGACTTGATTTTGCTTTTATCCACTTAATGAAATGTTCGTCGATCCCGGTTATATCTTTAACTATCTTCCTCTCGAATACTCAATCGAAGAGTATATCCAATTCATCGAGGGTAGTTATCAATAACGAGACACATTCATTAATAAAACTTACTACCGAGTCAATATAGAACACGCGCCGTATATTAACCCGATAGTAGCAATAAACTTAAGATAAAAAACGATTGAGATTGATAACTTCAACACAAGCGGTTTATTGGTTTAATCAATATAATTAGAGATATTACCCAAAATAGGACTAAAAGAGTTAGAAAATTCCAAATTAGGACTGCCATGTTTTTATTCCCAAAATAGGACTAATTACTGACATGTTTTGGCAGTACCAGACTTCAAACATGACAGTATTTTTGAAACTTGGCAGTAATTACTCCTATTTTGGGAATAAAAACATGTCAGTCCTATTTTGGAATTTTCAAACTCTTTTAGTCCTATTTCGGGAACTTTCCCATATAATTAATTCCCCTTAGATAATTAACCATGAGACACATGCATTAATAATCCAAGTTTACTACCGTGAAATGACCGAACGATTAACAAGCGTATTCGTCGATCGATTCTAGTATTAATTAATATATGAAACAAAACTAGTTGATCCTTTAAGTAATGCTCAAAATATTAATATGAAATATGAATAGGAATTAATTAATATTCAAGGAAGAATATTAAAGAAGATAAAGCCTACTATAACTAATGTCAAGATGTTAACTAATTGTCATCTTAGCAACACTCCCCAACATTAATATAGAGACAATATTAAGGGAAAAATTAATATTCAAGGAAGAAGATTAAAGAAAATAACTCACAACTTACAATTCATTAAGCTTCAAAGTAGCAAAATCAGGATGGAAGAGTTTAGCTCCTCATTTGGAGCTAAAGAGTTTAACATGATAGAAAATATAAAGAAAACACCCGATCGGGTATCCTGAGAAGGAAAGGGGGTGTATTTATAGGTGTTTGGAGGTGACAGGGTCATTTACCCGACCGGGTATTTGAAATACCCGATCGGGTATCCTGAGAAATTGCTCAGAAGCTTCACTAGTCACATTATACCCGACCGGGTAAATGATTTACCCGATCGGGTAAAAGACAAATCTTTGCCAAATCTTCACCATGCACGTTAAATTGCCTTCAAATCAGATTTGATTTTTGAATCAAGTCAATACCCAATCGGGTATATGCTTTACCCGACCGGGTAAATGACTATTTTTCCAAATTTCCACTTTATATTGTTCTCTTGCACTTTCCTTGACCTTTGTAAGGATCCTCTTGATGATCTTTGTCTAGTTAAAGCTCAGAATAATCCTAATCTAAACAAATTACAAACAAATAGGAAAAACAAAGTATTACACCAAAAGTGTGTAATATCCCAAACAACAACAAATAAAACTAGTTAAAATTACAAACATAGATAATAACAATTTTATACTATCAACCATTCATGCTAGGAGTTCCTGGCATGGTGTACTAAGGAACAATTCCACACTCCTCTGGGAATTTAGCAAATGACCCTGGACGTTGTTCACCGGAACCATCATATCTACCATAGTACTCACCACCACGGTCAGATCTAACGGTTTTTTATTCTTTTGCCTAATTGATTTTCAACTTCGGCCTTATAAGATTTGAACATGTTTATTGATTGTGACTTTTCATGAATGAGATAAAGGTAACCATAACGAGATCAGAGTAATTATCTATGAATGTGATAAAATATGTTTGACCATTGCTACATGGTGTAGGGAAAGGTCCACAAATGTTTGTATGCATCAATTCTAATAGATCTGAAGCTCTCTCGGAATCTAATCTCCTTTTGTTCATTTGTTTTCCCTTAACATACACACTCAATACAAATATCAGAATTTGAGGAGTCAAGGGAATCAAGAATTCCGTCTAACACAAGTTTCTGAATTCTTTGTTCAGAAATATGTCCTAAACGCTTGTGCCAAAGTGATAATGAATTTACATGGGTTAATTTCCTTTTAGTATCACGAGTACTTACATGCAAGGTTTCATTATATGAGACAATTATATCAAGTGAATATAGATTATCGTAAACTGATAAAAGACCATTACCAATAAGTTTTGAATCTTGAAATAGACTAAACTGACTATTTCCAAATGAACAAGAATAACCAAATTTGTCCAATGCAGAAATAGAAATTTAATTCCGCCTAAATGATGGCACAACAAAAGTCTCTTTCACATCCAAATAAAAACCAGTCTTTAATAATAATCTAAAAAGACCGATAGCCTCAACTTTAACTCGTTTGACATCACCGACATAACTGTGTCTTTCACCATCAATTGGTTTTTGGCAGCTCGGACAACCTTGCATAGATACACTTATGTGAGTAGTAGCACCAGAATATACCCACCAAGTGTCTTTGGGTACCGAAATTAAATTAACCTCAGAACAAACAAGAGCAAGAGACATACCCTTTTTCGCAAGTCAGGCGTGGTACTTAGTGCAATTCCTTTTGTTGTGATTAGTCCCTTTGCAAAGAAGCATTTAGATTCCTTAGTTTGTTCTTTACTTTCCTTATGATGCTTTCTTCGAGGCCCTGAATTTACAGCTTCCTTAATATTTCTTTTCTTGCTCCCCTTAGAGGTAGATGCCAAATGAGCATTTTCAGTCTTATCTTGCTTTATTTTCTCTTCCTCTTGAACACAATGAGAAATGAGCTCATTGAGAGACCATTTCTCCTTAATGCAGTTGCAACTGACTTTAAATTGATTAAATTGAGAAGGAAGAGAGATCGAAACTAAATACACAAGCAATTCCTCAAGTAAAATGAGCTTTAGTGTACTTAGTCTTGAAGCAATATGAGACATTTTCAAAATGTACTCTCTTATGTTCCCCTTGCCTTTATACTTCATGGAAACAAGAGTGTTGAAAGAGTAGTAGTTTCCGCCTTTTCGTTTTTAGCAAAATGCTTTTCAAGTTCGGCAAGGAACAATTTGACCTCATTCGCATCAGACATAGTGCCCCTGAATGATTCTGGAATTGCACGTTTCATGATCATTAGACTCATGCGGTTTGAGTGTTCCCACCTCTCCATCCCCCTCTTTTCATCAAGGGTAGATGTGTCCTTAATAGTGGCGGGTTGCTGAGTCCGAAGTGCAAGGTCTAGATCCATGCAACCGAGAACAATCATCACGTTCTTTTTCCATACCTTAAAATTCGTGTCGTTAAGCACAATGATGCTATTAATATTAGCAGATATTGTAGCAGCAGAATTGTTGACTGAAAGAGAACAAAAATAATATAAATGATATGCTCTAAAAATTGAAATTAACTTGATAATTAATTTAAATATTAGCAAATCCCATCACAAGATACCTAGCGCAACATTCAATCATGTCTTTGGACATAAACTAAACTTGCAAGTGGTACTCTTGGTGTAATAATAAAATTTTGATAATGAAATCATGTCGAATATTAAGCCTTTCTTTGGACCGACTAAATATTCACATGAAAACCACATAATTATCACAAATTTTATTATCACAAATGTACTTACATTTCGGCCAAATAATACCTTTCTTTGGGCCGATTATTATCCGCATGAAATAAGAAAGTACACAATCATCTTAATATATGAGTTAATTAATTTCAACAAGCTAAGAGAGACTACTTTGGCAGCATGTTGTGTCAATTAACCAACCCAAATATTAAATCAAAACTGAAGAATAAAGTTGGGCGAATTTTTCTGGGTCACATGCAAATTAAATGTGTTATGTACAACTATAATTTGTAAAACCCATACCCAATCGCCGTGCGATCCCAAAATAGGGTCTATACATTCATAACACATACTCCATATTTTTTCAAGAAAAATAATCCATTCTAGTAATATAATTTGTAAAACCCGTACCCAATCGCCGTGCGATCCCAAAATAGGGTCTATACATTCATAACATATACTCTAAATTATGTATTTCTAATAGAACTTATATTGACAGTAATTACATATAAGTATTTAATCACCAAAACCGGTAATAATCACACATACGTACTTAATTACCAAATCCATAAAACATTTCCAAAATTGAATTGCCAAAAAAAAGAAGAAACATATCAAAATTCAATTTGATACACATATAATTCAGCAAACTGAAAAAACTGGTTCCGAATAAAGAACAAAAAAGGAATTCAAAACGTGATTCATTATGAACCATCTAAACCACATGCAGCAATACATTAAAAATACTTCGTATTAAGTGATTTAGTATCACCGCTTACAGATTATTCAAATCAAAAGAAATAACAAAAGATGTTCCTTATAATAATAATAATAATAATAATAATAATAATAATAATAATAATAATAATAATAATAATAATAATAATAACATAAAAGAATAACCATCAATCATCTTCCAAAAATCAATCGTAGGATTGATTTAACCCAAAAACAACACAAAAATTGAAAACAGAAAACCATTAACTATGCAGCACTCCAATATTTAGCAACATCAAAGGGAAAAAAACACCCACTGCAGCAATCTATTGGTCACGTGCCGCATATCAAAATTTAAGAACACAAAATATATGTTGGTCCAAAATAGGACGCTCGTAGGCTTTTCGGAAAGTTACGTAAGAACACTTAAACAGAAATCAAGAAAGTAAGAATAAATATGGAAATTGCTTAGGAGATTTAGTTGCCAAGAATAGTGTCTAGAATTCGCTTCCCCTAAACTGAATTACAACCTGCCTTTTATAGGCATTTACAAATCGTAACCACTATCGATAATAATGACTAATCAATTACAACATTAATACGGAATTAAATACATAATTAAACAGCGCATTAATTGCTTGACCGTTACTTTTCCTGGCTGGCAGGTCGGCCGGATTGGCAGGCTCCCCGTTGAGGGTAGGCAGGCTCCAGGTTGTGGACCTGGATCCACGGATCCAAGTTCGGGGCTTGGGCCGATTAGGCTCTAGGCCTAGTCCATAACTCCATCAATATAAAATCTGGGTCATCTATATGGATTCAATCACTATAAGCGAAAAATCCCAACACACAAATAAAACTCCGCCCCAGATACTGACTCGGTAGATTATGTGTTGAAAAGAACACACATGTCAATATTCTAATCACCGATTCAGATAAAAACATGAAACATCAAATTAAAAGATAATGATTTCGTTTGTTCATAAACTGCCGTTTCCTGAATACATTAGGAACGAATCGCATAAAAGCACAATCGCATTACCCGATTTCATTTAATCGAAAGATCATATGATGAAAGAAATTCCAGAAATTCAATCGTTAAGATTGAAACAAAAGTTTGAATACTCCAAATAATTCAATATGAAGGAGACTCTGATACCAATTGTTGGAATAAATCCATGAATACTTTAATCTTCGTATTGGAATTATCTAGAGAAATAACTGAGCGGAAGCGTATCTGACTCCATTGGAGATGATCTTTAGGGATCCCGGAAATGGAGGCTAGGGTTAGCGTCTTCTAGTTGATACACACCCTCGGGAATTATCTCTCTAGCGATGAGATGCAGAAAGATGGGATGACATGTTCAACTAGAGACCATAACCCCTCTATTTACAGAGAATGCTTAACCCTAATCAGCCCATTATTAATTAGCTTAATCCCGTGGGTCTCTACACATGTGGGTCCTATACCATATTAGATAACATATTAGCCCACTTAAATTAATATTCATAGGACCACTAATTTTCGGGCCTAAACATATAGATAGCATATAACATACAATTAAACCCAATAAATAATATATTGTGAATATTACATTTAGTATGAGTCCAATAATCCAAGAGATGTTACGAGTACTAGTTATTAGTGGTGCTCATAATATGACTTCTCATCATTGCATATATGAATTTCTAACTCACGCCTCACTCTAGATATATATATGATAATATATAATTGGTTAGGCATAATTTGAGTTTGCACCTCATTTTGTTCAAATTGACTTTTGCATCCCGTTTTTAAAAATATTTGTTTAAGCACCTCAATGCCATACAAAAAGACAAAAATGGTCCTCCATTAACAATTCTGTTGCCTTTCAACACATTCTTGATCGAGAGTCATTTTTGTCGATCTTTTCATATGGGGTCGGGCTGTAAAAACAAAGATTTTAAAAAACGGGGTACAAAATCCAATTTGGACAATAAAATAAGGTACGTGCAAACTAAAATTACCCCAATTTTTTGTCTCTCTCTAATATAGGAGATATATCTTTTTTTATAGAGAATATAGGAGGTATATCTGCTTGGACATTATGCAACGATCAGCAGACTATTGCTACCAAGGCAGGAAGTATCCGCTTATCAAAAGAATTACTTCGTATGTCTCAGACCAGACCAGATCAAACCAGACTTAAACAGACCAGACCAGACCAGACCAGACTTAAACAGACCAGACCAGACCAAACTTAAACAGACCAGACCAGACCAGACTAGACTTAAACAGACCAGACCAGACCAGACCAGACCAGACCAGACTTCCGTAGTTATAAAATACACAGAGACCAGACGTTTACCAGACCAGACCAGACCAGACCAGACCAGACTTAAACAGACCAGACCAAACTTAAACAGACCAGACCAAACCAGACCAGCAAATTTCAGTCCAAAAGAAAATATCCTAATGAAATTTTATCGAGCATGCGGCGTGCTCTTTATTGAGCACGTAACGCATGTAGACGTACGGTGCTACGGCTCATGATATCAAAATACTTCATGCTCCGTATTTAGTTTAATTAGTAGCCCGTATCATATGTATAATCACATGTATAATTAAAGTATAGACGTGTAGTTCCTAATTTCAATCTTGACCAAATAATATGAATTTGATTTAAAATAATCTATAGTTATAATAGTAAAGCTCAGTTTTAAGTTGCTGATTTGTCAACCTCTCATTGGCTAGAAGAAAATTAATTAACTCAATTTCATTTTAAAACAATCCTATTATCTTCTGCCGATCTGTTCAACAAATTGCGGTCTGCCAGAGTTATTGATTACGCCACTCGGTTCAGCAAAAGTCTATCAACAACTTATCCCTCAAAAAAACTTATCAACTCATTAATAGCACCGAGAGTCCGAGAGTGTTGAAACTGAAGTCAATGATTGCATGTTGATAAATACATTAATTAATGACTGCATACATTAATTAAAGACCACATGTTGATAAATTCATGAATACATTAAATAATGACAGCATATTGATAATTCCATTATCAATAAAATTCTTATTATTCAGGAATAAAATTCTGATTCCTGAATCTATGCCCAACAGATACAACATTGCACATAAAGCTTCAGAGGAAACAATTCCCAGTTTTAGTATGCTTTGTTATGACCATCAACAAAAGCACATGGACAACTATTTTGGAAAAAGGGGTATTCACGCATGGACAACTATATGTGGCTGTTTCAAGAGTGACGAGTAGAAATGGGTTGAAAATTTTGTTGGGTGGAGAAGGATGCAATACAACAACAAATGTTGTTTACAAAGAAGTCTTCCAAAATGTGTAATTGTTTTAAAGCACATGAGTAATATGTAGCACATTAATATTTTTCACTTCACTCTACCTTTTTTTTTGCATACTATGAACTTTTTTTCAAGATATGTGCTAATAAAAAAATGATAAGTAAAACTGAAATAATAATAATAATAATAAATCAGACACACATCAATCCTTTAAAATCCTCTTTCTCATTTGTAAACAAACTATTAGTAAACATAATACGGAGTAATAATTTTGTCAATAAAAAAAGTTATTAACAAGTTCTTTACAAATATATTGCGCAATCTTTAATAGTACTACCTAAAACACTATTTTTATTCACATTAACATGACACTACCGGGGCATGCCCCGGGTGTTAGACCTAGTAATAATATGAATTTAGAATATATCTTTCTTCTTTTGAGAGTCTTAGACCACATCTTTTTAAGTCCGGAGAATGTATCTTTGCATAAATCTTTTAATCATATTTTATTTTCGCAATTAAGTAATTAGTACGATTAATTCCTACTTTTATATTCCATGTCCATAAGATTTAGGATGTTTTTATTTGAACTGTTTTCAGTCCCAGACCAGACTGGACTTAGGATGTTATCTTTTGGACTGAAATTTGCTGGTCTAGTCTGGTCTGATCTGGTAAATGTCTGGTATCTGTGTATTTTATAACTATGGAAGTCAAGTCTGGTCTTGTCTGATCTGGTCTGGTCTGATCTAGTCTGGTCTGGGACTGAAAACAGTCCAAAAGAAAACATCCTTAAACAGACCAGATCAAACCTGACCAGATTTAAACAGATCAGACCAGATCAGACCAGGACAGATCAGACCAAAGTAGACCATCTGTAATTAGAAAAGACACAGAGACCAGACATTACCAGACAAGACCAAACCAGTTCAGACTTAAACAGACCAGACCAGCAAATTACAGTCCAAGTAAAAACATTCTTAGTCATATTGATTTTTCTTGATCAATGATGATCAAGTTCGACTAAAAATATTTTTAATAGAAAATTATTTACAGTATGAAAATTATTTGGAAATGTTCTTTGTTAAAAGTGATATAAATTTCTCACAAATATATGATAAACTTTCTAAAATGCCCTTGGCGTTAGTCAGCCAGCAACCCAGTGCCTAGCAGTTAGGAGGGCGCCTTGATGGGGACTAATCAGAGACATAGAATTGACGGTTTTATGAATAGTTAAAAAAAAAGTTAAGGTCATCATGCCCGACCATATGATCCATTATATAAATAGGGAGATGCTCTTTCCCATTATGAATTAGTATATACTTCCTATATCTCTTACAAAATAAAAAATATATATAAAGTTCAATGATTCAAGACACTCTGCGCGGGCCACTGGGCGCCCTAGACAGACGACTAATTCAAATTGGAGCCAAACTAATTATTTGGATGCTTAAACTAAAATTGTACATCCGATCACCGCTAAACGCCGCCTAGGCGTCTAGTCGTCTGTCTAGGGCTCCTAGTGGCTTACTCAGAGCGTCTAATTGCCCGCCTAGAGCGTCTAGCTTGATTCATTAAACATTTTTTTTCTCTAAGAAATATATGTACTAATGACCTTAACCATAGAAATGAAGAAAACTATATATTTTTAACTATTCTTAATTTTCTTTCAAAAAAATTATTCTGAACTTTTATAATTATTTACGCAAAAATATTGATAAAAAATATCATTTCTATGTTTCTGATTAATCCCCGCCTAGGTGTCCTCCTAACTGCTAGGCACTAGGTTGCTGCCCGATCGGGACTAAAGCCAAGATAGAACATTTATTATATATTTGTGAGTATATCACTTTAATACTTTATCACTTATAATTTTGTAAAAATATTTTTAACAAAGAACATTTCCATATAATTTTCAAACTTTAAATATATTTCAATTAAAAATATCATTAGTCGAGCTTGATCATTGTTATTGGTCAAGAAAAGTCAATATAACTAAATTTTATGGAAGAGAGTATAAACTAATAAAAGAAGGAATTAATGTATTAATTACTTATTTCAAAAACAAAATCTGAATAAAAGATTTATGTACAGATATATAATTAGAAAGATGTGGTCTAAATTCATATTTGTTCAAGACTATACGTCTATACGTATTATTTTTATGATAGGGACTACTACGTATATTTTAACTTAGGGAAAACTGTCAAATAGGTCCTCAAACTTTCATAAAAAGGTCAATTAAGTCCTTCTATAGGAGGTTCTGTCTGGCCGTCGCGATTTGGGGCAGTTCCCGGTGGAATTTTTTGATGAAATTTTTTGAGCATCTTATTCACCAAGTCTAGTTTACTCATACCAAATTTAAGCTAAAAATTCAATCGGGAACACATTCAAATTAATTCTTGAAGATAACTGCGCATTTTTGCGTTCTCGAATTAATTAGAATGCGCTCCCGATTAAATTTTTAACTGAAATTTGGTATGAGTAAACTAGACTTGATGAATAAGATGCTCAAAAAATTTCATCAAAAAATTCCACCGGGAACCGCCCCAAATCGCGACGACCGGACAGAGTCTCCTATAGAAGGACTTAATTGACTTTTTTATGAATGTTCGAGGACCTATTTGACAGTTTTCCTTTTAACTTAATATAGTTGTAGTATAATAATTAAATTTAATACGGAATTACGGAGCATGAAGTATTTTCTTAGCATTAGCGTACGTCTTCATATGGTACGTGCTCAATAAAGAGCACGCGGCATGCTCGGTAAAATTTCTGCTCAATAAAGTTCTTTATGTTTTCCAGTTGACTTGCAATTTGCCCCCCAAGACCCTCAAATGAGGAAACTGATTGGACTTGGTAAGCGTCTGGATAGACTATATTACTTATCTGTTGATGACTTGGTTCATGCTCTTGCCGTGAATGGTTCATCATTGCCAATGGATATTTGGCATCAACGTTTTGGACATCCCTTAAAAAAATTATGTCATGATTATTTCTCCTGTTAGATCTCACACACATGTGCCTAAATCTTGTGAAATCTGTCACAGGCCAAAACAGTCCAGAAATCCTTTTCCTTCAAGTACTAATAAAGCAACCAAGATGTTTAAAATTGTTCATTTTGATGTTTGGGGACCCTATTACTCCGTCCTCTTGTGGAGCAAAAAAGTTTTTTTTTTATGATTGTGGATTATTATTCTAGAGCAATAGTCTTGGTTTATTTGCTACGGAGTACTTGACAAAAGATAAATTTATCATATGTTTATGTCATTTATGGCCATGATTGGTCAGCAATTTTCCAACAAAATCTCAATGGTACGTAGTGATAATGACACAAAATTTAATTGTTTAAAACATTATTTATTTATGTGACCATGACATTATTTTCCAAACCTCTTTGTAGGGACTCCCCAACAAAATGGACGGGTTGAGCAGAAACATCATAATATTCTTAATGTGACTAGGGCTTTGTGTTTCCAAGGGCAATTACCTGTTTCTTTTTTAGGAGAATGTGTACTTACTGCAGCTGACCTCATTAGGTATACACCCTCCTCAACATTATTCACCTACAAATACCCATTTGAAATTGTATATGGTGTTTTTTATATGGTGATTTACCCGACCATAAAATTTTTCGTGTGTTAGACTGCCTTTGTTTGTTCATAATTAAAAGGTTCGAGATAAATTTTCTAGCAGAAAGTAGAAAGTTCATATTCGTTGGTAATGTTTTCGGCAAAAAAGGTTGACATTTATACGACCTTGAATCTCACGAATGTTTTATCTCAGGAGATAGTCAAATTTTACAAAACCCACTTGCCCACTTTCTTATTATCAATGAGGAAAATAACAATGGTTCACCTCAAATAGTAGGGGTGGGTTCCGACCTAGTGGCTATTGGGCGTAACTTATGCGGAACCTTGACCCATTTCTTACACCTTCCTCATGTGAAGCCCATTGAATCTAGGATGAGTGCTTAAATTAAAAGTTAAAACATAAAATAATCAAATTATGATGAGAATAAAATCTAATGAATAAAAAACAGATCAATCTTTAATACGTAGTGACCAGTATTTGGGTATGAGGTTCAGATCGGAATACCGAACTACACTAAAATATAAATCGTAAATATCAAAATTGTTCGATTATGAAATATTAGTACTACAATTGGTAAAACAAAATTGTTGAAAAGTTGGGATTCTAATAGCGTGACACTATAGAAACTTAATTTGTTATCATTTTTGACATTTTTAGAGCCGTTAGATCTAAGATCCAATGCGCACACTACAATCATTTCTCAAATGAAACATTCTTCTTATGATCTAAATTATATACTACGTACTACGTATATAGATATATACCCACAGGCCACACAAGATGATATACTATACCATTGCAGTGTACAAGGTGTATATCCAGAATGAAATAACTGCTTGTTTTAAAATTGTTACGGAGTATGATAGTGTGTAATACGTAGTATGTAAATTATTTTTATAAGAAATAGTACATTGAAATGTTGTAATGTTGATTATATTTTTGATGCTAAATTTTGGCAAAATAAAAATATATATCATATAAAGAATTGCAAGTAAAACACTACCTCCGTCCCCGAAAGAACTTCCTCAGTTGACTTCAACACACTTTTAGAAAATAAACTTACCTGAGGGTAAAATTTACTGTTTTGACACTGTTTCGACACTGTTTGGCATTGTTTGATACTGTTTGGCACTGTTTTGATGTTAGATAACGTTCCATTTAAGGAAATGGGAAATTAAATTAAGAACATCCAAATACGGAAAGTGGGAAGTTGTTTCGGGGACGGAGGGAGTAAAAAACATTGGTGTAGTAAAAATAAATGTACGCGCTAATGGAAAAACATGATGATGTTTCTTTCGAATGTTCTCATGAAGTTCAACAAAACAGTACAATAGTTTGTTTTAACTGTGTACAAAATTTATCATTGGGCTAGTTTGTAGGCAAGAACCCGGCCTATTGTGTAGAATGTGACGCGTGATGTTGGGGGGCCTTTGTGGAGTGTTGGACGAGATGACCCAAGATGAGGTGTTGCCCCTTTTCCTTGAGGTAGCTTCTACATGGGTGAAGCGGCCTTGTTTGAGACGAGGTGTTGGAGATCGTGGGTAGGGCTGTTAACCAATCGAGCTGAGCCCAAACACCCAGAGCTCGAGTTCGACTCGAATCGATAATACGGGTGTTCGGGTTCGAGCTCGAAGCTCGGCGAGCTTTACAAATGAGGCTCATGTTCGGCTCGATAAGCGTTCGATTTCGAACCGAACGCTCGATAAGCTCGACAAATATGTTCGAATTTACAATTCTAGGTAATGCTCATTAATAGACCCGTGCTCGAATTATTCGGCAAGTATTCAATTCGTTAATAACATATTTAAATTCAAAAAATTATACTAAATATATTTAAATTTGACATATATATAAATTATATTTATAATTTTAGGCTGTTCGATAGGCTCGAGCTCGAACCGAGCTGAATACTACTATGTTCGAGCTCGGCTCAATTAATTTTTCGAACTTAAAACTCAGCTCTGGTTCGAGCTCGAAAGCTCGTTAAGCTCGGCTAGTTAAGTTCAATTCGAAACCGAGCTCGAACTCAAATAGTTTGATAAAAGCTTGGTTCGTTAATAGCCTAGTCGGGGCCTCTATGGACCAACATATGTCTGTCCGTTATTTGGTTCTACGGTTTCTGATTGTGTTGTTAACATGAGCCGTAGTGCTGAAGCAATGCACTCTATCAATTATATTCCCTTATATACCAGTATATGGTACACTAGTATTCAACATTACTTTTCTCTTGGTAGAATGGTAGGTGTTATAACACATTCATGGCATACACAACCTGACAACCAACTATGCTTATATATATACGAAGAATATACGGATCGTCCAAAATTAAGTTTAATTTTATTTTAATTTTGAAACAAATTTTATTAGTTTTTACGGGTTATAGCACAAAATCATATGGACTATTATTTTATCATATGAAAATACTTATAGAACTGTAATTTAATACTATGTACATATTACTTATACTAGTACGTACTATGTGGAGTATATTATTACTGCATACTTCAATTGCAAATATTATTGGTCAAAGTACTTGAAACCTAGAATATAAATACAATTCAGGGGCATACATATATAGTCCCTCAATTGGTCACCTCCTACTGAGGAAGCATACACCTTGTACACCGTTATCTTAAATGTTATTGGTCAAACCTAAAATATCAATACAATTGAATTGAGGGGCATAAGTATATAGTCCCTCAATTGCATTGCCAATGTACCTCTCTCTACATGAATCCCTTTTTGCAAGTTTTTTTTGACCAACCCATGTCATAAGTTAGATATGTACTATCCTCCGTATCTATTAGTTGCAACATTAAAATCTACATAATATTCTACTTTGACTATATTTTATTTATTAATGTGCGAATTATTATTTTTGAAACAAATGGTTGAATTCGTCTCATTATTACAAAGTTTCATAATCTGATTTTTATATTATTTTTACTAATAGAACATAATATATAATGACGGTCAAAGTTGTGTGTTGGCAAGCAAGCGTGAAAAAGGAAATGTTGCAACTAAAAAAGAATAGAAAGAATTATAAACATAGGTAGATGTTGTGAAGACCATAGAATGTTATGTAACCGTTGTAGGTTGTCTTAGGAAGGTTGGAAATGCAAATAGATAGCTATATATACATTCGTAACTGTAAGAAGAGTATTTTACTCACAATGAATAATGAGGAGAATTGATACAATATAAATAGTACAATATGTACAGGAATAAAAAGTAAGAAGATCAAATACATAATGACTGAACTAATATACAAGGAAAAATATATTAGCCATTTATTTCTCATTTAACACTATTACTCGCCGTCAAGCGTTGCGTGGAGTGTATGCAAACACAGAGCTTGGATTGCAAGAATTCAAATGCAGGTCTAGGGAGACTCTTGGTTAATATGTCCGCAACCTGCAGATGAGATGGAATAAATTGTGTGTCTAAACAACCCGAGGATACCAACTCGCGCACAAAGTGATAGTCGATGTCAATATGCTTTGCCCGTTTATGTGCAATAGGATTTTGACTGAGAAAAACAACACTTTTATTATCATACAAAAGGAGAGGTGCAGAACGTGGGGAAACTTGAAGTTCGCGAAGCAGGTTGACTAACCAAATGACTTCAGAAGCAGCGTTGGCTAGAGCGGGGTACGGTATTCTGATTCATAGCTGGAACGAGAGACGGAAGGTTGCTTTTTAACATTCCAAGAGACGAGATTTCCACCATGAAAGATAGAATATCCATAGGTGGAATGATGAGTCTCGACACACCATGCCCAATAAGCATCAGAGTAGGCGAGGATAGACTGATTCAGGCGACGATCAAATGACAAACCATAATGGATAGTCCCTTTAACATATCAAAGAGTCTGTTTGACCACCTGGAAATGATCATTAGTCAACGAGTGTAAAAATTGACTGATAAGGTTCACCGCAAAAGACAAATTGGGGCGGGTAATAGTAAGATATTGTAAGGCACCAACAATGGATCGATAAAGAGTCATACCAGAAAATGAAGAACCCGTGCTAACTAAGATTTCGTCGGCCGCCAGAGGGGTAGAGACGGGCTTAGAGTCTAGCAGATCAATACGGTCCAAGATATCACGAGCATATTTGGATTGACCAAGAAATAAATTGTGCGGTGTGTATGATACCTCCATACCCAGAAAATTACCGAGTTTCCCTAGTTCTTTAATGGAAAACTCTCAACTTGTGGTGTGAATGCGCTGAATAAGATCCCAAGTAAAGTTGGGTCATTTGCCCGTAAGGATAATGTCATCAACGCAAAGTAATAGATAAATGATTGAAGGACCTCGATGAAAGAAGAAAAGAGACGAGTCAGATTGACTCTGGCGGAATCCCAGATGAGAAAGAAAGGTACTAAACCGATGAAACCATGCCGAGGGAGCTTGTCAAAGTCCATAAAGAGCCTTCTTCAACCAACAAATTGGATCAGGGAAGCAAGGATCAATGAAGCCCGGAGGTTGAGCCATATAAACGGGTTTGGAAAGAATACCGTTTAAAGACGCGTTGTTAAAGTCTAGCTGATGAAGAGCCCACTGGTGATGTACTGAGAGAGCCAGAATGACCCGAACTGTGGTTGCCTTCACAACAAGGCTAAAAGTGTGAGAGAAGTCATCATTTGAGTGAACTCTTGGGCTACAAGTCGTGCCTTGTAACGTTCAATAAACCCATCAGTGCGGTATTTGGTGCGAAAAACCCATTTGAGCCAACAACATAAGCGTTAGGAGGTCGTGGTACTAAATCCCAAGTGTTGTTTGACTGAATTAGCGTGCATTTCTTCATTCATGACGGTAATCCATTGAGGGGATTTCATAACAGACTTGACCAGTGGCGGATCTATGGTTCAAATTATGGGTGTTCATATATTTTTGTAATTAGAATTTGAAAGGAGTTAATAATTAAACTATTTTTTTTATGAAATAGGATTTTATTGATAATAGAACAATTTACAGGTGTTGAGATGGAGAAAACGAGAAATGAGAGGAAAATAGAAAGTAAACAAAACAAACTATAAAATGTAATAATTAAACTAAATTTATACATGCATATTAACATATTTCTTAAAATTCTAGGTGTTCATGTAAACACATTTGCACCAATGTGGCTCCGCCACTGGACTTGACGCCACAGGGCGTAGAGGAAGCAACCATAGCTGAGATTAATGATGAAGATGCCAGATCAAGAGGATTCTTAGTTTTAAACTTTTAAAAATGCCATACTTGCCTCTAGTGATCATCGGATGGGTGGAGATAGCTGCTGGAGGGGGAGGAGGGGCAAGAGGTGACAGAGGAGGGGTGGGAGAAGGAGGTGATGGAGGAGGGGGAGGTGGTGGTAGTAGTGCGGGAGGACGGGTGGAAGATATGCTTTGCACGGAGGACTAGGGTGTCCGGAAGTAGGGGTGTGTGGGGTAGAAGGTAATTGAGGGATAGGGTTGGAGGTAGGTGGAGATTCAGAGAAGGTGGAGAACTCCGGCAAGGATGGTTGACATGAGTAGGGAGCACCAGAGAAAGAAAAGTAATGTTCATCAAATTGAGCATAACGAGTGATAAATATGCGTTGAGTGTCAGTATTGCAGCATCGAAAGCCCTTGTAAGAGCCACTATATCCAAAAAAAATGCTCGACAACCAAACAGTTTAAAATGAGCATAGTCAGGAGGGGTGCCAAAGAGTACTTCAAAGGGTGATTTTTTGTACATGCAGTGGAGAAGATGACATGGGGTTGATTATATGAACCACAGTGGTAAAAGCATCAAACAAAAAGATAGCAGGTACGTGGGCATCAAACATCATGTACATCTCAGTTTCCGTAATGTGACGGTGTTTGCGTTCAACGCGACCATTCTGCTGAAGAGTATAAGGACATGAAATTTGATGATGGATGTCATGAAGATGCATAAATGTACGTAGGCAAGCATTCATGAATTCTGTACCACCATCGGATTGAAATACCTTGAGAGAAGCTGAGAATTTAGTGCAGACAAAGAGATGAAATTGCATAAATATCAACAAACTCAGATTTGGCACAAAGAAGATATAGCCAGGAAAATATGGAGAAATCATAAAGACCTTGTTCACACCTGCCTTGAGCTAGAACTTCCTTTGTCCCCAGATGCTGGATAGTAAAAAATTTGTTAGAGAAAATAACATCAACAGGTTGATTCGGTGGTTAGCTTACTGGTGGATAAAAGATTTTTGGTAATTTGAGTAACTACCAGAACAACCGATATTATATTTTAATATTGTTTTGCATATTTTGAAAGCCAATATGAGATATGTGCAAAGCGGAGCCATTACAAACAATAATTTTACCAATACAAGAGTAAAGCTCACAATGATCCAAATTTGAAGTTTGTGAAGTCATATGTGTCGAGGCTCATGTGTCAACATACCAGTATGAGACCGGTTCACTCAAGTTAAAGGCAACTTTGAAAGATTCAGCAAGTTGAGCAGAAGGCTGAGAAGAGCTGCCACAAGCTTGGAGGAATTGAGGACATTTGTCCGCATAGTGTTCTCTTCGGCAGATTTGACACTGTGGAATGTAAGCCTGGCAAGAACTAGGGCCAAGACGCCCGCCTGAGGTGGTATGTAAATTAAAGCCGGGCGGAAGAGGAACCAGGGTCTGAAGAAGATCCCGAACCGCCCTTGATACTGCCAGGACTACCACGGCCTGAAAAGCCACCACGAGAGCAAGAATTCTAGCCCGAATGAGAGGTAGGGTGGTCGTGAGCATAAAATTCAGCAGGGGCCCGAGGTGTTCCCTCCATGGTACGAATGAAAAGGTCATATTGCTATGCTTGATGAAGGAGATCTAGAAGAGGCGGAACAAGGTCACGAGACATACGATAATCGGCGAAGCTAGCAAATTGAGGGCTTAACCCTAGTAGTAATCAGTGACTCTTGTCTGATTCTTCAACATCACGCCCAATTGCATCTAAGTGATGGCAGTGATTCTGGAATTGGCGACCATAATCGACCACAGTCTTGGACCCGCGACTGAGAGACATCACTTCATCACGGAGTTGATTGGCGCGTGAGGTGGACGACGGAGAGAAAGTGTTCTCCAACGCAACCCAAGTAGCACGAGAGGTTGTGCAGCCACAACCTCAACCACGGCTTCCTCTGTTAGGGTGGAAAATAGAACACCCAAAATCTTCTGGCCGGTGATGCGCCAGGATGTTTATGCCGAATTGGGGCTTTCAACAGAGTTGGTGGTGACTGTTAGAGAAGGCGCAAGATAGAGCCGTCGACATAGCTGATGAGGTCAAACGCTGGAGCATAGGGCAGACTTGACTTTTCCATAGCAAGAAGTTGGTGGAGGAGAGCTTTATGGTGACCATGTGAACCATGGTGGCGATAGGGACAATCTCAGGTAGAAGCGGCCATGTCGGAGATGAATTTAAACGAAGGGGACTAGTTCGTCTGGGAAGAATATGAAGGACGAAGGGATTAGCGACTTAAGAGGGGAAAGATCGGTGGATGACTGATACCATGTAAGAAGAGTATTTTATTCACACTGAATAATGAAGAGAATTGATACAGTATAAATAGTACAATGTGTAAGATGTGTACATAATTTCTAATATATTTTTCCTTGTATGTTATTTGTAACACACGGAGTATATGATAATGATGACGAAGAAAATGATAATGATAAAAAGAGAAAACTATCAAATAAGCCCCGTACTTTTTTTAAAAATCAATTAGGCCCCCGAACTCAAACGACATTCAATTAAACACCTAAACTATTAAAAACGAAGCAATTTAGGTTTTTAGCCGGTACTATTCCAGTTCCTGGTTAAAATCCATTTGGGAGATCTGATGTGGCATTTCTTTTCTATTTTCTTTTTTTCTTTCTTCCTTCTCCTTCCGGATCCCTTTCTTTCTTTGTTCTGCCCGCTTAGCTTTCTTGCTTCCTCCCTGCTCCAGTTCCATTTCTTCTTTCCTCCCTGAATTTTCAGAAGCATGGAGGCTTGTGTAGCAGAGAAGACGAACACAATTAGTAATTGGGGATTTGTGGTCTAAGCTAGGGTTTTTCACAGCAGGCATTGGTGGTGAGAAATTTAAGGGACTGGGTTTGAATCGAGAGCAGACATAGAGAGCACGATATTAATTGCATTCGATGGTGTTAAATCGCTCTTCATCATTTTCGATGGAATCTGAATTCTGGGGAGTGTTTAAAAAAAAGCGTGAACCACCATTAATGGCGGTTGAGTTTCATGGGATTATTACGAGTGATATTGCAATCTCCAACAGTCCAAATCGCTGAACTCATCGTTGAACTCATAGCTCCAGCGGTCCAATCCGGTGGAAAGAAGATCGTGAGTTGCGTGTTGTAGCTGTGGTTGCGTTGGACATGGATGGAATCATGGAACCAACGAGATGAGAGTTGGAACAAGGAAGAAAAAATAGAAAAATAAAATATTACACATGTGTTGCCACGTGTCGCCACGTGTTGCCACACGTGTGATCGTTTACTTAGTAACCGGTTGGAAACCTCATAAAGAGCTTATTTGCACCTTTGTTCTAAGTTTAGGCCGATGTTTAATTGAATTCTTTTGTGTTCGGGCTCTTATTGATTTTTTATTTAAAAAGTAGGGAGGCTTATTTGATAGTTTTACCTGATAAAAATAACAACAATAATAGTAATGTTGATAATAATAATAATGTTGATGGGGTTAAACTATATATATTTTCCACTCAATCCATGATACCTAGCTAATACGAAGTATGTAAAATAAAAAGGATGACACCTCATCTCTGAGGGCCCCCCAACACCTACCAGATAGCTAATATGTATAGAATACGTACATACATGCAGCTTCGATCATTATACATGCATAGGAGAATTTCCCTAGCTAGCTTGCCTATATGTGGGTGATTACGTTAGGTAACTAACAAATTTGGTTGGCATAGGCATTACTATTGATTTCCTCCAAAGTGTGATGAAGACTCCTTCGGTTCATCTCAGCGTACATTTCCTCGATCATTGGTTTCCACAGACGAACTCTTGCATTTATAAACCAATTCGACACCTGTTTTACCCAATCCCAGTACACACAAGCCATTATATTTATGAGAAATCAAACTAAAAACGTACCTAGCTTAGGGGTGGATTCGGGTCGGGCCACCCGGCCCGCTACTGTGCGGGACCAGAACCGGCCCGGTTCTCGGGTCCGGGTCCGGGTCGGGCCTAGACCCGGGGGGTCCGGCTTGGGTCGTGGTTTTGGCGAACCGGCCCGGCTGGTTCGGGTCGGGTACCGGGCCTATTTTAATTTTTTTTTTCATTTTTTTTTAACTTTTCGGGTTGGGCTAGGTATTTTGGGCCATTTGGGGTGGTTTGGGGGTGGGTGTTAAAACCCGGGGTTCCATCCTAAAAGGTCAACCTGATAGGAGGAGTAGCCCAAAGCCTTATATAGTGTTTAATTGTTTTATAGCTTTCCTGTGTGGGACAAATGCTTCAACACGCCCCCTCAGCCCGAACCGGGCTGGACAATATCGGGGTGTATAAACGGGCCAAACAAACCCTTAACAAGCTACCCTTAATCATGGGTGCTAAACAAGCCGTCAAACCACAACCGGAATTGGCTCTGATACCATGTTAAAACCCGGGGTTCCATCCTAAAAGGTCAACCTGATAGGAGGAGTAGCCCAATGCCTTATATAGTGTTTAATTGTTTTATAGCTTTCCAGTGTGGGACAAATGCTTCAACAGTGGGGGGGGGGGTGGGGGTTGGGGGTTAACTAGGAAAAGGAAAAAAAAAATAGCTATTACCCGAGGCCCGGCCTGGACCCGGGGATTACCCGGGCCGGTCCCGGGGCCCCCATTCCTGAACCGCCGGCCCGACCGGGCCAAGGCCCAGCCCGGACCCGAACCGGCCGGGCTCCACCCCTGACCTAGCTACACATAGTTTAATTAATTTAATGGTTGTATGACAATTATTTATAATCTTTTTGTGAATTTTTAGGATCTACCTACCCTTTTTTGGCTTGGTTGTGTGTAGTTTATTTATGGTCTAATTTGAGGAATTTTTTTGAGAGATGTCATATGTGTATTTTACTACGTTATACTATCTAAGTTGGTTCATGCTATATGAGTCTTGTTTGATCTGGTCTGATACGGAAAAGTGAAAGTTTAGACATCTTTGATGCCTATATGTAAGAGTACCTCACTCCTTGTTAGTCCACTCTTTACCGCAAGCAAGTGCTTCTCTGTGTCCTTTGGGTACCTGACACATATCCAAACACGCAATTGAATTAAGGGTAGCTTGTTAAGGGTTTGTTTGACGGAATTAGCTTCTTCTCAACTTTAATTTGTTAAACAATAAAGTATCTATATTTTGCTCGAATCAAGAACATTTCGTATGGTAATGCCCATATTGCATCCAAATTACAATACCGAGTATTACATAGTCACGTACGTACGTCGGGGATGAAGTTGAGATTAATATGGGTATAAATTCAGTGAAATGATGATACAATACACTCGACTTACTTTATTTCAGATCGACGTGTATAAATTCAGTGAAATGATTATACAATACACTCAACCTTACGGGACAATATGTAAGAACACAAGATAATATAAAACACTACCACTCTTTTTTTCCACTCTGAATTGTCTTCCAACCTTCTCTTTTCGTTGGTCTCAAAATAACCTTTCCTTTTTCATGATTTAAACAATTTATGGTACACGAAGTATATATTAAGATATAGGTTACCCTTCATAACAGGTTGACCTTTGATGAAATCTAAGGTCTTAACATATGGTTTACAACATTTCTTACCAACTCTTACACATTTCTCTCTACTATACGATTCTCACTTTCTTAATTCACATGCAAAACAACATTTGGAAGATATTTCAGTGACAAAGGGGGTACAACAGAAAGAAAAAGGGATTCCAACAATTATCTCATTATTTCATACGTAGTACTATCTCCGCCCCCACGATGGAGACAAAATAAAGTGGTGCGGTTTTATGAAAAAGTAGAGTTAGTTGTTAATGAACTGATAAAGTGAGAATGAAGTATGAATTAGAGCAACACAAGTATCACTAAATATGGTACTCCGTATGATACAATTTTAATGGAACAGAGGATGAAAAAATGGAAAATTGAACCATTATAGTGAAATGAAGAGAATAGTAGTTTACTTTATACTCCCTCCGTATTTATATGTTCTCTACATTTGCTTTTGACACAATATTTTAGGATAGAATAGTAAGGGTAATTAATAGTATAGAAAAAGTAGGAAAGAGTGCGTAAAAGTATGAATGAAAGAGAAGATAAAAAATAGATAAAGTAGGGGGTGTTGAGTAGGGATGGCAATGGGGCGGGTTTGGGGCTGGGGTACACTCCCCCATCCCCCAACTCATGTCTAAAAAGTTCCCCCCATCCCCGCCCCATCCCCCGTTACTCCCAGACCTGCCCCATCCCCGCCCCACCCCATTGTCCCCCACGGGTGCTCACGGGTGCCCCCATATAAATTTAATTTATCGTATTTGCATATACTTTTTAATATCTTATTATAAATATATGTAGTGCGTTTCTAATGAAAACGATGCTTAACGTGGGAACACTCACATTTAATCAAATATATTACACAATAATCCAATGTGACACACAATAGAGCCATTCTAGTTCACATTTGGACTTCGCTCAATACAAGCTAATATAAATAATCACGGTGGCACTTTTGTAAATATTGTGCTAGATACAAAAAAGTGCATTGTGTGAGCCCATTGTGCTTCACATTGGGGGTAAATGTGGTGTTCGCACGTTCTCATGTCAAAAATTGTTCTCATTTGATCCTAAGTCTATATATATCTACGCGCACACAGTGATATATGACACACACACGCAACACTGAAGTATTGTGTTTGTTAAAAGTTAATATCACCATTTTTAATAATTCTTCAATTTGAATAAGTTTTGTGAATTGAATACAATTAAAGTAAAAATATAAGTAAACATATTATCATCATGTACGTTGTTTCAAAATTCTCAATAATTATAATACAATTAATTACATATTATATTACATATAAATGTTTGTGTATTTATTTACTCACTTTCTCACTCTTAAAACTCATATACGGAGTAACATGTATGATAAATATTTTTAATCATCACTAGCTTATTATTATTCTAGTATAATATGTATTAATTCATTAACCATGATTAAATCGTATACAATTATGTATGTCTATATGTATATGCGTTTGTTATATACTACAAATAATTAAATTTAATGTGTGTACATTATTTATATATGTGTATATATATGTTTGAGTATATATTTATAACGGGGACGGGGCGGGTGTAGCAATATCCGTCCTCTGCCCCATATTTTAACGGCGTAAAAATATTTCACCCATCCCCGCCCCCGCCCCGCCCCAAGCCCCACCCCATCCTTCCCCCGCGGGGCGGTTCCCCACGGGTCCCCGCCCCCATTGCCATCCTTAGTATTGAGTATTTTATAAAAGATAAACTTACCAAAAATGGAAGTGTAGGAAACTTTTAAATATAATACATCCCGAAAAAGAAGTGTAGGAAACTTTTAAATACGGAGGGAGGAAGGAGGGAGTAGATAGTATGTAGTTCCAAAAGTTTTATCACATTTCCATTTAAGGATTCATTAAAGACACTTAATTACTAATTTCTTCTCGATAAGCCATAGTTGACAGGATGTTTTTACTTGGACTGTAATTCGTCCCAAACCAGACCAGACCAGACCAGACCAGACCAGACTAGACTTGAATAGTTATAAAAATACAAAGAAACCAGACCAAACCAGACCAGATCAGACCAGACCAGACCAGCAAATTACAATCCAAGTAAAAACATCCTTATATAGTCAAGGGATATTCTAAATCAATACTACGTACGTAGTACGTACTCCTTATATTTTAAAGAAAACCATAATTTTTGTACTTTAATTAGGGGGTTTCTTTTTACAAAAGATTTATGTACCTTTTGAACTCTACTGCGTATAAAAGTATATACTCTTTATGTACGTAATTCAACATAATTGACCAAAAAGTCAAATATGGTTTAAATACGTTAGGAGAGAGAGCTTACGGGTGAAGAAAGTTTTGAAACATCCAAGCCCTCAAAACAGCGACGGATCTTTCGGGCAGTCCTCTTTGGGGTCTCCACAAGCAGAGGCGGGGTGGGCTAAGCAATAAAAATTTTCGTTACTGCATACAAAAGATTTAGCTTAGGACTGATAGTTATTGAACTGGGTTTTTTTCGAACTACTCTAGTTCGATCGTGATTTCGAATTTAATTTAATGACCAAATCTTAACGAGCTTCAATCTCGAACACGGGCTAAATTTTAGTTTAAATAGTCTGCTTTTACAAACAAAAAAAGCTGCTATTTTTTTGAGTTTGAATAGTTATTCAAGCTGAATTCGAGCATAGTCATGTTCAGTTCGATCTGGATTCGAGCATATTGATAACTTATAAATTATAGAAATAAACTATATACTACCTCCACCCACTTTTATTAAGACTAATTTGGCTTTTCAAGTCAAAGAAGTTAAACTCTGAATGACTATATATTTATACAATAAAATTGATAATAATAAAATGAAATGGAAATGTTCTTTGTTAAAAAGTTTATCATAAAAGTATAAATTTAGTAAGTTTCACATTAATACATGAGTTAAAATGATGGATCAAAGTTTACCATCTTTGACTAAAGAGTCAAAGATGACTAAATAAAACGAGACGGAAGTAGTATATCTAAAATTTTAATGTTTTTAGTGTGATTTATAATTTTATTATTGATTATTAAAGATTTTAGTATTTATTGATATGAATTAAAATACTTCTATAAAAGTATAAAACTAATAAGCAAGTAAAAATAGTCGATGTACATAAAACTAATAAGTATTCCCAATTTTAAAATTGAATTGAGATTTTGAATCCATTCTTACATGCCTAAACAGTAAGTACATTGTTCTCTATTCTTTAATTGCATAATAAATAAATCATTTTCTAATCTTTAATTCTATCTTTAATCATTATAAATTTATAATAAATAAAAACTATTTTACTATCTAATGAAAATATTCAATTAATAATCATATAGAATTACAAAGTTGGTAGGCTTGGGCTGGGCTAGACATTAATTTTGAGGTGGGCTGGAAATTAAACCTATACCTATAATAATAAAAATAAATTGGGCTGGGCTGGGCTGGAGCCCACCCCTGCCCCAACATAGATCCGCCCATGCTACCACTCTAATAAAACTTTACTTTTTACCGATTTTGTTTTGATACATTGGGAGCGTAGCCCAGCTTTTGTTATGCATTTACTAGTCAATCGACCCATGTATTGCACGCATAATAGATCCAATTATTTTATTTGTAAAATTCATTGATTTCATGAATAACGTATCTATACATACTTGTTGTAAAAAAATAAAACCTGATATTGAACTATATTAGAGTATATGTAAGATAATTGTTTAACGATCACACTAACTCATACAAAATATAGAATTATTAAATAAATACTCTATCACGAATTCCCAAATAATTGTTTCCGTTTAAAGTAGTAAATACGTATTTAAAGTTATTTTTCTCTCTACATAAACATCAATCACATAATTTTTACTTGGGGCTTTTTACTTTCATAATCCGTATTTCACATAAACAGCAATACGGAGTAACTATATGGTCAAGTTTTATGGAGGTAAGAGCCAGATTGGTACTCAAAGTTGCATAAAAAGAGTCAAATAAGTCCTTACCGACCGGCCGTCGCCATTTGAGGCGGTTCCCGGCTAGTACCAATCTGACTCTTACCTCAAGTTTTATGGGGGAGGTCAATTATTATCCTTGTACTTTATACACTGTTTATATCCCGGTCTATCGCGCTTGAATATAATGTAGTGTTCAAAGTACATTATATTTGATAGTTTACAAACACTCAATTAAGTCCTCGAACTATTAAAAAACATTCAATTTAACCGGTTTCCCGGTTAAATGGCACTACAAAAAAACAGCGTTATAGTCACGGATTTTAGTCACGGATTTGGTCCGTGACTAGTTTAGTCACGGTCTAGTCACGGACTAGTCACGGAAATTTAAAAAAAAAATTAGTCACGGTCTGGACCGTGACTATGACCGTGACTAATGTTAGTCACGGTCTGGGCCCGTGACTTAAGTCCTCCGATAGGCCCGTTTCCGTTTCCGGCGAAGTTTATTTGACTCCGACGACTTAGTCACGGCCAAATCCGTGACTATACCCGTGACTATATTTAAAATTTAATTTTTTCAACTCCCTTAACTTAATACGCAACGGCATTATGTACGGATAATTTTAGTCACAGCCATATCTGTGACTAGTTCCGTGACTACTTTGATTAACACGTCATTTACACGTCATTAACACGTGTTGGACGCGTATTGGACACGGTTTTGCTTAGTGACGGACAAATCCGTGACTAAGTCCGTGACTAAATTTTTTATATATGCAGGAGCAGCTCATTGAACAGAACCACACCAATTCATTCCCAGTATATACAGTATCCGTTTGAAAGATCGAAGGATGTAGTCTATCTTCTATCATTTTCCCTGTTTATGCAGATAAGGTATGTTATTTGAATTATAATTTTTATTTAGAATTAGTTGGTTCAATTTAAATTATTAAAACTATTAAATTAGTGAGGTTGTTAATTAATTAACAACATGTTTTAACTATAAGCGTAGTAATGTCATAAATTAGAATTAGTTAAACTTTTAGGTTTATAAAATAATTTAATTAAAATTAGTTAGCTAAATGTACGTAGTTTAAAACGTAATGATGTTTATGTTTAGTGAAATTAGTTCAAATAACGTACGTTAGTAATGTGTTAATTAAGTGAATTGTGAATTGTTATTGTGAATTGTGTATTGCTTATTAATTCAAATAACTTTATATACATGTTCAAATTATTGGGTTGAATTTGGTCATATTATTTAATTTAGTGAATTGTTAATTGTGTATTACTAATAAGATTAAATGTCATTAACGTAATAATTTAGTGTAGGTTTAAACTAAACGTAGGTTTACAAAAATAATTTAATTAAAATTCGTTTGCTAAACGTAGGTTTGAACGTAGCTATTGATAGGGGTGGGCAAAAATACCGAAAAATCGGTATACCGCACTTACCATACCGAAAAATACCGAAAAATACCTAAATATTGGTATACCGTCATTTTCGGTACGGTATCATACCGTACCGATCTATTTCGGTACGGTAACGGTAAATGTTTTCAAATACCGCGGTATACCGGTATAATACCGTACCGACTCCCTTCTCAACAATTACTTTTAATTCTAATATATTGTAAAAATCCATTACAATTTTGAAGTCCAAAATTAATACTTAAGTTGGTTACAAATACAAAAATAAAAAAATAAAGGCCCAATTTCTCAAATCCACTATAACCTTATAGGCGTTTACTACGCTAACCATAATGACTAATGAGTAATGTACAAATGTCAAGAAACAAGTTCATCTTGTTCCAAGAGCTTGCAAGTCGTGATGGCTGGACCGCTAAGTATCTGACGAGTGAAGAGAGATACACTTATGTGACAAGTGTATCTACATAGGGATTCCGCGAGTTGAGACACACAACTTTGTCCGAAAGTCTTATTCAATTTTTAAAAAATTATAAAAATGACTAAATACACAATATCATATTAGGAATAAATGATTTTATATCCAGGTTGTTTGAATAGTTTTATTTATTTTTGTTAGAGCTCACTATTGATTTAATTATATCTATATTGATCAAATTATTTTAGGAGAATGTGTTACTTTTTAATATGTGCCATATTGAACTGCTTAAATATACTAATAATAATTATTGTTCAATATTGAATTGACATCAATAGATTATTAATTGTATTTTGTAACATTTTAATAATAGATTTAATATGTCGCTAGTAATAACGATTTAGTATATTTCGTTAGTCTATGATAATTTTTTGTATTGGGAGACATGCACGGTAATTTACCGATACCGTACCGTTACCGAACCGAAACTTCGGTATACCGAAATGCAGTATACCGAAACTTCGGTAAGGTAAAGGTATGCAAATTTTGCATACCGAAAGTTTTGGTACGGCAAAGGTATGAGAAAAAATATAAGGTATACCGTACCGAACCACCCCTAGCTATTGATGTGTTAATTAAGTTAAATTAGGTAGCTAAACGTAGGTTTAAACGTAGTGATGCATTAAAAGGGGACGGAATGAACTAGTTAAATTTAGTTAAATTTAACTAAATGAATTATATATGCAGGAGCAGCTCATTGAACAGAACCACACCAATTCATTCCCAGTATATACAGTATCCGTTTGAAAGATCGAAGGATGTAGTCTATCTTCTATCATTTTCCCTGTTTATGCAGATAAGGTATGTTATTTGAATTATAATTTTTATTTAGAATTAGTTGGTTCAATTTAAATTATTAAAACTATTAAATTAGTGAGGTTGTTAATTAATTAACAACATGTTTTAACTATAAGCGTAGTAATGTCATAAATTAGAATTAGTTAAACTTTTAGGTTTATAAAATAATTTAATTAAAATTAGTTAGCTAAATGTACGTAGTTTAAAACGTAATGATGTTTATGTTTAGTGAAATTAGTTCAAATAACGTACGTTAGTAATGTGTTAATTAAGTGAATTGTGAATTGTTATTGTGAATTGTTTATTGCTTATTAATTCAAATAACTTTATATACATGTTCAAATTATTGGGTTGAATTTGGTCATATTATTTAATTTAGTGAATTGTTAATTGTGTATTACTAATAAGATTAAATGTCATTAACGTAATAATTTAGTGTAGGTTTAAACTAAACGTAGGTTTACAAAAATAATTTAATTAAAATTCGTTTGCTAAACGTAGGTTTGAACGTAGCTATTGATGTGTTAATTAAGTTAAATTAGGTAGCTAAACGTAGGTTTAAACGTAGTGATGCATTAAAAGGGGACGGAATGAACTAGTTAAATTTAGTTAAATTTAACTAAATGAATTAGTTAGATTTAATTAAACGTATGTTTAATTTAGTGAAATTATCTGCATTATTGTGCATTAGGGGACATATATTTTGTGCATTATTGTTGTGAATTCTGTGCATTTCATTTAAAAAAAGTGAAAATTAGTTGATTATATTTAGTGAAATAAATTACTTAAAATTGTGTGCATTGCATTTCATATAATTTTTTATTATAATATTCAGGCATAATGTATAAACAAAATAGAAGTTGGATGTATGATAAAGATGCGGTATTGTACGGAATGCAATCAAATTTTCTCGAGGGAGTCGGGGAATTTATTGAATTTGCACTTGAACATCCGGCTTATATGAGTGGTGATAAAATAAGATGTCCATGTTCAAAGTGTAAAAATCTCAAATTTAAAGACCCACACGAAGTTGGGTATGATTTGTACGCGGTCGGTTTTGTTCCCAATTATTATAATTGGACTTCTCACGTCGAACCTTTGGATCCATCTGTTATACCACAAATGGTAGGTTCGTCTCGTTACGTCCCTCCAGAGATGAGTGCGTGGGGAGACCGTGCTGAAATGAGGTGGGACCAACAAATGGTATATGACGCATACGGTGTACCGTCTCAATTCAACCCCCCACAACCACCTAACGACCCCCCTGAAGCCTCAACCTCGTATCAACCAGATGCGGATGAAAATCCGACATTTTATCAACCTTATGTGGATGAAGGTTTGGCTGAGAGATTTCAGGATGTTCTAAAAGCTGTCGACCAACCTTTGTATGCTGATTGTGAGGGATACTCTCAGCTATCCGCTGTTACTGAGTTCATGAACATAAAAGCCGAATACAGTCTCCCTGAAACTTGCATGAATAGAGTCTTGCAGTCAGTAGGAGGGATGCTACCGCGAGATCATACCCTTCCCGATTCATATTACCACATGAAGCAGTTAATGTCTAAGTTGGGGCTACCTTGTGTTGAAATTGATGCGTGCCCGGAAGGATGTATGTTGTTCTGGAAGGAGGATGAGGCACTTGAGTTCTGCAAGTTCTGTGGTGGAGACAGATACAAACCTGTTCGTCAAGGTAAAAAGAAACCACGACATAGGTCTGCACTGTCTAAACTGTATTACCTCCCAATAGCTCCTCGACTGCAAAGGATGTACGCTTCGACTGCTACTGCGAAACACATGACATGGCATGTTGAGCACGAAACCAACGAGGGTATGATGGCTCACCCTTCGGACTATGAAGCCTGGAGACACTTTGACCGCTGTCATCCTCAGTTTGCTATGGAGCCACGAAATGTGCGGCTGGGATTGTGCTCAGATGGATTTGCTCCTTTTGGCAGGTTTGGCAAGAACTATTCATGTTGGCCGGTCATGTTAACACCTTACAATCTCCCTCCCGACATGTGCATGAAAAGTCATTTCATCTTTTTGTCTTTAATTTGTCCGGGTTCCAAGGATCCTGGGCGAAAGATAGACATTTATCTTCAACCCCTTATTGAGGAGATGAAAGAATTGTGGGCCGTTGGGACACCAACTTATGATGTTTCATCAGATAAAATGTTTATCATGAAAGCTGCCATCATTTGGACCATTAGCGACTTCCCTGCCTATGGCATGCTTTCGGGATGGAGCACACACGGTCTGATGGGATGTCCGATATGCATGGAGAAATCAGGTGCCAACTGGCTCATTTACAGCAAAAAAGGAAGTTACTTTGATTGTCACCGCAAGTTTCTCCCGGAAAGGCACCGATATCGAAAGGACAAGAAGTCTTTCATTAGAGGCAGAGCGGTACGAGAGAGCCCACCCCCGAGATTGACCGGTGAAGAAATTTATAACCGGGTTCGACGTTTTCCTACGGCTATGGAAGAGCCAAACCAAGAGCCATATGGGTATTGTGATACCCATAAGTGGACAAAGAGGAGCATATTCTGGGAGTTGCCTTATTGGAAAGACCTTCTCATCCGTCACAATTTAGATGTCATGCACACCGAGAAGAACGTCGTTGACAATATATTTAACACGGTGATGGATTTGAAAGGCAAAACTAAAGACGGTCTTGCAGCTAGGAAAGATATGACTATTTGGTGTGATAGACCCGAACTTTCTGTTGATCTAGAATATCAGGGCAAGGAAGTTCCAAAAGCAGTCTACCAGGTCACAGAACCACAAAAGGCAGCAATATTAAAATGGCTTGCGTCTCAGAAGTTTCCAGATGGCTACTGCTCCAACTTGTCTAGATGCGTAGACATGAACAAACTTACCACGACGACGAGCATGAAAACTCACGATGCTCATGTAATAATGCAAAGACTTCTACCAATTGCACTAAAAGAGATGCTCCCTGAACACGTATGGTCCTGCATTACTGAAATCAGTTTGTTGTTTCAATCGATATGTTCCAGCGTTTTGGATGCGGCATCCCTCCGGAGACTACAAGAGTCTGTTCCCATTCTGATGTGTAATCTGGAAAAAATAATGCCACCATCGTTTTTCGATACAATGGAACATCTCATAATACATCTTCCGTATGAGGCTTTGACTGCTGGGCCCGTCTTCTATAGGTGGATGTACAGATTTGAAAGGTTAGTCACAATTTCATTTAAAAAAAATATATTTATTTCACAATAACTGTTAACATGTGTATTATTGCATTATTGCAGATTTCTAGGAGAGCTGAAAAAGAAAGTGACCAACAAGGCACACGTTGAGGCTTCAATTTGTCAAGCGTATCTTCAACAAGAAATCTCAACGTTCTCGTCTTTTTACTTCGAGCGTGAGGTCATCACCAGAAGGAAGAGACCTGCCCGGAACGATGACATTGGCGAGGATTTATATGAAAATGTAGTTTCCATCTTCAATTACCCAGGCAGAGGTAAAGGTGCTGCGACACAACGATACATCCTGGGTGGGGAATTGCAAATTGCGCATACTTATATCCTCATGAATTGTCCAGAAATCTCACCGTTTTATCAGTAAGTTAAATTTGTAGGTATAATTGTAATACTTATAAATTAAATTTGTAGTTAATTTATAGTTTTTTTTTATTTTTGACTTCACAGTGAATTCCGAGCTTCTTTATCAGCCTTTCCTGAGAATGAAATTGATGCGTTGGTGGACTCTGATTTTGTAAATTGGTACAAGTATCAGGTATATATACACACACATTAATTATATATATTACCTAATGTTTACCTAATGTTATTATTATGTTTATATTTACAGATCAATAGTCGTGGGATTGTCGACCCTTTGTTAGTATCATTAGCGTGGGGCCCAGGTGCCAGTGCCAAAGTGTGGCGGCAATATGTGATAAACGGTTACACATATCACACAGCCGATTACGGAGAGGGCCGACCAACAACGAACAGCGGGTTATGTGTCCCGACCATCGGTTATGATAACTCGGAAACCAATTTTTTTGGTGTCCTGCAGGAGATTCTGGAACTTGAGATGCCTTCTAGTGCGAAAAAAATGACATGCGTTCTGTTCCGCTGCACATGGGTTGATCCCACACGTGGCGTGCGAAAAAATCCGAAGTATAATATGATTGACGTCAACCACTCTCGTGTGTACCCGAAAAATGAGCCTTTCATACTCGCCCAACAAGCAGCGCAGATTTATTATGCAGAATATCCTACAACAAGGCGGACCCAGAATCCTTGGGTGTGTGCATGTCCTGTCCGTCCGAACAAAATTAAATCACAAACTCAACACAAGGACGTTGATCTAGATGCTTTTCAGCAACAATTTTTCCAACCTCCGCCTATTGTTGAGACGGTCAACTATAACGTCCAATTAAGTGATCCAAATGGCGGACGTGTTGAAGTCATGCCAGAAACGCACCTTCCGGACCTAACCATTCCATCTGAGCGCGAAATTGAGGAAATGTATGTAGCACAACAAAATGCTCAATATCAGGAAGAAGGTGAATGGATAGACGGTTCAGATACAGAAGAAGACACTATATATGTAGAAAATAACGATTCTGACAGCGAGTAATTGTGCTGTTGTAATTTCAATTTTGTGATATGATTTCTCCAAGCATATTTGATAATTTCTTTCATCATTATTGTTTGTAAAATAATTACTCCTTAATCTGTTCTATACCACATAAATTCAAAGCAGTTTATTTAATACTCCACAGTCCACACTACAATTACGATGGTATTATAATATTATAATAGTAATATAAACACAATTAATATAAACACAATTAATATTATTATAACGATATAATAATAATAAGAATAATAATAATTATTATTATTAATAATAATAAATCATGTCTGAATTTTTCTGATCTGATCTGATTTGAATAAAATAAGAATAAACAATAAGTAATAACTAACACAAAGACGAACAGAACCACACCTTATTCATTTTTCGGTTCAATAAGTTGTGTACATAGTTTCAGACGACACATTCTTGTACGCATCATATCTCAGTCAATTGGTTCTTTATTAGTCATTTTTTAGCATAAAATGCTTGGGTGACAGGAAAATGAAATTATAAATTAAATAGTCACGGTTGTAGTCACGGTTGTAGTCACGGTCAGGACCGTGACTACACCCTTCGTAAATGCCGAAGTCAGGGCCAACGGTCAGAGGAGCGCTGACCACAATAGTCACGGTCATTACCGTGATTATGACCGTGACTACTTTCAAATTTTGAAAACAGTCACGGTCATAGTCACGGCTATGACCGTGACTATTCCGATTAAAGGCGGCTCTGACCGCCTCGCTGACATCGTCAATTACGAAGGGTTTAGTCACGGTCCTGACCGTGACTATGACCGTGACTAAACAATTATATAAAACAAACACTTAGCGTTTTTTTAAAAAATCCTACGCATCATATCTCAAACCCTAAACTACCTCTTCCTTCTCTCTTCCTTCTCTTCCAGTTTGCTTAGTGCCGCCGCCGTCGCCGTCGCCGCCTAGCATCTGCCGTCGCCGCCGTCGCCGCCTAGCATCCGCCGTTGCCGTCGTCTACAACCAGTAGTCCGCCGTCGTCCGCCGCCTTCCGTCGCCGCCCCTTCTTTTCTCAGTCAAGGTTATGTGTTCTTTTCATCTTATTTGCTAATATTTGATATAAAATCCAAAAATGTATGATACTATACTCAAATGCATGATAAGATACATGATTTTTAGTTTCATATCATCTTGTAATGTTCAAAAGTTGTATGTATGATTTATTATATGCATGATTTGTAGTTTTGCATGGTAATATCGGTTTATATGTTTGGTATGCATGATAATTATGTTTAAATGATTTAGATTATTTTATGTTTAATATATGTTCATATGCATGATTAAAGTACTTATAAACTGTTTTTCAACAAACTTAATTTAAAAAAAAAATTAATTTCCGAATGTAATTTATGAAAATATTTGAACAAACTTATTAAATAAACTGTCTTTATTTTCTTGTTCATATATATTATATTCTTTTTTTATTTAAACCTTGCTCAATATGTATTCGAACTAATGCATGCTTATACAATTAGTACGATGTTTAATATATATGTTTAGTGTTTGATTTGCATGCCTCTCTATACATATGTATTACTTTAAATGTAATTTCCGAAAATATTTAATTTATGAAAATATTTTAAAAAAACTGTTTAAATAAATAGCCCCTCGTGTTAAACTTCCAAAAATAGGTTAACACGTTTAAATATAATTTCCGTAATATCCATTAACAAAATATTAAACATATAAATTTATTCCCGAAAAAAACTGGACGAAACACTGTTTTTTATAATAGTATAAGCATAAAAAATTATTTTTATTTTTTATATTATAAACTGTTAAATTATAATCTGTTTTTAGATAAACTGTTTTTCCAAAAACTGTTTTTATACAAACAGTTTTTATATAAACTGTTTTTATAATTTATCTAAAACAAACTGTTTTTATAAGAACTGTTTTTAAAAAAACTGTCAATTAAAAACTGTTTTATTAAACAGATTATTGTAAAAAATAGTTTTTATAAAAACTGTTTTAATAAAAAGTGTTTTTATAAAAACTGTTTTTATAAAAACTGTTTTTATAAAAACTGTTTTTATACAAACTGTTTTTTATATAAACTGTTTTTATAATTTATCTAAAAAAACTGTTTTTATAAAAACTGTTAATTAAAAAGTGTTTTATTAAACAGATTATTGTAAAAAATAGTTTTAATAAAATTTGTTTTAATAAAAACTGTTTTTATACAAACTGTTTTAATAAAAACTGTTTTTATAATTTATCTAAAAAAACTGTTTTTATAAAAATTGATATAAATAAACTGTTTTATATAAACTGTTTTATTAAACAGATTTTTGTAAAAAACAGTTTTTATAAAAACTGTTTTAAGAAAAAGTGTTTTTATAAAAACTGTTTTTATAAAAACTGTTTTTATAAAATCTGTTTTTATAAAAACTGTTTTAATAAAAAGTGTTTTAAAAACTTGATTTAACAAACTGTTTTAAATTTATTTTAAAATGATATATCTAAAACATAAAAAATGATCTCCTCTCATGTAAACTTTGCAAAAAGTTTAACATGTTACCTCCAAGGGCAATTTATTGCCAAATTATAGAAGAACTTATTGTGAAAAAATATGGACCCCTCATATTAAACTAATAGATAGTTTAATATGCTATAGAAGAACTTATTATGAAAAAATATGGACCCCTCATGTTACCTCCAAGGGCATTTTTCACTATAATTTTTTATAGTGAAAAATAATAAATATACCCTAAACTTTGAAAGGGTGTGAGGTAAGCACCCCAAACTTGCATAAGTAATTTAAACACCCCAAACTTTATATAAAGTTTGAGATATTTAAATTACATATGAAAGTTTGTGGTGCTCTTGTCACATCCCATCAAAGTTTGGGGTATTTTTATTATTTTTCCCTATAAAAATTTAATAAACTGTGTATAAGTTTAATATGAGTGGTTCAATAATTTCTTATAAACTCATCCTATAATTTATCAATGAGTTGACCCACTCGATCGAAGAATCGATCAGTTGGAGCTTGTCAATGAGTTGACCTAGTCAATTCTTATATAAGCTCCAATCTGTGGATTCTTCTGGCTACGGCTTGAGTCATCGATGGACTCTCCCAAACGCATGTACTGACATTATGTCGCTACATGTGATGTAGCCCATCCATGGTTCAAGGCGTAGCCTGAAGAATCGTCAGGATGGAGTTTATCAATGAATCGACTGGGTCAACTCATTGATGAGCTCCAACCGGTTGATTCTTCGGTCGACTGTGTCAACTCATTAATAATTATAGGATTTGTTTATTAGCAATTATTGGAACCTGATATTAAACTTATACCCAGTTTAATATGTTATATACATTGACAATAGACAATACTTACATAAAAATTTGATCTTCTATTATAAGCGTTCTAACAAAAAACAAAATAAATCAATATATTTTAGATGAGCAACGAACAATCGACCTCAGCTCCCCGCCCTAACCATGCGCCCATGTCCGAAGCGGAGCGCAACAACGAAGGAGCTGTTTGGGTGACCCCTGCAGAAGTTCTTTTGTAAGTAGTTATGAAGAAACCTTATTTTCAATAATTTTATATAATGTTAAATAATCTAACCAAATCTTATATCAATAAATACTATTAATTTTTTTAAGTGACGAACAAGTGTTCAAAGGCATCAAAAGCATAATCGGAGGACACTTTCTTGGCACTTGGGCCACGCTGTCGGATGTTGACCCCAAGGTTCGCGAACTATGGTGGAACCTGTTCAAGGTAAAAATAAATGAATGTTCCCTCCCTGATTGTATTGGCCTAATATATACCTGGTGATTAATTAATCCAATTTGTTTTAATAAAGGCTCGCTATCGTTGGACTCACGCAAACGGTGCCGATATTCTTAAAGCCTACAATGCTAGGATTTCGACCTGGCTTCGCGCCACTTTTAAACGTGCGCGAAAAAGTGGGAAAAAGCCTAGATGGGTTTCGGATGAAGTGTGGTCCAACCTTTGTCGCCACTGGTCTTCTGATCCGAAATTCTTGGCTAGAAGTGAATCCGTTAAGAAAAACCGGATGTCCGAGAAGGCCTTGGAGATGCAGTGGCACGGAGGTCGTAAATCTCAGAATGCCCATAAGGAAACTCTTGTAAGTGCTATTCAAAAAACCTTACAACATCACAATCCTTCATTATAAAAAATTTACTTAAGTCTTTTTCACACCATTTAGGCTGGTCCTGAGAAGAAGAGGGTTGATGTTCTCCGGCTCGTCAAGCATTGCTGGACGAAGCACGGCGAGGAATCTGAAGCCGATTTGCCACCCCGCCTCGCTGACTTCGAAGTATGTAACATCATATTTTGTTATTTAGTAACATTTCAAATCTAAGTATGTAGCATTTAAAAAATATTTTTGAAAATGCAGACGAAGTACAACGAATCCGTTGACAGGCAGCGTGCGGCACGAGGCTTGACCCAGGAGGACGACCTCGATTCCGATGCGGATGATGAGGCGGCCATTGAGGCGGCCGGGGTTTACAAGGGCCGGGTTCCGTGCTTGGGGTCCGAGGGGCAACGGATTTTGTATGATCGAAGCACCGGTGCTTCCTCTTCTCGGTCAAGGCGGGGAGAAGATCCTCGTATTGCTACACTGCAGCGTGAACTGGAGGAGCACGAACGGCGATGGGAGGAGCAGCGGAAAGCAGATGAGGCCACAAAAGCCCGGTTGGAGGAGATGGAACGGTTCATGCGTGCCGGATTCCAGCCTCCGCCACAGCCTTTTCCTCCCCCGTACGTATTCCACCCTGAGCAAACTCCTCAAGTTCAGCACATGGGCGGTATGGGATTTTCCCCCACCTCCGGATACGGTGGCATGCCGATGATCTCCCCGAATTTCGGATCTATGTCCTTTGACTTTGCGAGGTCATCCGGAGGAGGTAGTGGCACCCCGGGTCATGGATCCCGAGGAGCACCCCGAGGAGGACCCCGAGGAGCACCCCGAGGAGGAACCCGACCTGACCCCGAAGACCCCCCCGTGAACCCAGATGAGTTTCTTGTTGATGATGATGATGATGAAGAAGAAGAAGAAAATCCCAATTTTTATCATAATGGAGTCCCACGGGACATGTAATCATCATACATTTATTATTTGTTGTATTTCAAAACATTTAAAAGTTTGTCACAATATTTATTGAATTTGTTGTATGTCTTTACTCTTAAAATGTATTTATTTTAAAAAAAAATAGTATAATATTTTCAATAACTCATTTTTCAAAAAACATTTTTAAATTTAATTTGTAAACATCCGTATTTAAAAAAGTAATTTTTAAAAACATTTTAAAAAAAAAACGAAAACTGGATTATTTTTTTTAAAAAAAAAAAAAAGTAGTCACGGCCTTATCCGTGACTATAATTAATCCGAAATTATTATTTTTTTAAATAAAAATCATAATTTTTTTTTCCAAAAAAACCAATTAGTCACGGTCGACACCCGTGACTAATTTCAAAAATTTAAATTACCGCCGCGGGCGGTCTTTTAAAAATTTTGAAAATTAGAAAGATTAGTCACGGTCCAAAGCCGTGACTACTAATATTAATTTAAAAAAAACTTAGTCACGGCTTCTGACCGTGACTAATACGCCGGAGTGGGGTTCCGGCTAGTATAATAGTCACGGTCGGCGGCCGTGACTATTCCGTGACTAAATTTAGTCACGGTTTGTTGGACGTGACTTCAATTTAGTCACGCCCGTTAAGTCACGGATTTAGTCACGGCCAGCGACCGTGACTACATCTGTTAGTCACGGAAAAATTGAACTGCTGTCCGTGACTAAGTCCGTGACTACACGCGTGTTTTTTTGTAGTGTGGGGACGACGGCGACGATGTGCTCGAACCCCAGCAACGGCGGGTGCCGGGAAATGGGTTACATTTAACCGGGAAACCGGTTACTTACCGACCGAAAGTGCTTAATTGAACGTTTTTTAATAGTTCGAGGACTTAATTGAGTGTTTGTAAAGTACGAGGGCCGAATCGACTTTTTCAGTATAGTACAGGGGCTTATTTGATAGTTTTCCCAACATTATATTTAAAATATTTTAGAGAAAATAGAAACTAATAATCCAACTTTTTAGCGGTCTTCTTACAACAATCTCACCTTTTCATTATTCATGAATAATTCAACCTTTGCACCTCATCTTCATTCACCGGTCCCTGACAGGTTAATCGCTTGCTATTCCAAGTTATTTTCTCCTCTCTACAAACCATTATACCATAAATCCCACCTTTCACAAAGATAATATTTTGCAAAGATAAGAAAATAACTTGGAATAGCAAATACGTAATATTAGATAAATACGGAGTATTAAAAACATACACCTGCAGAATTGATTAATAAGCATAGTATAATAATTGCATGTTGGGTGACCCTGATTTTTAGCTTATTAACGACTTTTTTTTACCACCGTTAAGAAATGACCTTTTTTTTTACCAAATACGTAACGTTTGATTTCGTGCGGTGAATTGTGTAATAAAAAAAAGTGAAGTTGTAGATGATATAAAATTAAGGGTGTAATCAATTTCCACCCGAGTTCAGAGCCAAATATGAAATAAATGTGAATTTTAGGTTAATATGTACCTTTTACTTAATACATTGTAAATGAAGTCGAAACAATAGCCTTAGAAATCAAAATGATCTTTCCAACGAGATATAATACGCTTGAAACTGAAAAACATACAAAAAGATATGAGTGTTACAAACACTAAGTCCGTTCTCTGTGTTTTTAGCGTTTTCAGCGTAAATAAAGCATTTTTAGCGTAAATACGGTCTTGGATTCGAAATTCCGTTGATTACTCTTTTGTTGTATTGGGTGAAGTTACCGTAGATGATCATTTTAGCTACGTTTTTCATATATTTTTTTCTTTATTTTATTAATAAAATATTAGGGAAATGGAAAGTAATAATCCAACCTTTTAGCGGTCTTCTTACAATAGTCTCACCTTTTCGTTATTCATTAATAATCCAACCTTTGCACCTCATCTTCATTCGCTGGTCCCTGATCGGATGATGACTTGCTATTCCAAGTTATTCTCTCTCTTTACAAAATATTATCTTTGTGAAAGGTAGGATTTATGGTATAATGGTTTGTAGAGAGGAGAAAATAACTTGGAATAGCAAGTGATTAACCTGTCAGGGACCAGTGAATGAAGATGAGGTGCAAAGGTTGGATTATTCATGAATAATGAAAATATGGGATTATTGTAAGAAGATCGCTAAAAGGTTGGATTATTAGTTTCTATTTTCCCAATTTTTTATTATTTCATTCTATTGTATGGAAGGTCGTTGAAACAGAAAGTTAAACTAAAGGATTTTGCACAAATGATCTTTAGGGGCGGACTGGACCAATAAAAAGATTTTTTTGGGAAAAAAATATACACCGAATTTTTTATACTAAAAATAAATACACTTTTTAAATTTGGGGTGGGTCGGGCCTAGGTTGGCCTCCTTAGGGCATCCTCATCCATGGATTATATATTTTTGGCATCATTTTGACGATGAATGAGAAGTTAAGATTATTTTGAAAAAAACTGGTATCAAATATCAAATCTATATTATTGGGGATTATTTTCAAACTTTTAGCCCTCAATTGTCTCTCCTAATCCTGATTTTCTGCAACGGAAATGCCGAGATAAGTTTATTCTTATCTGGCTTCGCACTACAATCTCCTCTCAATTGCTCGGCTATCTTACCAAAGCTGAAACCTCATACCAAGCATGGACTACTTTGGAACAAATGTTTCAGGCTCAATCTCGGGCTCGGGCTATGCTTCTTAGACAACAACTACAAAATATTCGCAAAAAAATCTCTCTATGATTGAATATTTTGAACAAAAGAGAGACCTTGATGATGCTCTTGCTGATTCTCACCCAGTTTCGGATGATGATTTCATCTCTGCTATTCTCAATGGTCTTGATGCCTCTTATGGCCCATATCGGTCTGCTCTAAACATTAATCTTGATGGTCTTAAGTCCGATGATTTACTTGGGTTTCTTCTACGTGAGGAAGAACGTTTGGATGAAGAAACTCACCATCTTGGAGAACATCATACTACCATCTATGGACAAAACTGATCCTCTCGTCGACACTTGCAGAATGGTCCCACACGCACTACCCAACGTTACTCACAGCAGCACACTAATGGTGAATGTCACACCTCACGTGTCAATGATCGTTCTAGATCTACCTCCACAGTTTCACCTCGGCCACACCCTCAATGTCAACTTTGTGGCCGTCCTGGTCATGTTGGTAAGGATGGTTTCCGTCGGCTTAATCTTGAGGCTTTTCCATCCCGTCATCCCCCAGAACGTTTAAGTCAACCCATATAGTCTGGTCTGTCTGCCAACTCTGTTTCCACATCCTCCATCCAAGACCCGACATGGTATTTTGACTCGGGTGCTACTGATCATGTAACCGGCGATTTTGGAAAAGTCAGCATTGACTCCGAATACAATGGCAGTGACCACCTTGCTCTCGGAAATGGTACAACCCTTCCCATCTCTCACTGTGGCCATACTTCCTTTTCCTCTCCATCTCGTCCTATTCATTTATCTAATATTCTTTGTGTACCTTCCATGAATAAAAACCTTATTAGCATTTCCAAACTCACTCGTGATAATAGGTTTTCAACTTATCATATAACCTACAAAGTAAAATTTTGAAGGACTGAGGACATTTTTATCCACGCACAATAATGGATTCTGATTTCCTTCCAAGCGATCGAAGTTCCGGCACCGAGCCGAACTTCGCGTTCGCCATCAATGACAGCAACTTCTCAGACCGGATCCTGAGGATTGAGATCTTGCCAGACTTGCCAGACTCCAAATCAGGCGATGAAGGTTGTAGCAGCATCCTTGATTAAGCCTGCAAGCGCAAGCGTCGTAGGGAAGAAATGATGAAGGATAACGCTGTTGATGTGGTCTTTCACTGCGAGGAGCATGTCTTAGCCTACAACACGCTCGATTGTGAAGATGGCCCTCTGTATGAAAATTTAGATGATGAAGCTGTAGCTGCGGTTGAGGAAAAACCTGCTGGGTGTGTTTCGGAAAATAAAGAAAATTAATTAAAATGACGAAAGAAAAACAAGAAAGGTGATAACCGCTTTCGCGGCGTTGTAGTAAAACGGAGTCTAACCTTTCGGTTTTTCCCCGAGTATCGTGTCTCTCGAGGAATGGCGGAGGAGCTTCTTGATTTCAAGTCCAGTCACAGGTTATCGCAAATTATTGGAAGCTTTCCAAATTAAAACTTTTGATTGATTTTCTAAACTACTTTTTGGAAAAGAAAGTAAATTAAATTGTGCAAATACTAATGATGGCTCAAAAATAGACTAAAGGAAAAAATATAATATTAAACTTAAATGGATTGATGCAAATAAGGGCAATGAATTGAGTAATTAGAAATGGATATATTCTTGGACCTAATAATTAGGGAAATTAAAACAAAAATTGGACTAATAATTTCTTTCCTCATAGACAAGAATAGAAACTATTTTCATTAATTTATCCTATTTCTAGGTGTCATTAATGTGTTCAAAATGGTTGGCTTGAATTAAATTCTAACCTCATAGACAAGGTAGAAATAATTCTCCAATATTTTAATTAATAAAAATAGCCAAATTCATTAACTAGTTAAACTCATTATTTAAGCAATTGAATTTATCTCTCATAGACAAGATGTAAATCCCTTTCATTAAATTATCCTATTTCTAGGCCTTATTAATGTGCTCGAATATGGTTGGCTTAAATTATTTTCTAATCTCATAGACAAGTTAGAGATAATTTTCCAAGAATTTAATTAATGAATATGGCTAACAATTATTAATTACTATTTCATCATTTCAAACAACTAGTCCCCATTATTAATTTTAATCCCTAATTTTTTGGTCAACAAGTCAATCCATATTCCTTTAGTCAATTCATGCCCAAAACGAATTTAGCTAATAAAGATCATTTTAACAACTAACAATATAATGAATATATTCAACATTAACAAGGAATTAAACATGGATGATAGCAAAACTTATATTCTGGAACAATAAACTTGTAGAAACTGAAGTATAACTTTCTGGAATTTTTCACGAATTTTTGAACCTAAAATCCAATTCTAACAACTAATTGATGATTTTCCCAAATTTAACTAGAAAATGCAAAAAGCAACTAAAATTATTTTAAATTCGTTCTAAATTTTATATTGACTACTGGGAGTGATATTACTGTGAATTAAACTAGAATTAGGACAGAAACTATTTTTTTTTTCTTTTTGAGTATTTAATTTAATTTATGCAATAATAACAACTAAATGCCGGAATTAATTAAAATTTACTTCTACTTCGTAAAAATTAACTTTGTTTTGATAAATAACTACCTTGAGGCTAGTAAACAACTATATAATTAATTGGAATGGATTTAATGTCAACAACTATTTTATTCAAATTTAAGAAGAAAATGCGAAATAGTGGAATAATTTTCTGAAAATTTTAGAAGCACAGATAGAAAAAACTAAATACAGATTCAGATTCTACTCATTGAAAGGATGAAAATACATATAAAGAACTCACAATTTGGAGCTAAAATGAGAAAGATATGAAAGATTGAAGTTGAAGGTGCAACAATGGTGGAAATCCGAGCTTTGAGGAGGAAGAAGACGCCCTTTTTGATCTGATTTGGGCTTGAAATTGGTGTGTTTGAGTTCAGCAAAAATCGGGCAATTTATAGGAAATTTTTCTCCGTAGGCGGCCATCCAGGCGGCCGCCTTCCGCCTCTCTCCGGCCGCCTTCCGTCTAATCGCCGGCAGCGGATCGTGGCCGGTCCCGTCAGCCGTAGGCGGCCACAGAGGGCGGCCGCCTTCCGTCACACATTGGCCGCCTGCCGTCTTTTCATGGTCAAATCGGATCGCGGCGGATCCCGGCGGATCCCGGCCGCCGCAGGCGGTCCAGCAGGCGGCCGCCTGCCGTTCCTGTCTGGCCGCCTGCCGTCAAATCCCACCGGCCGGCGGTTGCTTCGTCGTCTTCTGCCGCAGGCGGTCACCGTAGGCGGCCGCCTTCCGTCCAGTGTCGGCGGCCTACGGTCTTTTCCGAATCCGGTCAAAGTCAAAGTTTGACTTTCCAAAAATACCGTAGGCGGCCGCGAAGGCCTTCATTTTGGCCGCCTGTTTGGGCGCCTATGAGATTCTTTGTCCGGCTTGTTCCTTGTTTTGTGCTCTTCAATATTGTCTTCTGGACCACTTTGAAATAATGTTTCCTTCTTTCGGTATGATATCATTTGTTGTCCAAATTGGCTCATTTTGTGCTCAATTGACCCGAAATCCCGCTAAACATATTATGGATGTGATTTTTACCTGATTTCATGAAACTCGAACCAAAATATAAAAAATGTGCCTTTTCTTTCTATTTTCAATCAAAAATCGCTTAAATTTGATAAGAAAAATAAGTACAAAAATGGACTTATCAATCTCCTCACACTTAAGCGTTGCTTGTCCTCAAGCGACGAATTAGTTGTAAACACACTCAAAAGGTAAAGCCTAACTGTATTACAATCTAATTGCTATAAAGAAGTAGAATCAAAAACCTCATCTTTTATTCTCAATTTTTAAACATTTTAGAAAAATCACCCAAAATACAAGAATTTAAAATTAGTATTACTTAAGAAAAACTATTTATTATGTTAAACCACCAATCAATTCCTTATCCCAAGGTTTTTCATTATTCTAATTTGGACATTCATCTTGTTCACCATTTTTTTTTTTTGCTCTTTTTCACTCTTGTTGGCGGTGTTATCCCATGGTAAATGCATATTTCATTCTCACAGACTGTGATTAACGAATGAAACAGAGCCCCTTTTCGGAGATGGAATTGTCCTATAACAATGAGTTTTGAAGAGGTTTATTAATAGTAATATTTTTTTTTTTGATGAATAAAATGAATGTCCAATTAAAACAAATTCGGACCTTTACATTCGCAACCAAAAACCCATAACAATTTTAAGTTTTCAAAAATAATAATAAAAGTAAATTCATATAATAAGGGTGATTATCTAAACTATTTATGCGATTGATAACAAATTGAGAAATTAATGTTTCATGTCAAAAATAGTAAAAAGATTGTTCTAAAATAAGTTTTTAACTTTTGAGTGTAAAACACAACCTCCTCACACTTGAGCTAGACCTCGCCCTCGAGGTCTTCTTTTAAGGCACAAAACCTTGAAATAAAGACACATTTTTTTTTTGGTTCTTTCCTCACACTTGAGTTTTGAAAAGATTTTGTGAAGAGGAATAATGAAACAGGAATAAAAAATCTTTACATCATTCATAGTCAGTTTGTAAGAGCATTTAAGTCAAAAGAGCAGCACAATGTCCAACTTGAATAAACAAACAAACACAATAAAATGTTAAGGAAGAAAACTAAGCATCACCCGTGTCCTCCCGTAAGGCCTAAGCCAAACTCTTATTTCATCAACATTGAAGCACACCCTGCAAACACACAAAACAAACAAACAATTTTATGAAAAACATGGGTTGCCTCCCAAGAAGCGCTTCTTTAACGTCACTAGCTTGACGTTTGAGAGAGAACTCTCAGCTATGCATGTCAGTTGTGGAGCACTCATCATTAGTGCCTCCACCTTATCCTCCAGATATGCCGTCAGATGGCGTAGACCCTTGAACTCTTGTGACCACCAAAATGTGATATAATCTTCAAAGAACACATCGTTCGAACAAGGAATTAGCACATATCCTGCATCACTCTCATTAGTATAATCAACAAGTATTTCAGGATCAGGTGCCTCTGGTGTCTTTAACCGCTCATAATGAGCCTTCAAGGTAGAAGCAGCTTGAATAGAGATTGCATACTCCTCTTGATGGATTTTCTCTTCTTCGTCTATGCCCTCAACATGAAAATCACAAAGTTTAGACTCTGTGTCACTTTCTAAGAATGCATCCCAACTTCCTAACTCACTACCCCCACAAATATCATCTAGGCAAACAGATCTTTGCCTAGCACAACTATGCTCATCATGCTCAAGTAGAGAATCAAAAAAGGCATCATCGGACATTGTTTCCTTCACATCACAAGTGTCATTAACTATTTCAACAGGTGCTTGGGCTTGTGTAGGATCAAAATCTTCACCAAGGCTATCTTTGTGGCACTCCTTAAATGAGAGGTCAACCATAGATGGTAGGGTAGGTTCCTTGTCACAAAGTATCTCATCATCTATGGTTTCTTCATCAACCTCATTGGGCACTTTCATATGGGGCTCTTGAGAATTATGTTCTACGAGGATAGGCTCTCTCTCAGTAGCAATGAGAGGCTCAAAAGAAATAGGGGTGAGAAGAGTTTCAACCATCTCGCCCATGGTTACCGCAACCTTCTCCTCAGATTTAGCACCCTCCTCGTATGTCTCCTGTTGAACTTTGTGGTCATTGTCATAAATGATTTTTTTAAACAATTCCTTGATACTCTCATCATGAGATGCTAGTTCAATTCTTGTCTTTCTTAAGTCTTCCACAAAATCGAGTAAGGACGATTTTAACTTTTCGAGCTCGTGTTGAGGATAAGGTGAAATTCCAGAGTCACCCTCGTAGGAGTACTCGTTTGTGCTGGTGTAATGATTTTCTAGCCTTTCTTGGTAATTTTCATGATAATTAAAATCATCATGATAATTACCTTGATAGGAGAAATCATCACAGCCTTCAAAGTCTTGCCCTTGGTGGAAATAATTATCTTGAAATTGGTAATCTCCATACCCCAAAGGTGGATTTTCGCACCATTGATTGTTATCCTCATAACCTTGTCCATAGTATCCTTCATTTTGATTATTTTGAAAAGATTGTTGTTCATAGTATGGATAGTGATATGGTGGTTGAGAATTAAAGTGTTCACTTGAGTAATCCATGAGGAAATCTCAAGCAAACACGTGAGAACAAAACAAAAAAGAAAAAGAAAGTCTCCCTAACTTGAATTCGCCCATGCTAAAATCAAAATCAAGAAATCACCGTGCCATTCCCCGGCAACGGCGCCATTTGATAACCGCTTTCGCGGCGTTGTAGTAAAACGGAGTCTAACCTTTCGGTTTTTCCCCGAGTATCGTGTCTCTCGAGGAATGGCGGAGGAGCTTCTTGATTTCAAGTCCAGTCACAGGTTATCGCAAATTATTGGAAGCTTTCCAAATTAAAACTTTTGATTGATTTTCTAAACTACTTTTTGGAAAAGAAAGTAAATTAAATTGTGCAAATACTAATGATGGCTCAAAAATAGACTAAAGGAAAAAATATAATATTAAACTTAAATGGATTGATGCAAATAAGGGCAATGAATTGAGTAATTAGAAATGGATATATTCTTGGACCTAATAATTAGGGAAATTAAAACAAAAATTGGACTAATAATTTCTTTCCTCATAGACAAGAATAGAAACTATTTTCATTAATTTATCCTATTTCTAGGTGTCATTAATGTGTTCAAAATGGTTGGCTTGAATTAAATTCTAACCTCATAGACAAGGTAGAAATAATTCTCCAATATTTTAATTAATAAAAATAGCCAAATTCATTAACTAGTTAAACTCATTATTTAAGCAATTGAATTTATCTCTCATAGACAAGATGTAAATCCCTTTCATTAAATTATCCTATTTCTAGGCCTTATTAATGTGCTCGAATATGGTTGGCTTAAATTATTTTCTAATCTCATAGACAAGTTAGAGATAATTTTCCAAGAATTTAATTAATGAATATGGCTAACAATTATTAATTACTATTTCATCATTTCAAACAACTAGTCCCCATTATTAATTTTAATCCCTAATTTTTTGGTCAACAAGTCAATCCATATTCCTTTAGTCAATTCATGCCCAAAACGAATTTAGCTAATAAAGATCATTTTAACAACTAACAATATAATGAATATATTCAACATTAACAAGGAATTAAACATGGATGATAGCAAAACTTATATTCTGGAACAATAAACTTGTAGAAACTGAAGTATAACTTTCTGGAATTTTTCACGAATTTTTGAACCTAAAATCCAATTCTAACAACTAATTGATGATTTTCCCAAATTTAACTAGAAAATGCAAAAAGCAACTAAAATTATTTTAAATTCGTTCTAAATTTTATATTGACTACTGGGAGTGATATTACTGTGAATTAAACTAGAATTAGGACAGAAACTATTTTTTTTTTCTTTTTGAGTATTTAATTTAATTTATGCAATAATAACAACTAAATGCCGGAATTAATTAAAATTTACTTCTACTTCGTAAAAATTAACTTTGTTTTGATAAATAACTACCTTGAGGCTAGTAAACAACTATATAATTAATTGGAATGGATTTAATGTCAACAACTATTTTATTCAAATTTAAGAAGAAAATGCGAAATAGTGGAATAATTTTCTGAAAATTTTAGAAGCACAGATAGAAAAAACTAAATACAGATTCAGATTCTACTCATTGAAAGGATGAAAATACATATAAAGAACTCACAATTTGGAGCTAAAATGAGAAAGATATGAAAGATTGAAGTTGAAGGTGCAACAATGGTGGAAATCCGAGCTTTGAGGAGGAAGAAGACGCCCTTTTTGATCTGATTTGGGCTTGAAATTGGTGTGTTTGAGTTCAGCAAAAATCGGGCAATTTATAGGAAATTTTTCTCCGTAGGCGGCCATCCAGGCGGCCGCCTTCCGCCTCTCTCCGGCCGCCTTCCGTCTAATCGCCGGCAGCGGATCGTGGCCGGTCCCGTCAGCCGTAGGCGGCCACAGAGGGCGGCCGCCTTCCGTCACACATTGGCCGCCTGCCGTCTTTTCATGGTCAAATCGGATCGCGGCGGATCCCGGCGGATCCCGGCCGCCGCAGGCGGTCCAGCAGGCGGCCGCCTGCCGTTCCTGTCTGGCCGCCTGCCGTCAAATCCCACCGGCCGGCGGTTGCTTCGTCGTCTTCTGCCGCAGGCGGTCACCGTAGGCGGCCGCCTTCCGTCCAGTGTCGGCGGCCTACGGTCTTTTCCGAATCCGGTCAAAGTCAAAGTTTGACTTTCCAAAAATACCGTAGGCGGCCGCGAAGGCCTTCATTTTGGCCGCCTGTTTGGGCGCCTATGAGATTCTTTGTCCGGCTTGTTCCTTGTTTTGTGCTCTTCAATATTGTCTTCTGGACCACTTTGAAATAATGTTTCCTTCTTTCGGTATGATATCATTTGTTGTCCAAATTGGCTCATTTTGTGCTCAATTGACCCGAAATCCCGCTAAACATATTATGGATGTGATTTTTACCTGATTTCATGAAACTCGAACCAAAATATAAAAAATGTGCCTTTTCTTTCTATTTTCAATCAAAAATCGCTTAAATTTGATAAGAAAAATAAGTACAAAAATGGACTTATCAAAAGGAGATGGAGCAGAATTTAGCCAAAGCTCGTGCTACGCACGATGTCCTTAAAACGTATTTGTTGCCTCCCACGGTGCTAGGAGCGTTGCAACAATCGTTTCCAGGATACGATGACTATGAACTAATGTTTGAGCACACAAACAAGAGTTCCAACGAACGAGAACAAAGGCAGAAAGGAAATTTTCAGAGAGACTGAAGGTGTTTTAAGCTAAGAAATACGTGAGGAATGTGTATTAGCGTGTACCAACGTGTGTTGTTGCAAACCACCTGCCAGCCATTATATAGGAGGATTTATTGTGTGTAAATGGTGAATTAATGGACCTAAACGTTGGATATCAATGACCAGTCCGTTGGGCATTGAATCATCCATGAATCATCCAATAACGTTTCGGGAAGAAAATGAAAGTTAACTGTATCTCTTGAGAGATCGATTTTTGGACGACATTCGTGTCCACAGGTCGCCCGCGCACACAAGTCGCGGTTTTCTTCTCCGATTTCGGAGATTTGATTTGCACCCCCTGCACGCGTGGAGAGAGCCTTTACCCTAAGGAATCTTAACTCCTTAAGGGGGGAGTCCCTTTATAAAGGGTTGCAAATCCCTTGGGTTTTCCGGTGTGGGAAATAACACACTAGAAACTCATCATTTTTCCCAGTTTTTCCATTCTAACGGGTAAACTTTGAGAATCAATTTCTCATTCACCCGTTATCCGTTTTGAGCGTACCATATATCGAATTGTAGCCCTAAGCAAGGACAATCCGAAACTACTTTGACCCGACCCAATTCGGAAGTGGACCCCACTCCAAAAATTGCCCCAAAATTACCAGTTAATGCAATTTCAACACATTTTCCCAACAAAACCATCTACCACAGAAGCTCTAACAGAACACCCTGAGGATTTTGTAGGAGAGGAGGCTGCTCAAGGAAATGATCCATCATCGAATATGGATTGTTCAAGTGTCCTTGAAGTTAAAACTATACATATTAGCTCTCCGATATTGGCAGCAAAAAGTCCATTCTTTTACAAATTGCTATCTAATGGAGTTGGAGAGTCTGAGCAGTGGCATGTAACATTACAAATCCATGCCTCTGAAGAGGTTGCCTTTATGGACTTGCTGAAGTTTATGTATGGCAATATGTTATCAACAACAACTCCAACTGCCTTGCTTGATGTGCTAATGGCTGCTGACAAATTTGAGGTTGCATCATGCATGAGATACTGCGGCAGATTATTGCGAGATCTACCCATGACTTGTGAAAAAACCTTACTTTATTTCGACCTTCTTTCTACTCTTTTAATGGTTGAACCAGTCCGGCCTTTGACGAATGCTGCTAAGAAGTTCCTTGCTACTAGCTTCAAAGATATAACAAAGTCAGTTTCTCTGTCAATGAATTTCTATACTTTTCTCATGAAGGAGTTTTGCTCTATTTTTGGCATCAACTCTCATTATCTAGGAATCAAACTATATTTTTCTCATCAACTCTCATTATCAAGAAATTTTACCACTTTTATAAAAAAAAAACTCACTCGTGATAATAATATATATTTTGAATTTCACCCCACCATTTGTTTACTTAAGGATCTGCAGGGACGAGTGTTATTCAAAGGAATCGTTAGTGATGGCTTATACATGCTGCCCCCTTCAGCATCCAAGGTTTCCAAGCAGGCTCTCGTCGGTGAGCATGCCTCCCCAGCTCATTGGCATAACCGATTAGACCATCCTAGTCAAGCAATTTTAAACTATATGTTGCGTCATTTTAATTTACCAGTTTTGTCAAATAAGGCACATGTGCCATGTCAATCTTGTTCTTTAGGTAAAAGTACTCGTCTTCCTATTAATTCATCTCATGTTCCAAAAAGTGTTCCATTTAAAAATGTTTATTCGGATGTTTGGCGACCCGCTACCACTTTTTCTCTTAATGGATGTCGCTATTTTGTTCTCTTTGTGGATGATTGCACATGTTTTACATGGATTTATATTTTAACTCACAAATCACAAGTTTTTGAATATTTTCAAATTTTTCAAAAAATGATCAAAACCCAATTTAATGCCATCATTAAAGAGCTTCAAATAGATTGGGTGTTGAATTTAGATCTTTTACATCTCTACTCCAACAACACGATACTTTACATCGGGTGTCATGTCCCTATACTCCAACTCAAACGGCATGGTTGAGCGTAGAAATCGCACCATTCAAGAAAAAGGTTTAGCCCTTCTCGCTCAATCTTGCCTTCCATCAAAATTTTGGGAGCATGCTTTTCATATGCCTATTTATCTTCATAATGGAACCCTAACACCAATTTTAAAATTTTCATCTTCTTTTCAACGCCTCTATAACAAAGTTCCCGACTACAAGTTTTTTTCGGTCTTTTGGGTGTCGGAGTTTTCCCTTTCTAGGTGCATATAAAACACATAAGTTAGAATTCAAAATTTACCATGCATTTTCTTGGGTTATAGTTCTTCTCATCGTGGCTACTTATGTTATCATCTGGAGTCAAACGCATGTACATTAGTCCTCATGTTATTTTTCACGAGGCTGATTTTCCATTTGTTAGGGAATCCTCCTCAAATAATCCTACTAGTGCTCCAGTGCTCCCAGATCTCTTGACTTCGGCCTTATCCGTGCCAATGACTCCCCATGCTCATCATTGACTTCACCTGGATCGGAACCTACCATCACTCTCCCTTCTGATGAGAACTCTTCTCTATCCCATCCTTCCTCATCCCCACCACCCACCCGTGCCAAAACAAGTAACCTCAAACCCAAAGCTCTCTCTACCACCAAACATCCTCTCCCTCCTGACCCCTCACGTGACTACGAACCCAAAACTTATCGTCAGGCTTCCTCTCAACCTCAATGGGTCACTGCAATGCAATCAGAGTTTGATGCCCTTAGTCGCACAGGTACTTGGTCTTTAGTTCCCCGTCCTCAACATAGTCATGTTGTTGGTTCTAAATGGGTATACAAGGTAAAAAGAAAAGTAGATGGTTCCATCAACAGGTCTAAGGCCCGTCTTATAGCCAAAGGCTATCACCAAGAAGAGGGTGTTGATTACTTTGATACTTTTAACCCAGTTATTCGCCCTACCACTATCTGTTTGGTCATTACTATTGCACTCACTTATCAATGGCCTATTCGCCAGTTGGATATAAATAACGCGTTCTTAAATGGTGACCTTACAGAGCAGGTTTACATGGAATAACCACAAGGGTTTGTGGATCCTTCACATCCGTCTTATGTGTGTTTGCTTCAAAAGACTTTATATGGCCTTAAGCAAGCTCCTCGAGCATGGTTCAGTAAGCTTAAATCATTTCTCTTATCTTCTGGATTTCGTGGATGTCAATATGATTGCTCTCTCTTTGTTCACTCGAACTATACATGTACCCTATATGTTCTTGTATATGTTGATGACCTAATTGTGACAGGGAGTTCCTTCGCTCATATCAGCCGATTCATTCATCGGCTCCATCATGCCTTTTCCTTAAAGGATCTTGGTGATCTTCACTTTTTCCTTAGGATAGAGGTCACTCGCACTACCAATAGCCTGCTCATGTGCAAACAAAAGTATATTCGCGACCTTTTATCTCGGTCTAAGATGATGGATGCTAAGTCGATTTCTAGTCTTGCTAAGCCCCACTCTCATCTTACTCTCTTTCACGGCGGTCCCATGCGTGATCTTTCCCTTTACCGCAGTATTGTTGGTGCTCTTTAATATGTGGCTATTACACGACCGGATATCTCATTTGCTGTCAATCGAGTTTGTCAATACATGCATCAACCTACAGAATGTCACTGGTCCGCTGTCAAGCGCATTCTCCACTATTTGAAAGGCACCATTACTCATCATCTTATCCTGAAGCCCTCTCCATTGTCAAGCTCTTTTGAATTCTCTATTGTAATCAGATTCTTTTTACACTATACTCATTACTTATGCTTATTTATTTTACACTATACTCATTTTAGTATAACACAATTTTTTTTAAAGAATAACACAAAATATTTAAAAGAGCTAATAAATAGTCATCGTAAATTAAAAATAAGAAAAAAAAATATTGACACCAAAAATATTTTATGATGCACAAGTTAAAGAAGTATTTAAATTATTAAGGAAAGTTGATTAGAAAAATAAAATAAAGGAATAATGGACATGAATAATCCTAACTATTAGTGATCTGCTTGAAATAATCCAAAGTATTAATTATCTCAATATAATCTCAACTATTGAAAAAATTCTCAAAATACTCCATTTACTCATAAATATTATGAGTTATTTATGGATAATTATAAGTTACCGGATTATTTTGAGAAGATGTTTCAATAGTTGGGATTATTTTGAGATAATTGATACTTTGGATTATTTCTAGAAGATCACTAATAGTTGGGATTATTGTTGTCCATTTTTTCTAAAATAAAGAGGATGCAAGGTGGAACAATAAATCAAATTTTATATAGCACATTTTTATACATTAAAATTAATGGAAAAAGTCGTGAGAAAATAAAGAAAAGAAAAAGGAAGAAAATAATCAAAATAAAAATCTGAAGAGAACTAAAGCATCACATTCACGTCAGCTAAAAAACAAACTAAAGCCAGGTGAGTTCAGGTCAGCTTTAGAATCTATATATATATATATATATATATATATATATATATATATATATATATATATATATATATATATATATGTATAGTAAAACAGAAAAGTCTCAAGAAGGGTGAAGAGAGGTTTGAGCGGGAAAAAATGTACCAAAAAATAGAGGAGGTCCGTGTTAATACGTTCACTTAATACTCCTGCATTTATGTTGGATAATAATTAAAAAAAATACTTTCAAAGTGTTGCAGCAATAATTATATGGAACGTGTCTTGAAGCTCTCTTGACATTCCCAAGGTAAAGTGCAACGGGTGAGTGGGGCAACTCACAATAATAATTGTGTGGTTACACATTTACACATCTCCAAAAAATGAATAGACCTAGGTGTCCTTTAAAATTCTTGATACGTTGATTACTGCATATATTAATATTATATTAATACGAAGTCATAAGTAGCCGCTATTGCAATCACCAATGCTCTAGAACATGTTTCTCCATAGAGGCGCCTATATATCGAGTAGACAATATTGCAAAATGTTCATGAGGAAACTTCAGTTTGAGGACAAGTAAGGTATATGTATATAAGGCGTTGGTATTTAGAAGGCAGTCATTAGCTCGAGAATGGAGTTGACAATTTCGATTTTCTAGCTTCACTCATTGCATGTTTGGTAGGTATTTAACTAGACTAAAGTTGTGGATGGACATCAAAAAAATAATATCACTGAAAAATATCTTCTTTAAAATGTTAAAATATACTACGTGCATAGTTGTAACAGTGTATAAATGTGAGGGGGATTGCGAGCGTGAACTCACAGAAGAGGCGAAGAGCTGCTATAAACTCATACGGAGTATTATTTGCAGGTACTATCTACTCCAAAACGTAACACATGTGAGGGTCTAGCAACTAGCAAGTTTAACAAGTGTAAAGTTCATTTGACATTCTACATTTTGAATGATAGTAAAGAAGGAAGCCAGAACACGGGTAGATATCATTATATCAATCGTTGTAAGTTGTAACATTATGTACTTTTGAATCACGCCCAACTATGGAGAGTTCAGTTAGATCTTTTTATTATCTTTTTCGTAGCCTTGAATACAAGAGCAAATATGTTAGCAGACACGGGTAGGTAGGGAGATGAACACATCAGAAACCAGCAAGGCCTTAAGATTGAGATTTAATTTGTGTGATTATATGCATGTCCTGAAATTTTTTTCCTTTTTTGCTGCAACATTGAATACAAGAGCAAAGATTAAGGTCTTATAGGCTAGGGCCGTGCCTTGAGATTGAGGTTTCTGATGTGTTTAGCATCTAAACTACCTACGTACAATCTTACATAATAGACATTACTATAAACTCCGTTTTTTAATGATCAAATATGTAAACCCACACGTGAGAATTAGTTTTTTTAGAGAATTCCTCTTATTTAGCAGTTCACATTGTTGCAGTATTCTTTATTGATTGATTTCCAAGTGAAAGTAAGAAGACCGAATAGTACACTCAAAACACAAATTAAAGAGCAAAAACTCCACAATTGTTCATCCCATGAATAACAAGGGTCGATATTAATGTCAAATATAATACGGAGTTTTAGAGATGTTATTATTGGTGAAAAAAACTTAAATTTTAACATTAACTTTTGTAACTTTCCTATAATTATAGATGCGTGAGAGTGAAAAATGAGGGAGGGAGAGTGGCTATGATGGTATATGTTAGTGGCTTAGTGCTACAATAGCTTTGGTACATAATACAATACGTCGCGTATGTATTTATTGAAGAAAGTAGAGTACGGGTACGGTAATGAAAAAAACCTAAGAGATTGTCTAAAACTATGAAAAAGGGGGTAAAAAGGTAGAAAAGATAGGAGTAATAGAATATTTTTAAAAGGAAAACTTAATAAAAAAGGAAAGTTCATATAGCAAAGTTTTAAATACATCCAAAAAAGTACTCCCTCCGTCCTGTAATTAAGTTCCTACTTTCCTTTTTTGGATAGTCCATATTAAAGTTCCTACTTCAAACCTTTCCTTATTTGGCAAATGATTTACACCAAAACAGTGCCAAACAGTGCCAAAAAGTGCCAAACAGTATTTAAATAGTGTCAAACAGTGTTCAAACAGTGCACTCCACAGTAAAGTCAAATTTATTTCTTAATATGCGTGTAGTCAAACTAGAAACTTAATTAAGAACGGGAGTAAGTATTATGAAGTACTTCGTAAGTATTATGTAGTATTGGGCTATAGTTAATGGGCTGGTCCAGAAAGTGTTAATTCATACGTATTTATATCGTTATGTTTTGTTCAGTTTTAGAAAAATTCATACGGAATATTATTTATTCTCAAAAGTTGTATTTTTTCAGCTTAAGTCTATCATATGGTTAAGAAACTGGCGCAAATTGAAAATTGGTTTGGTTAGTTTTTTTTATATAATAATTGGTTTGGTTAGTTAAAAAAATTGAAAATGGATAAAAACTGAAAATACAGTCCACGCACAATAGGACTGGAAAAACTCTGGTCATCTGGTGACACAGGAAACTCCGGTTCAAGATGATTTTTTTATTTTTATCTAATAAAATTACACTACAAATAACACAAAAAGCAAAAAGTGTAATATTATTTAGGAATTAAAACCATATCAAATTATTATTAGTCTGTATAATATATAAGCTTACAACACAAATAACATTATCTATATTACTATATAAAAACAGAATAGTGGAGTGCTATTTAGGCAGGAAGTGGCAAGGTTGTTGGCAGCGATATTGTGGCAAACAATTAATCAATTGTTTAATTTATTATATTTTTAATATTCTAGAACTTTGATTTACAATACGTACTGGTGCATGAGCATTTAAAATAACGGCATTTAGTGGGAAGTGCAACCGGCTTTGGAAAAAAATTAAATTAAACGGTTATTAAAGAAAGTGACTGAACTGAATTGGTATGGTTAATAGAATATTATTAGGCATATTTGTTTCCTATTCTGTATTAAACTCTTTTAATATAAATAGACATGTCAGGACTCCTGTCGGAGTACCTTTTCCATTCTTTCACATGGTATCACGAGTCTAAAGAAAAACCCTTTTCTTTTCCTCCCTCCCAAATCGACGCAGCCATGTCGCAGCCGCAGTTCTCCATGGCGCCGATCATCTCCTCCGGTGCGTCCTCGCCACTCTCCTCCGCTGAAGACACGCCGACGGTTCCTGCAGTTGACACCGTCTCTTCGTCGGTGGTTCTCCCTGCTACAATCGGACCTTCACCATCGATGCCCTGCTCTTTTCGCGCGGTGTCAAATTTCCAGTCACAGTTTCCATGGCCGCAGGTTGGTCTTGGCATTAATTCAGCCGGTCCATCATCACAGTCGCAGGTCGTTTGGCAGCAACCTGGACCTTCTATTTCCTCGGTCACACCTATTCAGCAGCCGCCAATGGTTTTTCCTCCAGTCACGCCAACTCCGCAGTCGGTCAATACACCATATTTCGGGCCGTCCTTCGCTGGTTCACCAGGCATCACTCGGCCTGCACAGGATAATCCACTCTTTGGTTCTCCTATGGCAGCATTGGCACAATCAGTTTCACACGGCATTGCTAATGTTAGCCAGATTGTGACGATTAAACTTAACAAGGTGGAAGATTATCTTACATGGCGGACTCAGTTCGAATCATTCCTCGTGTCACAGGGTCTTTTTGGTATTGTAGACGGCACAATTCAGGTACCTCCCATGTATACTTTGGATTTTAATAATCAACGCATCGTTAATACTGATTACTATCATTGGCTTCGGGTGGATCAAACCATCCGCTCTTGGTTGTTTGCCACTCTTACTCGAGATGTATTAACTGATGTTCATGATATTAAACACTCCTATGGTATATGGGCAAGGTTACAATCTCGTTTTATGTCTGCCAGCTTACCACGAGCTATGGAACTTAAACGTTTATTGTCCAATACCAAAAAGAAACCCAATCAGTCTATGGAACACTATTTACGTGATATTAAAAATTTGGTTGATGCTTTAGCTGCTATAAACTCTCCTGTGACTAACAAAGAATTACTTCAAAGCACACTTAGTGGACTGGGGCCTGAGTATCAATTTGTTACGGGTACTATGTCATTATTTCCTGAAAGTTTTCCACCCGACATTCTCCACCCACGTCTCATGGAAGCCGAGCAACAAGTACTACATTTACAGCAGGATGCGTCTTCTCTACAGCCGGCTTTCGGGGCACACGTTGGTTATGGCCAGCCCCAAAATCCACCTGGACAGCAGCCAGGTCATGGCGCATACCGCGGCAGAGGAGGCCGCGGCAGAGGCGGCCGTGGAAGAGCAGGTCGGGGACGGGGTCGCCACCAGCAGCATCAGGCCTACGGACAGCCGGGGTATCCACCGCACCAGCAGCTCGGCAATCTGCCAGCACCCCAGGCTGTGGCCGCAGGGGGTGTGTATAATCCGAGACCCAATTCTGCTCCATCTGGTAATTCGGTTTTGTCCATTTTAAATATTAATGCTACATCTACTACTAGTACTCACTCCCCATATGCAGGTTTCTCATCAGCAGAGGGTATTCTTGGGTCAGTCCCTCCCCCGGTTGTGTGTCAAATTTGTTTCTCTGCAGGTCATTCCGCATTGCATTGTCCGTCTCGCTTCTCACAGCCATCTGCACTTGCTTTGATTGCTCCAACTGGGGAAACTAATGATGCTTTGTGGTATCCGGATTCCGGAGCGTCTGCTCACATGACATCATCTGAAGGTATTTTGTCAAATAAATCTCCTTATTTTGGCTCCATGTCTGTTAGTGTTGCAAATGGCATTCAACTTCCTATTGCTAATATTGGAAATATTACATTAAATACTCCTAGCCGCCCGCTGTCATTAAAATCTGTTTTTCATGTCCCTCAAATTAAATTTAATTTAATTTCTATTCAAAAATTATGTGCTGATAACAACTGTGTTGCTATTTTTGACAAAAATTCCTTTTCTGTTAAGGACAAACTTTCGGGGGCAATTCTTCTTCAGGCGCGTCATAATGGTCATCTCTACCCTGTCAGCCTCAACCCCCCTGCACCTTTAGCTTTAGCTTCAGTTATCTCTTCTGGCCCTGTGTGGCACCGTAGATTAGGACATTGTGGCGAATCTGTTTTACGCCTGTTGCGAAGTAGAAAACTTATTTCTAATTCCTCAACTTTTGAACATGATTGTGTTTCTTGTCGTTTGGGTAAATCTCAACGATTACCCTTTTCTGATGCTAGTCATACTTCTTCTTCTCCTTTACAATTAATTCATTCTGATGTGTGGCAATCTCCTGTGCTATCAAATTTAGGTTTTAAATATTATGTGTGTTTTATTGATGATTTTTCCCGTTTCACCTGGATATATCCCTTGCGCACTAAGAATGAGGTTTTTTCTCAGTTTCGTCTGTTTAAATTATTAGTTGAGAATTTGTTCAATGCTAAAATTAAGGTTTTTCAAAGTGATAGAGGGGGTGAGTTTGTTAATTTTTCTATGCAACAATTTTTGGCTGAGCATGGAATCTACTTTCAAAAATCTTGCCCCTATACTCCTCAACAAAATGGGGTAGCTGAACGCAAACATCGTCATCTCCTAGAACTTGCTAGAACTATGCTTATCTCAGCCTCCATTCCTAGCACTTTTTGGGTTGATGCTATTTTTACTGCTGTTTATATTATTAACAGACTTCCCTCTCCTACTCTTTTTGGTGTTTCACCATACGAAAAACTTTTTCAAAAAATTCCTGACTATAGTTTACTACGAACTTTTGGGTGTGCATGTTATCTGAATTTTTCTGCTTCCTCTTCTAACAAACTCTCTCCTCGGTCTGTCCAGTGTGTCTTTCTTGGCTATGCATCTGGTTTTAAGGGTTATCGTTGTCTTGAACCCCAATCTGAAAAAATCTTTATTAGCCGACATGTTCATTTTCATGAAAATATCTTTCCATATGCCACTTTGTCCTCATCTACGTGTCATGAATCTTCCCTTATTCCCGAGGATTTTACTCTCACCAACACGGCCTCAACTTTGTCAAACCATAGCTTATCCTCCAGGTCACTTCCAGTTACGTCAACACCATCCCACACATCACAATCTCAAACTGACAAAACCCCTCCACCCACACCACACTTCCCTAGCCCAGCCATCACCATGTCGAGTCCCAACCATACCCAGATCCAACTGCCGCACACCCTTGCACCGACTCCATCTTCCTCGCCTTCTACTTCTTCCACGGTCGCGCCTGAAGCTACTGCCTCTCAACCCGAGAACAGCCTGGTGGTGCCACAGTCCACGGCCAGTCCATCCCATGTCTTGCCGCCTCCCGAGTCGCTTGCTAACCATCATCCCATGCAAACCCGGGCGAAATTGGGAATTTTTAAACCAAAAACAATTTTAAATTTAAACACTGTTGCTTTATCAGCTGATCCTACTTGTTTTTCAGAGGCTAATAAACAGTTAAAACGGCGTGAGGCAATGGCAGAGGAATTTAATGCTCTTATTTCTAATAATACTTGGGAATTAGTTCCATTTGATAATACTAAAAATGTTGTGGGCTCTAAGTGGATTTATAAGACTAAATATAATTCTGATGGATCTATTGAGCGTCACAAAGCTCGGTTAGTTGCTCAGGGCTTTAATCAACAGGCAGGTGTCGACTTTTCAGAAACTTTTAGTCCAGTTATTAAACCCACCACAGTTCGTATTGTCCTTACTTTAGCTATTTCTTTTGGGTGGGTTATTCGTCAATTGGATGTTAAAAATGCTTTTTTACATGGTCACCTCACTGAGGAGGTATATATGCGTCAGCCGCGGGGTTTTGTTCATCCCTCTTTCCCCAATCATATATGTCGTTTGCGCAAAGCCATTTATGGTCTTAAGCAAGCCCCGCGGGCATGGTTTCACAGGTTTAGTAGTTTTCTTTTATCCCATCATTTCATGTGCAGCAAGTCTGATAATTCGCTATTTATTTTTCGTCAGAATAGTCATGTCATTTATTTATTACTATATGTTGATGACATTATTATTACTGGCAATTCTTCTGCTGCTGTTACATCCTTCATTCAGCTTGTTGCTCAACACTTTGCCATGAAAGATCTGGGTGATCTTCACTATTTTTTGGGAGTCCAGGCAGTCCGTTCCACTAAAGGTTTATTTCTATCCCAACATAAATATGTGTCTGATCTCTTATCTCGCTTTCATCTTCACACCCTTAAGTCTGTCCGTACCCCGCTTGCTACTCGCACGACTTTATCCCTCACTGATGGGGAGCTTCTTGCAGATGCTACTGAGTATCGTAGTATGGTTGGTGCGTTGCAATATTTAACTTTGACAAGACCTGATATTACCTATGCTGTGCATTTAGTGTCTCAGTTTATGCATGCTCCTCGTACTACTCACCTTTTTGCTGTCAAAAGGATTTTTAGATACTTGCAGGGGACTGTTGATCATGGACTGTGGCTTCGGCCTACCTCTCGAGCCACTTGTGTTATTGCTTATTCCGATGCTGATTGGGCTGGGTGTCCAGATACGTCTCGTTCCACAACTGGTTTTGCAGTATTTTTAGGCCCAAATCTTGTCTCCTGGAAATCCAAGAAGCAGCCTACTGTCTCCAAATCCTCTACGGAAGCCGAATATAGAGCTGTTGCATACACTGTTCAGGATACTCTGCATATTCGTTCTGTATTATTTGAGCTCGGTTATCCCGTTAATACACCGGTTCGGTTGTTTTGTGATAACATCTCGGCTTCCTATTTGACTGCTAATCCTGTTCAGCATGCTCGTAGTAAACACATTCAGATCGACTATCATTTTGTCAGAGAGCGTGTGGCTCATGGAGACTTAGTTGTCAAGTACATCCCCACTCAGTTGCAGTTAGCTGACATTTTCACTAAAAGTCTTTCTAGTCAGCAATTTCATTTTTTAAAAGACAACATGCGCGTTGTATCTCCCGCACAGTTTGAGGGGGTGTAATAGAATATTATTAGGCATATTTGTTTCCTATTCTGTATTAAACTCTTTTAATATAAATAGACATGCCAGGACTCCTGTCGGAGTACCTTTTCCATTCTTTCACAATGGTGACCTGGGAAAAAATTAAAACTAAACAAAAAAATGTGTATCTTGGTAGTACAATATTACGTATATTAGAAGAAAAAAGAGAGTATCAACGGGTAGAACTTAGAAGTCCGCAAGCATAGAAAACTAAGCAAACTATATATTAGGAGTAATTAGGAGTATAAAAGGATATCGAAGCTTCGTGTGGCCGAGTGTAAGGTGTGTTACTATATCTACGTGGTGTTTGGAATTCTTGAGAAGTGGGTACATTTAAAAGTCATTAGTGGTAGTTTACGTAGTACTACCTCCGTCCCAAATTTATACCTTGATGAAAGTACTTTTAATAAAGAACATTTTCATATAATTTTTATAATATAAATAATTTCCAATAAAAAGATATATTTGGTCAAAGTTTTGAAAATAATTTCCATTATTTTCTTTTATGCACTAATCACTTTTCTCTCCGTGTTTTCGTATTTTGATGAATATAGATTGCCAAAACTTTAGCCATATATGTATATGCACGTGGTAATGAGTTTTGGGTTCCTCGCTACCATCCGGTTCCATTTGTTTGTTGAAAACCATTGTGTTATACGTACTACGTATTATGAGAATCTTTATATTCTTTCTCAAACAAAATTTGCTCATACAATCATATGTACTTCGTATTAATTAGTCTTACAAATTGAAATACGCATAGTGACTTAATCTTTCTGTCCAATTAACTGCCATGAGTGATTTAATGCATATGTTCTAATAGTTTGACTTTAATTATTTTAACCCGTAAAACATGTAGCATTATTTAAGGGTAATCGATGGTGATGGATCTATAGGTACCAATGTACCATGTCAAAATAAAGCAATAATTAACAATCACACATTAGTACATCACACAATAGTACATCATTTTTTTTTCCTAATGAAAGCAAGCTAAACACTTTGACTTAATTATGTAGGGTGTGAATCAATTACGTTACTCATGGATCAGCTTCCCAAGCATGAAAAGAACTACAAAAATTACATCGATATTTAAGGCCCATATAATAAATTGTTCTTAAGGCCCATATAAGCATGTATTTTTTCTTGAGTGAAGTAATAATTGCTACTATGCATAACATTGTTCCATTTCAAATAAAGAAAGATATATCAACTATTTTTTGATAAAAATAACTTTTACCTATACCGACCATTGAATGGAAAAAATTGTCAACCCGAAACAAAAAGGGAAAATTTGACTTTGTGCCCCACTTTTTGGGTGATATTGAATTTTGCAACCAATTTTAAAAAAACTATGACTTACCTATCATTTAACATTTGTGAAGGAAAATTTCTAAATAGGGTGCAAAGTCAAAGGATTTTGAAGTGAAATGAGGTGCAAAATTAAAGTTTTTTTAAAAATAAGGTGCAAAGTCCAATATCATCCAAAAAGTGAGGTGCAAAGTCAAATACACCCAAACAAAAATGGACAAAAAGTGAGGCGTCTAAAAAAACATATACTTCATATCTTTTCAAAAAAACATATACTTCATATATACTACCTCCGTAACGTAAAGATCTTCTCATTTCCTCTTTTTAACCGTAACTAAATAATCTTCCTATTTCTAAATCTTCTCATCATACCTTCAATAATTTTAAAAATAATACACTAATCCAGCTACTTTTTTTGGATTTATCCTTCATTCCATCACATTATTTTATTATCTTCCCATCATACCCTCACCAACTTTTCATTTGTGAAGATTCCAATGTTACGGAGGTAGTATTAACTATAAAAATGAATGGAAGAAACACACATATATCTGATTTCAAAATAATTAAAGCAAAATTACAAAACGTAAAATATAAATCAGTGGTCTTCATAATCCGAACTTTGCTAAATCATTGAATATTTTGCGAATAAACCTGAAAACCAAATCTAAATGATTTTAAATTAAATGTTAATCGAAAACTTGATTATTTATTTGAAAGAATAATATAGGAGAAACCATGACCTTGCGTTTTAAACCATGACACTAGTAAACTCACCCGTGCGATGCACGGTCAGAGAATTTTCCTTCAAATTTATTTGTCCTCACTAATTCAAATTATACTATCAATTGATGAGAGCATTTATCTCCATGGAATATTGATATAAAGTCAAGCAATAAACAAAACACACTTATAATATATATTATAGTTAAAAAAGAGAGCACTAAGCATTACTTAAAAGATCAAAAACATCCAACAAATACTTATAAACCATAACATTGTAAATATACATTTCATGTAACCCTAAATATTGTTGAACACTTTTGGAATACAACATTTCGAGTCTTGTCAGTGGTTCCTTCTTCTTCATCAATACCCGTGCGAAGCACGGTTGGTGAAATTTCGCGGGTATAATTAACATTAGCCAACATTTTAATTAAAAAATAAACAAACTTGTAATTTTAATTGACTTGTTTAGAATTATACTCCATACAATAATAAAACTTGACGTAAATGAAATATAAAAAATACAATTTACTAATGATTACAGAGTAGTACATTATATTTTATAGCCCACAAAATAGTAAGTAACACGCAATATAAACATCATTTGAAAATAAATTATATTTCATGGCGAATTTTATGAAACACTTCTTTGTACATTCTGCCTAGCATTAACCCTTGTTAAAAGGGAAATTACACTAAATATAACAAAATAAGTTTTATGTATTCCAAAATTGGACCTTTAGCATGACAATATTTTTCAAGTTTGACATTAATTACGCCTATTTTGGCCATAAAAAACATGACAATCTTATTTTGGAATTCTCAAACTTATTTACTCATATTCGAAAATTTTCCCTTATTCAAATCCTTCATTCAAGTAAATTTTTGACAAAGATTTTTTTTTTATTTTCAAATCAAAGGTCTATATATGTTAACTGAAGGTATAAATTTTTATAATTACTAAACAATATGGTGGCATTACATCTATACGAATTGCATTATTTAGACGAATTGCTGATGTAACCTGGCAAATCAGGGGGGTGTGCAGATATGTGAAAATGTGTTATGTCTTTATCTATACGAATTGCATTATTTAGATGAATTGGTGATGTAACCTTGCAAATCAGGGGGTGTGCAAATATGTGAAAATGTGTTATGTCTTTACCTGTACGAATTGCATTATTTAGACGAATTGCTTATGTAACCTGGCAAATCAGGGGGGTGTGCAGATATGTGAAAATGTGTTATGTCTTTATGTATACGAATTGCATTATTTAGACGAATTGCTGATGTAACCTGACAAATCAGGGGGGTGCAGATATGTGAAAATGTGTTATGTCTTTATCTATACGAATTGCATTATTTAGACGAATTGTTGATGTAACATGGCAAATCAGGGGGTTGCGGATATGTGAAAATGTGTTATGTCTTTATCTGTACAAATTGCATTATTTAGACGAATTGCTTATGTAACCTGGCAAATCAGGGGGTTGTGCAGATATGTGAAAATGTGTTATGTATTTATCTATACGAATTGCATTATTTAGACGAATTGCTGATGTAACCTGGCAAATCAGGGGGGTGTGCAGATATGTGAAAATGTGTTATGTCTTTCCTAAACTATACTTAAATATAAATTTATGAGAAAATCTTTAAATAAGTATTTATACATATTTTTTTAGGTATATATGTATATATCTTTTTTAAATGATTACATAAATACGATTAAAATAAGGGTTGTTTATGAAAATGTGACATGTTAAGCATAGTTACTACGGTCGAAATACTTTTTTACATCTTTCAATTTTTTTTAATCTAAATTCACCAAAACAAAATTCAACCTCAAAATTATTTAACTTCATTCTTTTTTAGAGAAATTGCACTTTCTCTAAATGAAAGGAAAATGAAATAGAAATTGTCTTTACATTACAAATTTAGTATCATTTATATCATTTATAATGACACACTATATGAGTATATGCGCGGATGACTTGCCATGAAAACATCTTGTCACCACCATCTTGCTTGTTAATCTGTTCCCCTGATACAAAAATGTTTAAATTACAATTATTTGTGTTTTGTACGTAATAAAACTTTTAAAATAGATTTCATAAAATATTGTAATCATCATCATCATCACCCCAGTGCCGGCAGTAATAAAAAAAAATCACCAGCGCTATGCACAAATGATTGTGAAAAAGATTTTTTCATTTTCACATTAAAGATATATATATATATATATATATATATATATATATATAAGAGATCACATACTAACCATGCTTAAAATACTAACTTACTAACTCAATAATATGCAACACATTGAACTTCAATATGCAGTACAAATAATGTAAAGATGCACACTGTGAATTTCAATATGCAATAAAAACAATATGCAAAACTTTGAACTTTAATATGCAGTACAAATAATATGCAACACTTTGAACTTCAATATGCAGTACAAATAATGTAAAGATGCACCGTTTTTGATAGTTTGTAGGTTAGCATGGGAGAAATGGTTAGTATGTGATCTCACCCCTATATATATATATATATATATATATATATATATATATATATATATATATATATATATATATATATATATATTAATCTAAGGCAAATTTAGTAATACGACTTGTGTGACCTTACATTTATGACTAAGTAAGAGGGTGACCTTACATTTATAAGAATTGCATATTCAGATGAATTGCCTTGGTAAACATGCAAATCAGGGGGTGCAAATATGTGAAAGTGTGTTATGTCATTCTTAAATTATAGTTAAATACAAAGAACAAATTTATGAGAAAATGTTCAAATAGCTCCTTCTAATATTGTAGAAGACGAATTTAGGTATTTTTTGCATTTTTTGAAATAATTACATAATTATGACCAAAATAAAGATTGTTTATGAAACGTAACCTCCTAAATGAAGTGACTATAGTAGTTACTTTTCTCATGTAACTTATGTTCAATGTTCAATTTTTGTATTGTATAGATCAATATCGACCCATGGAGCTTACCAAAATAATTCATCGAGCTTTATACAATAATAATTCATTTGTATTTATTTTGACTAACTAAAATAATAAAGCATTGATGTTGACATTTCTAAGCGGGAACGTTGTTCCTTAAAATTCTCTTGCTTTTATATTAGAATAGATATCCAAGTATGGTCTAGTTTAGTTTGTTTAAGTTTGGTTTGATTTGAGACTGAAATAAGTCTAAGTATAAATATCTCAAGAAATATGGTGACTATGCATTTATACGACTTGCATTTGTTACACGAATTGCCCGGCTAAATTGGCAAATCAGGGGATGTGCAAATATGTGAAAGTGTGTTATGACATTATTAAACAATACTTAAATATGAATTTGCGAAAAAATGTTCGTTCCTATGTCATCGTTTGCAATGCGTTTTTTTACGCTCGACAATTGGTTCCTATTGTTGACACACCCACGTACAGTTGATCATGATTAAAAACGTGTTTTACCAACAACAAATCAACAATCATGACATAAAGAAGTCATGGTTTGGAATTATCTCATCCGGAACAGAAAAAGCAAGCTAACATTTGAGGGTATTAAGGAATGTTTGAGAACTAACATGGAGACATTAATTGCCGAGTTATTTCTTTAATCAATTTGAAAACAATTTGGGGAAAAATCTAGTTCTAAAAAGGTTTAGCATTTACATCAGTTAGTAAATATATATCAATGCTAATCCAACGATCACATGAGTTGGAGTGTGTCGCACCTTCATCAATGACACTCCACCGACCAAGACTTAAACTCTGACCAACCCCATATATAGGTGGTGTTTGGTTAGTGGCGTATCAGACATTTTTTGACTGATTTGACTGATTTTGACCTTTTGACCAGCTCAATCAGCTAATTTAAGGTGTTTGATTAAATGACTTTTATATTTAGCCTTTTGTTCCAAACAGCCAACATACTATGAGCCCGTTTGGTAGCACCAAAATCGGCTGTTTTGACTGATTCTGCTGAAATTTATGATATTCTGGCTGGAGTGGCTGTTTTGGCTGATTCTGCTGATTTAAGAAAAAAATATTTTAAAAATATATTTTATTAATAAATTAAAGAAAAAATTATATGTAAAAATAGCTAAAATGGTCCTCTACAGTAACTTCAGCCAATACAGCCAGAAAAGTAACTTCAACCTTACTTTTTCGGCTTATTACACAATTCAGTGCGCGAAAGTAAAAGTTACGTGTTTGGTGAAAAAGCTGGCTGATAAGCCTGATAAGCCGAAAACAGAGTTCTCCAAACGGGCTCTAAACACCACTATCCTTAGCGTTTTGGACATGGCCGTTTCTATCACGATCTTGTTTTCTTATTTTATCCTAAGTAGCTATTGATTTTGTTCCGATAAAGTATATCTCGTTTGCTATAACAATGAAAATCAAACTTGTCGGTACTTTAATGAATAATGATCACACCATGGGCCATAAGGCTAACAATAATGGACAATTTGACTTTTATTTACCTCACATTTATATAAGAATTTTTGCTCCTAGAATAGCCATTTTAATAAATAATAACTCAAACATACATAAACCTTTGCCACTTAACAAACGAAAGACTACTGACCTCAAAACAAAAATTACAGATTAGGGACAGTAGAGTTTAACAAATTAAACACTAATTTAACAAATTAAACATTTGTATAAGGAATTTGCTCATAACGAAATTAAAAATACTAATTCAATTTATTAATCTGTGAAAATGTTTAAAATGACTATAATCTGTGTTAATACATTTTATTTTATTTTAATTCATAAAAACGGTTAAGTAAAAAAAACTCATCAAAATGGTTTACGTAGTTGTGCTAATTACATTAATAAAAAATCAATTCATGTCCTTAATAGTCATTTACCAAATTATCAGCTGATTGTAAACATCAATTTAACCAAATACTAACTTACAAACTGCTAATCTCATCAGCTCCAACAGGATCCGCTTTCATCAAACAACTAACACGACCAACCAACAGCCAACGGCCAATTTTCAAACACCCCCATAAACTTTATGAAGCTTATCACCCACCACCAGGCGCCAACCTAACTGGAAATCTTCAATCTCTACCACCATTTACCACCAAACCATATGCCGGTGCGATGTAGTACAAAAATTCTACCAAAACAATCACAACCTACCGTGGATGTGAACACAAAGTTTATATACAAAAACAGTTGAAACACACAACATAATACAAAGTATATAATAGTGCAGTCTTCACCCAACATCACACACAACATAATACAATTTAATTAAATATAAATTAAATTGTATTTAATTTTGTATTTTTATTTATATAAATATAAATTCAGTCGAATGATATCTCACATACGGAGTATAAAACTTTTATTTAAGAACTAAATAAACAAATAAGCCATCTAATTTTTTTTAGCCGGAAAGAGACGAAACAACGAAGTTGTATGTGAGTGAGATATGTGCTTCATAGATTTTGAGTTTTTCAGTTCTATTTATAATGTGCTTCAGCCTCTATTTTGACTTACAAATCCACACCAAACTGTTCCAAATAGTGTCAAATAGTGTAATCTACATTAAAGTCAAATTTATTTACTTAATATACAGTAAAATCAAATTTATTTCTTTAATGTTTGTGAAGTCAAACTGTAAAGATGAATAAGGTGTGTCTAAACCAAAAGAGTGCAACTATATATTCAAGATACATGGGACTAAACAATACGGAGTAATATACGGAGTACTATTCAAAATGAACACGGATTTTCCATCAAAATCGACCTTTGACCCTTTAGTTTTGGTTTTGACAAAAGAAAATCAACGCATTCCATATTTATAATACAGAGTTACTTATTTTTTATGCAAGCATGCTTGTTGTACCCATCACTTTGTACCCACCTTATACTCACTTCTATGAAGGCTATTTTTTTGTTTGTAAAGTCGGTTCACAGACAAAATATGTCTTTGAATTCTTTCACAGACATATTTTGTCTGTGAAGGAATTCACAGACAAAAAAAATAACTTCACAAATATGAATGAGTACAAAAGTGGGTATAAAAGTGAGTACAAACATCATTTTCCATTTTTATGAATGTCCAATTCAAGTTTAAGGTGTTGTTTGGTATTCAGCCGGTGGGGTGGAACCGCTGCTTTTTAATACGGGAAAACGCTGGTAAATCCAGCGTTTTAGGTGGAATCCGCGGATAAACAAACACCCCCTAAAGCTCTATTTGCAACCTCTTAATTTAAGTGATTGTGGCTTTTTTCTATGAAAAAAGTACTTATTTTACCAAACACTACCAACTTTTACTTTCTCGGTTTTCGTGTAGAATCTACTTTTTACTTTTTCTATTACACAAAAAGCACTTATTTTACCAAACACTACCAACTTTTACTACTAATCACTTTTTCCCAAAAAGTGCTTTTATTTAAGCACAAGCACTTGCAAACAAAGCGTAAGTCTATTGACCTCCGTTGGCTCCCCATTTCTTTTTCCTTCCCATTCCAGATTTTTCCTCTCCCCTCCGCTCATCTACAGTATAGTATCTTCCGCCCCCTTTCACAGTCCTTTCTTCTGCTACCAAACAAAATAAACCCCCACCCTTCTGCCATCCCTTTTCTCCCTCTATAAGCTTGTATCTCGCCACCATCTCTCACAGTGCCGACACAGACGCTCATCAAGTGCTTGGCTTAAATCTGCAATCGCTATTCCTCCGGGTGGAATCTTTAGTATCTTTTTTTTACAGATCTGACTTTAGAGGGTAAAAGAATTCATTTTAATTACTTGCGTTATATATTACTGATACTACTCCGTATGTATAATTTACACTTCAAAGGGTGCCTTACAGTTCAAAGGGTGCTGCAGTAAAGAATTACCATTTCTTATTTAATGATGCTATTTCATAGGAAGCATAGTATCCAACTTCAAAGTCCAATCCAAGTTACTGCAATTCTCTAAGGATTTTGTCTCCAGGCAAACTGGTTGGAGATTTGAAATAGGTATACTCAGTATTTGGATCTTTATACTCCGTATAAGTTTTGTGAATTAGTTTATATAAATAATCTACTTTTCCACCAAATATTTGCCATCTTGTGCAAGGTAGTAAGAGACCTGCTTTGCCGCCTCTCTTTCCCCCAAATATTTGCCATCTTGTACATATCAGGAATGCTCCAAGCCTGGTGAAACATAAATTTTCTCAGCACACCAGCTTAAATGTATAACAAATTTGATCCACTTGTTCTTTTTTAAAATCAATGTAATAAAAGATAAATTTAGGAATGAATAAACAATAATTTACTTCAATTTACTTGTTTTGGATTGTAAAACGAATAATTTTCTTCAATTTACTTCATCTCTCTATTGCTGGATCAAAAATAATAATTTGCTGATTTGTAAAAAACCTTTGCCATATGCAGGATGGTGAGCGTCCTTTTTTTTGGAATTTTGTACTTCATTAATATGTACGTAGTATCTCTTAATCGGTCAATTTGTGATCCTGGTTTGTAAATTAAGTTTGTTTGTAATCCATTTTCCTGAAGTTTATTCCTAATAAATAGATATAGGTTAGAATTAGGAGAAGAGGCCCAGCAACTGAGTTCGAAGGTACGTCTCAGAAACGGAATCTTTAATCCCCAAATTTTTTATGCGAATAAAATTGCATCTTTCTATCCATCTATCTATTAATGATATCTAAAACTACAAAAACGATCGAAGTCACTAAAAGAAAAGTAGCATCTTCATGGATAGTTTAGATACATGTGTGTTAGGACAAATTATTACAAAATTTTTACTCTGAAATTGCAATTTTGAATTTATTTTTCAAGAACATAAATGAAATATGATTGACCCCTTTACACATGCCTTCAAAACGGATTAGTGAGATAATAAAACAATATTAACATGAATTATAGTTGTGAAATTAGAAATTAAAAATGTACCTATCCTTGTCTTCTCATTGATAATATCTTGCACTTGTAATGCTGCAAATGGAACACAAAAGAATGTTCTTAAAGTTAAGGGAAAGTTAGGGATTTCCAAATATTAAGTGATAATTTTAAATGTTTGGAACCTCTTCAGAATGAAATATAATTTCGAGCAAATCAGATAAGCACTCATTAGCAGGCTCTCTGAGCACCTTAATTTCTCTGGCTTTCATTGATCAAGTAGTCTTCTTATGGCAGCTGCATTAGCTTTAAGGTTTTAGTGAGGAACTCATACGCTAGAGCCTGCTTTTATAGACAAAATTTGTATGGGCATGAGGGCATCCATTGAGCATTGCCGTGTGAGATATGCTTTAGATATTTCTTTGTTTATTTTTTCCTACCTAGCTAGAGCTTTAAAAATGCCTTTTCCTTCAAACTACGTCGGCAAAAGATATCCCAAATCTGGATTACTGTTCCCACCTCTTTATTGGCCAATTAGAATTGAATCTAATAATCTATCCAACAGTCCGACCAATTAGAATTGAGTCATGCGATTATGCAACATATCAACATTTAAAGTAAACAGTGCCACCGTAAGTTTTAACCAATAGCGAGTTAGCAACATACGTATTTCAGCAATGTGAAATAGTCACCTCAAATTTCACCAAAAGCATGATGTTTGACATTTTTTGGAGGGAATCGTGTTCATCAAGAAAGTGTGCTTTTATATATTACTCCCTCCGTCCCTATTATATCTTCCAAATAGGTTTGGCGCGGAGTTTAAGATAGTGGGTATTGTGTGGTGGAGAGTTGTGGAGAGGAGAGAGAAATGTGTAAGAATTGCTGTGAACCACAAATTCTGGCAAAAAAAGGAAAGTGGAAGTTTTAATTGGGACGGACGAAAAAGGAAAGTTGGAAGTTTATTTAGGGACGGAGGGAGTAATAGATTGGATACGACTGAATGAAGCCGATGTCGATTTGCTGGGTACGTTGATTGTGTGGAAGGTAAGTGCGCGCTAAATGGATTGCGGAATAATATTAATTAGTTCATCAACAATTTGGGTTGTGCTAATGAACTTGGGTCCATATGCCACCTTAATAATTTTGGCGATGGTCGGAAAATATTTTTTGGTGGACTTTTGTTATAGTTTGGACATTATTTTTTATGTTGTGTTGTATGGTTACACCACTTTTTTTTTATTCTTCTCATTATTTCTTTGTTGTCTTAATTTTAATTTAGAGTACATTTACCTAATGCTTTGAATGGTATGCTCAAAGACAGTAGAATGGTTTGGAAAATATATATCACCATTGTTTTGGAAGTGTTTTGACAGGTATAAGCGCCCAAGTGAAAAAGTGGTGATAGAATATTTTGACTTCATGAGAGATTACTTTTAAAATAAAGTTTCAAAGAAGACAATATCACATTCTTCGTATTATTATGCAATTAACAAGAGTAAAAAATTGTCCTTATTTCATATTGATTTTACCTTTTCTTTTCTAAGATTTACTCTAATTTTAATTGCTAAAAATATCCCGTGCATCGCACGGGTACAATACTAGTTTAGATTACAAGAGAATGATGCGGAGCTTCTTCAAAGTAAGCATATAAATTTTGATTTTAGACGTTGAATCATATCATAATCAGCATGATTGAGTTTTAAGTTACCTTTATGATTGAGTTGACGACTAAAGTTGTTCTACAAAATCATTGTAGCTGTTTTTTAGAATTTTTATCCTTTAAGTAAATTTAAAAAAGTTTTAAATATAATATTTGCACACATTAGCATGCAAAATGGACCTGCTAGTTAGAATTTCATTAGCTTCAATAAATTTAACCTATTTAACAAATTTTAATGTTATGAAGGAGGACTATAAATCTATTGCAGTATAACATACTTTGTACTAGGTACAATTTAAAATAAGAAAAATTGATAGTAATAATTGACATTCATGTAATTTCAATATTTATATTTGTGTTTTTGATTAGTTTTGAATGATTGTTACTCTAGAAATTACACACTTTTGGTGTAATAGTTTAGTTTGTAAAATGTTTGTAAAATTGTTTAGATTAGGTTGATTCTGAGCTCAAACAGGTCCAAGACCACTCTAGGGACCATTGGTGAACATCACAAGTGGGAGGAAGGTGCAAAAATTCCAAGAAAAAATGAAGATCCTGATTTTTGGTGTTGTACCCGGTCGAGTATGACCTATACTCGATCGGGTAAGTCGCTGAAAAATCAAATCGGATCAACCCGGGAACAAGGCAACATGCAGGGGAGATTTTGACCACGATCGAGTGTCCATACCCGATCGGGTAGCCGACATACTCGATCGGGTATTGATATGCACTAGTTAGTAGTGCATAAATGTGTATTTTTATATCTTGTTTTGTGTGGATTGTTTACCATTTGTGTGTAGTTGTAAACATTTGCTTTTATAAGTGTTTTTAGCTTTTATTTGTGGGTTAGGAAGTTTTGGTAGAATTGTTGGCAAGGAAAAGGAAGAAAAACAAGGAGAATGCTGCCCAGAAGAATAAACCCGACCGGGTAGAAACCTTCACCCGGTCGGGTTTGAATTAACATTTGCAGTCTCCAGGAAATTGCTTGGCCCGGTCGGGCCCTATACCTCACCCGGTCGGGTGAGACTTGACCGAAGACAACCCGGCGTGCTGAAGAACATTAGAACGTGGAAAATATTTGATTCGGACCAGTACCCGGTCGGGTACTCGGCCAAAGGTGTTGAAAAACACCTATAAATAGCACACTTTTCCTTCATTAAAAAATCATCCCTTCTTCCATACTCTTAAGCTCAACTTAGAATAGTATTTCTTTTATATTTTTTTAGCATGTTTAGTCTCCAAATGAGGAGCTAAACTTCCATTTCTTGGTGTTGCTCTTGAAGCTTGTTGATTATTAAAGTTGTGAGTTATTTTCTTAACTTCTTCCCTTGAATATTAATTATTCTCTTAATCTATCTATATATTAATGTTGGGGAGTGTTGCTAAGATGACAATTAGTTAACATCTCGACATTAATTATGGTAGTATTTATTTTCTTCCTCTATATATTAATGTTGGGGAGTGTTGCTAAGATGACAATTAGATAACATCTTGACATTAGTTATAGTAGGATTATTCATATTTAATCTTCTTCCTTGAATATTAATTCTTCCCTTAATCTATCTCTATATTAATGTTGGGGAGTGTTGCTAAGATTACAATTAGTTAACATCTCGACATTAATTACTACTAGAAACGATCAACGAACCGATGGTTAATCGTTGATTGCTTCACAAGTAAGTAACTTCGGTTTATTAATGCACGGTCGTGGTTAATAAACTTAAGAGGGATTAATTTTGTTGGTTAAACCGAAACCGTTGTGTTGAGGTTATCAATCTCAATTGATTTCATCAAGGAGTTAAGAGATTAAATGCTACTATTAAGTCGGTATATGGCGGTGTTCTATACTTGACTAATAGTAAGGGTTATTAATGAACGGTCGTTGTTAATAGCTACCCTCGATGAATTGGATATACTCCTCGATTGAGTATTCGAGAGGGAATAAGTTATAGATATAACAATGATCGACTAAAATATATCAACAAGTGGAAAGTAGCAATGCCAAGTCCTTTTTATCTTTAAATTAAGTTGTTCATCTTTATGTTTAATTAAGTTAAATCATTCAATCCCAAAACCCCCCTTTTTATTTACTAGTTTTATAAAAAGAGAATTATTCCTTTCCCTGTGGATACGAACTCTACTACGCTATACTACGTATAAGTGTAGTATTGAATTTATTTTGAGTGCACTCACGACAAAGTGCACGTCAGGTATGTCCATGTTTTTCCAGCTTCCACGAAGCAACTGAAGGCCCGGTCGAGTACCCTATATACCCGATCGAGTACACGACCCTGCAGGCCTAAAAATCCTATAAATACACCCCATTTCCTCCACAATAAATCACCAATTCCTATATACTTCTAAGCTCAGTATTTCCTCCACAAGTTATTTCTTTATATTTTCTTCATGTTTAGTCTCCAAATGAGGAGCTAAACTCTTCCATCTTGGTTTTGCTACTTTGAAGCTTAATGATTTGTAAGTTGTGAGTTATTTTCTCTAATCTTCTTTCTTGAATATTAATTACTTCCTATTCATATTCCATATTAATATATTGAGGCATTACCTAAAGGATCAACTAGTTTTGTTTCATATATTAATTATTACTAGAATCAATCGGTTAATACGCTTGTTATTAATTCGGTTCTTTCAATGGTAGTAAACTTGGATTGTTAATGCATGCTTCTCATGGTTAATAAGCCAAGTGGAACTAGGGACAATTAATTATATTAATTAATTAATTAATTAAATTAAGGGTGAATATGTAATATTTATTCGGGCAAACATCAAATAGGTCCTCGAACTTTCATAAAATGGTCAAATAAGTCTTTACATAGGAGGCTCGTCCGGCCGTCGCGATTTGGGGTGGTTCCCGGTGGAATTTTTTATGAAATTTTTTTAGCATCTTATCCATCAAGTCTAATTTATTCATACCAAATTTCAGCTAAAACTTAAATCGGGAACGAATTGATATGGGATTAATGAATCGAGGGGAGTGGGGGTGGGGCCGACAAGCTGAAGAAGAAGAACGGAAGGAGAGGGGTGGGGCAAGCTGGGCTGAAGAAGAAAAAGAAGAAAGATCGAAGGGGAAGGGGTGGCTTGGCTAAAGAAGAGTAGAGTTGGGGAGAGGGGAGTAGGCTTGGTCCGGGGCCGGTCTCATCGGACCGAGACCCGGACCGGCACGCCACTATGCAGGACCGGCCCGACCCGGTGGATCGGTACCAGTACCGGACCTAGGCCCGACCCGGGGGGTTAATTGGGGCGGTTCCGGGACTACAAATTTGAGGACCGGCCCGGCCGGACCAGGCCCGGTCCGGCTGGTCCAGGCCCGGTCCGGCCAGTCTAGGCTTGGTCCGGGCCTTATTATTATTATTATTTTTTGTTTAGTGTGGGTTTGGGCCTATGGTAGGTAGGTTGGGCTGGGTGTTTTGGAGGGGTTTGGGGTGGAATATATAAGAAAACCCAAAAAAAAATTAAACCGGCCCGGCCCGAATCGGTACCAGTAGACTCCCGGGCCAGTCCCGGGCCTTACCCAAAAAATTCCAAGCCCGCCCGGGCCCGACTCGGAACTGAAATCGGCCCGGGCCCGGTCCATCCCTAGGAGGGAGGGGAGGGATGGGGTGGGACGGGATGAAGAACTGATATATGAAAAGTCCACGGAAATCTTTGATGAGGAGAAGAAACAATTGCAGAGATTTTTTGCACTAAAAATGAGTTAAAAGTTCATGATAATTTATGAATTTAGAAGTCAATAAGAACGAACGGAAATTTGAATACGCCTAGATTTTTATAGACTTTTAAAAGTCTGCATTGAATACACCTAGACTTTTGTGGACTTTTAAAAGTCCACATCCAATACAATACACCCCCTAAATGAGTTAATTTGGCCCAAAGTGCTTGATCCGGTCCAAAGATGTGGAATAACCTGAGCCTAGTTTCGCTTTACCAATTCATTCCATCTTACGTCTTTAAGCCAGACTGTCGTACGCTATATATTGGTCTCTCCGTTTCCATCTCCTCTTTTGCTTAGGTAGGACTATAGGACGCAGTCTCCGCGACTAAACCACGTCGTTAGTGTAATATCCCTAGGTTAGTCTTACAGCATCTGAATAGTTCAAGCTGGGAGGGGGTTCTTGAGAATGTTTTTTTTTTTTTTTTTATTTATAAATAAGGAGTTGTAATTTGCTTCAGTTTTATGACTTCGTACGGATATAAGTTTTCTGTTCTGCTATAACTCACTGCTTCTTGTGCAGGCTGTGTTATTCTACGTGGGACTGAGAGTCTAAGACCTTTGCCAGCTTTGAGTTATTCATACGAGTATAATTTATCTGTTCTGCCATAACATATTTTTTTCTTTTCAACTGCGAGCTTCAAGGTTTGGGTTATGTAGTTATTTTAATTACTTTCCAGTTCTGCGTTGGTGCTTATCACTATCACTGAAACTTAGTACTCTGTATAAATTCTCTGCCTTGTAATTTGAATATACTTAATTTTTATTACTTTTGTTTTCTTTAACTATAAAGATATTCATGCATTGTTACAATATATGAAACTTGTTTGGTAAAGTACACAAGCAAGAAATAGCTTGGTTTATGGTCTCGTTTTTGTTGGTTTTGATTATGACATTTGTTGACTTTCAATGTTTATTTTATTTAAATTTTTATTACAATGTTTGTTTTTTGGGGAAAACAATTAAAACACCCAAAACTTTGAAGGAGTGTGAGTAAACATTCCAAACTTGCATGTATAATTGAATTACTTTTCCCTTGTTTTTATACGGAGTATAAATTTGCCTCAAAACGGAGGCTTACGCCTCATTGTGCAATGAGGCTTACGCAATAGGCAATCCTAAGAAACTCCCTTAAATACGCAATCTGCAATAAAGTTAAATGGTTTACTAAACTGTATGTTCTTCTTTGTTATTAAGAACCAATTAAGTCCATGCATTTTTTAAACGATTTTCATTATGGGTCATCGGTCTTTCCCTGCTTTAGTACAGGGGTAAGGCTGTGTACATCTGACCCCCTTACTCCACCGTACGTGGGAGACTTTGCGGCACTAGGGTAGTGTTGTTGTTTTTGTTGTATTATATATATATATATATATATATATATATATATATATATATATATAATACATGTGTGACTAGTCGTGTAATTGTTGTGTAGGTGATAAAGTAGTTGGCTAGCTCTTGAGTCTTGATCAATTCATTATCAAGGATCTCAAGAGGATGAAAGACTAGAAAATAATGCTATCAAGATTGATCTTGATGGAAATATATATCTATTAGTATTATAAAGACTCAAACAGTTTTGTTACACAGGATCCCTACTCTCATCATGCCTAAGAGGAAGATGAAAGAATCATTATGGGAACGATATATCAATCCGGCCTCTTATAGTGAGTTCACAATCACTTTTATAGTATTCCTAACAACTGTTGAGGTGTTCCTTTATGTGTTAAATGAGATGTCACCTTCAATTTTTTTTATGTTCTTCCACAATAATAGCTGAGGATGATCATATTTATGCCACAAGCATTGGTTTGAAGCATCCAAAGTTTCATAAACTTGGTAATAATTTATATCTTGATATAAATACCAAGATTGCTGCTCTCCGAGCTTCTCCATCTTTAGTTAGCCTCATTACTCATTTAGGTATGTTTTCTTGTGCTTTTATCATTTTTGGTTTTGTTCAAGCTTCACCTTTGTTGTTACTTGAATCTGATCCTTTTATGGTTTATTTGCAGATGGAAAAGAGTCGTTTCAATGTTCTGGAACTATCATAGAAGTTGAAAATGACAAAGGGATTATTATTACTTCGGCAGATTGTTTTCAAGTCCACTCTGATTCCACAATGTCTCATCCTACAATAAAGGTACTTTTCTAGCCGATAGTCTGAGAAATGGTTCATAGATATATAATATATTGACAAATTTAAGTTTAAAAATCATAAACCAAACTCCAATGGAGGGGGGCTGAAGAAGAAGGGAGGGGAAGGGGTGGGGAGGAGTGGGGCAGTATGGGCTGAAGAAGACAAAAAGATTGAAGGGAGTGGGGTGTGTTTGGCTGAAGAAGAGAGAAGGGGAGGCTGAAAAAGAAGAAGAAAGAAAGCGGGGGAGTCGGTTTTGTTGTCGTGAAGAAGAAAGCAGGGGAAAAAGAAAGTAAGAAAGAAAAGGAAAAAAGCAAAAAAAGGAAAAGGAAAAATATTAAAAACACGCCAGCTGGACTGCTACGTCGCTGTATCACCAGCTAACCCGGAACCAACTGGCTAAATTAGAAATTTGATTGTTTTTGTGCGATATATAGACTTAATTGACTATTTTTATAGTTGGAGGGCTTAACTGAATGTTTTGATATACTTCAAGGGCTGATTTCACAATTTTCCCGAATTTTCATAAATGAAACTTTTGAGTAAAGGAGGTTGGAAATTTTTCTAAATGAACTTCCTGATTAAAAACAATATAAAATTCCAGTGTACGAGTATTGTGTTCTTTTCCCTATGAGGAATAATATACCGCCTCCTGGAATAATACTATTAGTGTCCTACCTACAGCCTTTGGACTACAGTTTTCAAGTTTCTAAGTTTCCAAGTATGACTACAATTACATCCAAAAACTTAGTAATCCTATTTCGGAATTTTCTCATTGTTTGTGCTCCTAATTAAGTAGGGCAGTTTGTAGCTTTCCTTTGTCTCAAATTGAATATATTCAGCCAAATATATCCTTTAAAGGTTGAGGTGTGCATGAGCGATGGTACGAAGCTCGATGGAAAAGTATTGGCATATGACTTTCATTACAATCTAGCTGCAGTAGAAGTCCACTCCGGTACTCCACTGAAAGCCGCAAAAATGGCCCTCTTTGATGATGCAATCTCAGTTGATACAGCTCCAGTAATTTCAACACCAATTCTACGAGCTCATAGTGTCCCCCCTTTAGATTCACATTATACCCTTATCCCTGGTAACACTGTAATTGCTCTTGGTCGCTATTTCGCGAAGCCATATGCCCTAATGGCGGCTCCAGGTCAATTTAGGTTAGTGGCTTTGAAGTTCATACCTAGTTTGCATGTTCTTTCGTTAGATTTCTTTACTATGAATCTTATTAATTGTTTGAGTTTTTTGCTTCAGCATCAATCAAGTAGAGTTGGAGTGCCAAGAACTGTTTAGAGCAACTTGCAGCATAACAAGAGTACCTCTTCCTCTCTATGTTTCATGTCTCAACAATTGTATTCACTTTATTGATGTGAAGTCATCATGCTAATTGTTTATATAGATACAAATCAAATATAAAGCTCCGAGCTATTCTGTGTGAAACCTTGGTCTTTAATAACCAGCAAATATATGAAAATGCAGTTTTAGATATGTTTTATGTATGCGGCTTTCTTTTGTTGTTGCAGTGCGGTGCTGGCGGGCCACTTGTAAACAGCCAAGGGGAATTTATTGGTGTATGCTTTTATGACATGTCGTGCACTCCCTTTTTGCCCATCACTCTAACTCTCAAATGGTGGGAGCAATTTAAAAAAAATGGGTATGCACAAAACCTCATGTAGTGTGTAACTCATAAGAACCTATATGCCTATTTGATTCACTTTTCTTATTTGAACCAACAATAAAAAACCATTGAATACACTCGTTCAAATCCCAATGAGGGCCGTTCGAGTTTTACAGGGCCCACCAGATCATTTGTGCAAAAGATTTTGGACACCAGTGTTGTGAAAGGGAAAAAATTATCTTTGATTTTTCTTTCTGTTTCAACAACCTTCCACACAAGAGAATGAAATAAATTAAAGATTCAAATATGTTTTTACTTCTTCTAAATAGTATCTTTTGTTTTAGATTCTTTTAAAATTATTTTTTCATTCTCCATCACTAAGATTTATGCTGTATTTCTTTTTAGTCACACAGGGATCCTTAAAACCACCATTTCACAATGAAATATACCAGACTAAAAGATTTTGTGTCTTTATTCATTTGGTGACTGGTGTTTCAAAAATACTTGAGATTAATTTCAGATAGTCAGTAAACCTATTTTTAAAACGGAAACGATTAGTATCACTTAACTTAAAGCCTACAAAGTTTTGTACAGAGCTTAAATTAAAAGTTAATTGTAGAGTTTTTTAATGGAGTTAATCGTAGAGTTATTCCATCTAAATTAATTGTTTCTTATCAAGAATATTTTGAAATCATACATAAACTAAAAAGGGAAATTGTATGTATTACTTGGAACAAAAAACACATTTAAGCCTAAAATAAAACATCAAATCTGTGTGCCCAATGGCAGCTTACCCTACATATTATTCTTGTGATTGACTATCAACGTTTTGATTGGGATAGGGAAATCCAACGACCTTTGCTTTCGATGGAACTTACCAACCTCTACGCTGTGAGCCTGGACATTCTAGAAACGGTTGTCCAAAACGATACCTTCCACGGTGTTATGGTTGAAAAGGTAGTATACATTCCCTCCAAGTTTTATCAAAATTCTATCTCCAGTGCGTCTTGACAATTTATAGACCCAGGACAAAAGACTAGAATAGCCCCCCAAAATGTTGTAAAAAAAGTGCATCTCAAAAGTAAAATTCAGTACATAAAATTAAGTGCTTTTGTAGGTAAAAACTATAACAAGTCACACACACAAAACAATTTCTGTGGACGTTCCTAGATGCAAAATCATCTTTTTCTCATTCAGAAACAGACACACAGAGAGAACTAGCTAGGCAGTTTATGTATTCTGTATGACCACTATCTCTCTGTGCATCTGCTAAATTAATTTTTCTTACTACTTGGATGCTTTGATACATATATGTGCGCTATCAAATAGGTTTTAGCAGGCTCTACGGCCGATGTAGCCGGGATTCGTCCCAATGATGTTATTACTAGATTCGCTGGAGGAAGTGTTCGGAGTATCTTAGAGGTATTATACATTCTTCATTGAGTAAAATCTAAGAGGTTAATATTCTGAAACCGTAATGTTATGTGCACTAATGTATTTGGATCAGTTGGTCAGAGTGATGTGGGATAACATTGGAAAGTCAGTAGAGGTGACTGTGCTACGAACCTTTGATGGTACTCGGTTGAATCTTAATATGGTCGTGGATGTAGTCACACAGGATGAGCTATATTGGTGAACCTTTTATAATAATAATAATTATTATTATTATTATCTCTTTGATGATAATTTTTACTGAATGCTATATTGCTAAACATCATGCAGTTGGCCAGTTCTGGATAAAGCAAGATAGAAAGTTAGATGTCGTGCTTGTTTTGGATGACCTGAATGATGCGCAAGATAGAAAGTGCATGTTTTTGTGAGCCAGTGTCGGTGAAAGTGAGAAGTCATGCCGTTGGCTAGTGTCATTGGAAACAGTGATTGTTTTGATAAATTGCGAGCGACTCCTAACTTTTGGTCTGCATGGATATGTAACTAATTTCAACTTCAATCATATGGCTAGCTCAAGCCTAAGTTATGCTTTCTCTCCATAATTGTTATTTATTTTTGCTTGGAGAAAGATTTGAATCTCAGGTTTCATTAGTGTTTGCTTTTGATTCTATTTCAGAGATTATTTGAAAAGTGATTATAGTACAAATTGATACTTTTTCTAATGAAATCTGATTTTGGACAAATATAACACCTCATTTAACACTTTCCAAAAAAGGGACTAGGTCAACAATATTACTCCGTACTAATTAAAGGGGTTTGGACAAATATAACACCTCATTTAACACTTTCCAAAAAACAGACCCTCCGTAGCATCATTTAAAACATTGGTCGCATATACCACCCCTACTGGCAACCAGTCAGTACACGGCAAACGTAAATACGTAAGACTAGTTGCACTCTTACGTGTTGGTGCTATGGTTAATTACATAAATAGCACTGGATTGGTTATCTTATTAAGAGGCCGGCCGCCAGGTATGTCTTACTGGAGTTGTACTAAATACTTGAAAGTCAATGACTAGGTACCCTTATAGGATTTTAAGTGACTCCAATCTTTCTTAATGATATTCTTACTTAACTCAGGTTGTTTTTAAGTGATGAAGAATCTGAAAGAAAGTGATGTTCAATAAACTTGAGAGTAACTTGGGAGTATTTCATTTTGTACTAGTTCAAATCTTGTTCTCAACTTCATATTGTACTAGTAACAGTTATGGTCTCACTAATAGTCACTATTAAAGAGTCTTTTAATTGAGGTAGTAATTCTTATGACCTAAAAGTAATTCTTATGATCAACTTATTTAATCGAAACATTATTCATGAAACAGTTCATAATAGTGCTGGACTCGGGCCGGGCGGCCCGGCCCGGAACCGACCCGGCCCGGTTACTGTTTGGCCCGGCCCGGCCCGGGGCCCGGTGGGTCCACCGGTTCGGTTCGGCCCGGCCCGGCTGCTGGGCGGTTCGGGCCCGGGCCCAGGTTTTGGTGAACCGGCCCGGCCGGTTCGGGCCCGGTCCGGGCCGGATTTTAATTTTTTTTTTTTTGAAATTTTTTTAAGTTTTAGGTTGGATTAGGTATTTTGGGCCATTTGAGGTGGTTTGGGATGGTTTGGGGTTGAGGGGGAGGGGTAGGGGATTAAATAGGAGAACAAAAAAAAAAAATTAATTGGGCCGGTTCGGCCCGGCCCGGCCCGGCCCGGCCCGGCCCGGAACCGGGACCGGAACCGGCCACCGGCGGTTCGGGCTCGGGCCTCCCTTTCCTGGCCCGAGGCCCGGCCGGGCCCAGGCCCGAACCGGGCCCGAACCGGCCCGAGTCCAGCACTAGTTCATAAGCTGAATATGATTTTGTCACAGTAAATTAATGAACTCTTGTGCTTATTAATACCACAATAAATTATAATATTCATGAGCATTAAATTTTCTCTGCAGGAAGGAAAATAATTTAGTAAATAGTTTTAGTTTAGAATGAGTTCTGTTGTTGGTGCCCTAACCAAAATTAAAAACCAAGTGTGATCGAAACAAGAATTGTTTTTTTCAAATCATATAGAACATGTAATTGCCGATTTCGGAAGTTGTTTGTCCTATTAGATAGCGTCAAGTATATGAATATACTTGATGCCACTTTTTTATTAGGTCAATTATATTGGTTTCATATGAATACTGTTTATCATATTATTTGGTTGCACACAAATATTCCTGTCCGGAATTTCCGGACAGGAACCCCGTCCGGACTCCTCCATTTGGGGGCCTTCCCGATGGTTTTTTTTGCTCACATTTTTTTTTGTATGTTCCTCATCAAGTCTAGTTCAGATCATCCATACCAAATTTCAGCAAATAATTCAATTGGGAAGGTCGTCAAATGATTTTTGCAAGTTAACTGGTCCGGAATATGTATTTTCCGGACCAGTTAACTTGCAAAAAAGATTTGATGACCTTCCCGATTGAATTTTTTGCTCAAATTTAGTATGGATGAACTAGACTTGATGAGAAACATACACAAAAAATATGAGCAAAAAATACCACCGGGAAAGCCCCAAATGGAGGAGGCCGGACGGGGCTTCTGTCCGGAATTTCCGGACAGGAATAGCACTCTTTGGTTGCATACTAGTTGCATATATCATTACATTTTTATGCAGTTAAGGTATGCAAAAGTTAAACTAGTTGCAAAAGGTATCCAAAGGTAAAAGTGGCAGTGATGGTATTGGAATAGCAGCAAGACCGCGTCCATTACTTCATCGTTTGAACTATTTAGTGAAGGAGATCGAGAAACTGCACAAAGAGGCTAAAGTGTCAAATGAAGAAGCCAATGTGGCTAAAAAGGAAGCTTACAAAGCAAATGAGATAAACAAAATGCTCACTAAAGATGTGAACAATTTCAATAACGAAGTAAGAGTTCTGAACGGTAATGTTTTGGAAAAGTTCATCAACCTTAAGGGATGCCATTTTTCCAAGTCAATTGCGAATGAGGTACTCCGTATTTTATTAAGCTTATTTCTTACGAGTATTATTTTCTGTTTAGCTTTTATAAAGTTACTCAAAATACTAACTTCTCATTTAATATGTGACAGGTTGACAAGGAGAATAGCAAGATGTATGATAATGGTGGCTGCGACGGCAGTTGCAGCTGCAGTAGCAACAATGACGACGACAATGATGATCTCTAAGCAACGTTTCCGGCTTTTAGAACTATTTTGCTCCATCTTAATGTTTTAGTAGTTGCTAAACTAACTCTAGGTATTTCATATTTTTATAGATTGAGGAGGTGTCTGAGTTGGTACGAGCTTTTCATCTAATTACTTTAGTTATATTTTTAAACTCTATTTCGACTTTCTACAGTATTCTATAAAGCAAGCATTTACTTCATTGAAATCTTTATTAGTTACGTAGTATTAGAGCCCGTTTGGAGACCTCTTTTTTCGGCTTATCAGGCTTATCAGCCAGCTTTTTCACCAAACACGTAATTTTTACTTTCGCGTGCTGAATTGTGTAATAAGCAGAAAAAGTAAGGTTGGAGTTACTTTTCTGGCTGTATTGGCTGAAGTTACTGTAGATGACCATTTTAGCTATTTTTACATGTAATTTTTTCTTTATTTTATTAATAAAATATATTTTTAAAATATTTTTTTCTAGAATCAGCAGAATCAGCCAAAACAGCCACTTCAGCCAGAACTTCATAAATTTCAGCAGAAACAGCCAAAACAGCCGATTTTCGTGCTACCAAACGGGCTCTTAGTGTATTTTGTTGTTTATAAGTATTTCTTTATATATTGAGACAAAATGATAAATCAGTCGCCAAATGTAAATTGATTATTAATCATTAATGATCAGCTCTAAAAAGCTTCCACAACAACATCAAGAGTTGCATCGCAATATTATCAATGGCATTGAGTGATACTTAAGGATGGATCGGGCCCGGGTTGACCGGCCCGTTGACCGGCTCGACACTGTGTAGTACCGGCCCGACCCGCCAATAGGGATCGAGTCAACCGGCCCACTAAGGGATTTTTTCGGGATGGACCCGGGCCGGTTCTGGTTCGGGCCTGGGCCCGGCCGGGATTTTGTTTGGGAAGTAGGGAACCGGAACAGGCCCGGGTGACCGGCGGTTCTGGGCCGAGCCGGGCCGGGCCGGTTTCTGGTTCAATGTTATTTTTTTTATTTTCTTTTGTTTTTCTAAATTACCCCCGACCCCCCCCCCCCCCCCTTCTCACCCCCCAAAAACACTCATCCCTACCCGGTAGAAACCCAAAAAAATGAAAAAAAAAACAAATTTTGCCCTAGGCCTGGACTCGGGCCGGGTGGCCCTACCCGGAACCGGCCCGAATCGGCACTGTTCCGGCCCGGTGGCCCGGTCAGTGACTGGTTCGGGTAGGCCCGACCCGTGGGGGTTCCGGTCCGGGCTTGGGCCTTGGGCCTCCCACATCATGAACCGGTTCGGCCGGTTCGGGCTCGGTTTCGGGCCTTTTTTTAATTTTGTTTTCAATTTTTTTTAGTTTTCGGGTTGGGCTAGGTAATTTGTGCCATTTGGGGTGGTTTGGGGATTAACTAGGAAAAGGAAAAAAAATAACAAAGGCCCGAGGCCCGACCCGGGGATTACCCGGGCCAATTCCGGGCCCCCCATTCCAGAACCGCCGGTCCAAGCCCGAACCGGCCCGACTCCACCCCTAAATTTTGCCCGAACCGGCCGGGCCGGTTCAACATTTTCAAGGCCCGAGCCCGAACCGGGAGTTGAGCGGTTTCGGTAGGCCCGAACCAGCTCCTAGACCGGATACCGGGCCGGGCCCAAACAGTACCGGGCCGGGCGGCCCGACCCGAGTCCACCTCTAGCCCGAGAGCATCAAAATGGGGACGGCCCGGCCGGTCCAGGATCGGTCCGGACCATTTTTTTTGGGTTTGGGCCTGTGCGGCTATGCTAGGTGGGCTCGGTGTTTTGGTGGGGAGTAGGGGTGGAATAAATAAGAAAAGCAAAAAAATAATAATAACCGAACCGGCCCGACCTGGTCCTGGCCCGGTACAATCCCGGGCCGGTACCGGGCCTTAACCCAACAAACAAATCAAAGCCTTTTTTATCAAGTGAACTGTGAACTTTGTTGTTCACATCAGTCGATCAGTCGATCAAACATAATGAACAAAGGAATACACTATCAGTCGATCAAGTAATAATACTACTGAATCTTTTGACAGAACATAAAACTTAGACTACTACATATTAATACTTTCAAGTTTAAAATAACAATTTGCTCTAAAATCTAAATTAACCACACAAGGTTCCATTTTTTTTATCCAAAAGCTTCCTTGTCTTTCAAGTTTCAACATCAATCCGCCGACTCTCAATACCTGAAATTAAACAAATTCTCACAACGTTTAGCTAAAGAATAATAAATGTGTAAAAGATTTATGTATATATGACAAATAAAGACAAATCAATCAAAAGAAAGGAATGGAACAAAGGAAAATACCATCAACCCTTAGATCTCAATGCATCTAGGATTCTAGATTGTGAATAATAAGTAATTCGAAATATTGTGCATACTAATAACCAACAAACTAATTACAAATTGCAAACCAATTCCAGATTAGAAACTAATAAACAGCAAGCAAAATCATTCAAAACTTATGGAGAACATACAATTTTATTGCATTAATACTTATAACTACTACTAACTAAATACATCCGCAAAAGAAAACCTAAAGAGTTTGGAGTCACGCATCTAAAAAGTCCTTCAGCTTCTTTTCCACTGATTTATGTATCTATTAAAGAATTACCTTATTCCTCCCTGATCTCACACATGCATACACGATAAGAGTAGATGACTACATATGAGTGAAAATGTATCCAAACTCAACCTTACTTTTTGCTACAAATTACACTGCCAATATGTACTTTGGGCCACAAAACGTACCTACTCAGTTTTTAATGAGTTTCAATATAAATATATATAGAAGGATATAGTTAGATTGCAGCGTAAAACAGGGATTTCAAGTATAAGAACAAAATGCACAGAAAAATGCAAAAATTCTGAACAGTGAAAGACAAGCATTAAACTTACACAATGAACCATCATAATCTTTAATGCAAAATCTGTCTCCACATACAAAATTCTAACTGATTGAAGGAATTCGTAGAAAAAACATATGAATGTACAGAATACACATACAGATTAAGTCATGACAGAAAACTAGACCAATTTAAATAAACAATCCAAGACCAACTTCCGTCAGTCGGGCTGTGTTCTGGGCCTGGGCAGGCCCACACTCAAGTATAACGGGCCGATAGTACTAGACCCAGCCCATTATCCCAACACAAGGAAAAGTTTGGTCTTAAATCTTAATTGAAACAAATAAATATCAATTCATATATTAGGTAGATTTGGGAACAAGTGAAAGTAAAAACAAAATGTGTGTATTTACTGCCTATATAAAACTTATGCGGTTACAACTTAATATCACAATTATTGAAGGTGCAATTGGGGATATTAAATATCAAGTGAGTTAAATTTGGAACTGAATATCTCAGTTATAGCTTAATATCTAAAATCTAAACGAATCTAGATATTTCACACGTTTTCTGTTTGTGATGTGTATCCGAAAGTGAATTAAATCACAGTTCACATAATTGAATGCTATTTAAATCACAATTTACCAAGTTTATTGTCTCTTTTTGTATTAGTGTACAAAGTTGAAATCATATGAGATAAAATAGTGGGTTGAAACTATTTAGTATTGTTGCTGAGTGTACAAGTACATATGTAGATGTATTTATATAAAGCATGTAGAAGAAGATTATATGAACTTACTTATAAGTTAGATACTTAGATAGACTGATAGAGCAATATAAAAGCCATAGAACGTGATTATTTAATGTGAATGCTTTGATGTTTTATTTTAATTTAATGTAACCTACATTTTAGGAGCTTTATTTAAACAAGACAGCTAGGGAAAGCACATTCCCTGGAATTTGGGTTCATGTATAATAAGCTAAAATACACAAACAAAACAGTTTTTTTCCCAAAAAAAATGTGTGAACTGCAAGTGAAAATGGTCTATCTTCAACAATCTAGTGGCAGATAAATAAAGAACCTGAAAACCATGACACAAGGCACTATTTCATCTTGACACTGATTCATTTTGAATTACAACATACTTAAAAATTGTTTATTTTTAAGTCAAAACAGAATGTTAGAAACGGAATATACATGTGGTGTTCTACTTATAAACAGAATGGTAAGCTCTCAATAAAATAAATCTTAGCGGCTAAAGTTCATGCCAGTCATACTTATAAAATAGTTACCATCATTATTGTTTGATTTCCTTAAATGAAATGAGTAAATAAAGATGTGATGTTGTTTTGTTTATATCTTTCACTCTGCATACTCCCTGAAGGAGATATGTCATTCCTGTTATAAATCCCAACAAAATGAGAGAGAGATTACAGATGGTAGAACATTCAGTGGGGAAAACGTGTATATAACGTATCGCTTTAGGTAACCTGAGGAATGTAATAATTGAGTTAAGTCACTTCTAAAAACACATACCTAATTTAGTCTGTATTAATTGTATTCTTGATGAGACATTAATGATAGTAGAGTCTATGCATCAGTTAAGTTTTTATGTTAGCTTAGGGAATGCAATTTTAAAAATTTGCAGAAATATTTATACCAGTTCATTTTTAGACCATAACTCTAGCAATCTCAAACAATACTTTTATATAAATTGTTCATAAAACACATTTAAATCATAAAAGTTGGCAACACCTTTAAAGACTTGACGTGTACTAAGTTAAGTTTCTTATCCTTTGGAGTTCCAAACTTGACCTATGCTCATAAAACATTAAAAAACATACAAATCATAAAAGTTGGCACCACCTTTAAATGTTGTGCCCCCATCTTTGTAGTTTCTTGGAGCTACCTGTTTTGGGTTTCTTGGAGCTACCAGCCTATAAGCACATTTTTATATATGTAGATTAGCAGATATCAAATAAAATTAAAATGTTAAGAATTAAACACAAAGAAACTCACTTCATCATCGTGGCCTATCTTACTGTTTTCAGCGGCATCTTTCAAGAACTGCTTTAGCATAGAAACATGAATGGCAATTTCGAAGCCATCTGCCCCCATCACCAACATGCCAACAAGCTCTTGGTTCGTGTTGAAAACCGGGCCTCCTGAGCTACCCCCTCCCCCAACCAGTCCACTCATCTGAATGATTGGAATTAATGGGTTCAACTCTTTTTCATAAGCAAATTTTTTTCCTGAAGGGAAGCTTTCCATATTCCATATGTCTCCCATGATCCTATACTCCGGTGTTCGGGCTAATGCTTGTGATTCATACTCAGCACAAGTAAGTCTAACACTGGGGACAACAACATTCTTGCACGGAAAAAGGCAGTGACCGGTAGCGAATGTGCCGACAAAGTTCTGTGGATTTCCCATGTGGAAAAGAGGCTCCCCAGCAGATATAGATCCATCAGCACAAAAGTTTACGGAATCACAATTTTCTATGCCTTGCACTTTTAGCAAAACTAGCTCTAGACTCGGTTTTTGATACACAATTACACCTTCATGCCACAACCCATTTTCGTTTATTTTACGCAACAAAATATGCTGTGTACTAGCCTGTTTACTAAACAAATGAGCACATGTCATAACATGGCCTAATTTGTCTACTGAAAAACCCGTACCTATGCTGGATTCGGGTGGTTGACGTTGAAATTATTTTAAAATTTTGATTACCCATACCACTCCTCTTAGATGTGCTTGGAATCCAGTGTCCTCCTGGGTAAGGGTATAAATTTAAAGAAAATAAAAACCAAAAAATTGAAGGAAAAAAAGGTAAATTAGCAATTTACCATGTAATACTGAGTGCTGTGCGGTCACAGAAAACGGGTGCGGTCGTGGGGCGTGCGGTTAGCTACTTCTCCTGCTCCCAAACTCCTTGTCTGGAATTATCTCTGGATCAATGGAATTATCGCTTCAAACAGTAGGGTTGGCTCAGGCGACTGGCGTGCCTTCTTCTTACGCCTTTTCTTACGTCTTCCTTTCTTATATGAAGCATGTGATGGGTCCTTAACCCCTCCGTACACAGATTCTTACCTGAAATTCAATCAATTAAATGACACCAAGTATCTTATTATTAGTAAATAACACGAAGTGTTTTATAGAATATTAGGATGTTTTTATTTGGACCGTAATCCGTTCGAGACAAGATTAGACTAGATCAGACTACTTTAGATCAGATATGACCATATCACACTTGGATAGTTATAAAAATACAAAGAGACCAGACATTACAAAAGCAGACCAATTCAGACCAGATCAGATCAGACCGGGCTATACTAGCAAATTACAGTCCACGTAAAAACATCCTTACTCATACTCACTCCGTCCCAAAAATTTTGGTCAATTTAACTTTTCTTGTTCATTGATTTTAAGTATTATTTTTTTGTGTAATTTATAAATTTTATACATTTATGAAAGATTGTTTAATACTTCCTCCGTCCCTTATAACTTTGTCAACTTTCCTTTTTTGGATGTCCCATTAACTTTGCCACTTTCCCATTTAAGTAAAGAATTTGTGGTTCCAGTTAATTCTCTCTCCTCTGCACAAACCTCAACCACACAGTTTTTACTTTATTAATCCCCGTGCCGGTCAAACTTGGCAAAGTTATTAGGGACGGAGGGAGTATAGAATATGCTCATACAATTTTCATATTTTAAGTAATTTTGTACTAAAAAATATCATTGGTCAAACCTGATCACCGGTGATCAAGAAAAGTCAATTTTTGATCACTCTACAAAATACAGAATATCAATTCCAGCCATGGGAAGAATCCGCAAGGGCAAGAAAAAGGGAGCTACACGAAAATTAAAAAACCCAACTAAGTTACTACGTCCAGCATCAACAAATGGAAACAGGAAAATTTCAATGAGCTCCCGAGCTGTAAATCCGATGTTTCAAGGACAATCATTTGTCGTTAGAGCAGGGCCGGTTCTGGGGGAGGGCAACAAGGGCGACTGCCCTAGGCCCGAAAAAATATAGAAGAAGAAATAGGCCCAAAATCTTTTCTTTGTAAATTGTATGAGTATGCTTCTTTTATTCTTAAGTTCAAATGTTTAATTTTATTGACAATTTGAAAATTTAAAACATATATAATTTTTTTAAAACAAAACCAAGTTTAAAAAAGAATATGTATAGACTAATTTAATTTTAAGTAGAATCGGTGTTAGTTTTTAAAAGCAATACAACTGTTGTTGGATCAATAAAAGACACGTCTCTTCACTCTTCACATCTCTTTAACCTTTAGGGCTTCTTATTCGTTTTAATTATAACATAACAAATTTATATAATTATTTTAGAGCCCGTGGCTCCCAAATCTCATCCCAATTATTTATTTGTTTCCAAATTGAAAAAAAACTATATCTGAGTTCCTAATAGTAGTTAAAGAGGACGACAAATTGGCAATCTTCTTGGTGGCCAAACATTTTGTCTCTTTGAAAACCTTCATTTTTAGAGACTTCAAACTTTAAATTCTTAGCGGTCAATAAATCATTCTCAACTCATAAATTCAATATGTAGTAATATTTATTTTCATTTATATTTTCAGTAGTAACTAAAAGAAAGTTTTGTGTTGTTATATGTGATATTTTTATTGTTTGTCATACTTATTAGTGGAAAGAAGATTGTCTATGAGTTTTGCTTCACATTGTTCTACAAGAAATGTTTTTAAGTATTTTTTTCTTTTTATTCGATACCTGTGTTGTTACTTTTGCCTAACTATGTAACTTAAATAATAATAAAGTGATCCTCGCCTTTATTTTATGAACTTCGTTAGATACTTTTATTATATGGTTTACGTTTATCTTGGATATAAGCCCGAATTAGCATATCGCCCATAGGCCCATAAATGGACAGGACCGGCCCTGCGTTGGAGGTCATGTGGGATGCATTCGTAGCCAAAACCTGCATTCACTAATTGAAATCATTGTTATTTCTTCAAGGTAACTTTCTATGCATTGCAATGTATTTATCATTATGATTTATTATATTCTATTATCATTTGTTGATTTATTTTTCTACTTAAATATAAGCTGTCCGGAAAGTTCGTTCAAGAAGGTTGGGGAAGAATTTTTTTGGATGAAATGTAAATATATATTAACACCGAAGAAAACTATATATCATGTATCCTAGATCTCCTAAAGCCCCTGACGAGCACTTTGTCACGGTGCGTCAAAATAAATCGATACTAACACTTATACGTAGTATAGATGAAGTAGAGTTTGTATCCACAGGGAAATGAATAATTTTCTCTTTATAGAACTAGTAATAAAAGGGGGTTTTGGGATTGTATGATTTAATTAATTAAAACACCAAGATGAATGACTTATATGTGATTTAATTCAAAGATAAAAAGGACTTGGCAGTTGGCATTGCTACTTTCCACTTGTTGATATATTTTAGTCGATCATTGGTATATCTATAACTTATCCCTTCTTGAATACTCAATCGAGGAGTATATCCAATTCATCGAGGGTAGTTATTAACAACGACCGTTCATTAATAACCCTTACTATTAGTCAAGTATAGAACACCGCCATATACCGACTTGATAGTAGCATTTAATCTCTTTAACTCCTTGATGAAATCCATTGAGATTGATAACATCAACACAACGGTTTCGGTTTAACCAACAAAATTAATCCCTCTTAAGTTTATTAACCAGAACCGTGCATTAATAAACCGAAGTTACTTACTTGTGAATCCATCAACGAATAACAAGCGTATTCGTCGATCGATTCTAGTAGTAATTAATATATGAAACAAAACTAGTTGATCCTTTAAGTAATGTTCAAAATATTAATATGATATATGAATAAGAATTAATTAATATTCAAGGAAGAATATTAAAGATGATAAATCCTACTATAACTAATGTCAAGATGTTAACTAATTGTCATCTTAGCAACACTCCCCAACATTAATATATAGAGGAAGAAAGTAAATACTACTATAACTAATGTCAAGATGTTAACTAATTGTCATCTTAGTAACAGTACTCCCCAACAATAATATATAGATAGATTGAAGGAAGAATTAATATTCAAGGGAAGAAGTTAAGAAAATAACTCACAACTTTAATAATCAACAAGCTTCAAGAGCAACACCAAGAAATGGAAGTTTAGCTCCTCATTTGAAGACTAAACATGCTAGAAAAATATAAAGAAATGTTATTCTAAACTGAGCTTAAGAGAGTATGTGAATTGGTGAATAAAAAAAAGGATGATACCCCATCCGTGAGGGCCCCCCAACACCGACCGGACATCACGATGGGAGGATGTAAGTTGGACTATAATCACAACCTGATAGATAGAGAGTGGGGCTCCGTCCCCGGTACTTGCAGAGGCCCTATGCATTTTTCAGCATAGTAATCCCTTATCGCAGTTGCCGGGATTCGAACCCGAGACCTAACCCTTATGGCACTCCCTCGCTACCAATTGAGCTACGCCCACCGGTGTGAATTGGTGAATAAATGAGAAGGAGCTGGCAGGGCCATTTACCCGACCGGGTTTTTGAGAAACCCGATCGGGGTTCTTGAGTAAGTGTCTGGAATCTTCATCTGTCACAACATACCCGACCGGGTTTTTGATTTACCCGATCGGGTAAAAGACAAATCTTTACCAAATCTTTGTCTGCACGTTAAATTGCCTCCAAATAAGATTTGATTTTCGGATCAAGTCAATACCTGACTGGGTAAATGCTTTACCCGACCGGGGAAATGACTATTTTTCCAAATTTTCACTTTATCTTGTTCCCTTTCACTTTCCTTGGCCTTTCTAAGGGTCCTCTTGATGATCTTCACCTAGTCAAAGCTCAGAATAAACCTAATCTAAACAAATTATAAACAAAATAGGAAAAATAAAGTATAAAGTGTGTAATTTCCCAAACAACAACAAATAAAACTAGTTAAAATTACACACATAAACAATAACAATTCTAGACTATCACCCCTCCCCCACCGCCACATAATGTAGGGGTGAAAGGAGGTTTTTATTCGATCTAATCTACGCCAAAAAAGGCCAAGTATAAATACTTGTCCCGTCAAAAAACAAAAAATATACATCGGTGCTGCACATGCACGCACACAGATCATAACAAAATACAAAGGTGTTGCAACTTGCATACACCCAAGTCCAAAACACTGCTCCATTTCGTGGCATACAAGATGTCCATGTCCCAGTGTCCCAAATTGCCCAAGCCGCATCATCCAAAAGGTCCATGCCGCGGCATCCAGAAAATCCATGGCGCAGTGTTCAGTGTGACCATACCGCGGCATCCATAATATACATGCCGCGGCCTCCCAAATGGTATTTGGCCCACTCAAAAGTTGATCAATTTGTATGGATAGATACTATAGAGTATCTTGTAGACGATATGCTTAATCTTGGCTATCACGTCTTCCTCGGTCTTGTTGCCACCATCAAAGCGGATTGCATTCCTTGTATGCCATATGTAATACACCACGGCACATAGAGCAATTCGGGCCGCTTTTGCTTTCAAAGTTGATCCTTTGTGCTTCTTCGAAATCCATTTGATTGAGCTAAGCAATGTAGACATTTGATGCCCAAATCCCATCCATTCTCGAATCCTGTCCCATACCCTACAACAGCACTATTCTAAAAATCGCTCTAGACGCCCGACTAGTCCCCGCCTAGGCGCTGGGCGGTGGTCAGGCGCCCCGATTTTGGTCTAGGCGCTCCGACTAATTGAATCGGCGCCTAGGTGAATTCGTCGGCCGTCTAGGGCGCCTAATTGCCCGCCCAGAGCGCCTAATGGGCCGCCTAGGCGTCTAGATTCATCGAACACTTTGTTTTTTTTGCCTTTTTATTTTAGTATCCTAAGAAATATGTACCTTTAACTTTGACAGTGCATATGAAGAAAGCTACTAGTGAGTAAGTGAGTAGATATAATATATTATTAAATGTGATTACTCTATCATTCATGCATGTTAATGTGTATGTGTGTGCATATATTTTTTATACACACACAAATACAACATTACTAATCATATTTATGCAAAAATATTGATAAAACTACAATTTCGATGTCTCCGATTAGTCCCCGCCTAGGCGCCCGCCTAGCCGACTAGGTGCTAGGCGCTGGGCTGGTGCCCGACTAGCGCCTAACGCCTTTTAGAACATTGCCTACAAGTAAATGAGCATAGAAAGAATAGGTGTGGAATTGTTTCCAATCCACCCTTACACAAGTCACATCTATCAACCATATGGAGATAACCGAGGCTATCTTTGGTAGGCAATTGGTTCCTCAAAGCCAACCAAACATTAAACGAAAGTTTCAGGGGGATATAAGATTTCCAAATGAAAGTCATCGGAGTCCTAGGGATCCCTTTAACTCGTAGAAGCTCGTAAACCTTGGCGGAGGCAAGTTTGCCATCAACACTTCTAGAGTTAAGGCTCAAAATCGTATCATTCAAATTATTAAAGCATCCACGGATTTTATCTCTAATTTGCCCCAACCTCTTTATCAATTGTGAGTCACGGTTGTGTGGGATAAAATCCCACACACTTCTCCCATGGAGATATATGCCATTAACCCACCAAACCCATAAGGTGTCTTTTTTACTATGTACATCCCATAATGTGCGAGAAAGGAGGCTATCGTTTTATATTCTAGCATTATGGATTCCTAAGCCACCCTCCTCCTTTGGAAAACAAATGTCGTCCCAAGCCACCTTTGAGAATTTGCCCCTCCATAAGAAAATTCTACAAAACGAAACAATCCTATCCAACACGGTTTGTGGCACCGGGAAGACTTGGAGCCAAAATGATTGGACCCTTTGGATCACCGATCGAATTACCTCTATCTTACCGGAAAATAACGGTGCGTTAAAAAAGTCTTTGACCATATCTAATAACGGTGCGTATTGTGAAATCAATATTTTTAAAGGGGCAAGGAGTATTTCAAGGTATCTAACTGGAAACGTACCTTGCCCGAAGTCGATGAGGCTCAAAATGTTTTGCAATTCAAGGTCCCTCACCCCCCCCCCCCCCCCCCGCAACGAAGATATTGGATTTTCCGTGGTTCACTCTAAGGCCAGATGCGTCTCCAAACTCTTTAAGAGATTTTACCAAAATTTCTATGGAGTAGGTATCCCCCCCCAAAAAAAAGAGCATTAGATCATCTGCATAGGCCGAATGGGTAATACCCAAAGGAGTGCATTGGGGGTGGAAATTAAAATTTCCCTCTCGGGTTCTCATGGTGAGCAACCGGGAAAAATATTCAAGGCATAGTACAAAGAGCAAGGGGACATTGGGTAACCTTGCCTTATGCCTCTCCTACCTTCGAAAAATCCATACAAAGATCCATTAATTGAGACCGAAAAGGAAGCGATAGACACGCACTCCATAATCCATGCAATAAATCTAGGAGGGAAGCCCAAACCACCCTAAGACTTTTTCGAGAAAATCCCACGAAATCGTGTCATAGGCCTTGCGCAAATCCACCATAAGGAACATCTTGGTGAGATCCGCTTCCTATTGTATCCTCTAACAAGTTCCTGGGCTAGGAAAATGTTATCAAACATTAGGCGGTCATCCACAAACCCACCTTGGGATTGATTAATCAACCCTGGAAGGCATGAGTTCAATCTAGCCGCAAGGATTTTCGTAATAACTTTATATAGGACATTCGTGCAAGATATGGGTCGATAGTCCGAAACCTTCGGGGAATGATTGGTCTTTGGGATAAGCGCAATAACAGTGTGATTGATCTGTTTTAGCAACTTTCCCGACACAAAGAACTCCCTAACCGCTCGAACCATGTCATCCCCAACCATATTCCAATTGGATTTGAAGAAGGCTGAGAAGAACCCATCCGGCCCCGGTGCCTTGTCATCCCCAATGTCAAACAAGGCATCTTTAATTTCCTTATTTGTCACCGGAGCAAGAAGACTATCATGAGCACTTGGCTCAATCAAAGGGCCGGTTCCTAAAACCGAAGGGTCAAGGTCAAGGTTCTCCGTACAAGTACCAAACAAATCAACAAAAAAATTTACAAACTCACCCGCTACTTGATCCAAGGATGTGGTAAGGCTGCCATCTTCCAAAGAAATGGATGAAATAGCATTCCGTGCCATGTTCCTCTTCACGATAGCATGGAAATATCTGGTGCCCCTGTCCGCCTCAAGAATGTGTGTGGCTTTGGCTTTTTGTTGGAAGAAGGATGGTTTGGCCTCCCCATAAAATGTTGCCCTTTTTCTAGCCGCCACCACCCGCTCTTTAAGCCCTTCATCTAGACGAGATTGGATCAACAATTATTCAACGCTTTAAATTCTTCCTTTGCATTCTTGGCTTTCGTTGTGAGGTGGCCAAACACCAATGTATTTAGCTTCTTCAATGGCTTTTTTACAAAAGAGTATTGAGCTGTACCAACAACAAAAACACTCCAAGTCTGCGCAATAATGTTAGTAAAATCACAATGCTTAATCCACATGTTAAAGAACCTAAAAGGTTTCGGCCTTAAAGAGGAATCTTGGAGTATTCATACTACAGTAGCCGTATGATCAAACTCCGCCTCCATTTCATGGAAAATTACAAAGCAAAATTATTAGTTATATAGAATGTGATATGGAAGTGAGTAAAATTACGAAGTAGTACTATATGAAATACGAGTACGGATTATATTTTAGAATAGAATAACTTTTATTTTAAATGGGTAGATTTGGAGACTTAATTGTTTTATTTATTACATAAAAGTACGGTGGCTGCATTCAGAAAAATGAAGGTTGCATTTAGAATTTCCCTTTTTAGACAAATTTTAGTAATGATTAAGGCAATTATTTATCTTCTTCAATCCTGCATTCTAGTCTTAGTCTGGTTCAAACATTGTAGTTCATCTAGTATAAGTCACACGATAAACTCTAATCACTCTATTATAGTATATCATTATATTATTAAATTAAAAAAAATATGTGATTGATAAGATAAGATTAATATATCAATTATACATAAATTTATTTAAGCTAATTATGTCACAAAAATGACTATAAATTTATTTCAATGTCAAACATTGGCCTTCAACTTTATTGAAATTTAAAACTCAATTTGTAATCTCTATTTTTTCTGCCTTTTAATCTTATCCATCAATTTTAATTAAACAACTTTGGATTTTATGTGCATAACTCATATAAAAATCCCTTTGGTGATTTGGCCGTGTGGGTATAATTAGCAATTCTGTGTTGGCCACTTGGCCGCATTTATTGAATATCTAACCCTAACTTGTAAGTACAATGTGTAGGTTCTTAATCTTTTGGCATGTACACTTACATATGAAGACATTTACTTTGCACCATATTCGACTATGTGGTTCCTACGAACTATGTTTAATTTCCGTAAGTACTCTTTTAATATATTTGCAAATACACATACATATGTATATCTATAATTTGTTTTCTATGGGTTTTATCATTGCAACAATATGTGTTGGATTGGGATTACCAACCTGAAATTTTGAAAGGCTTCTATCAACATGAGTTCATGGGAAAAGTTGACTATTTGAGAAAGGTAATTTTGTAGATTCTTTTTATTGTATTTTGAGCCATTTGATTCAACATAACTAAACTTAGACCAAACTTTGCAGATTTTCATTCCAATAAATGATCAACATGCTCACTGGTATTTGTTGATTGTTGCATTTGACGAAAGAATGTTGATTTAATGATTTTGTTGGACTCTTATCCTTTGGAAGAAAGAAGGGAATATAGACGTCACTCAGTTAAGCAACTGTGTTTTTATATTACTCTTACAAATCTTTCCCCTCTATTTGATACTTAAAGTCTATTTTCTTGTATAGGCTATTTTCTTTACGACATGTTGAATGAAAATGATATACCTTCCAAACCTAAATACTACGTATGATATATCTAGCTTCACTTTGGTTTAGCCCAGAGGTCTTCCGCGTCAACAATTTGGATCATTCCTTCTCACTCATCTTTTTGTATTTGTATAACTCATTTCGTTGACCTAAATACATGACAGTGACAATATCTTTTTACTTTTTTGTATTTGATGCAAGTAATGGTTGTGGAGTGTGAGTAGCGAAGTGGTGATAGAATGTGCTTTTCGTGATGATTTCGATCAAGTATTTGTAAGTGTTTTTCTAGTTAAACCCCTAAATATTTAATCCAATTAACTATGAGAAAAACACACTAATATGTGTATGGATTTATGTTTGTGTACCACTAAAATGTTTTTCTAGTTAAACCCCTAAGATTTATGTACCACTAAAATGATTTTTTTTACATAGGTTCGACCTGACTCAAGGATGCACTTTGCGATTGATATGGTCACTCATCCTTTTAATGGTTTGAAAGAGAATGTAGAAAAAAAAAGCAAAGTATTGGACTAAGCTTAAGAGAAGGAATGCTACTTATGATGTCTAATATTTATCTGTCATTACATAGTTCAAGTTATTTAAGGGCTTATAGGCTTTGCTTTACTTATGTTCAACTCTATTTTCTATTGCACCAATTTAGCATTGACTTTGAACATCATGTTCTTTAATCGAATTTGTGTCATTGTGAGACATAAGACGTTGTTAATGCTATTTGTGAGAAAATGATCATTCAGACTGAATAGTTATTGCCTTACCTTATTGTTTAATGTCTGCATTTGGATTGTGGAAGGGAATGCCGAGTACAATAGAGAGTGAAACTTGGATTTAATTTTAATTATTTATACCAAACCTACTTTTATTTGTATTTGTTGGAATATGGTCTATTTTAGTCCAAATTATATAGTTTATATTTTCCCATTAAACTCACTAATAAACAGAGCCAGTTTCTAGCATGTTCAGCATGTTCTACAGAACATGGCCTCCCGATTTATGGGGCCCCATTTTTGAGAAAAGGGTCATATAAGCCCATGTACTAATTTGAAACAGTCACTTAAACCCATCTACCCTTAAAAACATCATATACACACGCATACTAATTAAAAAGAATCATGTGAGTATAGGTGACCTGCAAAATACCTGAGATTCCCGGTTATAACCTGACGTGGAGGTTTTTAAAGCCAAGACAGATTGTTTTTCCATGTCAATCCTATGGGAGTGCTTTAAATCATATACGTACAGCGACTACGTCGCTTCTCATCCCAAAGGATTAGATATTTCTTCGTTCCTCTGGCCTTTCTCTAACAGAAGATGGCGTATTGTAGATGCGGGTTGAAGGCTCCTTTATGTGTGACAAGAGAAAGTGGTAGGAGATTTTTTTGGTTGCCAAAGATGGAAGGTATGTGCATTCAAATCTCTAAATTATATGTAAATTTCATTGTTTTGAGGGGGGATTGAAGGATTATGTATGGTCTGCTTGAGTTCATGGGTAATTTGCAAGGGATTGAAATATGTGATTGGAAATTAGGGTTTAATTTAGAAAATGAGGATTTCATTGGTAATTTTCCGTGCAAGGGTTTGGATTTGCGGTATAGGGTTGTATTTTTCAAATGATTTTCAGCCTATATCCTCTGCCTGGAGCTTACTTTTTAGGCTGATTTTTTGAATGTGTATTTTGAGATTTATTTAACTACTACCGCAAATGACAACCTGAAGTAATAGTGCTGCGGATTATATTTGTGATTATTGGATTGTATGTTATAATTAAGAAGCATTTTTTTACTTAGTTGTGTTGGGAAATGCAGGAAGGAGGTTGTAAGTACTTTGCTTGGAAAGGTGAAAATGGAATTGAAGAAGAAGATAGTCGAGAATTGGTGATTGAAGGAGGTGAAAAACTGGAATTTCCTGAACTGAAAACAACAGTTTGTCTCCTGAGAGCGCAAATTATGGATCTTCGTCGTGAAGTTTGTCATATGAGGACAGTTCTGCAATTTGAAATGGAGGACAAGAAGAAACTTAGCCATGCCATGGAGGAAATCAAGAAACTTATGCAAATAGAGGAAAAAAAGAATCCTATCCAAAAGGAGGAAAGCAAGCAAGTTGGATCCTTATGGAAAGTTGTAACACTTGTTGTTGTAGGATTATCAATGCTAATTTGTTTACTCAATGGGAAAAATGTTATATCATAGTTGTATGAAAGATGTTCATTAGTGTTGTAAGAACATCACTATTTTGTATGGATTTTGTAAGAACTAATTTTGATTGCTATGGAATTAGTATTTGTTGTTATGTAAGATATAATAGTCTTTCAGTTCGTATGGAATGTTTTTATGTTAATGTGTTAATTTTGATTTTGTACTCACATGGAGATTATCTCTCCCAGGATTTAAAGCTTCAGTATGTATGTGAATGTCTTAAGTGGCTGACTTATTGGTGGGAAGCTTCACCCTCCATGCAGGGTTTTATATTTGATGGAATGAAATGTTTAAATAGCAGGTGTTTGAGGGATGTGCTTGTTTTATGTCCTAGGCCAACTGTTTATTTTTTTTGAATGAAACTATGGAAGTTGATAGAAGAGCTTCACCAAATGAACCACTACTTAATGGACTAAATGCAATTTCATTTACTGCCACGGCATAACGTTTACCATCTGTACTCTTTGGATAGCATCGAAATGCATATCCCTTATCCATATCTGATTCACATATATACTACAAAGTTACCATATTGTCATGATTCCCTATTCCATATGTATCGAGATGCCCTAGATACACTCGCAGAAAGGCAGAATGAACGACGGAGGAATTTGGGCGTAATCGTTACCTAATCTGACCTGGACAATGGGTTTGATATTTTAATAATCCGACGTGGCCATATTTTCCATGCTGTCCAATTAATAACTCAAACACCGGGTTTGGCAGGTCACTTTTAGGTAATGTGACTCTTATGATTCTTTTTAATTAGTATGCGTGTGTATCTGATGTTTTTCAGGGTAGAAGGGTTTAAGTGACCGTTTCAAATTAGTACATGAGCTTATATGACCCTTTTCTCCCCCATTTTTTTAAAAAAATTATACGGAGTAAGTATTATACTATTACATAGTAATAATATACTACGTCTATTTAGTGGTGGACCCGGTCTGGTCTGACCGGCCCGAGAACCGGCCCGACCCGCTACTATGCGGGACCGGACCGGCCCCGTTGACCGGTCCCAGTACCAGGACTGGGCCCGACCCGGGGGTTACACAGGTGGCGGTCCCGGTACTGCAAAAAGCTGAACCGGCCCGGCCGGGCTCGGTTCGGGCCTAATGGCTATATTTTTATTTTTATTTTTAAACCAAACAACATCCTAGCTGTTGGAGAAATAGCCCTAAACGGCTATATAGCCGTTGGGTGCCAGCAGGGGAGGTCCCGGGGGTTTGGGGGGTGGAGGTACAAAAAATTCTATAAATACACATATTTTCTAACATTTTTCTACACCCCTTCTCTAATCTTTCTACTCTCTAGTCTCTAATACTCTTAATCATCTCCATCTTCATCTTCTCAAATTCTTTTATTCATTATACATCTACTTCGTATTTTACTATTTATACAATTATTTTATCTACTTATATATTAATTATCTACTTATATAAATACATACGAAGTATATTATATTACTTATATTTATTATCTACTTAATATATACTTATATCGGTTTTGGTTCAAATAAGAACATGATCTTAGGAGAGAAATGAGAATGAATCAGGACCGTTAGACTTGCTTCAAGTGAAATTCAATTTGCATTAGATCAAACTATATTGTGCATTAGATGAAATAGAAATGTGCACCACAAAGAGTATGATACAGTGACAGTATGTGAAGCTCAATTGTGCATTAGGTGAAATTGAAATGTGCACTAGGTGAAATTGAAATGTGCAAAATAAAGTGTACGATGTGATGTTATTTTTGTACCTTTCATTCCGCACATTTCAGTTTCATCTAATGCACAGTTGAGTTTAATTTTTTATTCTACACATTTCAATATCATCAAATGCACATTTCAATTTCAACAAATGCACATTCCAGTTCCACATAATACAATCCAACGATCCAGATTCGTTCTTATTTCTCTTGTGGGAGTCCGTTCTTACTGGAACCGCTCCCTATCTATACTTACATCTACTTAATATATACTTATATATATATTATAGTATACTTATATTATTATATATTATACTATAAACATTATATTATATATTAGTTATACAATTATTATATCTACTAATATAGTTCGAATTATCTACTTATAAATACATATATTATGGGAAAAATTGACAAGAATAATCCCACGTTTCACCGGTCTTCTCATAATAATCTCACCTTTACATAATCCCAAAATAATCCCACCTTTGCACTCCATCTTCTTTCATTGGACCCTGACCAAGTTTTTTTCCTTTCTTTGAAAATCTTATATAAATGATCTCACATTTATAAAGATATAATAAAAAAGTGAAAGGTGAGATTACTTATATGATTTTCAAAGAAAGAGTAAAAAACCTAGTCAGCGTCCAATGAAAGAAGATGAAGTGCAAATGTGGGATTATTCCGGGATTATGTAAATGTGAGATTATTATGAGAAGACCAGTGAAAGGTGGGATTATTCTTGTCAATTTTTCCTATATTATATAATTAATATCAATTTATTATATACGTAGTACTTGTTATTTAGTTATTTACTTATATTAAATATAATTAATATATTAAGTATATATATAAAAATAATTATATATATATATATATATTATAGTATTAAATATCGGTGTACTACTCATATTATAGTAGTATACTTATATATTATATAATGTGTACTATACACAATATATTATATATTAGTTACACTTTAATTAATATTAGTTAAAATCACTTAATTGTAATGTATTAGTTATACTTGGTATTATTACTTAGTATTATTATTATTTATACACCAACACGGCAACACTCCCATTAATTAGTAATTTAGTATACACATTCATACAATAGTTCATTAGTTAATTCACTTAATTGTTACATTTGTCATTATAGTAGTTCATTACTTAATTGTTCAATTACTTTTTCTTATAAAAGAGTAGTTCGAATTTCTCTTTTTAAACAAATAGTAGTTCAGTTTTTTTTAAGTAGTTCGAATTTATATCATTAAGCTACACTTGTTACATTGAAGTATTAATAACAAATAGTTGGAATTTTAGTTAATTAACTACACTTGTTAGATTCAAATATTTATTAAAATAGTTAGAATTTTAGTTGATAAAACTATTAAATTACACTTGTTAGATTCTTGGTATTTACTAAAATAGTGGGGATTTTAGTTAATTAAACTATTACACTTGTTAGATTGAAAGTATTTACTAAAAACTTGGCTAAACTATTTTGCTATACTTTTACTAGTTAATGTTGGGTGTGTTTCGGAAAATAAAGAAAATTAATTAAATAAATTAATTAAATAAAATGACTAGAGAAAAACAAGAAAGGAGATGAAGCAGAATTAGTCAAAGCTCGTGCTACGCACGATGTCCTTAAAACGTATTTGTTGCCTCCCACGGTGCTAGGAGCGTTGCAACAATAGTTTCCCAGGATACGATGACTGCGAACTAATGTTTGAGCACACAAACAAGAGTTCTAGCGAACGTGCGAACTAATGTTTGAGCACACAAACAAGAGTTCTAGCGAACGAGAACACAGTATGAACACAGAAGGAATTTGCAGATTGCTAGCAGTGTGTTTTTTAGAGGTGCAAAACGTGTAAGTTCGTGTAAGAACTTGTGTTTGTTGCAAACCACCACCTGCCAGCCATTATATAGGAGGATTTGTTGTGTGAAAATAGTGAATTTTTGGAGATAGATTTTTGGACGACATTCGTGTCCGCAGGTCGCCCGCGCACGCAAGTCGCGGTTTTTTCTTCTCCGATTTCGGGATTTGATTTGCACCCCCCCCCCCCCCTGCGCGCGTGGAGAGAGCCTTTACCCTTAGGAATCTTAACTCCATAAGGGGAGAGTCCCTTTATAAAGGGTTGCAAATCCCTTGGGTTTTCCGGTGTGGGAAATTAACACACTAGAAACCCATCCTTTTTCCCAGTTTTTCCATTCTAACGGGTAAACTTCGAAAAGCGATTTCTCATTCACCCGTTATCCGTTTTGAGCGTACCATATATCGAATTGTAGCCCTTAACAAGGACAATCCGAAACCACTTTGACCCGACCCAAATCGGAAGTGGACCCCACTCAAAAAATTGCCCCAAAATAGCCATTTAATGCAATTTTTCACACATTTTTCCAACAGTTAATACATATATATTAACTATATTATAATATTAGTTACATTCTCATATCTAATTTATAATATTTGTTATTAGTTGCATTACTTTTGTACTCATATTAACATATTTGTTGCAATTTAATATTTGTTACATTTTTTAAGATGCAACGTGGTAGACATTCGGTTGATATGAGTAACCTCTCTCAAAACCGAAGGAAGGAGAGTGGGAAGAAACATCCTCATTCGCGCAAACGTAAAGGACATTTCGGGCCTTCTTCTCAAAGCCGAGATGATTTTGAAACGGATTCCCAACGGAGAGATGCGAATGCGATGTCCGACGAGCAACTACAACGTGAATTGGAGCAACATAATGGCCGGTTTTCCAATAACAAGACATTCCGACCATTGACGAAGAAGAGCTCGAGGATGAGGGTGCGGAGGAGAAGGCCGAGGGTGACGGCACCCCGAACGATGACACCCACAACGACGACCGAAAAGTAAATATGCCCTTATGGAAGATAATTTTGATAAGTGGAAGGACCCGGAGACCGAGAAGTGGTACGCAACTTGCAAGTGGTGCAAGAAAGATTTTTGCTTGGGGATTTCACAAGGATATGGGAGCACGGCAAGGCATATTAAGGCCAAACACACCGTGGAGTGGGTGAAATTAGACAAAGGCAAGGGGAAGCAAACTCAAATATCAAGATTTGCAAATAGCCAACCCTTTGGTAATTTCTCATATGATGATTCTAAACATTTGAGTGGTATGAGTAACTTAATTGTTGAAGAAAATTTGCCTTATATTTTTTTCTGAAAGTTTTGCTTTAAGAGATTATGCTCAAGGTACTTTAAATCCTCAATTTAGAAATTATAGTCGCAAAACGATTAAAAAGGAAGTTATAAGACTTTATGGTTTGGAAAAGGCTCGATTACAATTTTTTTTCGCAAACTTTGATGGTCGTGTTACTATTTGTAATGATATATGGGAGGATACTTATCGTCATATACATTATTTGGGTGTCACTGCACATTATACCGATGATTGGGAAATGCATAAACGTGTTATTGTTTTTCATTCATTGTATGATCGACACACCCTGATAATATTTATATTCTCATTGAGCATATTTTAATTGAGTATAATTTGATTGATAAGGTGTTTGCTATGGGTTATGATAACGCTTCTAATAATACTGTTGTTATACCTAGATTGCATGAATTGTGTGATTCTTCTACTTTGATGAGTAGGTTTTTTCATCAACGATGTGCATGTCATATTCTCAATTTATGTGTGAAAGACGGGCTAGCCGCGTTAGGCAATGCTATGGAGATAGTGAAGGGGGGAATTAGACTTATTTGAGGGAGTGGTCAACTTAAATTACAATGGGAAAATTATTTGAGGGAAAGAAATGTTAAATATGTTGCTTTTCCTAAAGATTTGTCTATTCGCTGGAATAATACGTATAGGTTAATTAAAGTACTTGTTAGATATAAAAAGCATTTTCCTGCTTTTTTAATAGAGTATCAAAACTATATTATAAACCCGACTGACATCGACACTTGCAAAAAAATTGTGAATGTTTTGATATATTTTTATAATGCAACTGAAACTTTTAGTCATGTTTATAAACCTACCTCAAAACCAATTTTATCGTGAAGCTGTTAATCTTGCCGGTACTTTCAATGAATTTTCTAATGCCCCTTTACGTTAATTATTTTTGTGAGTTTATGCAAGAAAAGTTTTTAAAATATTAAAACCATATTCCGCATATTTATGGTATTGCATTTATTCTTGATCCTCATTATAGACTTGCTTCTTTATTAGAATGTCTAGACTTTTATTGTGCTTCTTTTTTTGGTGAACCGGCTATGTATGACGATAACTCCGTGCAAATATCTTAAACAAGAATACAACGAGGTTAGTAATTTATTGTATCAATTATTTAATGAGTTTCATGCACAATATGCCGACACACCCCCTCCCCCGACACGAACATCTTCATCTAAAGGAAAATCATTTTTAAATGTACGTTTGACAATCTTATGAAAAAAAGTAAAACAACTCCCGCTGTTGAACAAAGCTCAGTTAACTTATACCTAACATATCATGTTGATTATGAAGAAGGGGATGACCAATATATTAAACTCGGGTTAAATGCATAAATGGTACCTCAACTATTGGTGATGTTGCATTTTGGTACCTTAACTCTTAAATGAATCAAAACGGTACCTTAATTAAACATAAATGTTTCAAATTGAGATTTTATTCAAATTTCCGACCAAAAAATTCCACGTGGCGGTCAGAATTATATGCTTAAATTCTACTTTACCTTATTTTTGTCCATATGATCACTATAGGGTGACTCTGTACATGAAATTTTGATCGTCACGAAGGACTTTTTTTGTTAAAAATTTGAATAAAATCTCAATTTGAAACATTTATGTATAGTTAAGGTACCGTTTTGATTCATTTAAAAGTTAAGGTACCAAAATGCAACATTACCAATAGTTAAGGTACCATTTATGCATTTGAATCTACTCCGTATTAAACTCCCTCGTTGCGCAACGACGCCAAATGCCCAATATACTCCCTCCGTCCCCGAAAGAAGTTCTCACTTTCCTTATTTGGATGTCCCTAATTTAAGTTCCCATTTCCTTAAATGGAAAGTTACATATATCAAAACAGTGTCAAACAGTGCCAAACAGTGTCGTAACAGTGTCAAAACAGTAAAATTTACCCCCTAGTAAGTTTACTTGCATAAAAGTGTGTGAAAGTCAAATGGGAAACTTCTTTCGGGGACGGAGGAAGTAATTTTTTAGAGCATCTTCTTGAAATATACTCCCTCCGTCCCTTATAACTTTGCCAACTTTCCTTTTTTGGTTGTCCCAAAAACTTTACCACTTTCCATTTTAATCCATCAATTTGTGGCTCATGTTATTTCTCTCTCCTCTGCACAAATCTCTACCACACAGTTTTTACTTTATTATTATACGTGCCGGTCAAACATGGCAAACCTTTAAGGGACGGAGGGAGTATTAAACTTTTTTATTGCAACTATAAACATACGTTGTACAATGAATAAACATACGCAGTAGAGAAGTCAAATCATCGAACACAACTAAGAACTCAAACTCCATCATCACCTCTTACCTCATCATTGTGCAAGCTCTACTTTATACTCCCTCCATCCCAAAAGGTTTGCCAAATTTCTTTTTTTTGATGTCCCAAAAAGATTTGTTATTTTCATTTAAAGTAAGAAATATGTGACTAAAGTTAATTCTCGCTCCTCTACACAAATTTCAACCACACAATTTTTACTTTATTAATCCACGTGAAAGTCAAAATTGGCGAACTTTTTCGGGACGGAGGGAGTAGTTGATTGAGGTTGTTGTAAACTTTTTGTAAGGTTTAGTGAAGGGAAATACACGAAGATGATATGTGAAGATTATCTTGTACACTTTTAATTCCTATTTTCCTGAGAGGCTACACTTTTATTATTGTTATTTTAAAAAAAAAAACATCTCTGGCTAGTAACGTACTACTGGCTACAATATTGATATGTTTTTCTGATATTTTTCCTTATTGTTGGCCCAAAAGTGAGTTTTCATGAAGTCAACTATAAAAGCATATTTCTACACAGCATACCATGATATTCAGCTATTAAAGCTTATAATTCATCTCATAACCAAAGAGAACTGGAAAACATAGGCACAACAATATACACAAGTATAAATATGTACAACTTCGGGCAGAAAATAATATTGCATCACAGATTGAACACACAGAGCTCGGTTAGTTGCAAAGCAACATTAGGTTACACAACAACCAATTCTTAAGCTCCAATGCAACAAAAGACAATAAAATGAGATGTAACGATGTATAAGATCAGAGTGTCATCGAGATGGGTTTTGTGGGAAAGCATCACTAAATTATTTTCTCTTGGGGTGGGATGCTGGGTGGCCGGGTGGGGAGTTCCTCATTCTTGTTGAAAACATGAATAAAAAGAATTACCCAGAGAAATAGGACATTTTTAATAATTCAAGAGCATGCCTCTTCAAATCCCACGAAAGCATATCACAAGAAAATACATCCCAATAGCATGACTTCTGTCTGCCATCTCTTAGTCTGATCATTTTGAAGCTCGCTCTTTTCTTAATTCACTTATATCTTCTGAAGCACCCACATATGTAAATAACTGAGAAGATGATAAAGGACCTGCCAGTGATGCACCATATTTGACAAAAGAAAATTGTGTTATATCATCTTCTCCACCATCAGTATTGTATATGAAAATTAATTTCTCAGGTTTGATACATTTAGCCAATCCTTTTCATTCTGATTAATTTACTTTGAAATGCATTACCTTCTCTAAATTGGTGAATCGTTACTTTAAGAAAAGCAGTTTCAATAAACAGAACTATTCGACAAACATTTGATATCTCATAGTTTACACCAATTCACATCATGATCATACTTCTGAGTAAGCTAAGTTTGCATACCTTCAACTTCTCCAAATAAATTATTGGTATCATGTAAGGCTGCATGACTATGAATTCGAGAATAGTTGCTTTAATAAAGTTCAAAATTATAATGAGAAACATATAATGAATATTAACTCAAAAGGAATTCAGTGGTAGTCACGTAATCTGTGTTTCACAATTGATTATACAAAGACCAAATCCAAATCAATGTCCTTGTAACATTAGAAATAACCAGCACCAAGGAAGGCACGTTGTAGACTGCATTTATTTTTCAAATTTACAAGTGCTGTTCAAAGTACTAGAAATAACATTTCTCCATTTTCTTTGACCAGGTTCAATTAGCTAGATTGTTCATATAATAATCATTCCAAACATATAAGTAATTAAAGTTCAGGGAATTCATTTGAAATTCAAGCTATCAATGTGAGCACCAAATATCGGGAGAAAATGGTAAGAATCAACAACACAATATTCTTTTCAGAGAAGTGCACATAGAAATCAACTTTGGGAGCATAAGGGTTCTTATGCCCCCCACAAGTTATGCTTAAAAACTTAATTATATGATAATGAAGCTCTTGAATCTTAGCATACCTTCAATTTTATTAGCTGAAAATTATTCAGCTTTTTATAAGCTGAAAATTAGCATAGGTTAATACAGGTTTAGGCATAAAGGTTAGAAAGATGCAACTATAACACAGGTCCAAAAAGTCTAAGAACGTAGATTATTGCAATCTTCAGTTTTAGATTGAATGATGACATCTATAAGTGCAATAATCATCATTAAAAGAATTTTTTTAGGAAACATTGATAAGAATAATCTCACCTTTCACTGGTCTTCTCATAATAATCCCACATTTACGTAATTTCAGAATAATCTCACATTTGCACCTCATCTTCTTTTATTGGACCCTGACCTATTGATGACCTACAAAAGTGAGATCATTTATATAAGATTTTCAAAAAAGGGTCTAATGAAAGAAGATGGGGTGCAAAGTTGAGATTATTTTGGGATTACGTAAATGTGAGATTATTATGAGAAGACCAACGAAAGGTGAGATTATTCTTGTCAATTTTTTTATTTATAAAATTACACGAGGGGAGCCAGAATTTTGTACAAATTTGAGAATGGTAAATGACTTGCATGAAGAAAAGGAGCCAAAATTGAGATATTTCTTTTGGCAATCCCTACCAAGTACCAACTGATTTCTAAATGGCTTCTTGAATTTCCTACTACTACTACAGGGGAGCACCTGCAAATCAAAGAATGTGGGTAGTAATTATTACAAGCCTCAGTTATGGTGAATCAAAGAAAATAGAAACAAAAAAATAAAAATGAATTGGACAACTAATCAAATAACACAGAAATCGAAAAATAGAAACGAATCAGACAAATGCTGGTACGTTAATCGAAGATATATAATAAGACAAAAAGTTGTTCATATCTTAAAAAAAGGAATTGGGCCTCCATCATGATGATTTTTTTGACAGTTTGGGGGAGGGAAACAACACAACCCTTCTCCAATTCTAGCAAATCAAATGGTATGGCTGTAATATAAACTTGATATACTAAATAGCTTGATTCTGACTAACTTGTAATGTGCAATAAAACTAACTTAGAAGTTGAATACATGTTTTTGGGCTCAATTTGGCTGAGATTTATCAGCTTTATTGACTGCGTCTCATCAATCAATACAATATCATCGGCAAACATCATGCACCACAGTATTTCGTCTTGAATTCACTTCGTAAGTTCATCCATGACTATGGCAAATAAGAAAGGGCTCAGAGTCGATACTTGGTGCACTATGATAGTAATAGGGAACTCCGGGGTTCTCCCTACATTAGTATGGACACTTGTAGTACAATCCTCATACATATCCATGATGATGCTGATATACTTGTGTGATATGTCTTTTCTAGTTAAGGCCCACCAAAGAACTTCTCGAGGTACCCTATCATAAGCCTTTTCTAAATCAATGAACACCAAATGCAGATCCTTGGAGCGTCTCTATACTTCTCCATAAGATGCCGAAGAAGGTGAATGGCCTCAGTTGTCGAGCGACCGGGCATAAAACCGAATTGATTCTCTGAAATTTTCACAGTTGTTCGAAGCTTTTGCTCAATCACTCGCTCCCAAAGTTTCATGGTGTGACACATAAGCTTAATCCCTTGATATGCACTAGCTAGTAGTGCATAAATGTATGTTTTTATATTTGTTTTGTGTGGATTGTTTACCATTTGTATGTAGTTGTAAACATTTGTTTACTTTTATTTGTAAGTGTTTTTAGCTTTTATTTGTAAGTTAGGAAGTATTGATAGAGTTGTTGGCAAGGAAAAGGAAGAAAAAACAAGGAGAATGCTGCCCAGGAATATATACCCGGCCGGGTAGAAACCTTCACCCGGTCGGGTTTGAGTTAACATATACAATCTCCAGGAAACTGCTTGGCCCGGTCGGGCCCTATACCTCACCCGGTCGGGTGAGACTTGACCGAGGACATCCAGACGTGCTGAAAAACACCAGAACATGGAAAATATTTGATTTTGACAGGACCCGGTCGGGTGGATACTCTATCCGGTCGGGTACCCGGCCAAAGGTGTTGAAAAACACCTATAAATAGCACCATTTTCCTTCATATTAATCATTCCTTCTTCCATACTCTTAAGCTCAGTTTAGAATAGTATTTCTTTTATATTTTTATAGCATGTTTAGTCTCCAAATGAGGAGCTAAACTTCCATTTCTTGGCATTGCTCTTGAAGCTTGTTGATTATTAAAGTTGTGAGTTATTTTCTTAATTTCTTCCCTTGAATATTAATCATTCCCTTAATCTATCTATACATTAATGTTGGGGAGTGTTGCTAAGATGACAATAAGTTAACATCTTGACATTAGTTATAGTAGTATTTATTTTCTTCCATTATATATTAATGTTGGGGAGTGTTGCTAAGATGACAATTACTTAACATCTTGACATTAGTTATAGTAGGATTTATCATCTTTAATATTCTTCCTTGAATATTAATTAGTTCCTATTAATATTTCATATTAATATTTTGAACATTACTTAAAGGATCAACTAGTTTTGTTTCATATATTAATTATTACTAGAAACGATCAACGAACCGATGGTTAATCGTTGATGGTTTCACAAGAAAGTAACTTCGTTTTATTAATCCATGGTCGTGGCAAATAAACTTAAGAGGGATTAATTTTGTTGGTTAAACCGAAACCGTTATGTTGAGGTTATCAATCTCAATTGATTTCATCAAGGAGTTAAGAGATTAAATGCTACTATCAAGTCGGTATATGGCGGTTCTCTATACTTGACTAATAGTAAGAGTTATTAATGAACGGTTGTTGTTAATAACTACCCTCGATGAATTGGATATACTCCTCGATTGAGTATTCGAGAGGGGACAAGTTATAGATATAACAATGATCGACTAAAATATATCAACAAGTGGAAAGTAGCAATGCCAAGTCCCTTTTATTCTTGACTTAAATCTCATATAAGTCGTTCATCTTCGTATTTAATTTAATTAAATCACTCAATCAAAACCCCCCCTTTATTTACTTGTTTCATTTAAAAAGATAATTATTCTTTTCCCTGTGGATACGAACTCTACTTCACCTATACTACGTATAAGTGTTAGTATTGAATTTATTTTGACGCACCATGACAAAGTGCTCATCATCCCTCGATAGTTGGCACATTCTTGTACATCACCTTTATTTTTTAATAAGGGATACAAGTACATACTCTTCCTCCAACTCGTTGGCATCTTGTTGTTTCTCCAAATCATATTGAAGAAACTTGTTAACCACTCAACGCCTCTCTCTCCCAAACTTCTCCAAGCCTCGATCAATATTCCATTTGGACCCACTCTTTTCTTCCGCCCCATCTTCCTCAGAGCCTCCTTAACTTCCGTTGTTTGGACAGCTTTGTACGTCCCCGTTGAATAGTGTATCAAAGTACAAAAATTCTATAGGTACCCCAAATTGTACCCCAATTTGTACCCACCCCCTTGAATTGCTTGTGTACACAGGCAGTTTGTTTGAAATAGGCAGAACTTTCTGCCCAAATGCCTGTGTACACAGACAGTGTACATTTTGGGGTACAAATTGGGGTGCCCCAAGCAGCTCTCATCAAAGTATGACCTCCACCTTTCTTTTATTTGTCTGTCATCCATTAGTACCCTTTGATCGATATCCTTCACACACTTAACTTTTCCTATATCTTGAGTCCTTTGGTCACGAAGATGAGCAAGTCTGTAAATATCTTTTTCTCCTTCCTTAGAATCAAATTTTAATTTGCATACAATTCCTTGTTCACTTTTCCTCTTGCTTCTTTTACAGCTTTCTTTGCTCTTCTTCTAGCCTCCTTGTACTCCTCTATGTTCTCGTCGCTCCAACTTTTGCTCAATTTCTTATAGCATTCCCTTTTGATCCTTATTGCTTGTTTCACCTCATCATTCCACCAAGATATGTCCTTTTTTGGTGGCAGACATCCTTTAGATTCTCCAAGTATCTCTTTCGCCACTTTGTTAAAGGTGGTCTTCATTGATAATCACACATCATCCATATGTGCGCCATTATCAATGGACCATACATCTTCCCCCAACATTTTCTGTGTAAACGTTTGTTGGAGATTCCTCTCTAGCGTCCACCACTTTATCTTTGGCTCCCCTTGTAAATTAACTCTCCTTCTCTTTTTACCTTGAAAATCAAGCACAAGCATCCTATGTTGAGTGACAGCACTCTCACCTAGGATAACCTTACAATCAGTGTAGCTAGTTCTCCAAGTCGTCTGTACTAAAAAGTAGTCAATTTGGGTACTATTAGCTCCACTTATATAGGTCACACGGTGAGTCTCTTTTCTTGAACAAAGTGTTCATCACAACCAACTCATATGTTGAGGCAAAATCCAAAATGTTCTTCCCCGCTTCATTTCTAGTGAAAACCATGTCCTCCATGTATACTCTCAAAACCATCACGACTCGGACCCACATGCCCGTTGAGGTCGCCTCATATGACCAGTTTCTCTCCCCTTGGCACTCGTCGCACCACCTCCTCAAGATCCTCCCAAAATTGTTGAGTGATAAATACATCCATTCCCACTTGTGGTGCATAGGCAATTACCACTGACCCGATCTCATCTCCTATTATCAACTTAATGGTCATGATGTGGTCATTCTTCCTGAAGACTTCCACCACACCCTCAACATAATCCTGTGCTACCATAATGCCTACTCCATTTCTGTTCCTTTCTCTCCCCGAAGACTTACCACAACTTAAAATCTCCGGAATTAATCTCATGTGCCTTTTCTCCAACCCACTTAGTTTCTTGCATGCACATTATGCTGACATTCTTCCTTTTCATAACCTCAGCTATCTCAGATGATCTTCCCATAAGAGAACCAACATTCCATGTCCCAAAACGCAATCTATCACCATGCCTTTTCTTCTTCACGCCACATCGACTCCCACCGTGCACTTGCATATTTGACACCATCCCTGAACATTGGAGTGGCGCGTCGCTTTCGGGTGACGACCTAGCAGCCTTAGAATTCTTATCACCACACCCAAGCCTTGCATATTTGACACCACCCCCAGGCGGAGGGATGACGCGTCGCTTACGGGCGACGACCCAGCTGTAGCGATATTCATATTTCGATTCATGTCATGTGATGTGACTAAATAATACTGTTGGCTGTCATGCGCCAACTACAACACCTTCCTCCTTTATTCTGGCTTGGGACAGGCATGATACCAAAAAAATGATCTCATGACGGAGTTGTCATCTGAGTCGACTCGCATGAGATAAAATAGTGGATATTCATTCACCCTTAAAAGTGGTGCAATGATGTTTGAGAATGAAATTATTCCGTTAATTTTGTGAAGTTAAAAGGAATTAGCTACTCCTTTTGATAGAATCCCTAGGACGTTAAATGATAAATTTAAACATGAGGAAATGGACTAATGTCACTTTGACAACAAATAGGGATGTGAACCCAACTTGTATGATTGGACATCCCATGAAGCAAGTTCAAATGGGCAATAATAAGTCTTCTATTTGTTTTGCTAGCCTTGTAAAATGTCCATTTCTATGATGTGGAAAGCTAGACTGCATTTCTTTGTGAGGTTGAGCTAAAGTTTTTAATGATAGTCATAGCTCTTATAGGTGGTGTGTTAAGTGCGGGACACACTTGATGAGGTCACCTATTTGAGTGAGAGGTGGGGCCGCCTCCATGAAGCATTGACAACGCTTCTGGAGCACTCAAGAAAACCAAACACGCGCATGGCCTAGAGGCGCAGAACAGCGCTAACGACGAGAAATGTGGTGGTGAAAAATGATCCCCTAAAACACTGACTTACCAAAGTAGATTATTGGTTCATAGAAACTGTACGTTTCACCAATAAACTCGGTATATAAACACTTAGGCGTCTAGGTCTGGTTCAAGGCTACGCGACACCAGATTGAAAAACCTCACCCCATATATGAACCCAGTAAGGAATTGCTATTTTAAATACTTAAAAATTATTTATTTGAAATATGTGGGGGATTGTTGGAAATTTTAATGTATTTCAAATAAATATAATTAGACTTCATACATTTATGAAAATGTTATTCTTGAAAGTATATTTTATGAACATTAGTATTTTAACCTTCTAATAAATTTATAACCGTTATGCATTAACCTCCACTAAATAGCTTTTAATATTACATGCACGGAGTTTAATTTTTCCAAACCTTTCCCATCACCAACGTATGAATATTAAAGTATAGTTATTACTTTTAATTCTGATAATATTTTACTCCGTATATCATTATTTTGGTGAAAGCTTACTCTTATGATTTTATCTATTTAAGCTCTCCTGCCGTCAAACAGAAGTGGTTTTTTTTTATATAGCTGCTTGATTGAGATAAACTAAAATTCTTGAGATTAGAATACAATAACAACAACAACAACAAAATCTTACTGGCATGCTGGGTACATATGGTGTTGTTATACAATTAATTGATAACGCATTTTTATTGCTGGATTCATATACTAATTTTCTTCTTGTTAGTTTTGTTACCGGTCTTGTACTGATTGAAGGGCTCGTTATATCTTGGGGGAAATTTCCGTATGCCGGAAATAATTCCTTAGGACAGCGTCTGACACGTCTCGAACCACTAATATATTTTTAGTTCTTTTTAGTGATTATTTTGCAAGTCAATTGGCGGAGCTAGATGGTCAACGAGATGAATTGAGGAGCAACACGGTCAACACGTTAAATTTGGAAGAATAGAGCCAACATTATGTAACCATTTCAAGTAACTATCCTAGGAAGTTTAGTTGGAAATTCAAATAGATAGCTATATATACATTCGTAACACAAGAGTATGTAATAATGATGATGATAATGATAATAATGATAAATAACAACAACAACAACAACAACAACAACAACAATAATAATATATACTCCGTATAATAATAATACTCCCTCCGTCCCAAAATGGTTGGCCAATGTTGACTTGCACATGGATAAATAAAGTTAAAATTGTGTGGATGAAATTTGTGCAGAAGAGAGAAAATTAATTTTAGCCACATATTGCTTACTTTAAATAGAAGTAGTCAATCTTTTTGGGACGACCAAAAAAGGAAATTTGGCCAACCATTTTGGGACGGAGGGAGTAATACGGAGTAATAAAGTTGATAATAATACTCCGTAATAGTGTTGATGGGGTTAAAACCTATGTTGCACGGATACGGATACGCCAATGCGTGGATACGCGAATACGGATACCGCGACACGGCAATTTCAAAAAATATAGGATACGGGTACGGGGGTATCTTTATAAATAATAAAAATATAGGGTATAATTTGCAAATATATATATAATTCAGGGGTTCATAAATAAAATAATAATAGTAAAAAAAAATAACCATTATAATAAAATTTCAAAGATTAGGCTAAAAAAACAAAAGTGCTGACATTTTGATTTAAATTCAAATAACATTTTTTTGTTCTCTATTTGCATTTACATCTAAGTCTTGTTTCAATTAAAGTTCATCAAGCGATGAAATGACAAATTATAGTATTCCATTATTTTCCATACTCCCGAAACCATCTTTATCAATGTTCTACGTCTAAATTTTTGTCATGGCATGTATCAAATGAGGGGTTATAGGGTCAGATACACGTATCGGTTCACGGATACGGGTATCGGAAGTATCGGTATTTTTAAAATTAAGCCCGATACTTTTATAAAATTACGGATACGGGCCCAATACGTACAGGGCGTGTATCGGTGAGTATCGGATACGGATACGTATCGGATACACAGATACGACATCGGGATGAAGTATCGGTGCAACATAGGTTAAAACTATATATATTTTCCACTCAATCCATGATACCTAGCTAATATGTATAGAATATGTACGTACATGCAGCTTCGATCATTATCCATACAAAAAATCTATTGGTACACATTTTTCATACACACACCTACACATTCATGTTTGTGAAGAACATTTTTTTGTCTGTATACAGACATAACGTATTTGAAAATGTGTTATGTCTATATACAGACAAAAAAATACTCTTCACAAACATGAGTGTGTAGGTGTGTATGAAAATGTGTACCTCAAGTTGGATTGTTATACATAGGAGAATTTCCCTAGCTAGCTTGCCTATATGTGGATAATTAGGTTAGGCAGCTAACAAATTTGGTTGGCATAGGCATTACTATTGATTTCCTCCAAAGTGTGGTGAAGAGTCCTTCGGTTCATCTCAGCGTACATTTCCTCGATCATTGGTTTCCACAGACGAACTCTTGCATTTATAAACCAATTCGACACCTGTTTTACCCAATATAATGCCTATTACACAAGCCATTTATGACAAACCAAACAAAAAACGTACCTAGCTACACATAGTTTAATTAGAAATGGTTGTATGACTTATTAGAATCCTTTTATCAATTTTTCTGATCCACCTTGCCTGTTGTGGTTTGATTGTGTGTGGGTTTTTATGGTCTAATTTGGGCACTTTTTTTTTTATATATGTCATATGTGTATTTTAGTACGGAGTATTACCAAATTTGGCGTATGTTTAACTTATAGAAATTTCTTAATAAAGGAATAAAACATACAAAAATTTCAAAATAGGATTAAATATGTTTTATTCTTTAAATAAGACTTATTCAGTCTTATTAAAAGAATAGTAAATTGATTAAAACTTTCCAAAATAGGGTGAATGGGTCGTATTTTGAGAATATTACATTATAATCCCATTTATGAACATTATGGTTGTTTTAATCCTATTTAAGGAATTTTATGTTTAATTTATTATTATGTGAGTCTTGTTTAGTTTAGTGTGCATGATTTCATATGAAACAAATGGAAATGTAGTGATCCTTGATGCAGTATCACGCATGTTAAAGTACCTGACTCCTTGTTAGTCCACTCTTTACCGCAAGCAAGTGCTTCTCTGTGTCCTTTGGGTACCTGACACATATCCAAACATATATCTTAGTAATATAAGGAGTAGAATATACTCCCTCTGTAACATTCATATCTTTTCACTTTCCTTTTTTGGACGTAACATTTATATCTTCCCATTTCTAAATCTTCCTATCATACTCTCAATAATTTAAAAAATAACACACTATTACACTTACTTTTTTTGGATTTATCCTTCATTCCATCACATTATTTCACCATCTTCCCATCATACCCTCAATAATTCATACCCCATTTCACTATTCTTAATCTCACTCACTTTGGAAGTGGGAAGATATATGTGATACGGAGGGAGTAATAATATATTAGTCATCCTATATGCATCAATTTTAATAATACGAACGAGTACATGATTGTACAAAATATGTCACAACATCAAAGCATGTTGATTGGCCGTATTATTCACTTGGGTTAATGAAAAGAAATCATCTTCTTAGAGTAGAGGCTCAATTTAAAAATCATCTTCTTAGAGTAAAGGCTCAAATTAGTCCTGCCATGCATCATCTTGTTCTCAACTTTAATTTGTCAAACAATTAAGTATCTATAGTTTGCTCGAATCAAGAATATGTCGTGTGGTAATGCTCATATTGCATCCAAATTATGATATTACATACTACCTCCGTTTCAAATTGAGTTGCAAATTTAACTTTTCTTAATCAAACAGCCTCGTTTTGTTCACTTCATTAGGATGCCGATTTTTAATTATATTGTAATTTGAAGTTTACAACTTTGAAGAGATTTTAATGTAGTTTTTGAATATGTAAATTTTTAATATTAGAAATTGAATTAGTTATTCATAGGAAGTGTTGACTTTTATTATTAATTGATTAAAAAATATTGACTTTGAAAAACAAATTGGGACGGAGAGAGTACGTACGTACGTTGGAGATGAAGTTGAGATCGATACCAGTATAAATTCAGTAAAATGATGATACAATACGCTCAATTTTATTTCAGACGTGTATCTAGGAAAAAAGTATATTACGTGGACAATATGTAAGAACACAAGAACGTAGTATAAAACACTCCCGCTTTCACTCAAAATTGAGCATTCTTTTTTCACGAGTCTCAAAATAAGCTTCTCTTTTCTTTTAATGATTTAAAGAAATATGGTTTACACGGTTCAAAAAAAATATGGTTTACAACATTTCTAACAAACTCTTAGACATTTCTTGTACTTCTTCACTACTCTCAAATATACAATTCTCACTTTCTTAATTCAATCACATGCAAAATGACATTTGGAAGATAATTATGGAACGAAGGGAGTACAATGGGAAAAAAAAAGGATCCCAAGCAATCTCTCATTATTGGCTAACGGTTCAAATAGGCTTTTGAACAAACTGAAAAAGTGCAATTCACACCTTATATAGGAGGCCCTATCCAGCCGTCGCCAATTGAGCCGGTTCCCGGTGGAATTTTTTCATAATTTTTTTTGAACATCTTCTTCATTAAATCTTGTTTATCCATACCAAATTTCAAATAAAAACTCAATCGGGAAGACAGTCAAATGATTTTCTGAAATGTACTGCGCTGTTTAATTGCGCAGTTATCTTCACAAATTCATTTGATTGCCTTTCCAATTGAATTTTTTGATGAAATTTGGTATGAGTAAACTAGACTTAATGAAGAAGATACTAAAAACAAATTCATCAAAAAAATCCACCGAGAACCGCCCCAATTGGCGACAGCCGAACAGAACCTCCTATATAAGGGGTGAATTGCACTTTTTAAGTTAGTTCGATAACCTATTTAACCCTTTAGCCCTCATTATTTCATACGTACTACTATCTTTGCCCTTCTAAGATTGGGACAGAAGAGTGTGATGCCATTTTAAAGAAAGGTAAAGTTACATAGTTGAAGACAGTCAGACTTGGGTCCTAGAACCTTTACTTGCAGGTAAAAAGGCCCTTGGATGTAAATGGGTATATAAAATTAAGTATCATTCAGATGTTACGGTGGAGCGTCTCAAGGCACGATTGGTAGTCTTTGGCAATCATCAGGAGGAGGGCATCGATTATACTGAGACATTTGCTCCAGTAGCTAAAATGGTTACGGTCCGGGCATTTTTAGCAGTGGCGGCCGCTAAAAATTGGGAAATTCACCAGATGGATGTCCACAATGCGTTCCTTCACGGGGATTTAAACGAGGAAGTCTACATGAAGCTTCCTCCGAGTTTTCATCACACTCAGCCCGGTGTTGTGTGTCGTTTGAAGAAATTTTTGTATGGGCTGCGGCAGGCTCCCCGTTGTTGGTTTGCAAAATTAGCCGCTTCTTTGCACCATTATGGTTTTTCTCAGTCATATTCGGATTATTCTTTGTTTATTTCCCACCGTGGAGATATATATATTTGCATGTGCTAATTTATGTAGACGATTTGATCATTGCTGGGAATGACTCTGCCGCCCTGACGGCTTTTAAACAATATTTGAGTACATGCTTTCATATGAAAGACTTGGGCATACTCAAATACTTCCTAGGCATTGAGGTGGCACGCAATTCTGAAGGTATTTTTTTTATGTCAACGGAAGTATTCCCTAGATATTATTTATGACACTGGCATGCTAGGTGCAAAACCTGCTGGATTTCCCATTGAACAAAATCACATGTTGGCTCTAGCTACTGGCCCGTTATTAGTTGATCCTGAATCCTATCGACGTCTGGTTGGACAATTGATTTATTTATCTTTCACACGTCCTGATCTGGCCTATGCAGTGCACATTCTATCTCAGTACATGCAATCTCCATGTCAACTACACTGGGATGCCGCGTGTAACACTTGAGATTTAATATAAATGGATTAATAGTACTACTCATACCAACAAGTTGCATCTCCTTTTAAGGGAGCTCATCACCCAGGAACTCCAAAGTTAAGCGTGCTTGCACGGGAGTAGTCTTGGGATGGGTGACGCCTTGGGAAGTTTCTCAGGGCGCGCACGAGTGAGGACAAAGTGCGCGTAGAAGGCTAGTGGCGGTTTGTGAGGACAGTGGTCCAGAGAGGTCTGAAGTAACTACCTCGGGTCCTGCAGGGCCAGGGTGTTACAGGTGGTATCAGAGCAATCCTGCGACAGTGTGCTGATCCGTTGGATATCGGGCAGACACCTAGCAGGGGAAAAGATTCTGGGGTTTGATTGAGATTGGTTTAAGGGCGCAACGAGGACGTTGCGATCCTAAGTGGGGGTGATTGTAGCACTTGAGATTTAATATAAATGGATTACCAAGTCTTGCATCTTCTTTTAAGGGAGCTCATCACCCAAGAACTCCAAAGTTAAACGTGCTTGCACGGGAGTAGTGTTGGGATGGGTGACCCCCTAGGAAGTTTCTCAGGGCGCGCACGAGTGAGGACAAAGTGCGCGTAGAAGACTAGTGGCGGTTTGTGAGGACAGTGATCCAGAGAGGTCTGGAGTAACTACCTCGGGTCCTGCGGGGCCGGGGTGTTACACCGCGGTTCAGGTTGTCCGCTACTTGAAGGGTACCCCAGGTCAAGGTATCCTTTTGAGCTCTTCTTGTGATTTAACTTTGTCTGGGTGGTGTGACTCTGACTGGGCTAGCTGTCTGTCCTCGGTCTCGTCGCTCTCTTAATGGTTGGGTTGTGCTTCTTGGCAATTCTCCAATCTCTTGAAAAATAAAGAAACAACATATTGTGTCCCGCTTCTCGGCCGAGGCAGAGTATTGTTCCATAGCGACTCTTAAAGCGGAATTAAAGTGGCTCAAAAGTCTGCTCCTCAGTCTCGGTGTGTCACATTCTCGTTCTATTTCCTTGTTCTGTGACAACAAATCCGCACTTCATATTGCCCATAAACCTGTGTTTCACGAGCGTACAAAGCACATCGAGGTAGATTGTCACTATGTTCGTGATGCCATCCAAGAGGGACTTATTGTTGCGCACCATGTTTCCACTCATGAGCAACTCGTTGATGTTTTTACTAAAGCTTTGGGAAAACAGCAATTTCTTTATCTTCTTCGCAAGTTGGGCATATATGATCTGCATGCTCCAACTTGAGGGAGTGTTATGCACGATTGGGGCTTAGTTATATTAATATTATTTGTAATTATACTGTATATGGGCTGCGGATATTCATAGTTGTATATTTATACGGACCAATTGTATCAATTGAAGGGCAGGAGATTTCATTCCTCTAATAACCAAAGTTTAATATAGTCGTCGAGGGATATAATTCTCAATCAATACGTACAGTAGTACTCAGTATATTTTGCAGAAAACTACTCGTATAATTTTTGTACTTTGTAGTTTTTCTTTTTTATTTTTACGTTATAGTGTTTTTTTAACAAAAAAAAAGATTTATGTACCACTTTTGATCATAGTTTCATATCATAAATAATTTTGAACTGCGTATAAAAGTATATACTCTTTATGTAAGTAATCTAAGTTCGTTCAACATAATTGACCAAAAAGTTAAATATAGTTTAAATACGTTGGGAGAGAGCTTACGGATGAAGAAAGTTTTGAAACATCCAAGCCCTCAAAACAGCGACGGATCTTTCGGGCAGTCCTCTTTGGGGTCTCCACAAGTGATTGTGCTGCTGCTCTTTCTTCCTCAGCTGCTGAACCGCCCACTGCTTCTGGATGAGAGACGCCTCTGGCGACCGCTCCTCCTCCGTCACACCGCCGCCGCCGTGGTTGCTCGAACTGCCACACTGTTCTCCCACGGCGAGTATAAAATTCCCGATTCTCTCCCTGAGGTTTTTGTACAAGAAAGAGACGGTTTGAAGAGCGAAATGAGGGCGGCGGCGTGAAGTAGTAGTAGTAGTAGCGGTAGTGGGATGATCAGTTGCAGCATGGAATGCTGAAACCACCATATGTAGCTCCTCCAAGCACCGGCTGTACCGATCATCTACCTGCCTCAGCTCCATATATATTCCGGCATCGTGCACAATAATAATAATAATAACTATTAAATATAACAAATCATTTCAAATACATAATTGTACTTGGACAAAAATGTGACACTAATAAGTTTAGTAAGTGTATAATTGTATTAAAACGTTCCATTGTAATGACTACAAACTTAAATTCCATTAATATTTTAGAAAAACCTTTAATAACGCAACAATAATTAATTTACCAAAAAAGAAAATAATAATAATATTCGCAGCAATACTAAAATCAAAACACGCATAAGATATTTTTCAACTTTTATCCTTGCATGTTTTTAGCTTTTCAGAACATTTTGGTGATTGGGTCCAATTTATCATATTTTCTACTTTTGGTACATGTACTCTTGGTATTTTAATCATTCCAATTTCCGAACACTTATCAGGTGGCTTCTGTAGTACGGAGTACAATTTTGGGTTGTCCACATTAATTAGTGATCAACTTAACCAATAAAAACTGCTTAAAATGTTTTTACTGGATTTCCCCTCCAAATTTCATGCTTACTTCCTTTGTGGATTTACCAAAATAAGTGTTACGGAGTACGTTTTTACTGAGTACAATTTTTATTATATTTTTTTCTTAATTTCTAGGAGACACATTTAAAAAATGAGTATTATATCTATAATGCATTTGTTTGATTCAAATCATCATTTAATCACGTATTTATATTTAAACTATTCAATTGCAATATCCATTTGATTCAAATAGATAAGAAATGATACATAAATCACACAATTTGAAATAATTTTAAATAACTATTGAGAGTATCATGGATTGCAATTGAGTGCCTCTTTGGTCACACCAAAATCGGCTCATATTGCTAAAATTTATAAATTTCTGACTGAAGTGATTGGATTGACCGATTTTATTGATTTATGAAGAAATTATATTTAAAATATTTCTTATTATAAAAGTAAAGAAAAATGATATGAAAATAGCTAAAATGATTTTCTTTATAGTAACTTCAGTCAACAGACAAAAAAATACGGAGTAACTATAACTTTATTATTTCTTATTATTACATAATTTAACGCGCGGAATCAAAAATGATGTTTTTATGAAAAAATTGACTGACTTGGTAAGCCAAAAAATAGTGTCTCCAAGCGCGCTCCAAATCAGCTAATTAATTCAAATTTAACAATACTAAAACGAATATGTATCATTATTAGAAGAACAGTTCAATTAAGATATGAATGGAGGACACAAGTTGAAAAATCGTACCGCTTGTAACAGAGCAAGGAGATGCTTGCGCTTAGATTCAGCGTCGGCGGGAGAGATCGCTGTGGGGGGTCCACAAAAAGGATGGGAAGATCCGCCGCCGCCGCCATCATCAGCTGGGCAGCTTAATAATAATGTCGAAGGATCCACATTCTGAACCGAATATTTCGCGATTTCAGACAGCATCTCTTGGACCACCGCGAGATACGTCGTTGACGACGGCGATGATCCTTCTTCATGTTCCTCGTGACAATGACCGGTCGGAGCAGTGAGCGTAAGGGACAGCTGGCTGCTACTTCCCGCAGTATATCTTGACGGCGAACCTCCGCCGCCGCCGGAAGCGCCATAGTGAATATCACGACCGCCTGAAGCGTTCTGGTTGAAATCCCACTTTCTGCTGCTCATCATTTCGACCGGCAACCCGCTGAATGGGTTGAAAACAGAGGAAGGAGAATAGTAGGAGGGGAAAGAAGGCCGGTGGTTTTGAAGAAGAAACTGATCATTCTCGTGAAATTGTTCAACTCTGTTATGGTTGATCGGAATCGAACTTCCGGCGACATCCGGCATCGCCGGAGGAAGGAGTAACGAAATTACATTTCTGTCCATCCCTTGGTTTTCGGCGCTCCAATTCCCATTTCCAAAGTTTGTGGCCACCCAATTATTATAGTGTTCGTCTCCAGCCATCTCATTCTGGTCTACCATTCCTTCTTTACTCCAATTATTTTCACCTTTTCATAGTTCAAAAAACAAAGCAATATAAATGATTTTCACCTTAATTCTGTATCATACACTCTGTATATACACTGCAATAAAGTAACAAAGATAGGAGTATATAAGAAGGAAGATCCGTATCATACAAAAATCATGACTGTGCTTAAATGTTTGTGGGATCAATTTCAATAATAAACTCCAATTTAGCCATAACAAGAATCAGGGGATTGACCAAACCTTAAACTTTCCTTCAATTCTGAGGGAATGATGGAAAATAACCTTTGCAAGAAGATTTATGGTGTTTTTCTTGGTTTGTTGAGAATATGTGAGTTATATATCATAGCAACTATCCTACATATGCCAAAAGAAGCTAATGCAGTGAAACCAAAACACAATGTAGGGTGTTTTCCTTTCTTTCCTTATAGTGCAAACTAAAAACCAGAAAATAATGACTCCAAGAAGTTCCTCCCTTACACCTACTTCCATTGAGTATTTATTTGTCTATGATTAAAATCTAATTTACATTTTTTCAATTAAGATGCTTAGGGCCTTCAGGTGTCTTGTCCTTTTTTCTTTTATAACAACACCCACAAAAAGAACAATTTTATCAAATAATAATAATAATAATAATAATAATGGCTCAAAATTAATGTGATAGTGCAAAAATAATTCTCCTTTTATTAAAATTTGTGTCAAGTTTCTCATGTCTTAGGCTTAGAGTGACGAATATTGTAGTAGAAGAACCACTTTGGTAACCTCTATTTTCAGCTTATCAATCTAGTTTATCAGCCAATTTATTTTGCAAAGTGTAACTTTTTAGTTCACGCGTTCAATTGCATAACAATCGAAATAAGTAAGGTTGAAGTTACTTTTCTAGATGAATTAACTGAAGTTAGTGTAGATGACTAGTTTAGCTATTTTCATGTAATTCTTTCTTAATTTTACAAATAAAAATATTTTAAATATAATTTTTTTAATAATTCAACAGATTTAGCCAATTCGTTCTAAATTTCATCGAATTCATTCAATTGGGAAAATTTTAGTATTAACAAACAAATCCTAATAGTCCATAGTACTAATGTAGCAATGTGGGACAAATATTCGATCAATATTCAAATATGACCAGACTCGGTTGAACAACTTGATGGGCGGATAATAAATGAATTAAAGATACCATAAACGGATTATTGCATGCTACCGCGTATGGTCTTAAGAGGTTAAAATAAAAATAAGTGACAACAATCTCATATTCACATATGTTTGTTTAAGATTGTATACTTGGCTTATGTGTGATAATCATTCAACATTGTGACTTCTGAGTGATCAAATTAGTCATATAGCTAGTGTTGTTATCGTGAGTTAGCCATCTAGTAATCTTTCGCTCATTTTTTGTACTTTAAGTACATATATGGACTTGGTACATAATAGAACTAGCCCAACCATAGTTCTAATTAACATGACTATAATTTATGTACTCCATATATGATTTACAAAAACGTATGCAACACCCCTGCATCGCTGACTGGTCAGGAAGAATCCCACAACAAATACTCCGTACGTGATAAAGGCAAAGCTTACCGAGTAAAGGCTTCCCGGCCTTCTATGTTTATGCATTTTTCTACAAATAGAAAGTTCTGTTTATAAACTCAATTAGTGCATGTACCGTGTGTGTATCAGTATATTTACTTATTCCAAAGAGAAGAATTAATCGCCAGCACCAACCTCAACAGAGTAAAAGCCAGTGCAAAAAAGTAAGGTTTTTTCTTGCATGATCAAGCAAAAGTGAGATCTTATTCAGATCCCATAAACCAAGAAACTGAGGAAATTTTCAGACACTTATGAAGGGGAATCATGATTTAATAGAAGCACTAGACTTCCACCCCGACCCCACCCTCTCTCTAAGTACAAAGTATCTGTTGAGTCATTAACTACGCGTGATGCATGGTAAAACCCCAAGGACAAATGTGTTTTAAGGATCCAAATCCTCGGTTTTAAAGGCCAAAAAAGGGCTTTGGCAGAGAGGGCCAGGGTTGTTTTAGGAACCATTTGGACCCAAATAAAAAAAAATACGAGTAAAACCAACCACATTCATAGTACGTGTGATGTGTGTAGAGCAATTCTTGATGTACAAAAAAATGTGTACACAAATTGTATATTGCCTAAGTATACAGGCAATTAGAGAATTTTGGCATCAAATCATGCTCCTTTTCAAATAAATTGTCCGTGTAGACAGACAACTAAAAATGTTTTGTGTATACTTTGTGTACAACTCATGTACATTAAGAATTTTTCATGTGTGCAAATCTACACGAAATTCGGGAGGATTTGTGTCTAGGGATAACACTTTTTTTTTCATTACAGTGTGGGGTACGTGTATACTTTATTTTTTAAAAAAAACTGATATGAAAAGTATTTTCATGTAATACTCCTTCCGTCAAATATTATTTTCAAACCTTTCTTTTTCGTCTGTCTCAAAATTATCCCGTCTTTCTCTACTTGGTAAAAATTTTGTGACTCACAACATTTGTTATACATTCTTACACATTTTTCTCTCATTTGCACAACTATACATCACATAATACTCAATATCTTAATCTCATTGCTGCTTGTACTTTAGGAGATAATTATGAGATGGGGGTAGTATATAATAGAATATTTAATTGTACCAATATTATAATTACCTAGCTAGCCAAAATATTAAGTTAGTTTTCATAATAAGAGTTAAACTAACGATCAATCCCATGTATTGTTTGGACTACGGCTTTGTTTGCAACCACTTGTTCTTAAATAAAAGCACTTTTTGAGAAAATGTGATTAGTAGTAAAAGTTAGTAGTGTTTGGTAAAAATAAGTGCTTTTTGTATAATAGAAAAAGTAAAAAGTAGATTCTACACGAAAACCGCACGAAAACCGAGATAGTAAAAGTTGGTAATGTTTTTTAAAATAAGTGTTTTTTTTCATTGTAACACTCCAAGAAATAGATCACATCATCCAAACTCATCCCAATAAAAAGTGTTGGCATTAAGCACAATCAAATACTCCGTTCTATAATTGAATAGTGAGAACAATAAAAAAATAATACAGAGTAATAATCATTGAGTCATTTTCAAGTTGCTAAGAAAACAGACATAAAAATTTCTATACTCCTGTTCCTCCGTAGTAGAGCACCTCCAATGTTACAATGTGCACGGTGCACTCGTGCCATGAGAGATAACCACATAAATATTAGTAAATAAATTCTTTCTCTCCTTATTTTAATGATTTTATACAGATTTAGTAAGTTTTTCTCCACAATGTCAAGGAAGCCGTCTAAATATTGACATTGGAGTTGATATTGTAGGGAAAAACTTACCAAAATTGTATAAAATCATTCAAATAAGGAGAGAGATAATTTAGTTGCTAATATTTAGAGCATCTCCAATGCTATAATGTCCACGTTGCATATGTGGCATGAGTGATAGCCACATAAATATTAGCAAATAAATTATTTCTCTCCTTATTTGAATGATTTTATACAATTTTGGTAAGTTTTTCCCTGCAATGTCAACAACAATGTCAACATCTAGACGGTCTCCTTGACAGTGTGGAGAAAAACTTACCAAAACTGTATAAAATCATGAGAGAATTCCCTAAATAGGAGTAAAAAAGTTTTGAAATTCCAAAATAGGAGTATCATGTTTTTATTCCCTAAATAGGGGTACATTTCTGCCAAGTTTGGAAATTACAAGGCTTTAAACATGGCATTTTTTCCCAAACTTGGCAGATTACTCCTATTCAGGGAATAAAAAACATGATACTCCTATTTTGGAATTTCAAAACGTTTTTACTCCTATTTAGAGTAATTTCTGTAAAATCGTTCAAATAAGGAGAGAAAGAATTTATTTACTAATATTTATATGGCCATTTCTCATGGCACGTGTGCACCGTGCACATTTTACCATTGGAGATGCTCTTATGTGGCTATCACTCATGCCACATGTGCACTATGCACATTTTAGCATTGGAGATGCTCTTATCTAATAAATCTTGATAATATCTACGGAGTAATATATTTAATATCAACTGTAGGTTAACACTTAGATCTTATCATATCTCCTAACTCTAATATAAATAGTTCTCCTCATTGATGAAAGAAAAAAAGTGATTTATCAAATTTTAATTTACTGTTCTTTTGAGTAAAATATGTAACTCCTTTGACAAGTAGAGGCGTAGTTAGCTAGGGGTCTTACTAAGTTTACGTCTGCCCCAAAATCTGAAAAATGCTTATATTTTAAGTGTTTAAAAGTTATTTTCAGAAAATTATATTATAAAAACTACTATCAAATTTGGCTTAAACTAAAATTTAAAATGATATATATATATATATATATATATATATATATATGACTTAACGATCAAGTAAATACCCCTTTGTAATCTTTTGTTTGCTACACTTTTTTATGGTTGTATTTTAATTATATTTTGCGACGATTCCCCTTTTGAATAAGGTTTTCCTTTAAAATTACGCAACCACGTTTATTTTCTACTTTTTCAAATTCTCTTTCACACATTTTCACCACATTTCCTATTTTGTTTACACCATCTAATACTGTTACTACTTTTTTTCCTTAAATATTACGAGTATGAAAAATATAAATTCAATTTGTTTCCGTCGCAAGGGCCTTTTTAGTAGCATTGGAATTAGTTAAATTAACTAAATCTGATAAAAATTATGAAATTTTGATTGAATTTGCTGAATTGTATAAAAATTATATTTAAAATATATTTTGTTAATAAAATTGAAAAAACATTACATTAAAATAATTAAAATGATGCAATATAGTAATTTCAAAAAGTATTTGTAGTATTATTTATATTGATTATTTCTAGTGGAGAACTTGAATTTACTCAGTATAATTACGTGGTTGATGAGAAAGTTGGCTAATAAATTCTCAATAAAATTATTCCGTAAAAGTAGTATTTGTACGATTATCCCCATCATCATATGTATAGCTAACCTATTTTCTAGACATACTTTTATCTAGAAAAAGATCATGGCTCTACTATTATTTCATGCTGCACTTTCCACTCATTTCTCTTGCAGCCTTTACTCTTTAGGAGCAGCGACCCCATACCCTTCCCCTCTTACAAAACAACCTGCTCACACTTCAGGAGTGTTTGGGATTACTTTAAAAAAGTGCTTTTTAGCTTTTGGCTTAAAAAAAGTTGAAAAGAGTGTTTTCAAATGACAGCTTCTGCTTAAATTAATCACTTAAAAGCTAAAAGCTGGAAGCAGGTAGAAGGGTGCTTTAAACTGCTTCTCACTTTTTCTATTACACAAAAAGTACTTATTTTACCAAACACTACCAACTTTTACTTTTTCAGAATCACTTTTTTCTCAAACACTACCAACTTTTACTATTAATCACTTTTCCCAAAATCACTTTAAAAAATCACTTTTTTAAAGTTGAAGCAATTGCAAACACTCCCTTCACCTCTAAAAAATTGGCTGCTTTTTAGCTATGGTCTCTCTCAGTGGCTCTTTCATACGACCATTTTGCATACCACGGATGAAACCCAAGCCTCACGCTATACTCCGTATTTTTTGTGTACAACTTATTTATTTGGCACCCTTCTTTATTTGGTGTTGAAAACTCAAATGACGGTTGTGCATTCAATAAGCATATGAAACTATGAAAGTATGCATGGCTTATGTAAGAGCTTATTTAGAATCGGCTAATGAAACTTAAATCGATTGAACATTATGAAATTATCGAATTGTGACTGAAACTTCTAATTAAATAATTAGACGAATTTGTTGAACATTTGTTGGGACTCTAAAAGAAAAATTAGATCCCGGGGAAATGTGGATAATAAATATATATAAAAATTAGTCAACTAAGGGGTGTATTCAATATAGATTGTTATGGACTTTTTTTAATCCATGGACTTTTAAAAAAGTCAATGGACTTTTAAATCCATAGACTTTTTTATGAATGAATTTTATGGACTTTTAAATTCATGGATAAGTTTATTCACTTTCAAAAAGTCCATAGACTTTTAAATGCGGACCGCTACTGCTGATCGTCAAAATTTTCACCTAGATTGTCGCTACCGATATGAATGTGACCTGTCCGCCTCCATCACCGGAGTTCCCCGTTGTCGTCATCGGACTGACGCGTCACCAACAAAATGGCTTTGGTTGTGAAAGGGAGCTAGGGACAATTAATTATATTAATTAATTAATTAAATTAGGGGTGAATATGTAATATTTATTCCTATTTAAGAAAAATCAAACATTTAATCATACTTTAAGAATAATGCTATGTTTTAGTCCTACCGTAAGTGATTTCCTCTATATGATACGGAGTACGATAAGAAATATATAAGTAAGTAAATAAATAAATAAATAAATAAATAAATACATAAATAAATAAATAAATAAATAAATAAATAAATAAATAAATAAATAAATAAATAAATAAATAAATAAATAAATAAATAAATAAATAAATAAATAAATAAATAAATAAATAAATGAAAAAATGTAATTCATATAGCAACACAAAATTCTACAAAAATAAATTAAGCCCGGCCCGGTGGATCGATACCGGGCCTAGGACCGACCGGGGGGGGGGGGGGGGGTTAATTGGGGCGGTTCCAGGACTGCATATTTGAGGACCAGCCCGGCCGGTTCGGGCCCGGTCCTGGCCTTATTTGTTTTTTTTTTTGTTTTTTTTTTGTTTGGGCCTATGATAGGTAGGTTGGGCTGGGTGTTTTGGAGGGGTTTGGGGGTGAGGGTTGGAATATATAAGAAAACCCAAAAAAAATGAACCAGCCCCGCCCGGTACCAGTAGACTCCTATCTAGGCCGGTCCCGGGCCTTACCCAAAAAATTCCAAGCCCGGCCGGGCCCAACTCGGAACTGAAACCGGGTCGGGCCCGGTCCATCCCTAGGAGGGAGGGGAGGAATGAAGTGGGACGGGATGAAGAACCGATATAAGAAAAGTCCACGGAAATCTTTGGTGAGGAGAAGAGACAATTGCAGAGAATTTTTTCACTAAAAATGAATTAAAAGTCTACGGGAATCCATGATTTTAGAAGTCAATGAGAATGAACAGAAATTTGATTACGCCTAGACTTTTATAGACTTTTAAAAGTCCGCATTGAATACACCTAGACTTTTGTGGACTTTTAAAAGTCCACATTGAATATACACCTAAACTTTTAAAATCCATGGACTTTTAAAATTTTGCCACTAATTCCTAATACAATACACCCCCTAAGATTAGTACATTAATTAGTGATACTTTTGTTTTCTAGGAGTAATTTTAGGTTTACTTTGTTTATTTCTAGCTATTTTTGTGACAAGGGTCTAGTTCTAGAATCTTTCTTTGGAGAACTTGTGAAACATTCGATCAGTAACTTGGTATTTAAGAACCTTGAATCCTGGAATTATGAAGGTTAAGTTATGTTTAGAAGTCAATTTAGCATATTCACCTAAATTAACCTCCATTCAAACAACTTTTATGCTTTTACTAGAGTTGACCCAATAATTTTACAAACAACAATTTTATACATGTAACTAATCAAGTTCACCGATGTGATTTAAAAAAAAAAGTTCACTGATGTCACCCAATCTTTAATAAACTTAAGCATAAATAAAATTTTCAAGACCGTTTGGCAACACTGTTTTTCGGCTTATCATGCTTATGAGCCAACTTTTTGACCAAACACATAATTTTTGCTTTTGGGCGCTGAATTGTGTAATAAGCAGAAAAAGTAAGGTTAGAGTTACTTTTCTGGTTGTATTGGTTAAAGTTGGCTATTTTTACATATAATATTTTTTTTATTTTATTAATAAAATATATTTTAAAAATAATTTTTTCTTAAATCAGCAGAATCAGTCAAATCAGCCGATTTTCGTGCAACCAAACGAGCTCTTTATGTTTACTTAAGTTTATCATCCAGACAGATCATAAAAGCTTCGTAGGATGAGATCGAGTTAAATTTGGTACATATGAAATTTACTTATAATGAGAACTTGACCTCACATATATAATCTTCTTATAGAGAGATCAAGGAAGTACAAGTAGGTTACGTTCCTATTTGGAGCAAATTCTTTATATTTGCTCATTCTTTTATGCAGTCCATCACTCATTGATTGCATAGTTTATGGAGTTTGCCTTGAGTTGAGTTAAGTTATACGGAGTACTCCGTAATAGAAATTTGGTTTATGGAGTGTGACCGGTGGGCGTAGCTCAACTGGTAGTGAGGGAGTGCCACAAGGGTTAGGTCCCGGGTTCGATTCTCGCCAACTGTGATGAGAGGTTACTCAAAAGAGGGCCTCTGCAAGTACCGGAGACAGAGCTCCATTCTCTATCTGTCAAATTGTGATTATAGTCCAATTTACCTCCTCCCATCGTGCCGTCCGGTCGATGTTGGAGGCTCTCAGAGATGGGGTGTTATCCTTTTGGTTTATGGAGTGTAGGATATGCACCTATTGTACTTCCTAGCTTGGACTCTTTACTGAACAAGATACGGAGTATTAGAAATTGAATTGAGACATATAGTAGAGAGGAATATCTTGTGAGACATGTTAAAAAGGCTCCTGCCTCTTGCCCGTTTTGAGAGGAAGAAATTTGAGGCAGTCAGGCAGCTAGCTAAGGCTAAGCGTGTGAAGGCAGGTGCCTAAGTATAGCTACCTTAGATGATGAGAAATGAGATCCAATTGGGTATACAAAAAACATGCTTTTCTACCTGAATCTAACAACTAAATATTGGAGGCAATTCAATCTTCAATGGCTATGAATGTGAAAATGATAATTAATGCGACTTGTACTATACACAGTTACACACAATTGACACAATTGTCTTGTTACCCTACATATACTAGCTACAGTAGTCTACATGATTAGAATTTTTTACTAGCCGTAATGACTTCATCGGATTAATCTTATACTCTCAAAAACTCACACCAAATCTTGGGTGAAGTGCTTGAGACTAATGGAGTATAGTGTGAAAATAATATCAGGTTTAACCTTAATGGTAACTCTGGCAGATATATTTATAATAAAAAGGGTTCAATATTACAATATGAGTCCCAAAATAATAAATAATAATAAATCTACTCTATTACCCCCCTCAAGTTGTGCAGGGGAAACATTGCGCATATTGTCACGAAGAAGAGTGAAACGTTGGGGCGACAAACACTTGGAAAAAATATATCTGCCAGCTGAGTCTGTGTAGGAACATACTTAACATGAAGATCACCATGAGCAACTCATTCACGAACAAAATGGTAGTCAATATTAACATGCTTACTCCTGGCATGCTGGATAAGATTAACAGACAGATATGAAGCAGATACATTATCACAGTACAGAGTAGTCGGAACACGAACATGAAATCCCAATTCGACAGCACTGATTATATGTGAAGAGTATCCTGAACTGTGTAAGCTATGGCTCTGTATTCAGCTTCTGTGGAAGAGCGGGAGACAGTATGCTGCTTCTTTGACCGCCAGGAGATGAAGATTGGGCCCCAGAAAAATCGCATAACCAGAAGTGGAGGAGGACATCCAACCCAATCAACATTAAAATAAGCAATGATCTCGGTAGAGCCACGCGAAGACTGTAAGAGTATACCATGAGTGGATGTGCCCTGAAGATACCTGAAAACACGCTTAACAGCCAACATATGTGAAGTGCGTGGAGCATGCATAAACTGAGAAACCAGGTGTACAGCAAAAGTAATATATGGTCGAGTTTAAGTCAAATATTGTAATGCACCTACCATACTCCTGTACTTTGTGGCAACAGCAAGGAGCTCTCCATCAGTAAGGGAAAGTTTAGTATGACTAGGAAGAGGTGAGCGCACAGGTTTTATTGTATGTAAATGAAAACGATGAAGAAGATCATATATATTTTTTTGCTGAGATAGAAACAGACCAGGAGTATGAGAAGCGTGAATGCCAAGGAAAAATGTAAATCTCCCAAGTCCTTCATGGGAAAGCATTTATTCAGGAGAGATAAAAAATGAGTAACTAGTTTAAGAGAATTACATGTAACAATGATATCATCAACATAGAGAAGAATTATGCCGAAAAATAAATAAAGAATTATCACCCCGACCCCACCATACCCTACCTTACCTTAACCCCGACCCATGCCACCCTACCCTACCTTAACCCCGACCCACCATACCCTACCCTAACCCCCTACCTCGTCCCCACCCCGATCCCGACCCCACCATATCGCCATCTACCCTACCTTACCTCTATAACACTTGAGATTTGATTTAAACGGATTAATAGTATTACTCATACAAAAAAGATGCATCTCCTTTTAAGGGAGCTCATTAGTCAATATTCGTTGAACATTTTATTTTGCCTTTTAATTTAGTATTCTAGGAGATATATGTACCTTTATTTTTAACAATGCATATGAAGAAACTACTAGTTGTAGATTATGATAAAAAAAATTATGCATGTTTAACTTATATAATTTTAAGTGTTATTATTATTTAAGACGGAGTAATATTTATTACATAATGAAGTTAAGTGAGTAGGTATAATATATTATTGAATGTGACAAGTGACAACTATATTAGTTATGCATGTTAATATGTATATGTGCGTATATGTTTTTTATACGCACAAATACAACATTAGCAATTGTATTTATGTAAAAATATTGATAAAATTACGATTTTTATGTCTCTGCCTAGGCGCCTGTATAGGCGCTACTTGCTAGGCGCTGGACTGGCACCAAACTAACGTCTAGCGCCTTTTAAAACATTGTTAGCTTGTTTAGGATCTGCTTTGTCAATTTGTCCATTATCAAGTAGTCTAGTATGTTTGGTACGAAACAATAAACTAGGTCGTAATATCAAAGGGTGCAGGCATACATGCATTGGAGAACTTTTCCAAAAAAACTATATTTATTAAGAGTATATAGGGGTGGACTGGATGGGTCGGCCCGGCCCGGCCCGGCCCGGTATTGTGCAGGACCGACTTGGCCCGCCCAAACAGTAGCAAGACTGGGGGCCCGAACCGGGTGTCAATGGGGCGGGCTACGAGCTGCTGAAATCGTGGACCGGCCCGGGCCTATTTTTTCAATTTTTTGGCTTTGGGCACTGGGCTGCCTGCTAGGTTGGTGGGGCTGGGCGGTTTGGGGGGGTTGGTTGGGGGTGGGGGGATTAGGGGGCTGGAATTAATTCAAAAATACCCAAAAAAACAGGGAAAAGGGGCAAATAAGCCCTTGAACTAACCAAAAAAGTGCAAATCACTTCTTATACAGGAGGCTATGTCTGGCCGTCGTCATTTGGGGAGGTTTCCAATGTAATTTTTTGAGCATCTTCTTCATTAAGTCCAATTTACTCATACTAAATTTCTGATAAAATTTCAATCGAGAAGTCAATCAGATGAATTTTTGGAGATAACTGCGCAGTTAAACAACACAATATATTTCAGAAGAAAATCATTCGATTGCCTTCCTGGTTTTAGTTTTAGCTGAAACTTGATATGGATAAACTAGACTTAATGAAGAAGATGTTTAAAAAGTTTCATGAAAAAATTCTACCAGGAACCACCCCAAATGGCGACGGCCGAACAGAACCTCTTAGGGGTGATTTGTACTTTTTTGGTTAGTTCGAGGGCTTATTTGCCCCTTTTCCCAAAAACAATATATGGGGCCCGACCCGGCCCGGTCCTAACCAAGGCCGGTTTCGGGCCTGAATATTTTGGACCCAGAGCCCGCCCAAGCCCGGAGCCCGGCCCGGTCCATGCCTAAGAGTATACGCTGTCACCTGATTTCAGGCTTTTTAAAAATGTATAATGTCAATGTTCACAACCTCGGAAAAAGAAAGCATTGGACCTGACTACCTGAGCATCCTATTCAAGAGAAGCAGAGAAATGAGATTTATACAATTGGCATAGGGGATGGGATGCACGAAAATGTTAGTTACATTCTGGGATTTACATAAGAAAAGATACCTACCAAATGCGGGTGAAATTTTAAACTAACCGGTCTAGTACAGTAGTTTAGTTAGATCCCAAACAAACAAAAGACTATTTCACACTAAGGACGAATGAAAAAGAATACCTAGGTAAAATAAAAATAAAAATAAAAATAACCATGTTACATCATGTGAAATCTTCAGCTTGTTAGTGGTTTTGTCAGTTAGATATAACCTCCGATGTCGTTTCCCCGTTTCTCAGAAGTTCTTCACATCGATGTTACGTCATGTGAAACCTTCAGCTTGTTAGTGGTGTGATTGACGTATATGTATATATAGCAAGACATGCCACATTGAGTCATGCAGCGGATAACTCAGATCCAAGTTCTTGCTTGTGTGAGCTTATTCAGCTAGAGAACCTATGTAGCCTTTTGCTACACCCACCCTGGGGGAATGTGTAATACAAGCTTAACCTTCATGAATCAAGAGATCCTTTGATATCAAGGCAATCCTCTGTTTAACGCTCTCTGACCGGAGGCTTTCCCCTTTTAATCCCAACTGAAATTCAGAGAAGTGTGTATACATAAAAACATGTTCTGGAGTATTAAGGGTGGTTTTAGAAGGTAAATAATAGTGTATTATTTACCTCATTCTGGCTGTCAGGTGTAAACCATCTAAGTAGTACACCAAGATGCACCACAGCAGGTATTAACTTAAAAAGCAATGGAGTAGTCACCTGAGAGTTGGGCATTCATTAAAACTAGGCTATCAGAATAGATAAAAGACAATGGATCAAACTATGAGAATGCTTCATACCAGACTAAGAGCTGTTGTTCCAAGAAGCAGCAGATAGAGTTTTCCCTAAAAATGAAATGGTTCCATCAGTTATAAACATATGACTTGTAGGTCTTGAGTATGGGTAGCAATATCACAACGATACTTAAACCTCAACGTCAAATTCAACTCCAAGGGTGTATTTGGAGCTTGTAAAATGCTAAGAGAAGAAAACATGGTGCAAATAGAAAAAGAAAATAGGGAGGAAATTTGATGGGAAAACTAGAAGGAATGTTTTCTGAGAAAATAAGAGAGGTCCATAATACTCAGTCTTGAGTATAAATTTTAGAAATTTGTCCAAACTTCTGTTAGATATTTATTCTTATTGCTTAAGGACTAATCTAAGTTAAAAATAAAAAATGAATCATAATTCATTGTTCTTTGTATTCAAACCATAAGAACGAAAATTTCCTCAACATGTTTTTCCTTTCACCAACACTTTCAGCAACCCAAAAGAAAAAAGGGAGGGAAAAACTCACAGCCCATCATATATGCATACCATACCATGATGCCCATGATGCATAATCGATGAACCCAAAAAGCATTTACCTCAACAAGATGAAGATTTGATGCACGACTGAGTAGCACAAAAGCAAATTCCCCAATTTGTGCTAAAGACATCCCAACCTACAGAACGTGCATAATCCATCATTTCCTTTACCTCAAACTGAAGAAATGCAGACCAAAATATAATAATTTGAAATAAAGCAAAAGTAACAGACCAGAAGTGAAGTTTTGTTGTTGTAGCCAAACCCCTTGACGACTGTAAAAATTACAGCAGTTTTAACAATGATTACTAGTATAACCGATGCTAGTAAGATATCAACATGGTTCCACAGGAAATGAACATGTATAAGCATCCCGATACTAGCAAGAAACAAAGCAGCAAAGAAGTTTCGTATGGGTTCAACCTGTGTACATATAGCTGTTAAATAAACATCCAGTTCAAAAGAAATCACATGGAAGTGGGGGCGATACTTTTAAATCGTGAAGCATTGATACAAGATATTTCATCAATGAACTACAGGCTGATATGTAGTCTAGGCACAAGTCATATAAATATAAAGATAAACACATGATTTAACCCTGGTCTCTACAACAGAAGATTTAGAGATTAGAGACATTATAGAGACTTATTCATGAACATATTTGGATTACGAAGATATTGGGCCCCTTTCAAGTACTTATTCAATCCAATATCCTCTTTAGGTCACCACCCAGTCCTAATAAAATAGAAAATCAAATTTACTCGAAGCATTTCAAGGACAGGACCCAAGAGCTTAAGATTCTAACAAGGCTTAAACTTGCTTTTGCTAATAGGAATCAAGTAGAGCCCATAAAGATGATTATAACAAATTAACAAGACATGCATTGCTTTCAGTAACGATACCAAAAGAACTTATCAATATATCCGTCAATCCCAAATAAAGAGTCTTGTTTGGCCAAGATACAACTTTTTTTATTTGATATCGTACAAGTCTTTTAAGTCACAGATCGTACCTAAATATTGAGTTTATTGTTTTTGTTGCCGAAACTTATCATATTTAGCTTGGAAGTAAATATTTTTGGGACGTTACATAAAAAAATTAACTTGTTTTGTTGAAGTAGGAATTTTTTAGGACAAATAAAGCACTTGAAGCATGACTCTTTTTTGGGATGGAAGCTGTAGCACCTTATGCATTTTTATAGCACCGTACTCTAGTTATGCAGAAATGTATAATCTAGAAACTTTTGGATCTTTAGTGCCTGTGGATAGAAAAGTTTAAAGGAAAAAAACCTAACTTGTTCCAGAGTATGTTGAGCAAGGTCGGTAGTTGATATCATCACCCCAGCAGCAAATGAACCCAATTCCAAACTGAGGCCCAGCTTATCACTACACTGGAATTATTATACAAAATTACAAATTAAAAATATTAGATATCGCAAAGCAATGCAAGACAACATTTCATATTGAAGTACCATCCCAAATTTAAAGAACCCGTGTGCACTAGTGCTGTAGTTGTAATTTGCATGGTGAACTAACCAGGCTTTACATTTCAAGTTAGTAGTAAAAATGATTTCAATGCATGCAGCAGTGACTGATTTTTGTAATAGAATAATAAAAGGATGTTAGATGCTGCAAGGAAATATAAGACAGTTCAAACTCCCTCAAAGTCAATAGAGGCTTCTAGAAAGGATTTTTTGCGATGAAGCACTACACCACGTTCTGGATACATCACTTGAGATGAAGCATCAAACTATCAAGTACAAAATGATCCAAAATAGGGTTAAGAAAAACAAACCCAAGCAACAAGGAGGCAGAATGCAACAGCAGCCAGTTGGTAAAGTTCATTGGTCTGTCCAGACAAAAGAAGAAATAGTCCAGTGAATCTGAGCATGGGCAGTATATACATAACTTAATAGGAATCAATGACCAGCAACAATATCCACTAAACTAAAACATACTAGAAGAAAAATTAATTTTGACTCACAAGGCCTGTAATCATATAATGTCAAAAGTAAAACTCGCCTGTGATGATAAGCTAACCATCAGTTTCAAGAACCAAGGAACACATGTCCGGGACAATATTGTTAAAATGGCAAAAAATGTGAGCAACGTCAGCAACCTGATGATAAGTAATTAGTACAGCAGTTCAACACATATTTGGCATGATTAAAAAAATATAGCAGATATAGTTGCAAAAACTCTTCCTTTAACACCCCATGTCAATGTTTTTTTGTAAGAGTAAAACTTTGATGGAGACAACAACAACGACGACGATGACAACGAAAACAACAACAACAACAACCCAGACTTCGTCCCAAAAGAAAAAATAGGGAATACAACATGCTGATCATGGACACATGTTAGAGAAGCTATCTTAAATAAGTATTAACATATTTGACTTTTTTATATATTACATTGCTTTACAAGAATATATTATGTATCTTAGGTACTTTTAAGGGAAGGGTGTCTATGCACTGACTAAACACTTTAAGCGCTAGGCGTTTTTCGGACAATGATGGTGCTTAGCAATTTCTATGACCATGCTATTTATAAACTACCCCATAAGACTTTGAAAAGAAGGGGTAATTCATCGCCAGTTGCATCGAAGTGTGTATAGTCATAGAATTCATTAAACGCTAGATTATCCATTTTGGGCAGTCTGCAAACCAAAGTCATATTTTCAAACTAGATTTAATGCACGGTTTGATATCATCTAGGCAATACTAAGAGCAAACAAATTAGTCGCTAGGCATCTGTAATTTTTTGTTATTTGTCAACCCTTCCATCTAAACTAAACCAGTTAATTAAGTCGATGGCTTTAAAGTCCAGAGACATAAACTCAAAACTCCAAAAGTAAGAGGTCCAAGAGTCATTCTCATTACCCTTGAAAGCATCTAAAAGATGAAAATAGAAAAATATGGAGTAATAATTATAACAAGTCAACAACAACAGCAAAAATGATTGTGATGAATGATGATGTATCATGATAGTGTAACTATTATTATTTCTACAGAACCCAAACAATAATCTCTTAATACAACAACATAAACAAAGAAATGAAAATGAGTTCATGTAGTACGAATAACTATTGTTAAAAGGACAGAATAAAAAAAGTTAATCAAATTATGCAATCCCCTCAAAGAAATTCTTCAGTTGGAAGACTTACGACTTTGCCATTGACATCACTCCTTGTAGTACCCCAGAGGTTCCTCCCAGTATAGGAAGTAGTGCGAACAGAAGACCCACAGCACAATCCTGAAGGGTGAAGTTGAGAGAGAGGTTGATAGAGTTTTAAAAGAAAAAATAACAAGTCAGTTTAACAGTGAAGTTATTGTGAAAAAGAAATATATGAAATGAGGTCTTGGGATTTAAGCTTACATTACTTTTTCATCGAAGTGTTTTTATAATGTGTAGCCATGGCCCATGGGAACATAATAAAGACAAATTAAGGTGATTCATTTTCAAATTCAAGAAAGGATTTGATCATTTCAAGGAAAAGGGGTTCATTTAAATTTTGATAGAGGTATCACTAAAATTTAAAATTAAAGATAGTCTAAGAACTATAAGCAGTAAATACTCATTAACTTTTTTATGATGTATCCATGGACACATGTTAGAGAAACCCTCAAGGGAATTTAAAATATATGGACCCATACAAAAAAATAAAAGCAGACGATCAATGCACCTGAAGAATTAGAGTGCCAATGGTAACTTGTCCATGCAGAGTGTTGGTACTGGTCTTTTCCATCAAAAATTTCAAAACCTACATCCCAAAGACATTGGTTTTTGCCATAGCTTGGACGATAGTTTTAAATACCATTATCATCACCAATTGGATGGGGGCACAAAATTTATAGTGTCAAATAATTTTCCAAAATTTGTTATCACTGTAAATTCGTGCAAGTGGATTCTCTTCAAGGCAACATTCCTAAGAAGAAATAAGTAGATGAAATTCTAAAACTGTCATATCATAGGTTTTTTCACTTGCATGGAAAATATAATAAGATGTAGATCAGTGGAGATCATTGTTATCAACATTAGTCATTGCAAAAATGATCATGTAAGAACAAAATGTGCATCAAACAAGACTACAAGAGTTTCAAGTATACAGACAGTAACATACGAACATGCTTACCACTGCAGTTGAAGACATCGAGAGAAACGCACCAACAAAAACACCCTCTGAAGATTTCCCACCACACAACTACAATGACAATGAACTTGGGTCAATTGGAATTGCTTGACAAAGTGAGGGAACATACTCTAATCCAACTCTATCCAAGTAAAGATTTAAAGGTACTAGCTTTTTTGTTATTCATGTTCTGTTGATACATTAAAGTGGCAACGATAGTGGGGGTCCCAATGGAGATAGGAATAGAGCAAGGAATATGACTTCAATGCATTAAACATAACCATAAGAGAAATATGTAATCTAGTGAAACAAATAGAAATCCGTTCTAACATCTCAGAGTTTACTAAATTAATGCATTCTCTAAAAGTATATCTTCTCAGATGTAGTGATCTGGAAGAGTACTTCAAAGCTTCAATGACAAAAAAATGAAAACAAAATTCTAACGTATCCTCATTTTTATTTACATGTAATGCATTTTAATACTGTCTAGTCTTAATACAGCATGATTATAAAATTTCCGATTGCTAGGAATCATCCAAATAAATTTTGCGATAAGCAAATTTAATAGCCCCATATTCTGTGTATAAGGCTTGGATGATGTTATTGTTGTTGTATATGTTTCTAATGTATGCAGATATAAGATATAACTGACTCATTAAGAGAGAAAGAATCAGAACAAATGTTTCATATTGTATTGCATTTTGCACACTTGTGCCTTCCAACTGTATATTTTTTGGGGAAGTTGCCACACTAACATGTTTATGACTTTGTCCAATTACCAATGGCCTTAACATAGCCTTCAAGAAGTTAATCAGGATGCATCAAGGTTGACAGGGCTAGGCATGGATTTCGAAGTCAAGACATGCAGACATGCAGTCAAATAATCAAAGCTGGACAGGGCTAGGTTTGATTGTTTGAAAAGAGCCCACAGTGTAGGGAGAAGTGCTGAGACACAGAAGGAGGTGCAGCAAATTTGAAAAACATTCAGGGGTGAATTAAGGAGAATTTTGAATCGTCAGGAGTATAAAAACTAAAATATGTCCTGCGAATGAGGTGACATGTAATTTCCTTGGGAGCAAGTCCCAAATGAGTGTGTTTTACCAAAAAGTGCTGAGTGGTGAACCGACAGTTTTTTAAGAAAGGAAAAAAAACTACACAAAGGAAAGGAGTTAAGTATATACCGAAACTATTATTCCACAAAGACACATAAATAGGAGAATCTGAAGCAGGCCTCCCAGAACTGCTACTGCACGGACAACTCGGAGCTATAAATATATTACAATGATATTACTAACATTGAAAAATAATCATGATAATGTAGATATTAATATGGGCATACGCCTACACAAAATGGAATCTGTATGCCAGTTTGACAATGTAAACTAACCTTACTCGTGGAAAATTCCAGTCCCAAAGCAAAAAGAAGAAAAATTACACCAAATTGAGCAACAGTCTCAACCTATGAGCACACAACAAATTAGGGTGCATAAAAATTTATAATAGAAAAGACCATGCAACTTAAATTAGGGTGCATGAATAGATGAAACAAGCAGATACATGTGCGGAGGCAACATGGTATGTCATGTAAGCAACTTACTTGCACCATCTCACTTACAACATTAAAGCCTCCGGGTCCAACAAAGGATCCTGCCAGTAAGTATCCAGTTATAACCTATGAAATTACCAACTGTTAGATCCACGGAAGGTCAGGCATCTAACAACAAGATATAAGATGGTTATTTTAGAGTGAATGTTAACAAACTGGTTGTCCAGCACAAGCAAAAGCAATTCCACCACAAGTTGCAGCAACAATGACCACGACCAGATCTGATATCAACCTATAAAGTACGCACAATGCAGCGCATTTAGTGGTTTTGACACAGAAAGTTGACAATTGCAGCAACATGCTACAACAGGTTAGAAACCAGTACCTTAAGTCTAATTGTAGCACAGGATATTTTGACTTGAAATTGGATATGATAAAGACATTGTCCTAAGTACACGAAGTAATCATCATTAGTTTTAAACAAATTCAAAAGCTAATTCTAGTGGGCAATGTCTATTCGTTTCTCGTAATTCTTGCTCTTCTTCTTCATAGAACATTAAATGATGTAGAAAGTCGTCATTAAAATCTACCTTCCTATCAATCAAAGTCGGTGTCTCTTCTGCTCCATGGTCATTATCAAGGTTAAAGACATGGTGAAGTTGAAATGACCTGAACGTCCATTGCATGGAATAAAAAAAAAAAGACAAAAAAAGATAAGCATATGGTCGAGAATGAAACTAAATACCGAGGTTGTATAGTGGAATTACATACTGTTCTTCCTTTTTTGTGTCATTTTTCTTGGTCTTAACTCTAGCCACAGTCTCCAATACTGCCTGAATTAGAGAGAAATGTTTAACTCTTGATCCACATAAAAGACTTCACAATAAAATAGAACTTTCAATATGCAAAGAAGTAACGCATCAAGTGCAACTAAAATCCACCAGACTACCAGGTCATCACACGGCAAGCATTTAAATGTGTAAAATTGAGACTTGTTTGCTTGTCCATACGTTTAACCCCTTCTGAACAGATTTCCATTTTCTGAAAGCATCCTAGGGGAGAATCGAAAAAAATAAAGTAACACTAACATAGGAGGATTAGGAGCGAAACTTGTACGCACTCAATCACGAAGGTGAGAGGGAGTCCCTATTTAGGAGTTCGTGATTGGCACATTATCTCAGAGGACAAATCACATGTATTACAAATTTGAAATCTGTGCTCAAGACAACCAAGGAGACAATAATTTGTAAATCAACTCAATTTTGACAAGCTAAAAGTGTATTTTAGATATCTAAATCAATGTTTACCGGTCTACCGTCTTGCATTAAGTGGTGGCCCAATGGCAGTATTGTGAAAAACATAAGTCTACATGTCTATGATACACTAAATAGCTAACTGACCTATTATATGAGGTGAGAGTGATAACAATATGTTTGCATTACATTTGCAGATACAAACTACTCTTATAGAGAAATGGTGTATATCAGAGAGAGAATGCTTGAGAATCCACACACCTGCTGCTCTGAAACAGTATTATTGAAGCTGCCAGCATCACTAGCTGCCAATTTAATGCAAGGCCACATATTAGGAAAATAACTATCAGTTCGGAATGTTATCTTACCTACACTTGTGGAAGCTAAATTAATGAGATATACGCAACAAGGTGATACAGGAAACAAAATGTAAATCACCTCCGCACATAACGCTCAAATTAAGGAAACCTTCTATTTTGAATGTATGGAGCTCAGATCAAGTTAATTAAGATTTCAAAAAACAGTACCCACTTATCATTTCTATTTTAGAAAGGCATGGTCAGAACCAACCCCTACACCAAGCCGTAACAGAATTTAATAAAATTTTCAATACAAAACAAGGAATAACAACTTCAGGATGCAAAGGAATACAAAAAAAAAAAATGAAGAGATTAGATCAGCAAAACGAACCCTCGCTCTGATCAGTCTCATTGAATTCCTTTTCCAGAGCTCGATCAATCATGTCAGCAAAGCTGTCCTCCTTGGGCCGATTCAGCGGTCCATTGCCGGTGGAGTTCAATTCAGACGCATTCGCCGCGCCCTCTTCGGCAACTAACAGCTGATCCGTTTCCGGGAGCGAAAATGCGAAGGCGGCGGAAGAAGTAGTAGCAGTAAACGAGAGCAAAGCTAGAGAGAGGAGAACGAGAGTAATGGAGGAAACAAGTGAGGCCTCGACGGAATACGGTGAAGGGGCGTGCGGAAGCAAAGACGAGCTCATCCCCCTCCTCCTAGTCATGGAACCGGCGAACGATGCGTAGTTCCCGGCGGCGCACGCGAAGAGAACAGCTGTTGCGTCGGCGTGCGGCTGGCGAAAAGGTTGTACGGTTAGACTGACTGCCGTAGAAGTCTAAATATGGATATATTCGTACAATTTACAACTTGAGAGAGAGGCGCAAGTTACATTTCCAACTTGTTGAGCGCTATAATGACTAGGCATTATGCATGTCTAATCTGTTTTACATTAATGTACAACTAGTATGAATGTAACTATAACTCTATACAATGCCTCAAAATTAAAACTAAGAATCAAAATAAAAGCTGAATCCCACAAGTTTTACCTGCTACATCTCATCACTAATACACTATTAATAAAGTATAATTTTACTTAAATCATGTCATTATTTTAAAAAGTAATTTCTTCAACCTATCATTCTTTTTCATTTCATATTCCAAAACAAACTTTTATGTCGATTTTATAACTATTACAGTACTACATATGTCCCCTGACATTTGTACTAAATGTGGTGATGCGATTACAAAAGGTGAGTTTAAGTGAAATTAAAAAGGTGAAATAAAATAAAAATTATTTAGTATTTATAAAATAAAATAAATTTAGTATAGAACATCTTAATAGGAGGATTCAATAAAGAAATATGAGACATACATAGTGGAACAAAAAGAGTATATAAATGGAGTATAATCTAACTTATCTATTCGAACTTTAATTTTCCTTTAAGAAAATTATTACTCCTACCCACAAATGTTCATGTCCAGAATTCCGGACAGGAACCGCCGTCCGGACGACGGCGTTTGGCTGCCTTTTCGGTGGCTTTTTTATGAAATTTTTATGGCATGTTCTCCATCAAGTCTAGTTTACTCACAAAAACAATCAGCCAAAAAATCAATCGGGAAGGTCCTCAAATGATTTTTGCAAGTTAACTGGTCCGGAATATGTATTTTCCGGACCAGTTAACTTGCAAAAACCATTTGACGACCTTCCCGAATGAGATTTTGGTTAAACTTTTTTGTGGATAAACTAGACTTGATGGAGAACATGTGATAAAAATTTCATCGAAAAATTCCACCCGGAAGGCGGCCAAACGCCGCCGTCCTGACGGCGGTTCCGGTCAGGAAGAGTACTCTACTCCTACCAACTACCAAGAGGGTATTATCTATTCCTCACTTTTTACTTCGTATCTATGCTTTTGAAGTCAATCTAAGAATTATTCGCTATATCTCGTTAAGATTGTCCCATTTTTTCTTTTCAATTCATTTTATTTAAATTGTCTCATACTAACTTTAATAAAATTTGTGTGGTTTTAAATCATTCTTACTGATACGTGTACTAAATTCAATATCAACCATACACACCCATTTTACTGATACGTGTACTATTGTTAGAAAGATAGAAGAAGTAATTGAGAGACAAATCCTAAATCATTACTCCATTTTTTATAAAATTATATAGAAATTATAATTTGTTAAATACTACTCCATCCGTCCCAAAATGATGGTCTTGTATTTCCTTTTTAGGATGTCCCAAAATGATGGTCTTGTTTCACCTTTTTTGTAATGAAATTAAAGCAAGTTACCATTTATACCACTCTTTTTTGTGAACAATAAAAGTAAAGTAATGAACAGTGCAATAATCTAAGGTTAAATGAGTCATTCTACCCCACTTTCTTAATATTTGAGGTCAAAAAGTATAGGACCATCAATTTGGGATGGAGTAAGTATTAGTATATGACTTGGCTGCTGATTCACTGGTATTACTACTTTGTCAGGTCATTTAAACAAACACGGACCAGACCTGAGGCTTGTTTGTAGTCAATTAAAAAAAGTGATTTTGGCTTTTTTTAAGAAAAAAGAACTTATTTTATCAAACACTATCAACTTTTACTTCCTCGATTTTCGTGTAGAATCTACTTTTTACTTTTTCTATTACACAAAAAATACTTATTTTACCAAATACTACCAACTTAAACTACTAATCACTTTTTCCCAAAAAGTGCTTTTATTTAAGCACAAGTGATTGCAAATAGAGCCCTAATGATAGTAAATAAAAAATAATCGAATTAAAAAAAACTACTTTGTCAGGTCAAGAAAAGCTAAGTCGTATCACTCGATCGTATGCATGCTAAATTAAATTTAAAAGTGACGTTAGTATTAAAATGAAAGAAAAAAATCAAAGCAACATTACATTTTGATAGCGGCATGCTCTTTTGACACGAAAAAGTTGAAAATTCGTACTAGTCATATCACTCATCCCTTTATTAGTAACTAGGAAACTCACACGTGCGATGCATGGTTTGAGAATTTTTATTTCAAATTTATGTGCTTATTACTTCCTCCGTCCCCTAACTTTGTCCTATTTTAACTTGCTTCGCATTGATGACATCATGTCTACTCCCATGAGGTATCACCGGCAACACCTGCTAAAAGTCAAAGGTTTATATGAATTAATTGAAGGTGAATTATTTATAATGACTAAGTAATAAAGTGACTAAATTTACACAAATTTCATTTTTAGCCGAAAAGTCTCTCTAAATAGGTAAAGTAAGGGAGTAAAATACGTGAAGACCGATCAATTCCTAAATTATACGAATGCATTTTTTACACGAATTGCCTTGATATATTGGCAAATCAGTGGGTGTGCAAATATGTGAAAGTGTGTTATGGCATTATTAAACAATTCTCAAATATGAATTTGTGAGAAAATGTTAGTTGAGTCCATATATGAAAAGTAATGCTATTATTTAAGCACAATAACTTTCGAAACACATTCAACAGGTAGAATATATAGTAGTTCTTAATTAAAAAAAAAGTACAACTCCAGTGTGATACTCGAATGGTGAAATTTAAAGGGCGAAGTTTAACTCAAATTAGAAGAAAAAAATACACAATAATCAAGTTTGATGTAAAATGAAATGTATTCAATACAATTTACGGAATATCAATGATTGTGGAGCAGCACACACATGTGTATAGTCTAACAAAATAGTAACACTCAATACAAATATAATTTGTATTGAAATTAATCAGATTATACAACACATGATTTACTCCAAAATTATGTAATTTGCATTTAATTTGTGAACTCTATCAATTCAGGACTTGAAAGATAGATGAATTACTAATCTGGGACCTGAAAGACAAAATGTATCAGTACATGACTGAATAATGATGGAAAACATCAATATAGGACATAGTTTTCATGATTTTTTTTAAATCAGTATTATTAAAGTAAAGCTTTTGTTTTCAAAAATAATATTACCTCCGTCCCGGTGGACTTTTGCCAAATGCAAAGTAGGTGAGAAATAAGAATAATAAAAATTGTATGATTGAGATTTGTGCAGAGGAGAGAGAAGTGTGCAGAACCACAAATTAGTTGCTTTAATAAGAAAGTAACAAAGTTTTTTGAGACATCTAAAAAGGAAAAGTTGGCAAAGTCCAATGGGGCGGAGGGAGTAGTATTGAAAATAATAAAATATGGGGGGTCATGGCCCCTTGAAATTAAACGTCCCTCTCCCCGACTAATGCGGATGCCATTTGACATTACACTTATTTTTTCATAAAACTATTATAACTTGTACTATACACACACACGCGATAGTATATATAATCTATTTTTTCAGAAAAAACATATCAAATTTATTAACTTTTGATGATCTTCAATTTCAGTAGTATCCATATGGCATATAAAAAAAATTAAAAAAACAAATCTCTTTCTCTTAAATATATTTTTAGCCGTTTTTATTTGACATATACAATATTAATACCAGCGGCGGACACAAAGGGGGGCAATGAGGGGCTGCCGCCCCTCTGAAAAAAAAAATTCTAGGTATATTTACCCCGAAATTTTTAATATATATGTATTTGTATGTATATTCTTCTACTGCCGCCTCTGCTATCGGGAAATCCTGCGTCCGCCGCTGATTAATACCATATGAAAGACCATAAAAAATTAAAAACACCGATATATTATATTTGAAAAAATTGAACCAAAACGAAAATCTTATAACAATTGTAAAATTTAAAAGATCCATGTGGCCGTCCAATAGGGTGGGGTACAGTTCACCCTCCTTTGAAGGTGAACAAAATTGCTCTCCAAACCCCACCGTCAACTTCATTTTTCACTCTTTATGAATGTCACTCAACTTAAGGAGTGTTTGGGATTACTTTAAAAAAGTGCTTTTTAGCTTTTGGCTTAAAAAAAGTTGAAAAGAGTGTTTTCAAATGACAGCTTCTGCTTAAATTAATCACTTAAAAGCTAAAAGCTGGAAGCAGGTAGAAGGGTGCTTTAAACTGCTTCTCACTTTTTCTATTACACAAAAAGTACTTATTTTACCAAACACTACCAACTTTTACTTTTTCAGAATCACTTTTTTCTCAAACACTACCAACTTTTACTATTAATCACTTTTCCCAAAATCACTTTAAAAAATCACTTTTTTAAAGTTGAAGCAATTGCAAATACTCCCTTATTCCCTTCTCCGTACTTTCCCTTGCTTCATTTTTATACGCATAAAAGGTGTTTTATTTATGTGTTCTAATTGATGCTTTGGTGTTGATTAGAGTCGTTTGATAACTCCTCTTTTGAATTTATCTGACTTATCAATCAACATTTTCGTCAAATATGTAATTTTTATTTTACGCTAAATTGTACTCCTTTCGTTCTCTAATAATTGTTCCTCTTTCCATTTTGGGATGTTCTCTATTAGTTGTCTCCCTTTCCATTTCTGGTAAGTTTTTTCAATAAATATACCCATTTACCCTCATTTTCTTTCCAACTTTTTCCTTTACACACAACTCACTACACCTTTTATCCTACCCCTATTAATTTCATCTTAAATCTTGTAACAAAGTCTATACTCTCATCTATTAGAGAACGGGAGTATAATAATCAAAATAAGAAGTGTTCCGTACATCGTAGTTAATTTATTTTTTTTGGACTGAATTGAATGCTTATTCCCATCAAATAGGCTCTTACATCTTACTCGTATCTTATTTTAAGTTTTTGAAACATAAATAGTCATAGTGATATTACATGAGTTAAAATCTTACATCTTATCTTGTTTTAAGTTTTTTAAAAATAAATAATTAGTGATATCACATGAGTTTAAAATTTGTTTAAATGACCTCACTAGTCAAATACGGTGTAAAACTTAAGGGGTGCCCATTACACTATTTTCTCAAAAGCCCTTCAGTTTATAGAAAAATTTCATCTACCCACTCAAACATCCCAAGTGGAGTTGCACACTTCTACTTATCAGGGCCATACATATCTTAAATTCAAATACTTGCTTTCGATTTTGTTTCAAAATCATGGTAATATGTTCATAATTTGATAATTATTAATCTTTAACCTATATGTTTTACCATTACTCGTAATACATCTTTGTTTACTTTTCATGTCTTATAAAATTGAATGAAAAATGATTTTTTCTTCATGACTTCATGAGCAATCTGTCCTATAATAGATCTAAGGAGTTTTTTATTACTTAATTATATTGTTTTTAATTTGCTTCAAAGACTCGAGGATTTGGTGCTTGGTTGTGTAAGTGAACTTTTTTCCATATATCAAATGTTTGTGTCATCTATATCCATGTATTTCAAATGCATACGTGGATATCCCAACATTTCATTCCAACATATTTATATTTACCGGAAAAGAAGAATAAAAACTCATTCAAAACTTAATTGAAATAGTGTGGACTGGTATTTTCATGGTAGTTTTCCTTTATAAATGTTATTATTATTGAACAACACTCCACAAAATAATAGTCTGTGACAAATGCATACCGTAGTGTGTGTGTTTGTGGATTTATATAACTGTACCGCGCATATTTATCCCTATTTTTCTCAGTCAGACTTTGAGGAAGAGAGAAATCAGAGAAGCTAGAAGTTTGTTGTGGAAGCTTTCGAGCAAGTGTGAGGGATCCCTCGGATAGAACTATGCTTTTATAGCCAAAGTTTTCGTTCTAAAATCTAGTTGCCTAAAAAATACTCCGTATGTATGAATCTGAGAGCATTAGTCATGAAAAATGGAATGAGTAAACTATACGCATAAGATTTTTTAAGAGATTGCACCTCATGAGCACTACTAGAAAAAAGTGTATTTGCTGCGGTTCTTTTTATGTATTTGCTGCGGTTATCGACCGCAGCAATTGAAGGAGCAGCAAAATGTGTTTTTGACTATTTGCTGCGGTCAAGAACCGCAGCAAATAATGCTTCACAATTTTTTAAAGATCACTTATTGCTGCGGTTATATAACACCCGCAGCTAATACCCTTTCAATGTTTTTAACATATTGCAGCTGTTGTACAACGACTGCAGCAATTTCTATAAATCCCAGTAGTACATAAATGTTATTTTTTCATTATTGCTCCAAAATACACAATTAAATATGCATAACACCAAAATAAAATATGTACGTAGTAGTTCTACTAAATTCTAAACGTTTCATATATATCCAATGGATCGCCAATAACGTCACTTGTCAAATATCACAACCTCAACCATCGAATACAATAAAAATTTAATCTAAGATTACATTTTGTATGGATCCGATAAAATTTACAATCATTTATCATAAACATAGATTGCTCATGCATCCGAGACTTCACCGATTTCATCTATATTGGGACTATTGACACTGCATCTTTTGAAGTGTTCTTGAATTGTAATACCTAAAATAATAAGCAATTGCAATTAGTACATGTTAACATTAGAAATTTCATAATAACAATTTGAGTGATTTGTAACACGAACAAGCTAAGTATTTTTTTTAAATAATAATGATAGAATGTGGCTCCAACTATTCAAAAGAATTTCTAATTTATACGGAGTAACTTACAATAATTTAATGATGAAATATTCCTGATCACCTTTGGTATGCTTCCTCCAAACTAAAACCTTCTCTTATCCATTTACAACCTGTTACAATGCACATCACGGGAAAGTTTAGGGAACATGTCCTTTTATTATGCCAAGTTTTTTCACACGAGGCTGCTACACCCACACAGTAAAGAGTTAGGAGTTGTTCACTTTGCCTAAAAAATATGGTTTTGATTTTAAAAATATAAAGTTCTACCCTGGTTTGAATAATTGAAAGTATATCTGAATGTTTAATTTGTGGTATTGCCTATATTTATAAGTTTAGTGACGTTAACATTGAGGTGAAAGAGCAAACTTCAAATACCAGTCTGGTTTGTGGTACTGCATCCAAAGCCTCCACACATAAGAAGGCAGCATCTTCCTTGCGCTAAGTTTTCCATGCCCTGCACTCCCCTAAGATGAAAACAGTGAAAATTAAAATCCTCTTTTAAAATGTAACCTCTCTGCAGATCAACATGCCCAATTGCTCAAAGCACCATTTCACATACTTAGCGACTTAGGTGATGTTCTGTACACTTGAAGCTTCTTTCTGCTTATTAATTACTTGTTCTTATTTAAAACGTATCGGGACAAGATAAGAGTTACGGAGTATAACATTCAACTAAGACCAAAGTATTCAGACTAAACTAGAACAACATAAATCCAATTAAAACAGATATTATAGTTCAAACTAGAAAAGAAGAAAAGATCAAGAAGGTTCGGCCAGACCACAAAGATCCAGACCAGATCACATTTAAGTATAAATTTCAGATAAGATCAGAAAACAGATCCTTAAAGTGAGATTTTGAAGAAAGTGACTCAACCAAGTTAATTGTACTCTTTGAAATGAATATTTTTTTAAAATGGTTGATGACTTAACTATTGAACTACCTCTTCAAATCTGAAACCTTGATGTCCATCAGGAACATTAGTCAATGTGCCGGTTCTAATTACCGTGTAAGGAATTCCTGGTGCCCCTTTTCATCTTGCTCTGCTAGTTTTCTTGTGTTGCTACTCATTAATGCTTGAATACCAGTAGCACCTCTATAAGCATATAACTGCAACCCTATCAAAATATATAATTAAACATGGCTACAAGCTTGCAACTGGAAGGGCCTTATAACATTAAATGTCAGTGAAATGGATCAGATCACTAATCGGTTTCAAAAGATACGAAAAGTCAATTTCCTATGAAAAAGATGAAAGTTCTGGGGACCCAAAAAAGCCTGGGAGAGCTCTACCAGCTTTGAAGGGGTTGCAGAGCCTCTACTACCAACAAGCTTAAATGGTTGTGATTGAATTGGAACTCCCTGCAATATAAGACATGCCATTATGAAACAACTTTTTAGTTAAATAGAGTATCACTACTAATATGCATCTTAGGCATTGAGTAATGACCTTTTCTCTGACAAATCGCGACAAAGCAATTGAAGCCAGATTGCAGAAAGCAGCTTCAGTTGGGCTTGTGTACTAAATAATCTCAGTACACAAATTAGAAGTCTTGATAGTACCTAATTCTGCTGGTTAACCGTTGCTGGAAAATGATTCAATAGAACTCTGTGTTAATGTTATAGAGAGATTGTGTTAACCGTTGTTGAATCCAGTGTAAGGGTGAAGATACAATTACAGAGAGATTCCATTAGCAGAACTCGGTTACAAATGTTATAAATGTTATACTTTGAATCAATTACAGGGGCTAAAACAAAACTGCTACACTTGATTACCCAAAATACAAATGAAAGTGATAAAGAACTTTTATAAAGTAAACTACAAATTTAAGCGATAAAGTAAATGTACCCAATTCTATACTCCTTGGGGTTCAAATTTTAAATTACTTTGAAGATCAATAAACAATTTAAGGAACAAAGGCAATGACAGATAATTAAAATAAAGGCACACACACTCCTGATACCTATCATAACGTAGTCGGGACCATCTGCAAATTTGAAGAGGGGAGGAACTGGTAAACAAATTCAGTTGCAAGCATGGAAATCTCCCTTTTCATCTAGCAGGCTAATTGTTGGACTTTTAGAAGATAAAAAAGCAACTGAAATCTGATCAACAAAACAAAAAACATCTTAGATAAGAAGATAAATAACTTATCTTGAAAGAGAAGAGAATAAACGTAGATAGTTCTTTTCCAAAGATTTTGCGGGTGGATGGTCTCTACTAACATATTTGCTCACATTCATGTAATTCTTTTCCAAAGCTTCCTGGAATTCACTATACCTTTTCCAAAGTCTTAGTTTTCATTAAATATGTAAGAACTAAGTTGGAGGATCTTTCTATCAGCACCGAGCTCACCCCAGCCAATGAACTTCTCTTGAGTAGCAAAATAAGCTTCATGGCACCTGAGATTCAGTTCATATTTTTGGAAGAAAGGAACTAGGTTGATACTAATAACATTGAATGATAGTATCAACATTTTCGTCTAATTTATACACATAACATCAGTTCTACCAATAAATTCATACAAATGTTAGTTTAAAAATTGATAAAATTCAATAAATTAAATGAAATTAAACCTCTATTGAGCAAATATGGAAAAGGAGGAGGTCGGCGACTGTACGGGGAGGGGCAGCAGCGTCCAGCGGAAGCAGCCGGTGCGCTGTTGGGAGGGATGGAGGAGGAGGCTAGCTGTTGGAGGAGACGACAGCTTGCTGATGGACGGAAACGCCTGAGACGATGGTGGCTTGCGGCTAGAACGAGGTAGATGGTTGGAGCTGGAGAGGGCGGCGGATCTATCTGCGAGCTAATGGAGGGATTGGAGGGCACGCTGGATGTACGTAGGTTTACCCGTCTCAATTCATTGGAATGCTGTAAAGTACGGAGTAATTTTCGCCAGAAATGCTGCGGTTTGTATAAGTCCGTAGCAAATAAACTCTTATTTTTGCTTTAATTGCCGCGGGTATGAGATGACCGCCGCAAATCAACATGTTGCTGCGGATTATTTAATAACCGCAGCAAATAAGGAGCAGCAAATGACAAAAATTCTAGTAGTGGAGCATGGGCTCTTAAATCTTATCTAGATATTTGTATTTTTATATTCATTTTAAACTTGTTCGTGGTACTTCCCCCCAATAGCCACCTCTACATCAACCAATAGGAATTGCTCTTTCCAAATATTTCCCCTAAAATCCTCCAAAATCTACTTTAAACTGTTGAGTGAACACTGTGAGCATGGGCCTTTCAACTTTATCATACTCTACACTATCTCATTTACTTCAATTTCTAATCTTATTCTGTACGCAATGTCAGCTTGGAAATTATCTTACGCATATATCCCTATTCCTTTGGGTGTGGAGAATTTTTAATCTTTTGCTATCTATTATGTTACTATTTGCCTTGATTTTGACATATTTGAGCGGGAACCCTATTCCTAAAATTCTTTTGCTTTTATATATTAATAGACTTCGATCTACATCATTAGTTATTATGGTGAAAACTCATAAACCGAAACTTCTTTTTGTTCTTAATAAATACTATCTCCGTCTATTTTATGTGTCTAATTTTGACTCGGCACAGTTATTAATGAAGTGGTTGAAAAAGTAAAAGTTGTGGTTGAGGTTTGATTATAATAAAGTGAAATGGTGTAGACCACATATTTCTTTCCAAGAAAGAGAAAGAGACACTTATTTTGGGACAACCTTAAAAGGAAAATAGGACATGTAAAATGGGACGGGGAGTAATTTTGTTACTTTTTTAATTATTGAACAATGATTTCTTTTTCCTTTTTAGAGAAAATTGTTTTTGATAATTTTTTCCCAAAGCTCTATCACATAATTTTCTTTTTATTTTAATCATGTTAAAAGCCCGTTTGGCAGGGGCGGATGTACTACTTAGGGAGTGGGGCATGTGCCCCCAATAAAATTCCAAGTTTTTTCATATATGATAGAGTCATTATAATGATTAGAAACGGTTTTGCCCCCAACAAAAATTATGAGTTGCCCCCAATAAATTTTTATAACGTGCTAAACTAGCTATATGAATGCCTCTCTAAATATATGTGTTAGTTTGTTTGAATTGAGATACAGTAATTATAACAATTATGTTTGAATCAAATAAATCAAAAACAAAAATTAAATAATCACTCTACAAAATTGCACTACTTTGGGAACCTCATTTTCCCGCTCATTGCTACGCCTTTCATCCGCACAATTTCCGCCTAATAATTCATTTAGCCTAATTCGGTCATTCCGCCTAACTCATCTCATATTCCAATCGCTCTGCTCTGATTATATAAATTCATGTCTTCATTCTAGACATTAATTCTAGATGAGAACTGAGGAGCCGCACAGCGGCTGAAGACCTTCATCTCTGTTCCCCCACACCAATGAATCCATTAGACCTTCATCTCTCGAAAATCTCTCCGGGATCGGGAGCGACGCATTCATCTAATCCCAACATGCTGAAATCGCAGTAGAATCGGGAGCCGACTTTGAAGGCTTTCATCTCTCTTCCCCTCTCAATTTATGTTTATTTTAAACACATAAACTAACTGCAGTTTATGTTTATTGGATAAAATCTTAACTTTCTGTATTTTTCTACTTGATATCATATCTATATATTGCACATGTTTGAATGAGTGCATATCTTTATTAGAATCTGATATATATATCGGTGTTGATCGGATATGTATGTAACCTGATAAAAGTTACAAGTATGTTTGAAAGAGTGAATATCTATATATCATATTACCTCCGTCCTTTAAAACTTTGCCAAAGTTGACCGGCACGGAGAATAATAAAGTGAAAACTGTGTGGTTGAGGTTTGTGCAGAGGAGAGAGAAATAACAGAAACCACAAAATATTGATTGATTAAAAGGAAAGTGGCAAATTTTTTTAGGACGTCCTAAAAAGGAAAGATGATAGAGTTTTAAGGGACGGAGGGAGTATCTATATATTGGACATGTTCCGATAAAAGTGTTGATCAAATATGTATGTAACCTGATATATCTTACTGAAAAATACTTATTTTCTGACAGATGCTCTTGATACAAATTGTCACGAGTGCTCCATTTTCATTCAAAACATTTGTGAAATTTAATATTTGAGCAAAGCTTTTTATAAGAATCTCGAAAGACCCATATTGTTTAGTTCTGAAAGGAGTGATGTGTGCAGTCTAGTTTTTTAGAATAAGTAAAATTTGTAATCTGCAAAATTGTTTAATAAAAACTTCCAATTGAGAGCTACAAATGAATAAGAAAACCCAACAACATTCCAACCTAGAGAAAATGATAACGACTATATTGAATAATAAGCTATCATCTTTTCGACTCCTGCTCCTGTATTAGTAAATCAATCTTTAACAATGTAGATCTTAAGATTATCCACAAAATGTATACTGTGTAAAATAACAAATAGAAAGCACGTTTATTAGTTTTTTCAACTGAAAAAAGAACCAAGCAGTGAACTGTTTTCATTGCATTTTAATCTCAAGATCACTTTAGATATAAGAATAATTTAATGACTTATTCCCTTAGAAATAAAAGTTGGAACAACGCATGTGAAGAGAAATGATGTATAAAAGTCTCAAAAATAGGGTATATTATTCAACCGTGCAATACTTAACTCAAAGGGAAGGATTTATATATTTTTAATAAACATTATGCTTAACATTACTTATGATCAATTTCTCTGATTGGATATTACAATATGTGTTATACTAAAAATGCACTTTTCACTACTTAAAATTGCAGATCAATTTGGTATTAGCTGCACCAAGTATTAGATCATTAACCCCATGACGTAAAGAAAATCAAAAAAATTCTTTTAAACAAACAGAATGTTTATGACCCCCTATTTCTTAGCATGGTGTTTAAAAGGTGAAATCACATTTAAAGACAAAACATATTTATTAGCATGGAGTTCTATTAACTCTTTCCATCATTTTCAATGGAGCCAAAGGGACTCACTATTTTTTGGCTTGAGAATATGATGGAATAAATCAAAATGGCTCACTAAACTGTCTGCGCTTCTTTGATATGAAGTAATAGTTAGACGATGCAACCTTCGACGCGATTTTCACTATGGGTTATTCGGAAACAGTCTCTCTTTGCTTTAGTACAGGGATAATGTAACACTCCGGTCCCGTGGGACCCGAGGTAGTTACTCCGGACCAATAGTACTGTCCCCACAAACCACCACGAGCCTTTACCGCACACTTTGTGCTCACTCATGCGCGCCCTGAGAAACTTCCCAGGTGGTCACCCATCCCAAGACTACTCCCGTGCAAGCACGCTTAACTTTGGAGTTCTTGGGTAATGAGCTCCCTTAAAAGGAGATGCACCTCTGTTGGTATGAGTAGTACTATTAATCTGTTTATATTAAATCTCAAGTGTTACAGATAAGATGATGATGATGATGATGATGATGATGATGATGATGATGAAGTTCTATTAACTCAAGGCATATTTAGAGTTAAGAAATTGTAATATGTGTTATACTAAAAACTGCACTTTTCACTATTTAGTAAACATTTACCATCCTTATTATGGATAGAAATTACTTTTAAGTAGTATGTCTTAATGTGTTGTCTTGCCTACTTTCTAATATGTTTATTTCTATTTCTCACCTCCTTCGTTAGAAATCATTTTAGTAACCAGTAAATGATTTAAATTACTAGTTCTTCTAACCAGTAAATGATTCAAATTACTAGAAGTTCTTCTCTCTATGAAGAGCCTTATAGGGCTAGAACAATGATCTATAATTGGTATTTTACTCTTTAAAGTCAATATAACTGAAAAAATGATAATGTGTTATACACATCACATTTATTATCATTCTAATAAAGCATTAGGACATGCACTCTATTTTATAGTACCCTTATGTTTTTTTTTAAATTTCAATTTGATTATGTGAATGATTATCTGACCTTCCCCCGACCAAGAATTATGAGATATATAAGCAATCGTTTTATTTTTCTCAATTTCAATGATGACCTTCTTGGAAGATGAGGAGCTCACCAGCGACGTTAAGACTGGTCTTGTGCTCATTGACATTGTCAACGGCTTTTGCACAGTCGGATCCGCCAATCTGGCTCCACAAAAGTATGATATGATGAAGAAATCGCAGGAATGGTGGATGAATCAATGGAGCTTGCTAAAGTGTTCTGTGAAAAGAAAGGGAAGATTTATGATTTCATTGACAATCATCATCCCAACATCCCGAGCAACCATATCCTCCTCACTCATAATTGGAACTGATGAAGCGAAATGGTGTGTGCACTCAAGTGGCAGGAGAATGAACATAATGTGATGGATTAGCCGGTTCTCTTGAAACAGATGGCTCCAATATATTTATAAATTGGGGGGAAAGCAAAGTGATCAAAGCTATATTGGTTGTGGGAATATGCACAAACATATTTGTTCTATTCTTTGTCTCTCATGCGTTATCTGCAAGAAATAATAAGGTTCTCTCCCCGTTGCAAGAGTAATTAATGACATCATGTTCTTTAATTTAGTACATATGACAATGAAGATTAACTACAAGATAAGGTTTTAAATGCTATGGTGTATTACAAAATGGTGTATGATTGTTTACGTTTTTTCTCACTAACCATTTACTTATTCAAAAAAATAAATTCGATGAACTTCAGTTAAATTTTATCACCATAGTAGCTCATAGTTTAATGAATTATATTTGTAATAAATTACATCCCGAGCAACAAACGGGGATTGTTTTTAAATTACATTCTACCATGCCTGTTGGTGGGAAAACAATTGTATTTGGCAGGGACTTCAAACAAATATTGTCGGTCATTCCAAAGGGCACAAAACAAGATATTGTGCAATCGGCTTTGAATTCATCATTTTTGTGATCATACTGCAGGGTGTTGAAGTTGACCAAAAATATGAGACTCGGATTCGTGGGAGGAACATCTTACGCATTAGAGATTCAAAACTTGCCGAGTGGATTTTGAATATTGGAGATGGGGTCTTGGGGGACGGTGATGATGGAAAATAAATTATTGACATCCTTGAAGAATTTATTGATTCTATGACGGATGATCCAATTGAATGTATTGTTAAGATCATATATCCCAATTTTGAAATGCACAGTAGTGACGTTTCTTATTTGAATTCCAGGGAAAATTCTGCGCCAACCATTGATGAATGCGACAAGATCAATGATCACATGTTGAGACTGAGTCCAAGTGAGGTAAAGACACACTTAAGCTTCGATTTAACATCTTCTTCTAACTTAGATAGTGCACTCCTTCAAAAGTCCACTCTCGAGAATTTCTCAATACCATTAAATTCTCTGGTGTGCCAAGCCATGAGCTTGAGCTGAAAGTGGGTGCACATGTGATGCTAATGAGGAATACCGATCATTCATTTAGATTGTGTAATGGCACTCGTCTTATCGTCACTAAACTTGAAACCCATATTCTTGTGGCTCAGGTGATGTCTGGAACAAATGGAGGTAAAAAATTTCTTATTCTGAAGCTTAGGTTAACTCCATTTGACATAAAGCTGTTATTCACATTTTAGTATAACAGTTCCATTTGATGCTTAGTTACATGATGACCATGCTTAGTCAGGAACAATTTTTGGAGAGGGTTGATGTTTTCTTACATCGTCCGGTTTTCACCCATGAATAACTTCATGTCGCGGTCTCAAGAGTAACGTCCCCGTCTGGGTTGCAGTTTGTGATATGTGATGATGACGAAAAACCGGCCAAGAAGACTATAAATGTTGTTTATAAGGAAATATATAATAATTTGTAAATTTTTTAATCTTGATTTTCTTTTATTAGAAACAATATATACGTTGATCTATATTTATCACAACATTTCTATATATTCCCAAACAATTTATTGCTTCATAAGTGCATCCCATGCGACGCAAGGGTGAAAAGCTAGTTACGTAGTATAACAAAAGTACTTTAGATACGGTAACTATAAAGGTTATCAAATCTAGTCTTGTAGCTTGTGAACTATTACGGAGTATGTCACAATTTTAACATATTTTTCACATATCTTCAATTATTCAATATTGATGCCGTAAACGGTAAAAATTAACATTTTTTATATAAAACTACTATTCAAATCGGGGTTCTATCTTTAGCGTCAGTACGTTACTACTTTATTTAGAGTTTAGAATGCCAATTTCCAATAACTAAATTTTAATTGTCTACTTAAATTATTCATATTTACCACAAACGCATGCTTTTAATTTATTAAATATACATGTCTCAATTAATATATTAATTAGGTCTCTAACTGAAATTACAAACGCATACTTTAGCTAGGGCTGAGCAACCGCTTGAAATGGATTTCTTCTAAGTTTTTCCAACTTTTACTGATTTCGGAACAAAAATAGCTGGTATTTGTAATAAGGATATGTCTAAATTGCCAAAAAATCCGGTGGAACTAATTTTCTCGTTATTCGTTCATTTATAATTATTATGGGTATGAATGCATCTCTGGAATAATATTATAAGTATTACGTAGTACTTAATATAGTTATGTAAAATATTTGCTATCAGATTGATGAGTTGAAATATGTTACACTTCTAACATACTCCCTCCGTCCCGTTAGAAGGTTTCCACTTTCCCTTTTTGGACGTCCCGTTAGAAGGTTCTCATTTCTATTTTAGGAAACAATTAACAATCTTAAGTGACAAATTAGTCATTAAATATTAAAAATAATACATTTATAACATCATAGTCATCAATACTAACACAATATAATATATACCTATTAAAATTATTTCTCAAAATATATCTGAAGTACTTTATTTGATTATCACCTAAATAACCGTGTCATTTTGTTATGAGAATCTTCTAGCGGGACGGAGGTAGTATGAAATATGATAGAATATTATGTTACATGGCTGAAGTGAGAATGGGTCTGAGATCCGTGTTTCCTCCTCACCCGCTCATTTTTTGTGCTAGTATACAAATACTTATGGTCTAGAACTATTATTATGTCCTAATATAGATATTTGACTCTAGTATAATTATTCTAACATTTGATCCTTTACTTTTAAGATAAAAAATCTCTTGCTCTAACCTAGGGCGGTTAACGAATCGAACATTTATCGAATATTTGAGTTTGAGCTCAGTCGAGCTTTTGAACTCGGTTCGAGCTGAGTGTTAAACTCGAACATAGCAGTACTTAGCTTGGTCCGAGCTCGAGCCTATCGAACAACATAAAATTATAAATATAATTAATGTTTATGTCAAAATTTTAAATATGATTAATAACTCGGTTCGAGCTGAGTGTTAAACTCGAACATAGCAGTACTTAGCTTGGTCCGCCACTGCCGTTTGGTAGCATGAAAATCGGTTGATTTGGCTGATTCTGCTAAAATTTATGAAGTTCTGGCTGAAGTGGCTGATTCTGCTGATTTAAGAAAAAATTTATTTTAAAATATATCATATTAATAAAATAAAGAAAAAATTATATGTAAAAATAGCTAAAATGGTCATTTACAATAACTTCAGTCAATACAGCCAAAAAAGTAACTTCAACCTTACTTTTTGTGCTTATTACACAAAAATAAGTAATTGTAGATATTTACGTGCAGTGTTTCGTGAAAAGTTGACTGATGAGCCTGATAAGTCGAAAAACAGTTTTGACAAACGGCCTCTAAATAAAAAAGACACATAATTTTGACAATACATACTCCTTGCATACCAATTTAATTGAGCATCATTGACTTGAGACCATGAGTCGTTCTTCTTGCATATGTATCGTACCAACTTCTTGCATACCAATTTCACAGCACAATAATGGTCTTGACTTGCACTTTTTTTTTTTGGATGAAATGTAAATATATATTAACACCCAGAAAACTATACATCACATAAACTAGATCTCCTAACCCCCCTCCCCACACACACATAATGTGAGGGTGAAAGGAGTTTTTTTTTTGTTTGATCTACTCTATGCCAAAAAATCACCAAGTAGAGGTTCAAAAATACATCGGTGCTGCCAAAGCGCACACACAAATCATAAAATCAAAAACAGAATACAAAGGTGTTGCAAGATGCAAACACCCTAAAATCCAAGACCCTACTTAATGTCACAGTATCCACGATGCCCATGCCACAGTGACCAAAGCCGTCCAGGCCTCGGCATCCAATATATCCATGCCTCGGCATCCAAAAACACTCATGTAGCAGTCTGTCCAAACCGCGGCATCCATAATATCCATGCTACGGCCTTCAACTCAAAAGGTAATCAAGTCATGTGGGTATATATTGAAAAGTATTTTATATACCACATGCTTAATTTTTGCGATGACCTCATCTTCCTTGACGTCCCCTTCATCAAATCTGTTGGCATTCCTAGCGTGCCATAGGTAGTAAACCGCGGCGCAGAAGGCAATCCGGACAGCTTTCCCTTTGATCTTCGAGCCTTTATGGTCCTTTAAAATCCATTTGACCGAGCTGCTTAGAGTGGTCATCTCCCTTGTTAAGCCCAACCAATTCTTTATTTTTTCCCATACCCTACATGTGTAAGGACAAAGAAAAAATAGGTGTGGCATTGTTTCCAAGCCACTCTTGCAAAGGTCACACCGGTTAACCATATGCAAATAACCGAGTTTATCCTGTGTAGGTAACCGGTTACGCAAGGCAAGCCAAAAGTTAAATGAGAATTTGGGAGGAATATAAGACTTCCAAGCAAAACTCATCCAAGCTCGAACCGTCCCTTTAGTTCTCAATAATTCATAAATCTTTCCTGAGACTAGTTTCCCATTCACGGATCTAGCACTTAGACCCATTATGGTATCATTTAAATTGTTAAAACATCCCTTTATTTGGTCGCGGATGTGACTCAATTTCTTCATGAATATTGAGTCACGATTGTGTGGGATAAAATCCCACACACTCCTACCTTGAAGATAGACCCCATTGACCCACCTCACCCAAAGTGTATCCTTTTTCCTATGGACGTCCCAAAGTGTTCGAGAGAGAAGAGCATGGTTCCAAACCTTGGTATTATGGATGCCAAGACCCCCTTCCTCTTTTGGAAGACAAATGTCATCCCAAGCTACTTTGGAGAACTTCCCTCCCCATAAGAAAACTCTACATATAGAGACTATCCTATCCAAGATAGTTTGGGGGACCGGAAAGACTTGTAGCCAAAAAGATTGGACCCCTTGGATCACTGATCTAATCAACTCCAATTTCCCGGCATAGGATAAAGTCTTCGTATTCCAAGCTTTCAAGAAGTCCGAAATAGTAGTAATCAAAGGTGCATATTGGGCAACCGAAACCTTTAATGGAGCAAGTGGTATTCCAAGGTACCTTACCGGGAACGTCCCACGCCCAAAGTCCACAAGGGCCATAATCTCATCAAGATCTGTACCATTAACACCCCCCACAAAAATGTTAGATTTGTTATGGTTTACCCTTAGGCCTGATGCGTCCCCAAACTCCTTAAGGGCATTGACAAGTATTTCAATAGAATACGTGTCGCCCCGTGAGAAGAGTATAAGATCATCCGCATAGGCTAAATGGGTAATGCCTAGCTTAGCACATTGGGGGTGAAAATTGAAGTTCGGCCCTTTGGTTTTTAAATTAACCAATCGTGAAAAATATTCAAGACAAAGGACAAAAAGAAGCGGAGACATTGGATCTCCTTGGCGAATACCTCTTTTGCCCTTAAAATAACCATACAAACAACCATTCAAAGATACGGAAAATGAAGCCGTGGTTACGCACTCCATAATCCAACCAATAAATCTAGCAGGGAAGCCCAAACCCCTTAAAACCTCATCAAGAAACTCCCAAGAGATCGTATCGTATGCCTTTCGCAAATCCACCTTGATCATACATCTCGGTGAAATTCGCTTCCTCATGTATCCTCTAACAAGTTCTTGGGCAAGAAAAATGTTATCAAACATGAGGCGGCCATCAACAAAAGCACCTTGGGCTAGGTCAATCAAGCCGGGAAGGCAAGGAGAGAGTCTAGCCGCTAGGATTTTAGTAATAATTTTATACAAAACATTTGTACAAGAGATTGGTCTATAGTTCGAGACCTTCGGTGAGTGATTCGTTTTTGGGATAAGTGCAATAAGTGTGTGGTTAATTTGCTTAAGTAACTTACCCGAACGAAAGAACTCTTTGACGGCCTGGACTATGTCATTCCCAATAAAATCCCATTTAGACTTGAAAAACGCAGATGAATAACCATCTGGTCCCGGTGCCTTGTCATTGCCGATGTCAAATAGAGCATTTTTAATCTCGATTATCTCAACCGGGGCAAGAAGGCTGTCATGAACACATGGTTCAATCATAGGACCAGATCCCAAGACCGTGGGGTCTAGGGGGTGGCATTCGGCATTGGTACCAAACAAATCAACAAAAAAATTTACAAATTCACTCCCAACTTGTTCCAAAGAGGTGGTGAGGCTGCCATCCTCTAAAGTGATAGAGGATATGGCATTTCTCGTGGTCTTCTTTTTCACAATCGCATGAAAGTACCTAGTCCCTTTGTCCGCTTCTAGAATGTGAGTTGCCTTCGCCTTCTGTTGATAGAAAGTAGTTTCGGCCTCACTAAGGAACTTTGCCCTTTTCATAGCTTCCACCAACTGGTTTCGGGTATCCACATCCAACGGATTTTGGAGAGCTAGTTTGTGCAATCTTTTATAGTCCTCTTTCGCCCTCTTCGCTTTGCTTGAGATGTGGCCAAACTCTTTGGTATTTAGGTCTCTAAGTGGCCTTTTGAGCAACTTTAGGTTCCTTACCATAGAAAATTGCGCCGTGCCCTCAATGCTTTGGCTCCAATATTGCGCTACTAAATTATGAAGGTTGCGCTACTAAACTATCAATCAATCTTTAAAAAGAAACACTCCATATAGCTTCCAATATAGTTCTTACAGATGAAAATGTAAAGTTCGGGGGGATAAAAGTGAATAGTACGTGAAAGGTGGTGGGGATCCATTTTACAGCAGCTAAGCTAGCACACGATTTGGTGTGAGGCCTGCCAATAAACCTTACTAGGCTATTCAGGACTTCTGTCCCATGAAATATCACTTGCTGGTCATTCTCATAGTTACCCTCCCAGTAAAGAGTGTTTCTACTCCTCCATATACTCCATGCCATCATAGCAAAAGTACAGAGTTGTTCATTTGGTAAATTGGTGAAGACATCCACGAACAAATCGAAAAAACTTTCTCCCAGAGCATAGCCAACTCGAAGGTATTCTACATGCCTACTTTCTGCCAGCAAGTGACTATCCAGACTCACTAAAAAACATACCAATTGTTTTCCGGGCTTCAAAGACAGTTTATGCACATATTCAGGCAAGGAATACCTTTCTCCCTGAGATGACTCCTGTTCAGTACAGTCTTGACCGAGTCTCCACATCAATGTATGAATCTTTGGCGGTATTGATAGTGACCAAATCTTCCTCCATTCCCTATGCTTCTTACAAATACCAGCTATTTTTGTTCCGAAATCAGTAAAAGTTGGAAAAACTTAGAAGAAATCCATTTCAAGCGGTTGCTCAGCCCTAGCTAAAGTATGCGTTTGTAATTTCAGTTAGAGACCTAATTAATATATTAATTGAGACATGTATATTTAATAAATTAAAAGCATGCGTTTGTGGTAAATATGAATAATTTAAGTAGACAATTAAAATTTAGTTATTGGAAATTGGCATTCTAAACTCTAAATAAAGTAGTAACGTACTGACGCTAAAGATAGAACCCTGATTTGAATAGTAGTTTTATATAAAAAATGTTAATTTTTACCGTTTACGGCATCAATATTGAATAATTGAAGATATGTGAAAAATATGTTAAAATTGTGACATACTCCGTAATAGTTCACAAGCTACAAGACTAGATTTGATAACCTTTATAGTTACCGTATCTAAAGTACTTTTGTTATACTACGTAACTAGCTTTTCACCCTTGCGTCGCATGGGATGCACTTATGAAGCAATAAATTGTTTGGGAATAAATTGTTATACTGCAGTAGTGGCGGTCTTTTCTCTGGTGATAGCAGCAACGTTTCTTAGTTTCCATCCGTTCTATTTCCGGGGTGGAAATCAGTCCGGCGGCCTGGCTCCGGTCTTCCGGCGTTTGTTCTTTCTTTCCTCTCTCTTTTCCTCTCTTTCTATGGAGGCAGTAAATAATCGTGTTGTTCCGATTTCTTTTTGTTTTTGCTTTCTTTGTACGTCTGAGTATAGGGTGGATGTATTATGCATATATAGGAGTTCAGGAAGTTATGCTTTGATTTCAGCCGTATGGCTTTTTGATCAGTCAATTATTGTTTAAAGAAGATCGATACATTGCACCGGGGTTTTGATTAAAACTTATCTGATCATACCCATGTGAATTTGTATATGCCTAGCTAATCACAGTTTTGTACCTTTGGCCTCATCCGATCATGTCTATGTCCATGTACATTGATTTCCTTTGTATCCTTCTCCTATATTATTGCTATACATTATCACCTACTCATTTATTATATGCACCAGCACCACACTTATATTTGTATACTTCGTATTTTATTACTTACTCCGTATATGTAAATGGATAGGCGTAATCCTTGTGATGGTTTATTTTGAGCTTATCTACCGAGTATTATTATCAACTTAGAAAAGTCAACATTATTATTTTGTGTGGTATTTAGTACGTAATATATTTTTGTACACATATTAATCAATACTTTTGAACTAAAATTGCTAACATGCTTGTATTATTTATGTTATACGGATAGTTATCACTTATTACTTATAAAATGTCACTTTTGTTATTTAAGTCAAACTCTTATCTGAGCAATATAATTATTATTATAACATTTCTTTTTTTTTTTATTGTTGAAACATTTTTATTTGATTAAAAATGCCACCTATGTTGGAATTTCATCTGATTCACTTAATTATCATAATATGAATTTTGTAACATTTTATCTGACTAATAAAAATTATTTATTGTATTTAAATTTTTCGGGGTGTCACATTCTACCCTCCTTAAAAGATGCTTCGTCTCGAAGCATAAGCTAAGGAAATATCCACAATACAATTAGCACGTGTCACATGTTAGTTTTTTTTTTGAAGGAAAACGTGTTAGTTAAATTCTTTTTATTAAATTTAGGAGTGTCACATTATACCTCCCTTAAAAGAATGCTTCGTCCCCGAAGCATATATAATCCTGATGAAATTTTCTAATTAGGACCCTTTTACCGTATATTCCACAAAATGAAACACCAAGCGAATATGCCCATATCTCAAAGGTTTCATCTCACTGTTTCCAAGCCTTTTCTAGACAAGCAACATATTGGAATACACACGACTATTCCGGTCTATTTTAAACCATTATCAAATTCCAACAAAACTCAATACACATATTGGTGACTTGCACTTTTATTATGAAGGTTGAAGCATCACATGATTGGTGGATTTAGTTGTATATTGACATTTTTATACCGTGTTGTTTTCTTATTTTTACTAGCTTTCACATGCTATCTGCTATTATTAAAAGGGTAGCTCTTCCGTGCATCCATGTTGTGGATGTTTTGGTGCATTCAACACATGGCAAAATTTTATTTGATATTTATTCCAGCTCATCTTTTTATTGAAAAAATCCGTTTATTGGCAGCCGGCCAATTTTATTTGCAAAGTGAACCCTATACTAGTATACTACTGTATGCCTTTTTTCCCTGTGAACTCGGCCCCCCTATGGAACTTACGCCCTTTTTCATTGTCGGACTTCATTAGAGCAAAAATGGCAGATTGTACGCTTCCAGAATTGATGGGCGTGCTCAGGATACAAGTGCTCGTCAAATTTCGGTCAATGTGTTCTCTGAAAAGGCAAGTTTCCTTCTCTCTTCAACCGCGCGCTGCATGGGATGGTTTCGTATTCATCGTGCCTCTTCTCTCTCTTTGAATTCATCCAGATATCGTAGTGCGCTTCATCACAACACTGGTAATAAATTCATCCAGGTATTTTTTATTTTTCCCTTTCATTTCGTTCACAGCCTACCTTCACCGAATTGAATCCCCTTTTGTTATTCTTCAGTTTATTGGTACTTAAGGTTATTAGTGTCCTCACATAAGGGATTCCTTCACCAGATATGTATTACAATTGGGAACATAGGACGTTCGATAGTGAAAGGTAAGGAATTTTGTCCCTGTTTTATTTCCATTTCATATCCCCCTATTTCTATTTAATTTTGTGGAGATATGCAATGCTAAGTAGAGCAGAGATTGGGTTCTTTACTGATTTTGATTAAGAAAATATTTTCTGCCTACTTTCTGGTACAATATGCATTGATATCTTCATAAAACTGATCTCTCTACTAATAACTTAGTCGATGATATGCAGTATGTTTGAGTTCTACCTACTTTTTGGTTCTTAAACATCGATGTCTTCATGAAACCAATATCTCTACAGATAATTTAGTAGATGATATGCATTATGCTTGAGTTGTGAATTATTACTCTCCTGCTTACTTTGGATTTTTAAGAAACTAATCTAGTATTTCAGCCTTTTATTTAATAGATGCAGTGATATCATATTAGCCTTTTAAATTATATAGGATGTCATGACTATTTGGTTAAAGTGATTGGGCTGAAATGACATTTATTGTTAAATCTTCTCAAAGTAAAAGGCTAATATTGTTTGGTAAAATCAAGTTCAGCCAAATATTCAAGCCAAAATCTACTTTTTCCAATTATTATGCTTATTCTACTCATAAATAAAGTAGTTTTAATAGGCTACCAGATTGCGTTCCAATTACTATGAAAATAGTTTTAATATGCTACTTTTTCCAATTTTTCCAATTATTATGTTTGGTTAAAGTGATGTTTTAACCTTGTAAATTTAAGTTCTGTTGTATGAATGCAAGGAACCGAGATGGGGCAGAACTTCATTAATGAGAAGTGTGGCACTAATAATTGTGATGCCGAAGGGAAACTTACTTCTAAGGTTAGTAAGCATAGGGGTAATGGGTATGTAACAATTTGTGTTAAACTTGTTTCAGCCGCATCCTTGTGCTTTAGAAACAATGTCATTGTTGAAGCTGGAGTTGTTGAAGACCTGGTTAACCTGATCAAGGATAAATTGTTTATGAACCTTTGTCAGGATGCAAATGCTTTGGGATGAGATGTTTACTTCAATATGATTTTTAAATCTGGGCCTGCATTAGCTTCACATTTAGTTTGTGGCTTGCATTGTTCCGAGTGATGTTCAGGAACCATTGTAGTCAATAAAAATTACATCTTTACAACTGAGGGTCATCCTCTTCCCGTTTTAAACACTTGAGACTTTCTAAGGCTATTTACCAAGCAATCAAACTTCATTTGGCGTTTTGAAAAGAATGCCCACTATTCAGTACAAAGTATGTATGGATAAACTGGTGAAGATTGGTCATCTTAAGAAGCATAGGGAATGGAGGAAGATTTGGTCACTATCAATACCGCCAAAGATTCATACATTGATGTGGAGACTCGGTCAAGACTGTACTGAACAGGAGTCGTCTCAGGGAGAAAGGTATTCCTTGCCTGAATATGTGCATAAACTGTCTTGGAAGCCCGGAAAACAATTGGTATGTTTTTTAGTGAGTCTGGATAGTCACTTGCTGGCAGAAAGTAGGCATGTAGAATACCTTCGAGTTGGCTATGCTCTGGGAGAAAGTTTTTCGATTTGTTCGTGGATGCCTTCACCAATTTACCAAATGAACAACTCTGTACTTTTGCTATGATGGCATGGAGTATATGGAGGAGTAGAAACACTCTTTACTGGGAGGGTAACTATGAGAATGACCAGCAAGTGATATTTCATGGGACAGAAGTCCTGAGAGAAAAGTGTCAAAATGGTACTTAAACTTGTCATATATAGCATAAAGAGTACATCAACTAGCAATAGACTCCCCAGAGTACATAAACTTGACTTTTATGTGTTGGTTAAGTACGTCCGTCACAGAGACGTTTAAAAAAGATGACATGGCTAGAAATGTTGCTGAATTGTTTTACACATCACCCTGTAGTCTTCAATAAAACTAAAACCCTAAGGTTTTACCCGCCTCAACATTTTACGAAGGCATCGTATCTTAAAGATTAAAGAAACTGCATAAATGGGACAAAGGCTGGACGGTGATAGGAGGAGAAAAGCGAGAAACTCAGTGAAGCGATTCCATAATGGAGAATCATAAATCGCAAGAAAGGTACGTTTAGGGTTTGAGCTATCTCTACAATTCATGTTTATGGCCTCTGTGAATTTTATATGGTTTCATGGGGGTACTCGTTTTCCATATTACTGATAATATAGTTCAGATTATTAAAATAGCACCGAAACTGAGTTCTAGATTTCTATTATAATACGTTTTCAATGTTAACTTTATTACATAGTTTCATTAATCAAATATCTATTTTTTCAATAAGTTTTAATTAAACATGGCTGATTAAAATTAGTCTCGAGTAGTAGATTTCACTTGTTACTACTGTCTTCCATTTTCGATCTTTCATGTGATTTGAGTAATGTTGAATAGATTCAGCAAGTACCAAATACCCATTTTAAATACCCTTTGAGATTTTTTTTAATCGGCATAACTACAATTAGTTGATGATGGTGAGATAGTTGCTCTCACTGAACCAAGAAAACGGTATCACTAATGTTGCTAATAATAATATTAACTAAAATAGAGTACCAATAACAGAAAAGTATCACTAATGTTAGCCTTGTATCAGAATGTTTCTTCTGCCCTCCTCACCTCCAAACTAATAATGACAAGTATGTAGACTATTAAGAAATATGAAATTTCATCGAGGCAGAAGCCGGTCTACTATTTGAGGATGAGATTAACACTAAAAATGAAGACGATGAGGAGTTGCAGCAAGGTAGGAGACTGTTAAGGCAGTTAGTGACAAATGATAAAGGACTCGGAAGAAGAAAGGGTAACAAAGAAGTTAAGGAACACATCAATGAGAGTGATAAGGGGTTGTCTTCGGATGGAGACAGATATGAAACAGATTACTTTGGTTCAAGTGATGAAGGAAGTTACAAGACTTGTTCTGATCAAGAGGAAGACGAATATTTCAGAAGGAAAACAAGGTTTCCACCTTTTAGTCCATTAAAGGTGAATATGAATCAGGTAAATGTATATCAATGATGTGTATGTTTTATTTTTTAAAGTTATAAATGACATTTGTGTCTTATTCAATTTTTAGGAAAGCAACAATGCAAGTGAACCATCACAAGAACCAACAGATCCTTCAAACAGTTTATTGCAACCATATTTCAAGGATAATCAAGAAATGAATAATCCAGGTAATGACAGTGTGTTTCAATGGAGAGGCAACAATACGATCAGTGCAAGTCGCCTATTGTCACAGAGGTTAAAGTTTAGAAACCAACATGTTGCTGAAAGTGCTGGAGCTTCTAGGAAAAGGCATATGACAGAAATGGAAGCTTCTGAACAAGTGGACAGTGGTGAGCAAAGTGCGATAGCAAGAGACAGATTCAATGAACTATATGATTCAATGGAAAATCTTGGACCCTACATGTCCCAAGTTATTGACCCCACGCAAAAGTAGCTAAAAGTATTTAAAATACTACTTTTTTTGTAATTTACCACTTGTATTAGCAATTGGTTATTGAAGGTGCAAAACTGTATCCAACACCTTTTTTGTAAGCTACAAGTGACTCAAGTAGCAGCCTGTTTTGTTAGATACATATGCTATGTAGTACTTTTTTGTTTAGATACATTTTGAATGTTCTGTAACTCCTTTTTTGGAAGCAGGAAGTGATAATGTTATTGAATTTTCTTTTATTCTGGGATGAAGTGTTCTATTATTCTTTCATGTAGTGAACTTTGCATGTGAGATCATTTTAGTTACAGATGGGATGTTATTTTGTTCTTTTGTTCTTTTAACTAGTTTTTTTAAGTATGAGAGTGTACTTATCTTCAGTCCTCATTGGTGGCCTGTTATTGGATTTGCTACTATCCCTTACTCTCAGTGTTATTGGATTTGCACTACCACTGAACATTATTATAGGTGGCAAGCTCTTATTGGGTTTTGTGACTCAACTCCTGGAAGACTGTATAAGAGCTTTTGCAATTTGAGTCATAATGATGATTTCACATTTTAATATATGCTTTGTGAGTAAGTGCTTTTACAACCTCCTACTGGGTAAAAATATCTTTACAGACATGATTGGCTAAAAAGAAAAGGATTGGAACATTTTTCTTGCCACTGTTATATACAAGTCTCTTTCTTTTTTAGGATTTCAGAGTTGAATGTTGTTTTGTGCTGAATAAAGTTGATGTCTTGCCAGTCTTGGTGTTTGGGTAGAATTATATTGATGCTTTCTTGATTTCTGTTGTCAATGTTAATCCCTTTCTTATTGCGTTGCATGTCTTTTGTCACTTGTGATTTTCAAGCTCAATATTTGCTTGCTAGTTGCTAAATGCAGCCTGTCAACCTAATGTGAACACACAGTTCACAACAACGTAAGCATGCTTCTGTTAGTTTGTGTGTGTGCTAGCTTGATGTTATTATGTTGACATCACATGTCCTCACTAATCTTCAAGCCTGGTAGGTCATGATAAGGAATGTTGATTTATTTTTCTTACCTAAACAAACTAACATTAATAATAAAACCAGCAACTTCTCCAACAACAAAAAACCAACAACATTGCTTTTAGCAGAACACTCAATTAATTGATCTAAAAGTCAAATAACATAAGAATTCATTAATTCGAATTGCAAGTTACATCTCCAGAAACTCAGTGAACAATCAGCAAGTATACTCATCAACTCACACACTACTTACCTACTCAAACACATCATCAATCCAACTATTACAGAACACAACACCCAACATGTCTTGTTTTTTTTTCTCATTCCCTTTTGTCCATAAAGCTGAATTTGTAGGGTGTTTATCTTCCTCAATAGACCAGGTATACTAGCCTTGCTCCTTGGACACATCTCAGGATCAATTCATTCAAATGTGTTGCATCCACCATAAACCTAAAAATCAATAAACAATACACAGAATTATCACAAAATTAAACAAAAGAATAACATATATAATAAACCGGAAAATATGACAAATCAAAGAAAGATAAGGTCAATTCCAAGTTTCCAACCAAAGTAATATCTTTAAATACATACCTTCAACCTTGTAATTGTAACAAAATGTCTCCCAGGATTGTCATCTGTCCATGAAGTCAATATTTTCAAAGGATTTCCACAAGCACAATACCCATAAGACATGTTTCCTCTACAAACGATGTAAAATTAAGACCAAAGTTTAAGTCGTAGAAGAGAAAGATGAAATGAATAACAAGAAGAAGATAAAGTGAAGAAGAAAATAAAACAAAAACTATACCAGCAGCGTGGAAGAACAAAGAAAGCAAAGGAAGAAACGGGAGGAGATATGTAGCGTACGTAGAGGATGAGAGAAGACAACAAAAGTAGGAGAAGATGTAGTGAAGATACATAAAGAAATTAGGGTTGAATAGCATACGTATAGGAGTGATTTGCTGATCTGGATAGTAACAGTACCAAATAAACGGCTCTTTACTGCCATCTCAGCTGCTTTTAACGACATAGTTAAATATGTACTAAACCGACACATAAAAGTCAAGTTTATGTACTCTGGGGAGTCTATTGCTAGTTGATGTACTCTTTATGCTATATATGACAAGTTTAAGTACCATTTTGACACTTTTCTCGAAGTCCTGAATAGCCTAGTAAGGTTTATTGGCAGGCCTCACACCAAATCGTGTGCTAGCTTAGCTGCTGTAAAATGGATCCCCACCACCTTTCACGTACTATTCACTTTTATCCCCCCGAACTTTACATTTTCATCTGTAAGAACTATGTTGGAAGCTATATGGAGTGTTTCTTTTTAAAGATTGATTGATAGTTTTCACCATGTGCTGATTCAAATGTCATATGCCTTGTGATTCTTATTACTAGTATTATGGAGTCGCTGGAATCCTTGCAAAAACTTTTTGATTGATAAGATTTAAGATATCAATGCCTTATATTATTGCCATGGGCTTAGCTAATTTACATCCAAAGACCTTCACAACACAGACACACACACACATATTGGCTCTTTGCTGAGGGAATCTTACTGTTGTCTTCAAGCATCAAACCTATTTTGATCTCGAGTTCTTTTTTTATTTGCTTCATTTGTTTTTTAATTCCTCAAGTTTGATCATCTATTCATCTCTAATCAATTAATTATATAGAGCTACTTGTTCTTATATAACTTTGATTTGTTAATCCTAACGTGCCCTAAGATTGTAAATTGGTTTATTGGCTGGAATTAGATATTTTTTGAATGGTTAGATATTTTTCGCTGTTGTATGTGGCCGTATATTTCAAAATAGCGTTGGATTCATTTACCTAGAAATAGTTTACCAATAGTAGCTTGATTTATAAAGTACATTTGGAAGTTATTTATTAAATGCTGAATATCCCAACTATTCCAATTCATAATTGGGAGTTGGCAATTGGGAAATCTTTTGGTGCACTTCAGTTGGCAGGATATTATTGGTAAACTATTCCAACTCATATAATATGACATCTATCAAAAATATATCTCAAATATGTTTTAATCTGCAGAGCAAGTCCAATTTTTGCAGAGAAAGTCATTATCTAACCAAGTTTTCCGATTTTACTTATGTGAAAGGAATGGAAATAAACCACAGGTCCACAACTAGGGGCCAGGGGGTTTCTGGTTTTTCTTCTGCAAAAGCAAAGAGTCTAGGCAGAGAAATGAAAAGCCGGGCCTTCCAATTTGCTTTTAGTATCCAAACATGTTCTCTATCAAAGTTCAAACGTATAAAGGGTTGGTTTGCAACCACTTTTAAAAAAACATTTCTCAACTTTTGGCTTTAAAAAAACACTTCTTTTACCAAACACTACAACTTTTATTTTTCTCGGCTTTCGTGTCAAAAGTGTTTTTACTTTTTCTATCACACAAAAAAAACTTATTTTACCAAACACTATCAACTTTTATTTTTCAAAATCACTTTTTTCTCAAACACTATCAACTTTTATTTAGGGAGTGTTTGCAATTGCTTGTGCTTTTTAAAAGTGATTTTTTTAATAGATTATTGGAAAAGTGATTTGTAGTAAAAGTTGGTAATGTTTGGGAATAGAAGTGATTTTAATTAAAATGTAAAAGTTGGAGTATTTGATAAAAAAGTGATTATGATGGAATAATTTTTTCAAAAGTACAAAATCACCCTTTAAACTTTTGGCCATTGGGAGGGTATATGAATAAAGGGGGGGTTAAGGGATTTATTTGCCATTATTATTAGTCATAAAGTTGGAGGTAATTACAAGTTTACCTAGAAGCTATTAGAAGTTGGTATGCTCTAGTTTTTAGATTTTGACTTTAAAGCACTTTTTTTAAGCAAAAGTTAGGATTACCAAACACCTTTTTTGACTTTTTTTTATCTAAAAGATCCAAAGCTCTTTTTTTTAAGCAAAGGAAAACACTCCCTTAATCACTTCTCCCCATTTCATAAAAAAAACACTTTTTTAAAGTAGAAGCAGTTGCAAACAGACCCAAAATGATCCAGTAGCATTCAAAACTTAATGGTGCTTCACAAAAAAAACAAGGATGTTGAGGTTTATTCCTTCAACCCTTGGACCCAACACGTAAGCCCAAAGATTTCGAGTGGGGTGAGTGTATGAATGTCTAGCCCAACAACTATTAGATGAATCAGGAGACAACAGTGATAGCAGGCAATGTAAATAGGTATTATTAACTCCGTAATAACTCCCCTAAGTACAATCTACTCGCTAAACAAGGCACGTCGGCCGTTCGTCTTACAAGGCACTTAGAAATGCTGCAAGTAAGAATGCTGAAGCTAGTATGCTAAGAATAGAAAGTTGCCAACCCTTTTTAATGAAATAAATGCTTCTATTTATACCCGCCAATGGGCAGGTGGCTGTACTGACGTGGCAGCCTGTGGACCGCTGGTGTCCCAACTACCAAATCTTTAGCATTAAATGCACTTCCCGCCAGAATCTAGGTTTCCCGCCGGATCAGTGGGGACGTTCGTCCACCCCGGAAGTGAGTTGGATTGCTCCAAGTGACCCTTGAGGGATATCGGCTGTTCGTCGCCTGGCCTTAATAGATACTCACCATGTGCACTGGGTTTTCCCCGATGACCACAGGCTTGCTCCGGGGACGTTCGTCGCCATCCCCGCTGGCCCGTGGTTCTGCTCTTTGTCTCTGCACAGACGTTCGTCGGAATGAGCTGCTGGGCCTAGGCCTGTCAATGGGTCGGGTCCGGGCCGGAATGTAGTGTTCCAGACCCGGACCCGCTAAGTTAATAATGGACCCAGACCCGACCCGTTTACCCCGGCGGGTCTGAAAATTTGGACCCGGACCCAGACCCAACGGGTCTCGGAACCGGGTCGGGTAGACCTGCCAAGTATGATACCGCTATAAATTTTGTGAAAATAACAAGACCTCTATGTGAAATGTAAAGAAAAGTGTGCAAACTAAAAAGCAAAATATATCCTCACATTTTTTTTAAAAAAATCAAGGTTTATCATGTTATTACTTTTATCCAATAAAGTATTGCGTATAACTCAACAATCTCTGTCGCTTTTTTCTCGTACATAGAGCTCGTAGCATAAACTTCAAATTAAGTCACAAAAGATGTCTTGGACTATTGAGAGTATAAAAACATATTGTATTGAGTGTATGATAATGATATAATAATATTAATAATACACATTTATCACTATGAATAAACGGTCAAAATGGATATTAATTTAATACACACACTAATAGGTATGTATTAGTGTGTGTATTTTCAATTGAAGAATTACAACTAATAATTTTATGTATTATTATTATTATGTATGTGTGTGTGTGTGTATAGTTTTTAATTTTTTACTTGAAGTGTTATAATTAATTACTTTATGTATTAGAGTGTTTGTATACAAATAAGAAATTTTAAACGGGTCCGGGTCCTTAACGGGTCGGAATCATATGTACCGTACCCGACCCGTTTATTAAATATACTAACGGGTACGGATCCGGGTCCGGGTAAACGGAATAAAATATAGACCCATACCCGTTAAAAATAACCGGGTCCGGGTCGGGTCCGGGTCTAGACCCGACCCATTGACAGGCCTAGCTGGGCCTGAGTCCTCCAACACCAGACGTTCGTCCATCCTCAAGAGACATGGGCCTGCGGGCTGGCCTGGTTTCTAGCTGGACGTTCGTCTGGCAAAATGGGTTAGTGGGCCGGACCTCGGGGGGGGGGGGTTCATACTTCCTTATGTCCTGCGCATGCTCAGAACATCAGAAGTGGGGGACTTGTGTTGGGTTAAGGGCCCAAGCCGAGGTCCGGCCCACTAACCCATTTTGCCAGACGAACGTCCAGCTAGAAACCAGGCCAGCCCGCAGGCCCATGTCTCTTGAGGATGGACGAACGTCTGGTGTTGGAGGACTCAGGCCCAGCAGCTCATTCCGACGAACGTCTGTGCAGAGACAAAGAGCAGAACCACGGGCCAGCGGGGATGGCGACGAACGTCCCCGGAGCAAGCCTGTGGTCATCGGGGAAAACCCAGTGCACATGGTGAGTATCTATTAAGGCCAGGCGACGAACAGCCGATATCCCTCAAGGGTCACTTGGAGCAATCCAACTCACTTCCGGGGTGGACGAACGTCCCCACTGATCCGGCGGGAAACCTAGATTCTGGCGGGAAGTGCATTTAATGCTAAAGATTTGGTAGTTGGGACACCAGCGGTCCACAGGCTGCCACGTCAGTACAGCCACCTGCCCATTGGCGGGTATAAATAGAAGCATTTATTTCATTAAAAAGGGTTGGCAACTTTCTATTCTTAGCATACTAGCTTCAGCATTCTTACTTGCAGCATTTCTAAGTGCCTTGTAAGACGAACGGCCGACGTGCCTTGTTTAGCGAGTAGATTGTACTTAGGGGAGTTATTACGGAGTTAATAATACCTATTTACATTGCCTGCTATCACTGTTGTCTCCTGATTCATCTAATAGTTGTTGGGCTAGACATTCATACACTCACCCCACTCGAAATCTTTGGGCTTACGTGTTGGGTCCAAGGGTTGAAGGAATAAACCTCAACACTGGCGCCGTCTGTGGGAAACTGAGCAAAAAGTTTCCAGAAACTCTCCCAAGCAGCTACTAAGTCTACCTACAGCAAACACGATGTCAGGAAGCAACAATCAGCGTGATCTCTCCGAACGTCTGGAATCAAGCCGCCGGAATCGCGGCCAGAACTCGGAACTATCCGCAACAATATGGACCTCCGGGGGAAACGGGGGTATCACTGACCTCATTCCTCTGGAGGCCAGGCAGGATCCTCGCCTCATGCGGGAACTCGCAGACACCATGCGTCGCTTGGCAGACGAGAGGGAGGCCCAAAACCAGGTGTACTCTGCAAGTACCCAGCGAACGCCCCTCTCTCCCATACGTCGCATGCAGTCGTATGACGATACGACAGGATCCAGCGACCACCGGCCCTCAGTCCATGAGCGGCTAGGTGGGGGTTCAGGCTCCCGTGGAACGGGAGGGCGAACCAGAGTCAGCATCGCTGCATCCAGGGCTCACACACCATCAGTCCCCCGCCAAATCCCGCGGGGAGACGAGACCCCGAGGATCAACACCGTTGGACGACGTTTCCAACGGCGAGGTGCGCAGATCTTTAGGCGGCCGCACGGTGCTGTGGCCGCTCAGCAGGATGCCGTCCCCGAAGCCGCGCCCCCTGTGTCCCCCGGAAGGGCCGCACAGGATGCAAGGTTGGAGGCCATGGAAAGGCAGATAGCCGAGATGAATAGGCGGGCGGACGTTGGCTCGGCTACACCCTCTTTCTCTCTCACATCTCCCTTTACTCCACGGGTGATGAGCGTCGAGATTCCCCGGGACTGCAGGCCCCCGGGCAACTTGGTGTACAATGGGGCTGGCGATCCCAAGGCCCATCTGATAAGCTACCAAGGGAACCTGTCCATGCTGGGAGCATCAGACGAGGCCATCTGCAGATTGTTCTTCAGCACCCTCAGGGGGCCGGCGCAAGAATGGTTCGGCCAGCTGAGGCCAGGCACCATCGACTCATATGAACAGCTCTCCCAGCAGTTCATGGCGCAGTTTGCTGCCAGCACCACCCCCAGGAAGGACGTCACGGCTCTCGCCCACATCAAACAAGGGCGGGACGAACCGCTGGCTAGGTTCCTGGTAAGGTGGAGGGACGAGGTCCTGCAGGTCGACGATCTGGACGAACGTCTGGCCGCCAACATGTTCACCAGTGCGCTGGCCACAGGGGATCTATACCGGGACCTAAGGAGGAATCCCGGCACCAGCTACACCGAGGTTCTTGCTCGGGCCCAGAAGTATGCCTCCATTGAGGAGGAGATCAGGCAGCGGGACGGAATTCCCGCGGCCCAGCCACGGAAGATGGCAGACAGACTCGGACCCGGACCAGGAACCAACCCCTCCCCCCCAAACAAAAAGAAGAAGGTGGACGGGGCAATGGTCCCTTGGAAGGCTCCGTTCGGAGACAGTCAGACGCGGCCGGACGACCGCTATGTTCCCTTGGCCTATCCAGTGAGCCAAATCTTTGAGGCCATTAAGGACAAGGGCCTCCTAACGGAACCCCAGGATATGAGTAAGCATATGGGGCACGACCAATCGGCCTACTGTGAATACCATCAGAGGACCGGCCACCTGACGGATAATTGCAGCCAATTAAAGAAAGCGATCGACGAGCTGATCCGTCAGGGGTACCTGGGCGAGTTCACCCAGCTGCTGAACAAAAACAGCCAGCAGAAGCCGAACTCAAGGCACAAGACATGGCGCCGCGACGATCGGCGCGAGGCAGAACCTCAGGACGTGGATTATCGGAGTGCAGATAAACGTCCGGAGGGGTCCCTCGGCCCGAAGGGCAAGAAGAAGAAATTGGAGATCAAGGTGATCTTCGGGGGCGCTGAGACAGGGGATACACCCGCCGAGCGGAAAAAATTTGAGAGGTCACTCTATGTGGGTTCCGTATCAGCACCCCCCACCAAGCGCAATAGAATCGAGGCAATTACCTTCGGCCCCGCTGACCTGCCAATGTCACCGGCGCCGCACAGAGACGAGCTGGTGATCAGCATGGACGTGAACGATGCTATCGTTCGTCGCGTCCTTGTTGATACCGGGAGCAGTGTGAACGTCCTCTACTGGGAGGCTTTCGAAGGAATGAGGCTTCGGAAGGACATGCTGCACCCCCTACGCACCCCGCTGTCCGGCTTCACCGGGGATTGCATTGACGCTGAGGGCACCATCATTTTGCCGGTAGAGGTCGGCGATGGCCCCCACACTGCCCGAATCAGCATGACGTTCGTCGTGGTCCGCCTAAAATGCGCCCACAACGCCATTTTGGGCCGACCCGGCTTGGAAGACTTGGGGGCCATATGCTCCGTACGGCACTCATGCATCAAATTCCCCACCGACACTGGAGTGGGAGTGGCACGTACAGACCCGCATATGGCCAGGGCCTGCTACACGAAGGCGATGGAGAAGCTCAACGAGCGGGAGGCTCGGGTCAACAGCATCTCCGAGAAGGCCAAACAGGCCGACTTGGACGCTCATCTGGAACCAGCAACTCTGCTGGAGGAAATCGAGCTCGACGACCCGACGGACAGGAAGGTGTCCATCGGTGCAGATCTAGAGCCGGAGATCAGGGCAGGGGTCATAGCTGTCCTCCGGAGGTTCCGAGTCTTGTTCGCCAGAGGACCGGAGGACATGCCGGGCATCGACCCCAACCTCATATGCCACAGACTCGCCGTGCGGCCGGACGCCAAGCCTGTACAGCAAAAGAAAAGATACATGGCGGCCGACCGACGCGACTTCATCAGGATGGAGACGGCAACTCTCCTCAGCATTAAACACATCCGGCCGGTCATCCACGTGGAGTGGCTGGCCAACGTGGTACTAGCCCCGAAGGGCGACACGTGGCGGATGTGCGTCGATTACTCGGACCTAAACAAAGCTTGTCCGATGGATCCCTACCCCGTTCCAAGGATCGACTTGCTGGTAGATGAAACGGCAGGCTGCGAGCTGCTTAGCTTCATGGACGCTTTCAGGGGCTACCATCAGGTGTTCATGCACCCCGATGATGCCGAGAAAACGGCATTCGTTACGGCGGACGGCGTGTATTGCTACATTGTCATGCCGTTCGGCCTGAGGAACGCCATGGCTACTTTTCAGAGGATGATTGGGATGTTGTTCAAAGACGTACTTGGAAAGTCAATGGAAGCTTACGTGGATGACATCCTGATAAAAAGCAAGAGAAAGGAGGACCATGTCCAGGACATGGAAAAGGTCTTCGGCATCATGGAAAGGGCCAGCATGAGGCTCAATCCGAAGAAATGTGCCTTCGCCGTCCGGGGCGGCAAGTTCCTCGGCTACATGATGAGCGAGCGGGGGATCGAGCCTAACCCGGAGAAAGTGAAGGCAATTGTGGACATGGAGGCCCCGAAGAACCTAAAGGATGTACAGCGACTCACCGGGCGTCTGGCGGCCCTGAGCAGATTCTTGTCCAAACTAGCTGATAAGGCGATCCCCTTTTTCCAGATCATGAAGAAGGCCAATCCCTTCGAGTGGACCCCGGAGTGTCAGGCCGCCTTCGAAGATTTCAAGATGTATCTCTCCTCCCCGCTCGTCCTCACCAAGGCGGATCCCGGGGAGAGATTGTACATGTACTTGGCAGTAGCCGATCTGGCCGTAAGTGCCGTACTGCTGAAGGAATCGGAAGGCGTTCAGCGACCGATATACTTTGTAAGTAAGGCGCTGAACGGTCCCGAGACGAGGTACACACTGATGGAAAAGACGATCCTCGCCTTGATTGCATCCATCAAGCGCCTGGCACCGTATTTCCAAGCACACCCGGTGACCGTCTACACAACGCAGCCCCTCGCCACAGTCCTCAGGAACCCAATGGCAAGCGGGAGGATAACTAAGTGGTCCCTGATGATCGGCCAGTATGACGTGGACTTCAAACCAAGGCCGACGATCAAGAGACAAGCACTGGCAGACTTCATTGCAGAATGCACCGCGCGCACCGAGGACGAAACCCATGACAGCAACGACTTCGATAATTGGTGGGAGATGTACACCGATGGGGCCTCGAGTGCGCGGGGTTGTGGCGGGGGAGCGGTGATCACTTCCCCCGAGGGTTTCAAGGCCTATTACTCTATGAAATTCGAGTTCAAGGTCACCAACAACGAGGCTGAATACGAGGCGCTGATCGCAGGACTAAAATGCGCGAAAGCCCTCGGAGCAGCTCGTCTGAAGGTGAGAATGGACAGCCAGCTGGTGGTAACCCAGATGAACGGCACGGCAGGAACCAGGGAAGAAAGAATGAAGGTCTACAGAGAGCTGGCGGAGGAGCAGACCGCGCAATTTGAACAGGTGGTGCTTGAGCAGGTATCGCGGGTGGAGAATGCAGAGGCGGACATACTGTCAAAACTAAGCAACCCCCCAACCGATGACCCGGCGTCAAGCATCCCCCGACACATCAGAGGCTTCGTTAGGCAGGAGGTGTTCCCAGTACCGGCGACGGACGTCATCCAGGTGGAGGTTATCTCCGTTGCTGAACCTAACTGGGCAAAGGAGATAGCAGATTATCTCAGAGATGGAACACTCCCTGAGCCCGAAGGTGATGGCAGTACGGGAAGAGCCGCGTGGATAAAGAGGCGTGCCCCTAACTTTGAACTTATTGACGGGCAGCTCTACAAGAAGACGTTCGGCGGGCCCTACCTCAGATGCCTTCCGCCGAGCCTAGCGGCGGCAGTAATCGAGGAAATACATGAAGGGATCTGCTCCAGCCACCAGGGCCCCCGGACCTTGGCCAGGAAAATCATCCTGCAAGGCTACTACTGGCCGACCATACAGCAAGATTGCTTCAACCACACTCGGAAGTGCGCAGTATGCCAGCAGTATGCACCTGTCCCCGGCCGCCCAGCTAGTTTCTACACCCCGATGACCATCGCGCTACCTTTTGCTAGGTGGGGGATAGACCTGCTGGGTCCTCTGCCAACGGCTGCTGGTGGAAGGAAGTTCGTCATCGTGGCGATTGATTATTTCACTAAGTGGGTCGAGGCCGAACCATTGGCCTCCATCACTGAGTTCCAGTGCCAGAAGTTCGTCTGGCAGAACATCATTTGCCGCTTCGGAATCCCAGAGCAGATCATCACTGACAACGGCCGGCAGTTCGTCGGCAAAGGCTTTGAGGCATACTTGGCGAAGTGGGGCATCAGGCACTCTAAGGCCTCGGTGGCCTACCCACAGGCCAACGGCCAAGTGGAGAACATGAACCGGACCATCATGGACGGGATCAAGAAGAAGTTGGAAGACTACACCTCCACCTGGCCGGAGCAGCTGAATTATGTCTTGTGGACGTACAGGACGACGCCAAGAACGGCGACTGGGGAAACCCCTTTTGCCTTGGCTTACGGATTCCAAGCTAAGGTACCGACGGAGGTACTGGTGCATACCCATCGCACCAAGCACTTCCAGCCGGAGGACAACGAGATCAACCTACGAGCAGAGCTCCACTTTATCGAGGAACGGAGGGGCCTAGCGGCTCGTCGCATGGAAGAATATCACAGGGCCACCCAAAGATACTTCAACAAGGCCGTGAAATTCCGCGAAATAGAAGCCGGGGACCTCGTGCTCAGGAAAAGAGAGAAGAGCAAGCCGCTCGAAGGCGGCAAAATGGTGAAGAACTGGGAAGGACCTTACCGGGTCATCAGAAGATATAACCAGGGGACGTTCCTCCTCCACACCACGGAGGGGAACCATGCCGGGATGTGGAACGTAGAGCACTTGAGGAAGTTCTATCAATAGTTAGGGGCTGTTGTCCTTGTATTATTCCCACTACCATGTAAAATAGCCGGACGTCGTCAATAATAAGGCCCCTGTTTTTTCTGAAATCCTGTTCTCACCAACGACCGATAAAGAAGGGAATCTCGATGTAGATAAACCTGTTCCTCCTTGCGATGTCGGCGGACACCGGACGTCTCCTCGAAGTAGGGACGCCGGTGGGACCAGGGACCAAGGACGAACGAAGCACCAGGGAATCTCGATGTAGATAAACCTGTTCCTCCTTGCGATGTCGGCGGACACCGGACGTCTCCTCGAAGTAGGGACGCCGGTGGGACCAGGGACCAAGGACGAACGAAGCACCAGGGAATCTCGATGTAGATAAACCTGTTCCTCCTTGCGATGTCGGCGGACACCGGACGTCTCCTCGAAGTAGGGACGCCGGTGGGACCAGGGACCAAGGACGAACGAAGCACCAGGGAATCTCGATGTAGATAAACCTGTTCCTCCTTGCGAGGTCGGCGGACACCGGACGTCTCCTCGAAGTAGGGACGCCGGTGGGACCAGGGACCAAGGACGAACGGAGCACCAGGGAATCTCGATGTAGATAAACCTGTTCCTCCTTGCGATGTCGGCGGACACCGGACGTCTCCTCGAAGTAGGGACGCCGGTGGGACCAGGGACCAAGGACGAACGAAGCACCAGGGAATCTCGATGTAGATAAACCTGTTCCTCCTTGCGATGTCGGCGGACACCGGACGTCTCCTCGAAGTAGGGACGCCGGTGGGACCAGGGACCAAGAACGAACGAAGCACCAGGGAATCTCGATGTAGATAAACCTGTTCCTCCTTGCGATGTCGGCGGACACCGGACGTCTCCTCGAAGCAGGGACGCCGGTGGGACCAGGGACTAAGGACGAACGAAGAGTATGATTGCCTCCCTCAAAAAAAAAAAAAAAAAAAAAAAAAAAAAAAAAAAAAGATGGGGAGAAGAGGAGGGTAGCTCCTATGAAGAAGGGAATCTTGTCCGGGTGTGCCAGATCTTCTCCAACCGCCGAAGACGAACGCCTCTCGATGTAGAGGTTAGTAGAGACGCGGAGGGGGCTAGACGAACCAAGGGAGCCTGCCAAGATAAACCTGTTTATCCCACAAATGACCATGGATCGATGGACGTGGGATAACAAAGTCGGGGACCCGTGAGGGTAGACCTGTTCGTCCCTGCGAGTTCTTTGGGTACCTAGCGTCCTCGTCGAAGCAAGAGACGTCGGTAAGGCTAAAGGACCACGGACGAACGAAAAAAGGGGGGGAATCTCGAGGGAGATAAACCTGTTCCTCCTTGTGATGTCGGCGGACACCGAACGTCTCCTCGAAGTGGGGACGCCGGTGGGACCAGGGACCAAGGACGAACGAAGACTAAAAGACTCCGAAAAAAAAAAAAAAAAAAAAAAAAAAAAGCCAGACGAGCATGGAGCAAAGAATGATTTTTATTCTTCGGCACTATCGGCCGGGAAATCACAAGATAGTGAAAATAATGGAAAAGTTGTGCAAGTACAAGATCATGAACGGGAAATCACTTTTGATCATAGAGGAATTGGCGCGACAGGGGGGAGCTTTCCATCAGCCGCACACCGAACCTCAGACGGTCCTTCGCCGGAATTTTCCCCAGAGCATGAGAGAACACGTCGCCAAAAGCCCCGGCGCAGAAGTCCTTGGCCGACTCCATAAACTCGCCGGTATTCCGGTAACCGGAGGTATTGATGCACCATTCCGGGGTGGCATCTTTTGGGGCCGGAAGTACCGGCATGAGCTTGAAGCCGGCCTTCTCCAGGCAGGCCAATTGGGCGCCGGTTTCAGCCCGGAGGGACTGAAGCTCCTCCCTAGCCGAAGCAGCCTCTTCCTCTGCCCGACGGGCGGCCTCCCGAGCCTTCAGTATGGCGGCTTCGGCCTTGATCTTTGCCTCCTGCAGGGCGGCATCCCTGGCAGCTTCGGCCTGCAGCACCAACAGCCCTGACTGAAAGAAAAAACGGGATAAACAGAGTTTAGACGGCGAAGCGACGAGCGTCAAGGGGACAAGATGGGTCGAATCGCAACAATACCTGGATGGCCGCAGCAAGAGCAGCGCTGGTCGCCTCGGAAGACGACCGGGGGGGCAGTTCGAGGCCGGCTTTAGCCCCAAGCTCCCTCCAAAGCTCCTCAGCCGGCCGGCTCAGGGATAGACCGCTAACATCCTCAATGATGGGGCCGGGGGAAACACAGTCTCGCCCCCTCTTCGTTTTCTTCTCCGGGGCCTTCTCGCTCCCCTTCTTGGGAACCGCTTTTGTGGCAACGACCGGCGGGGGGAGAGCAGTTTCAGCAGGATGAGTCAGGGCCCCCTCGTTCAGCAGGGTGGCAATCAGGTGCTGCTCACCGTCTGCAGTCCGACGGGCGGCGTCGGAGGCCGATGATCCGGCTCCATGGGCGGCTGCCTCTCTGGCCGCCTTGGCCGCAGCCATCTTCGCCTTCCTGTTCCTCAGGCACTCAGCATTGTCCATTTGTTCGGCGGAAAGGGGGAGACCTGCAAGAGAGAAATACAAGAATATGAAAAGACGAATGGGGATAGGGAGGAACACCCACCTCAGAGGACAGGACCGCCCGTGCCCCGAGACGAGCGTCCAAGGGAGGAAGAAATCCAGGAACACGGGCGGTACCTATGCCTGCTTCAGAGAGTGCCTCGACGGTCAGGTATTCCCCTATAGGGCGAACGCCGCCTTCCAGGACTTTCTTCACTTCCACTTCCAGCCCGGCCGACAGCGCCGGCGACTCAATCTTCGGAGGGTAGCCGTTCCACCGGATTGGGAGGGGAGGACCGTCATATCTAAGAAAAAAGAGCCTATTTTTCCAATCATGGATGGAGGAAGGATAGTGCTCAAATAGCTTCCTCTTCGGACGAGCGGCCACACTCAGGTAACCGTCGGAATTCTGCGGGGTGACCCGGTAGAAGTAGTGGAACAGATCCAGCGATATGACGGCTTTTGCGGACGAACAGCGCACGAGGAATGCGGAGATAAATCTATAAGAGTTGGGCATGAACTGCGCCGGAACCACCTGGTAGCAGTTGAAGAACTCCACGTAAAAGGGATGGAGAGGAAACCGCAGACCGGCCTCCACAGAATCCACATGCAGGATGATCATCCCCGGCCGTCGCCGCATGGCATGTTCGGCCCCGCTATGGCTAAAGACGAACGGATGGGGAAAAAAGGAAGCAATCTTGTTCATAGCGACGCTGGAGAGGGACTGCCTGTGCTCTAAGACACTCTTAATCTTGCAAATGTGCCTCTGCACATCCATGGGAATACCTAAATCGTGCACCTCCAGGTCGGAGCCAGATTGGGCCTCGTCTGCAGAATCATAACCGGCGGGACGCTCGTTCAGGGGGACGGCGTCAATCACATCTACGGCCCCGTCAGCACCCCCGTCCCCGGCGTCGCTCCCACTACTTTGCGACACATTATCCGGCTCGCCATCAGCCCGGATGGTCCCCACCGTCGTGGCTGAACCAGAGGTCCCGGAAATGCTGGCCTTCCCGGGGGAGCGAGCACTCACATCGGCCGAAGAGGAGCCCGAGGAGGAACCCGACGAACCGGAATCAGAGCTTGACGAAATCTCCATCGAGGTCATTTCGGCTAGGAATCAGAACAAGAAAAGGAGCAGAGGGGGGAAATTACCTTACAGAGGGGTTAGCCGGATTCAGAAGAAGACTTGAAGAGCTGCGGAAAATCGGGAGCAAGAGAGCAGAAATTGGGAACCCTAATTCAGAGGGAAAACCCGGTATTTAAAGGAGGAAACACCGATGGCGAAGCCAACAAGGGGCCGACACGTGGCAAGGAGCGTACCCCGGCCACGCGCTGTGCGTGGGATGGGATCGTAATGATGACACCTCCTCGGGAAAATGCACCGCCGCAACATCAGCCGTCATCTCGTTTCCTGAACCGGCGACAGCTGTCAAGCACCATGACCACGAGCGTACGCTTCCACCAGATGCAATAAACATAAGTATCAAGATACGGACGTCTACTTCGGGGGGGGGTTCATACTTCCTTATGTCCTGCGCATGCTCAGAACATCAGAAGTGGGGGACTTGTGTTGGGTTAAGGGCCCAAGCCGAGGTCCGGCCCACTAACCCATTTTGCCAGACGAACGTCCAGCTAGAAACCAGGCCAGCCCGCAGGCCCATGTCTCTTGAGGATGGACGAACGTCTGGTGTTGGAGGACTCAGGCCCAGCAGCTCATTCCGACGAACGTCTGTGCAGAGACAAAGAGCAGAACCACGGGCCAGCGGGGATGGCGACGAACGTCCCCGGAGCAAGCCTGTGGTCATCGGGGAAAACCCAGTGCACATGGTGAGTATCTATTAAGGCCAGGCGACGAACAGCCGATATCCCTCAAGGGTCACTTGGAGCAATCCAACTCACTTCCGGGGTGGACGAACGTCCCCACTGATCCGGCGGGAAACCTAGATTCTGGCGGGAAGTGCATTTAATGCTAAAGATTTGGTAGTTGGGACACCAGCGGTCCACAGGCTGCCACGTCAGTACAGCCACCTGCCCATTGGCGGGTATAAATAGAAGCATTTATTTCATTAAAAAGGGTTGGCAACTTTCTATTCTTAGCATACTAGCTTCAGCATTCTTACTTGCAGCATTTCTAAGTGCCTTGTAAGACGAACGGCCGACGTGCCTTGTTTAGCGAGTAGATTGTACTTAGGGGAGTTATTACGGAGTTAATAATACCTATTTACATTGCCTGCTATCACTGTTGTCTCCTGATTCATCTAATAGTTGTTGGGCTAGACATTCATACACTCACCCCACTCGAAATCTTTGGGCTTACGTGTTGGGTCCAAGGGTTGAAGGAATAAACCTCAACAAAGGAAAATCGCACAAAAAAACAAGGAAGTTATCTTCCCAACAATGAGTAAGTAGCATTCACACTTCAAACAAACAAATTAATGAATCTTAAAAAACACTCAACAGGCGGAAAATAGATATTAAAGGACATTCTTGAAGTGGTAATCAACAGATCTCCAAACTGTGATACGATGATAAATGAGATACAGTATACAAAGAGCATTTGTCCCATTTATGTTTTCTAAACATATAATTGTCTCATTCTTCTTTTTTCGTTCGTCCCACTAAATTTGTCACATACCATAGTTAGTAATATTTATGTGGTTCTAATTCATTGTTAGTTATTCTTACTTTATTAATTCATTGTTAATCACATAACTCTACTTTCTTAAAACCGCACGACTCTCCTTCGTCCCAATAATAGGGGGACAGAGGTAGTAAGTCGTATAAGACCAAAATTTAGGATAAATAAATGCAAAAAAGCTCAAGTTAATTAACAAAGGTTCAAATCCAATTCCGATCATTATGTTTCTTTCAACCAGAATGAAACAAACTACTTATAAAGTCTTAATTAAACAAGTTCAAATCATAGGCTAAAGTTTAACAAGTTTCTTTCTATTTGACTCAAGCTCCATCCACCTCTTTAAAGCTTTTTGAACAACGCGTTCCTCAATTTATTACTCCATATGATAATAAAAAACTGGATCAATGACCATACACATCCTCGTGTCAGGTGTGACCTATGAATAACAAATGAAGTTAGTAACCAACATATCTTGGCCAAATATTATGTGTTGTAATTTCACACATTAAAAATTTATAAAAATAATACACTAAAATCACTTCACGTACAGAAACATAACTATAATTGTTGGTCCAAGTTCATTCTGACATCCATTTAGCAACCCAAACAACTCAAATGTTCCTAAGAAAATTCTAAAACTATATGTAAAACATAAAAGTTTTATTCAATATCTTACGAACCATTCACTTGTCGGCCAAGTCCTTTAGGTTCAACCAGAACATAATCAGATATTAATGGCCTTTTATCAATGGATGAATCATAAAATGAAGAGTTCGTCACATTTTTTTCTAAAAACAATGCATGCCACAGAACTCATATGTTAAGTACAATTGATACAAATTTTATCTATAGAATTTTAACATAATTAATTATATACCAGTTTTTAATCCCGCCTTATAATGCTCACTCTAGACGGAGATGGAAGCGAGCTGCGAGTACAACACATTGAGTGTTTTATAGTTCATATCAAATACAAAGAGTATTCAATGAATATGGTCATCAATAATCAGAATAAATACTTGTAATGGAAAACAAAAATAGTTACAGGTTTGGAAATAAAGAGAGTACCTTTTAAGTTGGTCATACCTTCATGTATGGACTTATTCACAAAAGCAAATCGGAAGACCCAGTCTTTCGTTTCTCTGACTGGTTTCTTTGCTTTCACATAAGAAAAATCAAAAACTCTGGCTGTGGTTTATTTCTTTTCACAGAGGCAAAATCGCAGAACTTGGTTGGATAAGGATTTACTCTGCAAATTAAAACATATTTGGGACATATTTCCGGTATATACAATAGTATATGAATTGGAATTGTTTACCAATGATATCCTGCCAACTAAAATGAACCAAAAGGGTTCCCAACTGACAATTGCCAGGTATGAGTAGGAATATATGGAATATTTAGTATTTAATAATTACTTCCAAATGTGCTTTATAAAACAAGCTACTACTAATAAACTATTTCCAACTAAATGAATCCATCTGCTAAGCTAGACATGACATATAGGTACACAATGTTTTTAAAATTCAGAGAGTACCAAAAAAGTATAAAACAAGAAGTCCTTGTTAATAACAAAGAACCATCTTATTGAATCTTAAAACTTCATAACTTAAGAAGCACAATTCAACATAAGACATCACTGATTCACAATGAAGGTTGAGAACAATATATTTCAAAATATGAATATGATATTTTATCTGGTTTCACAGCAGGAAAGGGGAGCAAATCTTTTTGTTTCACTTTAATATACAATCAGTATTTCATATTACTTTATATACAAATCTGATAAATGATTTACATATATTATTTATTTAGAGTCTTATTGTCACTAATTTTTCTCTTAGTGTAGTAGTTTAGAAATTAAAATTCAAAATGGAGCCACATTTGACTTTTATTGTTTACTATTTAGCATCGACTTTCCTCATACAAATTAGGGTTAACAAATTCAAATTCCAGCCAATAAACCGATTTACAGTCTTAGAGCAAATTAGGGTTAGCAAATTAAAGTTATAAATAAGAAAAACTACTTCTCTATATAGTGAATTGATTAAAGATGATCAAACGTGAAAGAGTTTATTGAAGGAGAAAGAGAAAAAATTATACTCCCTCCGTCCCAATATAAAAGACACACTTTCCTTTTCGGTCCGTCCCAATATAAAAGGCACATTTCTCTTTTTGACAAACAAAACAGTGCAAAACAGTGCCAAACAGTGTCCAAACAATGTCTAAACAGTGTCAAACAGTGTTCAAACAGTGTTCACCCATAAAAACTCCCCAAACGCAAATGTGCCTTTTATATTGGGACGGAGGGAGTATTAAACAACAAGACGAATGCCGCCATTCAAGCTCAATTCCTTGCTATACGTTGGTAGTTCTTCTGATGGGGCTGGGTACGCTTTCTTTGGGGCACTGCACTTCTCTGGGACGTCGTCTCCGGGAGAGAACGGTGAATGAAAGTAAATCAACTGGAATATTGTGAATTCTGGCATGGAGAAAGGACGAATCATGAAATTATTGATTGCTATTGATTGCTCTGTTTTCTTCTCCAGTGCTTTGAAATGAAAAAACGAGGAGGACTCCTAAGCAATTTACTAATGGAAGTGGTCGTTTTTTAATTATATTCCATTTTCAAAACCATATCTGACTTGGAAAAAAATATCAATAAAATTTTGACATCTGGCAAATGCACCGAAACATTCAGCAAAGTAAACGCACCATAAATTTTTCCAAATTATAGTAGTGTAAAAGTGTACCTTAGACATTCTACAAACCAATGAGTAATTATGTTATCAATGACCACCATTATCTTCGTAACACCCGCAATTGGAAAGTTTGTGTGGGTTAGAAGTTATGTGATTATTCTTCTAGAGGATTTTAATGGTTAATTGAGAAGTTTGTACGGAGTATGAGTCAAGTAATAATAAGATCCGCAATTTCATGTGAGACTGGTAGTATGGAGCGTTATAAGGGCCTCGGATTTGAGCTCGGATTCAAGATCTAACAACTCCAATGAGAGGTTATTTGTAAAAATATAATCTCTACAAAGATCAAAGACTCACTCACTATCTATTAGTTAACTATTCGACCAGTGCCGAATCCCTCACAGATGGGTATCATCCTTTCATATGGACATCCTTTTACAGATGGATATCTTTTACAATAAAAAAATTTATTGAGTAAAAGAATAAAGTTAGATTTGAAAATAATATTCAGCTTACTTTGATGACTTTTCCAAAAGTGAAAAATTGTTCAAATTTTGATTACTTCAGCCTATTTCCAGACATCTCAACGTACACATCAAATACAAATATAACAAATTGGTATTAATTTCAAATTGGTATTTGAAAATTTTAACTGACTTAAGTACTTATTTTCAAATTGTTCAAAGGTTGTACACAGAGACATGGACCCTGTCCAACCGGCCCGGGAAATTGGTTCCGGTTCCGGGCCTAGGCCCGTCCCGAGGGGGTAAGGGAGAGCGGTTCTGGTACACCAAAAAGACAAACTGGTCCGGCCGGTTCGGGCCTTTTTTTTTATTTATTTATTGGGTTTGGGCTGGGTTTAGGTGGGCTGGGTAATTCTGAGGGGTTTGGGGGGTGGGGGTAGGGGTTGAAATAAATAAGAAAAAAATGGAACCGGTAGCCTCTTGGGCCGGTCCCGGGCCTTACCCAAAACCATCCAGACCCGGCCGGGCCTAGGCCTGAACCAGAATCGGACCAGGCCCGGTCCACCACTATGTACACATCACATAAGAGCCTATATTCAGTTAATATTTTACTGAAAATATTAATAAGTACTTATTTTCTTTTTTTTGAGTTGAATAAGTACGTATTTTCAAACAAACGAGTCATTAGACGTCACATATAAATTTTCTTGTCAAGGATCGATACGTATTATAATAAGAAGTGCATAAACTAAGTTGATTTGATTAAGGGATAATTTGAGTTTGCACTCCATATTATTGTTCAAATTGGACTTAGCACCCCGTTTTTAATAGACTTTGTTTTTGCACCCGAACTACATATGAAAATACAATAATGCCCTTGTACAGGAATATGTTCAAGGTTAACATAATTGTTAATGGAGAGATATTTTTGTCTTTTCACATGGGGTAAAAAGACAAACATAAACTTCGGATGTATTGAGGTTTTGTCCCGTAGATCCGGAAGCCCAACATAAACTTCGGATATTAAGGACGATGGATTCGGTATAAACATAAATAAAATATATAAAAGTGTATGAACTAGCTATTTTTACGTGGAAACCCGGAAAGGGAGAAAACCACGAGACTTTTTAGGCTGACGTCCAAGCCCGCTCTTTCTCATTACTATCCTCTCCTCACCAAATTACATAGTACAATACTTGAACTCCATTAATGGAGATTGATGCTAGCTACAAGAGAGCAAGAAAAAGGCAATCAAGAGGAGGGAGAGCCAAAAAGAGGATCCCCTACAAATGGGATCCCTCCTCCCTATTTATAGGAAATAGGGGAGGGTTTCTGATGGGCCAACGGGCCTAACGGGCTGAGAAGGCTCTAATGGGCCGAAGCAGGCCTAACTGGGGTTTCTATTTTGATTGTTGGTGACCAGTACTGGCTTCGAAGCTCCTGTTCGGGATCTGAAGCCTTCGAGTATTGGTGTTCAGTACGGAATATGGGTCGAACGGGTTCCAGGCCTAGGAGCCGGGTTGTGATGATGCTGATGATACCCAGGTCGCTCGGGAAAGATATGGTTGCCAAGTTTGCACCCTTCGGGCGTTCGTTTCCTGGTGCTGCTAGGATGGGCGGTGATTCTACCACCCTGAATTGTTTTGGTCCAACGCCCTCGTGGTGCAACCAGTTCTTCTCACACAGGGACGGATACAGGATTCTGAGTTAAGGGGGGCGAAATTTTTCGTTAGTGTAGGGGGTGAATTTTTTTTTGTTAGTGTAGCGGTGTGAATTTTTTTTCCCTAGTATAGCGGGGCGAAATTTTTTCGCTACTGTAGGGCTATGCGGCTATTTTTATTCAAAAAATGATATTAATACATGCACATCCTGAAAGACATTTCAATCTATTACATTCTAAGTTTAGACGATGACAAAGACATCAACCAATACATTTTTAATAACTTCTACATTGTTTAACCTCATGAATCGGTTATTGAATTGTAATTTTTGTCCACCAAGGAGGATGTTCGTGAGTCATGACTCATGAGCAGTTTTCTTAATATTACAATAGTAGTATACTAATATGTATGAGATTGTTATTTTTAGAATAATATGCACCACATACACACACATATATGGTGCATATTATATTTTAATATTTTTTATTAATTCTATAATAATTTAGAGTTTATTATCCATGCAATAAATTATTTTTAGAAAGCAAGAAGTAAATGAATTATGTAATCTAATGTCTATAATTATTTATATTTTGGATTCATTTCACGTGATCTAAAAATTGTGTAATTAGTGTGTCTGGTATTTAATATTGTTTGATATATGTTTTACGAAATTCAGTACTTGTTATCTAATAAAGATAATTAAACATTACAAAACTAGGAATTCTTATATAATAAGTATCCTAAATCTTAAATAACGAGTTACTCTATTGTTTATTTGTTTAAATTATGTAAATTATTTTAGATGTTTCTTCTTTTAAATCTCCAATTAAGTATTAATTGGAAATATTAATTATGAAAATTAAAAGCTAAGGGGGGCGAATCTAATTAAATTATGAAAGTTTTATGAAAATATTACATACTTCGTATATATGGTAAAAAAATTGAATGTCCAAGGGGGCGGTCGCCCTCGCGCCCCCCTAAAGGAGTGTTTGGGGTTGCTTAAAAAAAGCACTTTTCAGCTTTTGGCTTAAAAAAAAGTTGAAAAGAGTGTTTTCAAATGACAGCTTCTGCTTAAATTAATTAATCACTTAAAAGCTAAAAGCTAGAAGCAAGTAGAAGGGTGCTTTAAACTGCTTCTCACTTTTTCTATTACACAAAAAGTATTTATTTTACCAAAGACTACCAACTTTTACTTTTTCAGAATCACTTTTTTCTCAAACACTACCAACTTTTACTATTAATCAATTTTCCCAAAATCACTTTAAAAAATCACTTTTTTAAAGTTGAAGCAATTGCAAACACTCCCATCCATCCTTGTTCTCACAGGTGCTCCCTTGCGTTCGGGTCGAGCCTGGATGTGGAGCACGTTTGACCGAAAACCCCTGTTCAGGCCTTGCTACGTTGGGACTTGGGGTGATTATTTCTTGTTGTGTGCGGCCTGTCATAGCCTGGTCGGCCATTCTGTGCTCAGGATCCTGCCGGAGATAGTAACCGGCGGCATCTTGGGGCTTCCCCGAGTGTTGTTCGTCTATTGGTCGTTCAGGGAATTCTCGTTCGGGAAGCCAACGCTTATTTTTTGGATAACCATGAATCTTCAAATCAGCCAGCTGGCCTATTGTCAGGCTTCCCATGTGACAGTAGATAGCTAGTCTAGTGGATAGCTAATCCTCGTATGTCAATCAGTCTGATCAAACTTGGGTCTCAAAACAAGGATGTAAACATTAAAACCTGTGAATCTTTTGGTCGTGGTGGTGAAACCCACATACTGCTTTATTCATAGGGTGGGAACGTTGCTACAGCCAAGGCTCTGGATATATCATATCTGAAATTTCAATTCCCACCCTTTCTTCCCCCGGAAATCAATCCATCTTCGTATCAGTACCGAGAACACATAAATCTTTTAGAATTGTTTCCCACAGACGGCGTCAATGTTGAGGTTTTGTCCCGTAGATCCGGAAGCCCAACAAAAACTTCGGATATTAAGGATGATGGATTCGGTATAAACATAAATAAAATATATAAAAATGTATGAACTAGCTATTTTTACGTGAAAACCCAGAAAAGGAGAAAATCACGGGACTTTTTAGGCTAACGTCCAAGCCCGCTCTTTCTCATTACTATCCTCACCAAATTACATAGTACAATACTTGAACTCCATTATTGGAGATTGATGCTAGCTACAAGAGAGCAAGAAAAAAGCAGTCAAGAGAAGGGAGAGCCAAAAAGAAGATCCCCACAAATGGGAGCCCTCCTCCCTATTTATAGGAAATAGGGGAGGGTTTCTGATGGGCCAACAGGTCGAGAAGGCTCTAATGGGCCGAAGCAGGCCGAACTGGGTCTCGTCAATTGGCTCCGTATCGGGGTGATGCTTTGGGCCCCTGAACAGTAGTGGGCCGGGATAATATACCCAAGAGGATGCAAAGTCCAATTTGAATAATAATACGGGTGCAAACTCAAATTATACATTTGATTAATATTCTTACATCTTAAAAATAGAACCGTCACACCATTCTATTCTTAACTTTTAAAATAAAAAGCCCATTTGCTGGTCAGGACTCGGGATAGCAATCACTGCCTGGCGCTAAATGGCGCCAAATGAAATGTGCTTCTTTTTAAATGCTACCTTGTCTTTTAACTTTCAACCCTGTATTCATTTATTTTAACCCAAATTTTGTTTAGAACTACCTTTAAGTTTTAACATGCCATATTACATTTGTACTTAGTAGTTAGTACACCGTTTTGAAATCTAGTTTATCACTTAAACCTCCGTATCATAAGACTTGGTTATATGAGGGAATAAAGTAAAATGTTTCACTAAACCAGTAAACCATCTGCACTTTTTTGTTATGAAAAAACAGTTAGTCCATGTTATTTTCGATGCGTTTTTCACTATGGGTCATCCGAAAACAATTTCTATGGGCTTCAGTACAAGGGTAAGGCCACGTACATCCGACGCCCCTTACCCCACCATTGGTGTGAGACTGTGAGCCTTTGTAACAATGGGGTAATGATGATGATGAATGATGGTCAAGTTTGAAAAATACTTTCATTGAAGTATAAACGTTACAAGTCCCACATGAATATAATAACAAAAATCATTGTCTAGACTTTTAACATTGATAAAAAATCAAATGAGCCAAATTTTATGAGGGGGGAGTAATATTTATCACACTTATCATTTGTAATTTCCAAGATACAAATTACAAGTTGTTAGCTAACTGGTAGCTACTGCCTACTAGCTAGCTTCTCCCTGAGTTGCTTTAGAAACGTTTGCTTAAAAACTGTTACTCCGTATTCATTATTTCATCAACTTTTGCCTAACCAATACACTCAAAATACTTTTATTTGCCAAAACTAACTTCTACTTTTAAAATATCTCTTAGAAGCACGCAAAGAAGCAGACACTCCCTGTCATCATGACCGTACAACTAAATGGTTATTAACTTGGTTGCTTTGTTGGCATCAATACATGATCAAGGTTAGTACTTGGTATTCTTGACAGTTTGACACTGAAACTATGCACAACACCTTAAAAGTGGGCACAAAGGGTCTATGTTCTCCTATAGCACACGAGCCCCTATGTCTATCAAGGACTTCCTGGACAGGTTTATGATTGAATTGGCAATAACTCTAGCACTGGACTTCATATAACCGCCTGAACATATTAGCACGAGAAATATCGGTCAAGTCCATATGGATAACAACATGGGAAAGATAACCAAAGGACAGTGAAAATCTAAAAGATACAAGAGATACTACGGAACATAATCATAAACCTGATGTAAGCATCAAAAGAGGGATATTTCTCCCGCGAGAAAATCTGAATATTCTTTCATCCCTCGCGGCTATTCCTTCCGGACTAATCTGCATTGAAAATAAGCATGGCCAAATTGTTTTTATTAATATATTTAGCATATGAAAACTCACATATCTGATGGGTACCATTCTCTAGCCTGGCCTGCTTGCCCAATCATATCTGGTCTGATCTTATTAAAATAAGGCCTAAATTAAAATTAATTGACAAACATATGACTTTTAACATGCAGTGACGGTCGTGACTATATTGATGCTCAGCTTTACACTACATTACTACAAGTGATCATATTGGTTTTTTGTAGGCCATATAATCATGCATGCCCATGGGTTTTAGTTTAATCGAATTAGTGGAAAAATCACAAATATGAGAAGTAATAACTATTTAAGCGAACAAAATAAGGTGAAGAGAGCACTTCCGTCTTTGAGAAGATTACCTTCAATCTTCCAAGAGGATCGCCTTCCAATATATCAGTGCCAGCATTGTACACAATTAACTCGGGGTTAAATCTATGCTGAGCAACCTGCAGATTCATTATGATGATCATAAACTATGACCAACATTCTCTCCATGACGATTTTCTTTATTACAAAAAACTATCAGCAGCCTTTCATTTTTCTGAAAGAACCAAATGCAATACAAACCTCAAGTGCTTCATCTAATTTACTCAAGTAGGCTTCGGTCTCAGTCCCACTCTGTCAAAATTCACTTGAGAAAAGTTAAAAAGTCCAAATTCAAGAGAAAACACAGTCATCACTTCATCTTCAATGATGGGACATTAACTCTAACCTGAACTTCAACCTTCTGATCAATGTATCTCCTGGCTCCAAGATCCTTAAAGAACATGTCACAAATCATAAAGATGAATGTGCTACTTGAGGCACTAATAAAATATTGAGGGTGACAAGATAAAAGAGATGTAAAGCAGGAGAAATAATTCAATGGTGGTATGGGGATGCAAGCTCTATGTCTGACAATGTTTAGGTTCACATTACTGCGCACCCTACTATTTTCCCCCCAAAGTCAATCATATATTCCTATCAGTTTCCTGTGTTGTGATTTCTCTTACTACTACTTATAAATTAAGGGTATGTTTGGATTTCAGAAACTCAAAGGGAACGGAAAATGTTAAAGGAAAATAGAATGTTATGGGATACGTAGAACACTAGTACTATTTTTATATGTTTGATTCTACCTTGGAGGTGATAATTAAATATGACCACTTTTAATGTTCTGTAATAAATACTTAGATGTCATAGCTTTAAATGATATCAATAAATTTGAGTAAAAAAAAATGACATCAATAAATAAAATGATCTTTAACAAATATGTAAAATAAATTTATCAAGTGAAACTCTATATACGACCCTCCCTCCCCCCCATCCCCCCCCCCCCAAAAAAAATCCATTTTCCTCTCTATTTTATTCCCTACCACCAAAGCATGAGAAATCTTAAGTGAAAGTATGAGGAGGGAACTCACCATTGGATAAATGCCAGGGTTATACATGTCAAGAATATAGACCCTTCCTGCCAGTATTAACGCAAAGTTCAATTAATAAGAAAAAAGCCACACAAAGCCCAAGGTTCTAAGAATAAGGGCAAGAATCACACCGTCGTTTGCAAAATCAATTTCATGACCATTTCCTTGATGAGCATCCAGATCAATAATCATCACTCTTAAAGAGTAGAAAAAAACTGATGAATCCTAATGCAAAATCAACATATAGCTGAAAAGTTTATATTGGGACATTGTTGTCATCAATACCTTGATATATCTAAAGAGACAAAGGCAAACTGAATGCATATAGTGATGTCTGCATAAGCACAAAAACCACCCCCCTTCTGTGCAGAGCAATGATGAAACCCACCACCCACATTGATTGCCCATCCACGTTCTTTTGCAAGCTTAGCAGACAAAACAGTTCCTCCGACCTATTCAAAACTGCTTAGCTAGTGATTTGAGACATAGTTTGTAAAGAATTGGAAGGACTACGACACTTTATTTCACCTGCTTGCGGAAAGGCTGAAGGACTTTCTTTTGCACAAGCCAATTAGGTAGAAGTGCAACCGGTGGAACCTATAAAGTTGTACCACGATTTAAAAGTTTATTGCTTGACAGAGGTTCTTTTGGTTCCAGATTTAGTCCATGGAAGTGTTACACAAGAAACATATTGGGTTCTTTCAAAACCTCACCTCAACAATCATAGACACATTTAAGCTGCTTTTTAAACTAGCCAAGTATGACTCTGAATGTACCTGCCACCAAACCACAGTTTCTTTGACATACAAATAAAATTTTTAGCACATGAACGATGCATTACATTCAAGCACGGTTCACACCATCATCATCATTACCCCAGTGCCGCAAAGGCTCCCACCTACAGTGGGGTAAGGGGGGGTCGGATGTACGCAGTCTTACCCCTGTACTTAAGGGTTACATTCAAGAGACAAATGAACAATGTTTACTTAGTTTCATCATTAGGTCAGCTCAAGATCCAACTAGGCTCACCTACTATGAAGAATAATACCACATTTTTGGCAATAAAAGAGGGTAACAGTCATAGAGAACCCTGGTCTAAATATGATTGAAATTTGGAATTTTGGGCAATTGGACTACTTGACCAAGATCCAGCTGATCATAAAGCCTACATGATCACATCCATTATGAGCCTATGAAATTATATATCCTCCCTCAGCAGTCAGCACCTACAATGAAACTTTTAAATCCAGTATTTGTGATCCTTTATAAATAGTGTTCCTACCAAACAACTATTAGGTCTGCAGATCTATGTTTCCAGGATCACATGTCCCCTCCTCTTCCCTAATACACTCACTATAGATCAAACTATGCCTATAAAGTTCAGGAATAGGTCTGCATTAAATTTTTTGATGGGCTCGTGATAGTATAAGCAAAAATGGACACACCAATACAAAGGAGGAGAATCAAATAAAAAGCTAAAATGACCCTAAAAGTTCAAATTTTCAACATTATGTTTTCACAGATTAAGAAGCATCAATGCAATAAAAGTAACAACTACCACTAGGAGATCATCTTTGGTGGCTTCCAGAGGTTCAACTATTTGCTTCTTCTCCAGGACTTTATCTTCAGTTAGAAACTTGCATATGCGACCCCATTTAGAAGAATCAAATGGGTGCCTGACAAACAAAAAGGAAGTTAACTACATAGGTACACATGGATCACTTAACAGTCACAATCTAAGGATATAAAAAAAAAACAGAAAACAATATTTAACATAAACACAGTATATGTGCATGGGTATATAGGAATACTTCCTATCGACAGGTAATTCTATTGGGACTGTTAAGGAATACTCCCTCTTGTCCCTTTTTCTTGAATTTCACTTACAGAGGATATAAGGAATGCAAATGGTGAGGTTGAAATTTGTGTAAAAAGAAGAAAAGCATTTTCAGAAAATGGCATACCTTTTAAAAGCGGTGCAATAAGGAAAGTTGGGAAAATAAAATAGGGGCTTACGGGGTTAAACAAACTGTGGGGATGGGGGCTTAAACAGGGTCCTTACAGCTTTTCTAGGCCAAGAAAGGCAATGTCGTATGAAGACGAGTAGATAACTGGAGCCTGATTCAACATATTACAGGTCATATATGTACATACATATTTGTTTCTCCGAATTCAAGTAAGAGGGGAATGTTACCTTAGACAGAGGCACGTCGAAATAGAGCTTGCTCGAGAGGATTCTATCTCGACGGACGGATTCGACGTCTTCTTCTTCTTTTTTGGATGTCTCAATAGCAGAAGAAGGGCTGCCGGACGATGAAGACATCGGCGGCCTTCGGCTAGAGGAGTAGAAAACCGAGCAGCTGTGGATTACGTAACTGCTGTTGATAGGCAGAAAGTCACCAAATTGAGGAAAGCATATTAATCAACAAGGAAAAGCTTTCTGGCTTTCTGCTAGAAAGAAAGAAAGAAAGAAAGAAAGAAAGAAAAGGATATGATACTTTGATTTCAGACCGAAACGATTGAGGGAAGAGCAAAGTTTGCTGGCAATCGGCGGGGAGATTGTGGCCGTAGTGACGCGGAATGGATGATGGATCTGAACTTGGTTCAGGAGATATGTGTTGAGCAGCCTTGACTCGGCGACTGTGGAAACTGGAACGAACTGGACGATGATACCGGGCTGTCCATAAAGCAAACAGAGAGTGCCAGAGCTAATTCGTCAGCGGTTTAACCTGTCTGAACCGAACCAGAGTGATCCCCAGTCCTCCAGTTCCAATTTCCAACTTCCAAGTACAAGCATGATCAAAAAAAAAAAAACTTCCAAGTACAAGCTGTGTACGCGCCCATTTCTGAACACCCATTTTTTGATCCCCAGTTCCAATCTCCCAAATTAGAGCATCTCCTGGGTAGTGGATTGGAGTAAAGTCCATCCACGTGGTATAGGAGAGAGATAGAGATAGAATGATTATTTTAATATAATATAGACAAAATGGTGTGTATGAAAAATGAAAAGGAAAACAGAGATAGGAGTAAATTGTAGGCAATGTCTATGACAATGTCTACAAATAGACTTTACACGGGAATCGAGGAACAAAAGTGGATGATAAGTGGGCTAAAAGTGATATAAAAAAATGAAAAACAAAGTAAATGTGAAGTTATGTAGGTCCTACACATAAAATTTGTGAGATAAAAAATAGGACCCACGTGTAAGAGAGTAGACATCCCCTTGGAGATGCTCTTTCAGATTTCACTTCCGATTTTGATCACTCATTTTTTGGCCTATTTAATACCGACTAGTGACTACAAGGGTCTTCTTTGGTCCTTTCTAGTACTATGTACAAGTTAAGGTCTTGTTTACTTAAGACTTACGGAGTAATGGACTATAGAATTTGTGGCTTGGGATTTACTTATGACTTAATCTAAAATCCTTCGTATGACTTATTCGCTTAGTCCATTTATGACTTATTCGTTCAGTACAATTTGCAGAGTCCTTATGGTACAAACATATTAGCTGTGAAAGAGTCTCTTGTTTAACCTCTCTTTATCGACATTTCATCGCTTCCTCTGGTAGATGCTCTGTATGTCATTAGCCGCCATAGCTGTAAGGGATCTGACGACCTTCATCGGCAACACCAAATGCCAACCTTCGCCAGCCGAAGCTAATCTGCAAAGAAATCTATCATCCTCCACACCTCAGCATTTCTTCTCATTCTATATGGGTATTATTTTATTTTTGGGTTCTTCATTTTGCAGTCTCTCCTTAAACATCTGAGGTTGTATGTTTAATGCGGAGTAGTTTTTTATTAATGCCTTATATAGGAATATAGGATACGCTGATCAATTGTTTCTTGATTTATATGTATGTTGATTATGTTCAATTATGAATTATATACTCTTAACCATAGCCCTAGTTCCAAAGTTCATACACACGGTCAAACTTATGTTGTTATCTAGCTTGAAACATATGGTACTCGTATCTGATTGCCCGTATTTAGAGATAATATGTCATTTTTTAGGGAGAGATAATATGTCATTGAGTTGTGGTTAGCTACTAGTATGCCACTGAGCAATGCATATAAATCTTGTTGTGGACTGCCTTCTCATACTAGCAGTTTACAAATTTCAATTTGAAATGACAAGATAGAATTAGTAGAGCACCTTCAGCGTTATTTGAAATTATGGCATTGGTATTTCATATATGTTTTAATAATTAGCCAATTATTTTTATTAATGGTACCACACACACATACACACACACACTTTCTTACGCTAAAGTTCATATCTGTGTACATATATTGAGATACATGAGATCCGAGAGAGTTCATTGAAATGCTCTTTTTAGTTTTTACTAACAATTATTGTTTAGATTAATTTAAAAAAACATACATAAGACTTACTTCAGAGCCTTGCTGTTATGTCATTGCTTTTGCTCCCCTATAAATGATGATAGACAAGCAACTGTCATTTACTTAAAAACTTTACCAACCTGGAAGGTTTCTGAACAACATGACCTCAGATTCAGAAGCAGATTCGATTCCAGATCTTCAAGAACATGTAGTTTGTATGATTGATTTTCAGAGCATATTCTGGTTTGCTATTGTCCTAGAAAAATAGGACACATTAAGCATAAAAAAGAATCATTCTAAAAGATTACCTATTTTTGGTTTGTTTTATTTTTGAAACTATATGTTCTCTCTGCAATTCTCTAGTTTGTTAAAAAATTGAATGCTCCTATCCAGATAGTACGGTTGCAGGTTGAGTTTTCTAATTCACTGGAACAGAAGAGAGCAGCAGTACTCAGGTTAGTTTTCAAGTCTACATTTTTATGTAGTACGTATGTACTAACTCGTTTTCAAGTGTTGCTTATATAGCTTATAGTTTTCGTTTAATATCTTAGGGTTACCAGAGCATCTAAAGGACGAGGCATTGTCGAGTGTTTAAATATTTGCAGTTCGCGATGCATTGACCATATATATTCTTGGTAATTTATTGTAGATTCTATACTTGAGATAGTGTATTTACTTCAAGTTGGTATTATGTATTGTATTCTTTTTGTACAAACCTTGGTGATGTGTACAACTGAATCTTTGTAAATTACTTTCAGTTTGTATTGATGAGATATCAAGATTTGAAAAAGAGAGTTACTTATTGTATAAACAAGATTTAATTTGTTGCATAATACTTCGTACTACATATCAATTTTTCCACATCTGGGTAGTATCAGGAAACAAAAATAACATCTGATTTACTAAAAAAAAGGTGTTGCTCTTTCATTTGAGTGTTCACGGCCACAACAAATACCTCATCCTACTTTTTGTTGCTCTTTCATTTGTTGCTCTTTCACGACCACAACAAATATTACCGCATCAAATAGCTAAAATTCTATTAGTGGATAATGACGATAATCAACAATGAAGCAAAAGAGGAAGATGAAGATATTGAAGAAGTACATTGAACACAATGGGGTATGCAGAGTCAATCATATATGGTGAATTTGTGGGTTGAAATTTCTGATAGAATAGTAGAGATGTTTAAATTTGAAATGTTCTTGTAAAACTCTTGACTTTTTTTTATCTTGTAATGTCACTCTTTTATTTAAGTAATTCATAGTATTATTATTTTTAGACAAGTGAAATTATCTTTCCGAAAAAGGAAAGTAAATAGAATATATATATATATATATATATATATATATATATATATATTCAACACTTGTTCCAGACATGAGGGTTATTTGGTCATTTGACAGCATTCATACTTCTCATTCAGCACACTTCATAAACAGTTTGTTATCTCAACGTCACTTAATCCATACATACAGCTTAATGCAGACAGACGTCTTAATTCATTCAGCACTTAATGAAGAAAAAAAGTAAACAGCCCCTAAGGATGTTTTCTTTTGGACTGTTTTCAGTCCCAGACCAGACCAGACCAGACTTAAACAGACCAGACCAGACCAGACCAGACTTAAACAGACCAGACCAGACCAGACCAGACTTAAACAGACCAGACCAGACCAGACTTCCGTAGTTATAAAATACACAGAGACCAGACGTTTACCAGACCAGACCAGACCAGTTCAGACCAGACCAGACCAGACCAGACTTAAACAGACCAGACCAGACCAGACCAGACCAGACTTAAACAGACCAGACCAGACCAGTCCAGCAAATTTCAGTCCAAAAGAAAACATCCTAAGTCCTATTACTATGTAATAAGTCTCAATCGTGGTCCTCTTCTTTTAAAAGTCTCGATTTTGGGACACAACTATTATATTTCAGACAATTTTAGTCATCCGGTCAATTACATTAGCCGGCCAAAACCTATCGGTCAAGTTGTTTATTTTTTCCTAGTCATTGCATTTACTTATTTTAAGGGGTATTTTCGTCTTCAAGTAAGTAATAAGTCTGAACTCTTGTGCTCCCAAAAATTGAATCATTCATTCTTACACATCTTTTTCTTCAGAAGAAGGAACAAATATATGAAGGTGAGATTTGAAAATTAACTCCAAAAAATGGCAGACTCTCCTCCTTTAAGAGATGTGACTATCTCTCATAGAAATAGAATGTACTCGAACAAAAAACCCCTAAGTTTTTTTTCTTTCTAAATATATGGTTACACTTGTAGAATCAGATTGTGGAGATGATGAAGAGAGCGATTGTAGCTATTCTCATTCTTACCTAGAGAAATTCTCTCAAACAGTGATGTGGAGGAAATTAATCAGGATAATATTGAGTTTGAACAAAATGTGGACTTTAGTGTTGAATATGTTGGTCCTTTGTGAGTGGGCCTCAGAGATATTTGTATGGCTCTTTGAAGTTGTTCATCCTCTTCATCATCAGACAAAAGCATCTTCCTCCTTTTGGTTAAAGGTTGAGTCTGAGCTGCATGCTCAGAACTTGATAAGTCTTCTGGAATAGGTTGTTTAATTTTCCAAGTAGCATGGTTTCTTAGGTTGGTAGACCTTGTTGATATTTTTGAGAGAGACGCATTCAGCTAGATGCCTAGATCAGTTGATCTCATTCATAGGAGTACTTGTTTTTATCATCCTTGAGGGCTTTGTTGGTGTGTCTTGGAAAATAAAGAAAATTAATCAATTAAAATTAATTAATAAAATAGCTAAAGAAAAACAGAAAAAGATGGAGCGGAATTTAGTCAAAGCTCGTGCTACGCACGATGTCCTTAAATGTATTCGTTGCCTCCCAAGATGATAGGAGTGTTGCAACGATCGTTTCCCGGGATACGATGACTACGAACAATTGTTTGAGGACTCAACAAATTGTTCCAGCGAACGGAAACCAAGCATGAACACTAAGGAAATTTTCGGAAGCTCGAGGTGTGTTTTAGCTAAAAACCGTTTGTGCTAACTGTGCTGTGAGATATCTTGTTGCAAAGCACCTGCCAACTATATATAAGGATGGATTTGTGAAGTGTTAACTGAGCTTAAATGTCCACCACGTTGGGCATTAATATGCCGAAAACTGTCCATTTAAAGCGCGCGTTAAATGAGAAGAACGTTGGGCATTAACTGCTGTAACGTGCCTGACGACTCCTAGTCAGAGCAATTCTGTTGCGAAGCAGAGGTCTTCTGGTCTGAGCAATTCTGCTGAGGAAGAAGAGGTCTTCTAGTCTGAGTAGTTCTGGTTCTGGGAAAAAATAAAATGTTACAGGAAGAAACAAAAATTAAATCATATTTTTGGATGACATCCGTGTTCGCAGGTCGCCCGCGCACGCAAGTCGCATTTTTTCTTCTCCGTTTTCAGTATTTAATTTGGACCCCCCTGCGCGCAAAGAGAGCCTTTCCACTTAGGAATCTTAACTCCTTCAAAGAGAGTTTCCTTTATAAGGGATTCAAAATCCCTTTGGTTTTCCGGTGTGGGATAAATCGCACTAGAAACTCATCTTTTTCCCCAGTTTTTCCATTTCAACGAGTGAACTTCGAGAATCAATTTTCCATTCACCTTTTATCCATTTTGAGTGTACCATATATCGAATTGTAGCCCTTAACAAGGACAATCCGAAACCACTTTGACCCGACCTAAATCGGAAGTGGACTGCACTCAAAATATTGCCCCAAATTGACCATTTAATGTAATTTATTAACACATTTTCCAACAGGCTTCACTTGGAACAACTAATGTAGATTAGTGGCAGGTGTTGCTCCTTGTGATAGAGCCGGTTGGATATATTAGTGATGATGAATAGCTGATGAGAGCGCTCGTCCATCATCAGGCTACTCTTCTGGGATAGCCAAGTTGTTGTGCCTCTATATCAGCATGTTACTGGTTATCTTCATCAGCTAGCTGCGGCTAATCATTAACAGTGGGCTATTCTACTACCTCTTCGTTATCACCTGATTCAGAGTGAACTGCTTCTTCTTGAATCTGAGGTAGGTGATGAGAGTTTTGTGCTTCCTCCATGACCGATTCCAAGTTTTGAGGGTTAAGAGGATTTTTTTATCGATGAGATGGCCTCTCTTATGAACCCTTAAGAACTCTTCTCTTTACTCAGGTCTGTGTCTTTTGGCCCTTCTCTTGATTAAGGAGGTCCCAGTTTTGATCTTCTTCATTGTTTGCTGTAGAGGGGCGTCATAAGGCATGCTTGAGGGTGGTGATTCGTGGAGTTCAGCCTTACTTAGTTGAAATAAGGTTTTCCTCCATTTTACAATACTCCTTGATGAAGATTGATGTGTTTGATACTCAATATTTCACTAATAACAAAGCAATAGCCAACCCATGGAAATACTTCTTTCTTCATCCGGTTGTCTCCATTGTTGACATTCTCGGTCATCTGATCATATATGTATTGGGTCCATGCGCGTAAAATATGAAGTAATAAAGTGATATATTAAGATCTCGAATTACACCTTATATAGTTGACCTAAGCTCAACCCTTTATGATGAAAATAAGGTTTTAACATGGTATCAGAGACAAATTGATCCATAACCACGTTGTGGGCCCTATGAAAATGATGATGCGATTATAAAAAATAACAATGACGAGTAGGTTGACCTTTTAGGATGAACAATTACAGAGCACTTAAAAACCCGACAATGATGAATCGATAAAAAAATGAATGAAGACACGATACAGATGAATGGTCTAGTCATAAGGAGTGGTCTCGAAGTCTCACACCACTAAAATATGAAGTAAAGAATTGCTATATTAAGACCCCACACTACAATCCTTCGGAAGAACATAAGTCCGCGGAAGAACACAAGTCTGCGGAAGAACACCAATGTCGCAGCTGATGCGGCTGCCGTTGATGCCCATGAACGTGTCAATTCCGCCGGTGACTAGGGGTGTAAACGAGCTGAGCCGAGCCCGATCTGGGGTATGCTCGAACTCGAGCTCGAAATAATTTTATGGGCTCGAGCTCAGCCGAGCTCGAACGAGCATAATATTGTAGGATCGAGTTCGGCTCGTGAATTTTTAATATGGCTCGAGCTCGGCTCGTTGGGCTTGAATTTTCATGTTAACGAAGTCGAGCTCGTGCTCGAGAATCAACTAAAATAACCAACTTTTTATGTTAAAACAAGAAACTAGTGTATGTTAAAAGATCCAAACATGATTTTTAAATAGCACAACTAGTTTAATATCACAACAGTTGTTCTAAACTCCAATACAAAAAATAATAACAACCACTAGTTATAGTTCGTTGAGCAAAAAGAGAAGTGAGTAAAGAAAAGCGTTGGGCATTCAAAAGTGATTTTCAACTCCAAGTTCCATGTCCCTTGTCATCCAGATTGTATTAAGAGCAAACACCCTTGCTAGAGAAAAGTTACCCTTACTAGTCTACAAAATTTAAAAAAACACAGATCAGACATGACTGTTTCTTCTATTATCTGAACTGAAATCAAGCATTAAGAATGCTAATAGTATGTCATAATCAATGGAAATATGACTTCCGTAGAACAAAGCTTGCACACATATGCTCCCTTCATTTGATCCTTCAATTTTTTTTTACATAATAGGAATAAACCTTATGAAGCCATAGAAAAAGATAGAATGCAAATTAAAGTAGTTCATTGACTTCACTCTTAGTTAAAAAAAGGTTAAAACAAATTTGAGTATTTGACTATAACAATGATAAATAGCTGTTTATTATAGTTTGATATCTGGCTGCAAAAATAATAGTAAATGAGAAAGGGTGTATAATGAGTGTTTTCTTGCACTTAAAAAGATTGTAATATAGTGGTGTAAGTACGAGTATCGTCTCCACAGGGACGGACAAAAGGGAATCAAGAATTAATTAAATTCAGCGATTAAAAATAAATAAAATAAATGCGTCGTGCGAGATATGATTGGTATAAAAAAATTAAACTAATGCGAATGAGCGATTAAATAAAAAGATTGGTTTCTCTCTAATTAATGACGAAGGGAACAGGAATTGATTCCGGGGTTAACCAGATTTCTGGCAGAACAGGCCTAATTACATGAATTTAATTTAATTGAGCCTAGCTAATCATTACTAAGTTCTTACCGCTCTCGCGGCGTAGAGTACAATAATTTAGGGGACCAGGCTGATCTCTCATGCGACAGGATCCTAAATTATTGTCAAGACGAGCGAGCTTACGACCCCTTAATCGCTACTAATCTCTTAGCGAACGATTAAGTGTGTGTGAATGTGTCCTAGAACAAATTAGATCTCTCTTAATTTATTCTATAAGCAATTGTAATTCTAGTGGCCATCTAGGTTACAAGAGATATCAGTTAAATTATTCATACACAAATTAAACGGCATTCATGCAATTAAACCGACAAGAATCTAGCCATCAATCATGATTAACCCCTTCATCAACCCCAAATCCCTAATTAAACTACTCACAATTCATAATTGAAGAATCAACAGAATTGAGATGAATAGAAATAATTGTCATTAATTAAAAAGATGAACTTACAAATAATCCCAGGGTCTTGGAGTAAACAATCGTAAAAACGCAAGTAAATTCGTCCCTAGGCCTCTCCGTAATGTTCGTAACCCCCAAAAAAGGGTTAGGGAGGCCTTATTTATAGAAAAAGAGGTGAAAAAACGAATTTGGGCCGAAAATAGGAAACTTCCGCGCGTGTCACGGGGCTACGCACGATCATGCGTCCCTGCTTACGCATGATCGTGCGTAGCAGGCAGAAGCAGATTCGCGTTTTCGTAATGGACGCACGATCGTGCGTCCCAGACGCACGACCGTGCGTCTGACTTTTTCGCTCCGTTTTCTCGTTTTCTTGCTCCAAACGCGCCCGGATTCAAACGAGGTCGATCCCAATGCTCTTTCTTCATCAAAATTTCGCCGTGAATCACCTGGTGACCTCCAAATCTCTCAATTCTTCCTTGAATGCTCTCTATCTCCTCCCGATTGTCTCTTTCGCGCCGATTGCCGGACTCTAACTTCTTCAAATCAACTCCAAATGCAACGAAACTCGATCCAACGCCTGCTAAACACAACTTGAGCCAAATTTGAGACTTGTAACGCCTTAAAGCCGAGAAACTCATCAAAATCCGACCCGGACACGCATCAAATGCGTGTCTAAATACGGACTTATCAGACTCCCCCACACTTAAGCTTTTGCTTGTCCTCAAGCAAATCGAACATCGGGACTTACGATAATCACCACACGGAATTTAAACTAGTTAGCATACACATGTAGTTAAAGGAATATTCACAGGACAGACAGTTTAAATCAAGAAAATCCTTCCCTAAACTACGCCTTTGTACTCAAGCTAAACTATTTGACACAATTATTCACAACATCCTCAAAGTAATGACAGCATACACAAATAAACTAGTTATTGATCAGAAGGACTTGTGAAGGTGATACTGGATAGATAATAATAATAGTCCCTTTATTTTGAGAGATCGGAATATTCTAACAAAGACTCAATGCATTCAGGAACTTCAGGGCTATTCTTAGGGTCAAGGAACTCAGTAGGCCACAATTTAGGAACAATCATTTAAACCTATGCAAAGAGTAGACATGGTGTACAACTAAGCTAAACCGTCTCGGCACATTTGTGCTTTGACGTATACTTGAAGTACGCGGAGGACTAAAGCTAAATTTTGAGATAGCCTCCAAGTTTATTAATTAAATTCAGTTTCCCTTGTCATGTTGGCACGGGAACGCCGTTTCTTTCGAAAGATACCCAAGTCTCATCTTACGCTTTTTGACCAGGGTTCCCATTCTCTTTTTCGCAAAGTAAGAGGTCTAGCTATATTAATTTTTCACCTTTCGGATTCTCACTAGACATTACCCCATTCTAATCTCGGCCTCACCAAGGAAAAATAGCAATTAAAGTTCATTAATTTAAAAGTGAATCCATGCCTACAATGCAATCCTCGAAAGTATCATATTCCTAAAAAGTGACTGCTCTTACCCCATTTGGGGCATAGGAACAGTGCCAAAAAAATGGCTCCCACACAACTTCCCTAAACTTAGCAAATTAATCCCTTAGTTCCCTAAACATCAAGACTAAGTCAGAAATATTCACGGGTAAGGAAACACAGGCCATTTGGCTATGGAGCTCAATTAATTGGGTAAACAAAGAACAGTCAGGCTCAAAATGGCTTCTCCTAAAGGACTTTATTCAGGTCAATGGTAAAACTGTTGATTCATTACATGGGTGACTAATGCCTTCATCCTTTCAACAACCAGATTATCATGCAAGCAATTTAAGCCTAAACACTTCAAGGATGTCCTAAAAGCATAGTCAAAACGCTAGCCAGTTCACAAAGACACAGTTTAAAGAAAAATTTTCAAAAATTTTGCATGAATTTCCCCTGAATATACAACTAACACCTGCGCATGCTAACTCTAACAAATCACATGTACTAACCACTGCCCGAATGCCCAATTCACTCCCCCACACTTAAACTTTGGCATCGTCCTCGATGACCAAAAAAAATGCATTATGTACTAGGGGTAAAGAGGAAAGGGTCACGCGTGCTCAACATTAACTCAAGTCATTATCACAAGAATAAGAACCAAAGTAACTTCCCTATGGCGATGGTTGGAGTAGAACTCAACTGTGTGAAATGAACTCGGCAATTTCATCCACGGGACTAGTAAGCTGCAATCATCAAAACACAAACAAAATCCAAGAAATATGGAGAAATAGTAAAGAGTAACGTGAGTGAGTGAGTGAGTGTGAAAGTATAGATACAGTCATCCAACAAAAATCAGAGAACAGAGGCTAACGGCGAACAATCTACTAAATCACTACTGCTCCGGAGGTGGCGGTGGCTGCTGTGCATCAAAGAACGAACTCCAGCTGGACTCTAAGGATGTGACACGATTGTCCAACTCCGCGTACTGTACGCGCAAGTTGGAAAACCCGGTCGTAATGTCCTCGTGAATGGTCCGCTGGAGCTCTCTGTGGTAAGCCTGCCTCTCTGCCCGGACCTCCTGAAAGAATGCCTGCTGGTCCGCCCTCATCTGGCGATAAAGCTCCTGCTGTCTCTGTCGCTCTGCCTGAACATCGGCAAAGAAACGCTGCTGACTCTCAAAAAGTGACCTGTGATGGCGCTGCTGACTCTCCCTCCACTCGACATGATAAGCCCTCTGCTCCTCATGCCAACTCGAAAAAACATCCTGAAAAGCAGGTGGCATGACAGGAATAGAATGAGCAGCATCATGGTCCATAGCTGCTCCTCCCCCCTCAGTGTGGTGCTCCTCCTCATCATCATCAACGTGGCCAGCTGCGCCGCCCTCCTGAATATGGATCCCCGCCTGATGCGGTACTCTCTGCTCTCCCTCAACTGGCTGCTCTGCTAGGCGCCTCCTTCTGGCCACTCCGGTGTTCAGCTCTGGAAGCTTAGTCAACGGCGCATAATAAGAACTCTCATCCATGTTTACAAAGTGGTCGCCGTAACCCATCCCACGCAGAAGGCAGGTGATGTAGGGTCCAGAAAAGATAGCCTTGATCTTGTAGGTAGACTGACGGTGGAAGAGGCCGGCAATGATAGCACCCATGTGTGGTAGCTTGTTGTGGATCATGCAATAAAGGCACAAAAGATCTGTAGTGGAGACCTTGCCTGCTACCTCGGCCCTCCCAGTGATGGTGGATGAAAGGAGGGAATGGATAACTCTGTACGCTCGTGGATACAACAAGGTGCTAGGGGTGTCCCGGGGGTCATAAGTGCCGCCGTCTCTAGAAATGCTCTCCCAAAACTTCTGGCGATCTACATCTCGTGGAAAATCAGTCAAGCCTGCTTCAGTCTCTGCTCTATCCTCAATCCGGGTAAAACCTAGGTGCCACTGGATGTTGTAAATGGATATGGCATGGTCCTCATTGAAAGCCCGGAACTTAATTAGGGGTCGGTGGTTATCGGAGAAACGGATAGATCGAGGCACCTTAATTGTGGCCAACACTTCGCAAGTTACTTCTTTGTATGTGGTCTCTCGGATGCCAAAGAAAAGGTGTTGCCACCATCCCCGACGAAGTAGCGTCATCACCTCATCATGAAGCCCAGCGGCTGTCAAGGTGGGCTCATCAGGATAATGAAACGTGCCCACCTCCTTTTTCAGGATAATGAAACGTCCCCGGCAACGGCGCCAAAAACTGATGTGTGTTTTCTCGCACCTTGAATCTCTTCCACGCCTCAGCTAGTGTCTCCAAAGAACCTTGCTTAAATTCCTGTAGCTGCTTCTTCAACTTTATGGCCTTTGATGTTGGGAAGTATTCTTTGATGAAGGCCTTGTGCAGCTGATCCCAAGTCTGAATGTGGTGATGTGGATTGCTATCCAACCACCTCTGCGCGTCATCCCTCAAAGAGAAAGGGAATAATAGCATCCGTACCTGATCATCATCTAGCCCAGGAATCTTGAAAGTCTGGCACATCCTCAGAAATTTGGTAATGTGTGCCACTGGATCTTCCGTAGGGCTCCCTCCAAACTGATTATTTAGGACCATATTAATCACCGCCGGCTTGATCTCATAACGGGGTGCAGTAATCCCCGGTACCTGAATACTGTCATACTCTGTGATCTCGGGGGCTAGGAAGTCTGCAATGCTCTCTCCTTGATAGAGTGGATTGTCATGTGGAACATAGTTGTGGTAAGGAGGAGCTTGATATCTAGGCTGGTGAACTGGTTGGGGTCGAATGGGTTGTGGACGGATGATATTCGGCTGAGGTTGGGTTTGATGGAATTGTTGATATTGTGGCTGAGCAGGGGGTGGATTTTGTGTGACTGGCGGTTGGTTCTGTCTGGGCTGAAAGACTGGATTGGTTTGCCCTAGACCTTGCATCCCAAAGGTTTGGTTTTGAAAAGTGGTTTCGGGAGCAATAGAAGTATTTTGAAAGAGCTGATAGAGTGGTGGAAGATTTAGTTGTGGAGTGGACTGATTTTGGGGGAAGAATGGGGTACGAAGATTTTGATACCCCGGATAAGCTCTAGGTGAATTTTCTTGTGAAGACTGGGGAGAGGTATTGACATAAAAATCCAGATTACCAGAAGTGGTTTGGACCTCAGACGTCCCAGCTATTCCAGATGCGGATGGTTGATCCATGGTTGCTTTCTGTTCTCTTAAGGCCTTGCGGTTCTGCTTAGCTAGCTTCTCGATCTCAGGATTAAGAGGGACTAGTGATTCTCCCTTCTTAGAGCGTGTATGCATAAACAGATCTGACCTGCAAGGTTAGTAAACAAAAATCCTACGAAAAACTAAAAACAAGTCGCTAAAATTAATTAACCCTTAAATCCGACACCGTCCCCGGCAACGGCGCCAAAAACTAATGAGTGTTTTCTTGCACTTAAAAAGATTGTAATATAGTGGTGTAAGTACGAGTATCGTCTCCACAGGGACGGACAAAAGGGAATCAAGAATTAATTAAATTCAGCGATTAAAAATAAATAAAATAAATGCGTCGTGCGAGATATGATTGGTATAAAAAAATTAAACTAATGCGAATGAGCGATTAAATAAAAAGATTGGTTTCTCTAATTAATGACGAAGGGAACAGGAATTGATTCCGGGGTTAACCAGATTTCTGGCAGAACAGGCCTAATTACATGAATTTAATTTAATTGAGCCTAGCTAATCATTACTAAGTTCTTACCGCTCTCGCGGCGTAGAGTACAATAATTTAGGGGACCAGGCTGATCTCTCATGCGACAGGATCCTAAATTATTGTCAAGACGAGCGAGCTTACGACCCCTTAATCGCTACTAATCTCTTAGCGAACGATTAAGTGTGTGTGAATGTGTCCTAGAACAAATTAGATCTCTCTTAATTTATTCTATAAGCAATTGTAATTCTAGTGGCCATCTAGGTTACAAGAGATATCAGTTAAATTATTCATACACAAATTAAACGGCATTCATGCAATTAAACCGACAAGAATCTAGCCATCAATCATGATTAACCCCTTCATCAACCCCAAATCCCTAATTAAACTACTCACAATTCATAATTGAAGAATCAACAGAATTGAGATGAATAGAAATAATTGTCATTAATTAAAAAGATGAACTTACAAATAATCCCAGGGTCTTGGAGTAAACAATCGTAAAAACGCAAGTAAATTCGTCCCTAGGCCTCTCCGTAATGTTCGTAACCCCCAAAAAAGGGTTAGGGAGGCCTTATTTATAGAAAAAGAGGTGAAAAAAACGAATTTGGGCCGAAAATAGGAAACTTCCGCGCGTGTCACGGGGCTACGCACGATCGTGCGTCCCTGCTTACGCACGATCGTGCGTAGCAGGCAGAAGCAGATTCGCGTTTTCGTAATGGACGCACGATCGTGCGTCCCAGACGCACGACCGTGCGTCTGACTTTTTCGCTCCGTTTTCTCGTTTTCTTGCTCCAAACGCGCCCGGATTCAAACGAGGTCGATCCCAATGCTCTTTCTTCATCAAAATTTCGCCGTGAATCACCTGGTGACCTCCAAATCTCTCAATTCTTCCTTGAATGCTCTCTATCTCCTCCCGATTGTCTCTTTCGCGCCGATTGCCGGACTCTAACTTCTTCAAATCAACTCCAAATGCAACGAAACTCGATCCAACGCCTGCTAAACACAACTTGAGCCAAATTTGAGACTTGTAACGCCTTAAAGCCGAGAAACTCATCAAAATCCGACCCGGACACGCATCAAATGCGTGTCTAAATACGGACTTATCAGTGTATGATATAGTTTTGGGAGGAAACACAAAAGTTGTTGCTAAAATAAGGAACATGTTGTCTTAGACTTTTTAGGCTCAGTCGCTCAGGAATGGTTTGGTTTGTCAACACATGAGGAGAACAAGTCCTAATTCTTGTCTAGCTAGTGAAGGGATTTATGTCTAACTAGTGTCTGAAAAAACTCAGCCCAATTTGACAGTGAAGTGCCCCCAAATTGAACAGAACTGCAGCCTTTTCTATTAAAAGAAATATTTTGTCAATGAAACAAGCACCTAAAGTCATACACAATACTATGACAAATGATTTCACATAAACAATGAGTACACACTGCATCTGAATAACTTAAATGATTAAATAAAATAAAACTAATAAGAAGTACTCCCTCCGTCCTGCAAAATAGTTCCCGGATTCCTTTTTGGGCTGTCCCAAAAAATAGTTCCCATTTCCCCTTTTGGAATGTTTTGTGTGGTTTACATTCATTTACTTTTTTCTTACACAACCACACATTTTCACTTTATTCCCACTTTCTGAAACTCCGATCAAAGTCCATGCGGGAACTATTTTATGGGACGGAGGGAGTATGTTTTAGCAGGTTCTAGCAGCCAAACCAACAAAACTTCATACGCAAATGGTTTCAATTTCAACCAATCTATACTTGATAGCAAAGGCAGCATAATCCAGAGTCCAGACTTGAGATGATATCATACAATCTATCTCATTTAAAACTCAAGGAGAATACTAAAATAGTATGGGTTTCATTATTATTATTTTCAAAACGCCCTACTTCACTGTCTTGAATCCGAGTACAAGAGAGGAGGGTAAAAATACCTTATTGAAGCGGGTTGTAATGGTGGAGAAGCAGGATATAGACAAGACAAACAACTAAGTTCGGACCCCCTCTGCTCCTGTGATGGAGAGAATACTGCTACTGTGAGTGTGACACCATCAGTATAGAGTAGAAGATGTCCGTAGGAGAATAGGAGTACAAGAGCGACAACTTCAGGATTCAGGAACCAAGAGGAATAAATTTAGGGTTAAGCATTTGGCAGGGAGTATAGATAATAGGCCCACTTTAAACTTTAATCAAATCGGTCCAACAAATATGTCCACTTATTTCGGCATTAAAAGGGTATATATATGTATGTAATTATGTAATATATATTATAATTTATAAATATAAAAAAATATAGTATGGCTCGCGAGCCGGTTCGCGAGCCGCGAGCCAAGAATATTGGTGCTCGAATATGGTTCGATATCTTACCGAGCTGGCTCGAGTTCGGATCGAGTTCGAGCATGACCGAACTCGAGTCGAGCGAAAACCGAGAGATCCTCGAGCGGCTCGCGAACGGCTGGGCTCGCGTGCACCCCTACCGGTGACCGTGCCTGTGACGGTACCTACGGTGCCAATGCCAAGTGGCAAGACGCAAAAGTTTGCATGGAAAACTCGGACATTGTTCATGTTTGCATGGGGCCTTGCTCTGCTATTCGGCCTGCTTTGTGCTTTCGATTGTTTGTCCAACTTCTTTGAGACGGTTGAAGCCATTCTTCAAGGCTGTCACATGCTTCTAATATTGATCGTAGTTGTCCTGTCTTCAATTGGGCTCATTCCTTGCCGCATTTACGGAGAAACCAAATTGTGGAAGGCTGTGGATGCCACACATTTCTGCATGACAAGTTTTGTGGCAGGAGTTCATTGAGTGTGTTGGCTAGGTGGTGCAATAGGATTGTGGAAGCACGTTGCCGATCTTCACAAGAGCCAAGAAGCATAGAAGCAATAAATCTATGTTTTTCTTTAGTGGTCCAAATCTATAACACTTCTTCCATTGTATTTATTCAATCCGCCGTTTTCCTTCCATTGTATCTTCTTATCTCTCTCTTCTTTAATGCAACTTTGGTGTTTCTTTGGGATTCATTATGTGATAGCACAAATATGAATATGGCCATCTGGACATTGCTTATGTTTCTTTGATTTTTTCCGTGGGATTTATGGATTTATGCTCTAGTTGAAAAAAAAAACACTACTCCTAAGATTGATATTAGATTAATTAGGTATCAGAGTCAAATCAATCCATATTCATGGTGTGAGTCCCTATGAAAAGTGACTATGCGATGATAAGAAAAACGAAAAAGGTCTAATAGATTTGATCTTCTACTATTTTAAATTTGACCTGTAATGAATGTTGACCTGTAATATTATGACAAAAGTCATAAGTGATTAGCAAAAATAATTAATATTGTAAATTTCTATGCCTCTATCTCATCTTTAGCTTCAATGAAGAGCATTCCTTCCACTTTCACCTTCTCTTCTTGCTCCATCATCTCCTTTACGTATCTTTGTTCTTCTACAACACTAATAGTAACACACATTTGCCTCATGGATTGAATAACTAAAATCACAATCCCTTTATACATCGATGAAATAGGGCAGTAATGGGGGATAAGAAGAGTAGAAGTTATCACATGAGTAAAGAAAGCAGAAGTACACTTAGAAACTAAATTTGGTAATGCTGCTGCAGAGTAGATGAAGTAGGCGAATTTATAACTAAATTAGGATTGGAAGATAACTTCCTTGATGCTGCTTGATAAGTTCGTATTTCATCGAGCATTCTACTGGAACTTTCTGAATGGTGCACTTGAGGCATGCAAAACCCGCCTATCATGCGCACATGAAAGTGAATGTTAGAACTTTTAGAAGGGTCTGTACAACGGGGTGTGGAAGCCATGAGTGGGAATGCATAAGAAATTTGTAAGTCACGAACAAATCATGCATGCCATGAGCGTGAGGTGTGTGTGACCTATATCGTCCCAAATTTTATACTTTCTAATTTAAATAGGACTTGGACCCCCGATTCTAAAGTGAAGAAGTTTAGAATAAAGTGTGGAATGAGTTCTTCATTGTTTTTTCTCGAGAACAACTGAATCCTTAGGTTTATTTGTAATTACTTTCTCTCATTAAATGACAAGTAATTCTAATCTTTTCAATTCCATTGTTCACTCAATTATGAATTGTGAGTAGTTTTATTTAGAAATTTGTAATGTGAAAACGAGTGTTAATGAATGATCAGCTTTGATAGTGTTGATTGTGTTGCTAAATTAATCTTTTTTGCTCAACATTCAGAGACTCCAATTGTACACTATTTACGACACTATCAAATGTATACACTAGTAGTGGAATAGTTTGAATTGAAGCATATTATTACAAGAAATCCAGGTTGCAAGCCATCAAGACGCTATAGACAAAACTCAAAAACAATAGAGCTAAATTTCAGGTTTTGATCACTTCTATATATACCTATGAATGCCTTCCAAATTTTTAAAGTTAAAACAACAACAGTTTCTAGTCAGTCAAAAACTAAATCAGCTCGAAAATATTGGTTTTGTTTTTCATGATAATCGATGCAAAAGTGGCCATGAAGCTCAGTCCCACCCATTTGGATGCCAGGTCTGTGGGCGCCGGGTCTTCGGGTGTCGGGTCTGCGACTTCGGCTTGCACAATCCCATAAAAAACTGATGTGCTTTTTGGGGAGGATAAAAACTCTCCCATCATCCAACCTTCTTACGGTGAGCTCCTACGCCCCCAGCCAAAGATCTTTGTAACGAAGAGAATGGGATTCCAAAATCCCATGCCAAACTTCCTTGGCCTTGAATTTCCAAAAGATTCTAACCCATAGGTCATGCTAGTATTGGGATTGGTCCATTCTCTATTTCCCCAATATTCTGAAAAGAGACTTTTGTGCTCATTTTTAGTGAACCTCATAAAACAATTGTCAAATTCTAAGGAGATCTAATGGCGCTATCCTGCTCTCTTCCTAACTCAACCCTTTCTTTTTTTGAGAGTTGAGACTATATTTCTACTGCTCCGTAGTGTGATTTATGCGGCAAGCGGCGTGAGATGCTTCTGCGCCGAAGCGGCATGAGATGCTTCTGCGGCGATGCAACCTGAGATACTTCTGGGGCGGCGTGAGATGCTTCTGCGGCGAAGCGGATGATTTATTTTTCTAACGTACGATCTCCGCGCACTACCCATATTGCTAGGCGCGCCGGTCTTTCTCCAAGCCTGGACAATTTTGTCCTGCTCCGTATTAACACTTACCAGTAGCGTAGCTTTTAAGTTTAATGAAAGATTTCAGCATAGCTTCCATAAGAGATACAGTCGGCCCCTTCTATTTGATTTTGTGAAACTTATTGTAAAAATCATCCTTTTATTTTAAACATAATTATATGTGTCATATTCTTGTTAAAATAATTCAAATTATGTATTAGGGAAAAAATCGTTTTCTCTCTAGGTTTTCCTAGGTCTTTTCGGCGGCGGCCATCGGCTGTGGGTTCGGCGGCTTCGACCGGGTTTTTCTGGAGGCAGCCTTGGGATGTAGGTTCGGCGGCTTCAGCAGAGTTTTCCGGCAGCGGCTTTCGGCTGTGGGTTCGGCGGCTTCAGCCGAGTTTTCCTGATCTGACGTTTGGTGCTTCTCTTTCGGCTTGGCTTTTGGGCAGGAGTTTACGCCGACACGGATTGAAGGTTCCTATTGATTGCAGATTTTATTTGGGTGCAAGGCAGCTTTGTTGATTTGGACAGGGGCGCTTCTGAAGACGATTGCAGATGGAGATGGCTGGCGTTGGTAAGCAGGGGATTGGCGATGGCGCAGATACGGAGAGCCGAGCAGTGATTGGTGCATCAACAATAGTCCCGAGGGTCAGGCCTCCTCCAGAACCACTGCCAAGGGTTGATCGACACGCTTTGGAGTTTGCTTATATTTTACCTTTTATGCAGTTTAATTTCCAGGTTTAAGACGTTTGTGTCTTTTTGTTATTTTATTTCATGCTGTAAGACTCTTGCATTAGGTTTGGGTTTTGAAAGTTCTACGATAATCGTCATTGGCTTTAAGTTGCCCAATCTCAGTCTAGCGAGTTATACTACTTTCTTACAGGTGGTTAACTCTCAGTCTCGGCCACGGGTGGATGATTACATGTGGTTCTTTTATTATCTTGTGCCCTTGCTGAATGCTATTTCTATGAATTAAGACACCTTCGATCAAAATAATAATAATTATATGTGTCATAGTATAATTATATTAATAAATTTTATTTTATCTAACATGTAAATTTTAGATTATGGCAAAATCTTGATACATAATTATGAATATAAACTTCTAATTATTAATACATTAATAAATAAAATGTAGTCAATGTAGAACATATGAATAGTTTAAAATTCAATATGTCTCATTTATTTAAGAACATGAAGTATGTATACTTCACATATCAATTCTATCTTCTTATAAATTAATGTCTCCAATATATACTTTAGAATGTTAGATTATTATATTTCATAGTTATCTAAGTTTTTAATTACTCCCTCCGTCCCCTTATATTGTCCCGTTTTACCTTTCCGGAAAGTCCCACTAAAATTGTCTCATACCATATTTGGTAAAGTTTGGGTGACTCAAAATCATTCTTACTTTATTCTTACTTTATCAATTAATATCAACCACATAAACTCACTTTCCTTAAAAATCGTGCCACCCTCTTCCGTCCCAATATAAAAGGGACGAAGGTAGTATTAAATTTAATCAAAGGGGGTTTGGTGTAAGTTTTTTATGTCTTAAATGTTTGAATTTCTAGTTTTAGCTTATTAAGAACTAATATCAAAATATTGACCACATTTCAAATTAACATTTGTTTGGTGCTTTGGTATAAGTTTTTTATGTCTAGGATTTCTAGTTTTGTTTTGAAATGAAAAACCACTCATATTAATATCATTAAGATTCAGATCGTTACAACAAAATCAAAGAGACCAACGTTGAAAACAACTATCAGTAACCAACTAGTACTTTCAACCATACAATTAGTCTTATAAACGATCACCCCAGAAAGAGCATGCGCAATACAAATCGTTAATTATAACCACCAAACGGGTGCGACACAACAATCATTGATCATATAGATCTTTCTAACGACATGACATAATATCTAGCTAAATTGTCAATTCTTATTGTAGACCTAAAAGTAAAGACATCAACAAAATAAAGAGCAACATAAACAAACTTAACGTGAAAGTAAGACCATAAAAAAATAAAATAGTTGACAAATACTTCAAGTTTCTTCTTGCCAGGATTATTGAAGTATATCTTCCAAACCTTATCACCGTGGTCGCTCCAGAGCGGTGGTTCAAGAGCGGGGCGGAGCGTCGATATATATTATCAAATATTTGATATTATAAAAAACTATTTTCAAAAGTACGTACTATTGGTTATGTGTGATGGTTGTATTATTTAAAGTGATTGTCTCATTTTTAATTTTTTTTATTATTGTACGATTTGAATAAAAAATATTTATCCATAGAGTAATCATTTTTCTTTATTATCATACGTCTTATATTGGACTAGAGTAATCATTTTTTATAATTATGTGATCCAATTTGTAATTTTGTTTTATATTTGTACTTATATAAATATAATAATTCTTGCACAAAATAAATATGCTCCGTATTTGAAACTCGGATTAAAAGTGTACTGATTTGCCTATGATACTCCCGTGATTTGCCTATAATACAATACGTATGTGGATTAGTTCTCCTATAAAAAAATTAAGCAAGGACATTTATGCCAAATTGGGGTGCGCATAGCCATTTTGGAGGTGCACGAAGCAAACCCCTTTTGTAATCTCATGTTCCTAAATTAAATAACTTTTACTCCCTATATGATTAGCTCCGATCAGTTTCCGAAATTCGTGTCTCGAAATTAATCATTATTTCCTTTTTGTCATTTAATCGTTAGAACCAACTCCAACTCTCCAAGTGTACACATTTATGCTCAGGATCGGATTATTTTTCCTAGGCATAAATTAAGGTTTACCTTCCGGTTTAAGTACATGAATCTTTTCAACTTTTCCTTGGTTCCGAACACGTGACTTTTAAAAGTATTGAACAATAGAAGGAAACTAGTCAAAGAGTTCTTTTTGAAAAAGGGTGATGAAATTGACCAACTTAATCATAAATCAATAATGAAAGCAACAACTAAATTTAAATTTTCAAGACAACCGACTTCCAGATTGTGGAACTCTGTGAGGAAACTTCTATGTAGTGGCCAATGAATATCAGATATAAGTCACAAACAAACCGGAAATGTAGGAAGAAAGAGAATAATTATCAATGTATAAAGATTTAAAGCAGTCTCACTAAATAAACAAACAAATATAAGAGCAAGTTCTCATGTTGTCAATATCTCAAAGACAATACATAGGATGAAACAGAGAGGGACAATGAGAGATGCACATACAAGCACTATAAAGTCATTTCTCATTCAAGAAAACAAAATTTTGAACAGCTTAATCCCTTTTTCCTTACTCAAATGTCCCACCTTTCAAGGGTTTGACAACTATATTCACATATTTGTCAGGACAAGAAATAGCAAGAACATGATGAGACATACTTTACATACAAAACCAATTCTTTCGGTCTATAATTTGTCTATAGAGAAATGTTGCTCAAACAACTCCTTCAGCCAGTCAAATTAAAGTGGTCAAGGTTATTATCTAAGGACATATTTACACAACAAGACAATGCAAGATCGCACATTATTGCACATGATTATGAATTTGTTCAAGCAGCCACAAATCAAGGGTGGAATATCAAATTATGCATGCAATCTCAAAATAGTCCCAAGATGAATCCATTGGATAGCGAAGATGTAGATCGAATACAATACCTGACATAGTTATACAAGATTATTTTTACCATTTTGACTCGTTTTTTAAATAAACGGACTTGGTATGACTATAGACGTTTAAGTTATTACTTGGACTGAAGTTTTTTAATTTGATTTGTTCTGGTTTGGTCTGTTTAAGTAAGGTTTAATAGATGTGTAATATCTGTGCATTTCACAATTTTCGAAGTCTAGTCAAGTCTATTGAAATCTTAACCAAACCGGGCCCGACCCGGCCGTTTCACCTTTTTCATGACCGGAACCGCCCCCGGTTACCCCCTCAGGCCGGGCCGGTCCCGCACAGTAGCAAGCCGGGCCGGTTCCCGAACCGAGTCCATGCCTAGTTCGTCCTACTGTATTTATGTTTTTAGTATTGAATAGAAAAACTTTCCAATCCCAATAATATATTCAAAGAAAATTCGACTATCAATCACAGTAATCTGTGCAACCAACGGGAGAAAGAAAATGATTTTTTGTTTTTATTTGAGTAAAGGATTACATGTTCGGATGTGTCGAGCGAGGTATAATGTTTAGTCACAGTACAAGTCAGGAGAAATACAATGAGTTTCTCTTTTATTTTAGTCTTCCAATATGTTTTTGAAGAAGTATGTTCCCAAAACAAACCATACAAGAATGAGAAATGAAAACGAAAACAACGCAACAAAAAAAGGCCACCCGACCATAAAAATGCCCAAACAAGCTACAAACACGAAAGGGAAAAATGCCCTCACAACTGAGAGGAGGTTGACCCATCGCCCCTTCAGCAAAACAAGAGCCGCGACATTGATCATGTTCCAATTCATTGATCCCTTGTAGCACATCCTGTTCAAGCAGTTGGCAATGAAGGAGTGGCTGTTGCACGTGAAGAGGTTGTACGATTTGTGCTCGAATTGGCGGATGCCGGAGTGGATCGTGTCGTCCCAACTAATAGCTGTTCCAAACTCTGCATGCTTGTACCGATGAATGCACGAATGCCCAGCAAGGTTAGACGGGAAACAACACTGTTTGCACATTAAATTCCCTAATCAGTCATGTATGATTTCAATGCAATTACCATCAGGAAGCATTTTATTCACAAGTGGGAGAGTAAGAAATATACCATATCAGCAATTTATTCATTAGTCTCATTTGACCAACGTACATTTTGTTAATTTTGACAGGATACAATGTCATAAATCATGAATCACACCTATATATATTTGTTTGTTTGAGTAATTTTATCACACTTAAACTTGTTTGCAACAACAACAACATCCAAACCTTATTACCAAAAGAATTTGGGGTAAGCTAACTTAAACTTGTGTAATGAAATGAGAATACTTTTTTGTTTACAAAACTACATATAAATTAGCTATGTTGAATCAATTGGATTCTTGTTTTGGAACAGAAAAGCTATACGTAGATTAACATTTTCTCTTTTTTCAAACAAATATAATTATATATTAATACATGTGTTTTTATTCTAAAACGTCAAATGGTAAGCCAAGATCTTGTACATGAGTTTATATCATTATATGTAACATGTGTAAGATGACTTGACCCTTTGAGCTTAGTGGGATCTAATATCATGTTAAAACTCGGGTTGCATCTCAAAAGTTATCCAGAAAGGAGTAGTCTAAAGTTCTATACTTCAGTTTGTATAGTTTGGTGGTGTTGGATAGAATGACAGGAATGTGTATATCATCAAGGATCAGGCATTACACATCTAGTGATCACACTCATCATGCGGCTATGTATTAGCTTTACACACAATAAAAGAGTAAAGGGAAGGCGAGCCACACCACACCAGAAAAAACATAAAATGTATGTACCTGATCTCTGTCTAGTTGAAGGTATTTGGCCACAGCGCCATATGCGAAGTCGTTAACATTGATAAAGCCAGAACCCGTAAAGTCAATCACTGCCCCATCCTCCCTGCACAGCCCAACATGCCCAATAAAAGGAGCCAACCATGACACTACTGGAAGGGGAGTCCAAACCAAACAACATGGGAACTTTCCGTTCTTTGGATCTATTTCGTCCAAAGGCCACAACGCACCTTTCATCCCTTGGACGACATCTTTGTTCTCCACTCTGTAGGCAGACTCTACATCCATTAACAGAAAAGTCCTTCCCTAGAGTTTGAAATTAATGTTTAGTTCCCAGTCATGTTTGGCCTAATAATATAGGAAGCATTCAATTCCATTTTGTGTCCCATTGCTATAAGTTCCCTTTCACTTTTGATAATGCTCTCAATTCTTTACATTTTTGGTGCATAACAATGAATTTTTTACTATCTTCTGTCTGTATCACTAACCGGCCAATTTCCACAGAATTTTCAGAGCTGTTCTTTAGATAAGTGAGCAAAAGAACTCAAAGTGACAAGAAATGTAAAGTCATGTATCAAAAAGATAAAAATGAAATGAACTAATATTCGTAAGATAATAATTTTTGTTATAAAAGTTATAACTATAATTTATGCCTTAAAAGAGAGGAACTAACTTTGTGCTCAACCAAACTTGGATATACGTTATTCCATTTTGGGCAAGAAAGGGGCGGAAGCCATCACCCGCCCATGGTCATCAGATGTTTTGTGCTCAACTACACCAGTAACTTTAATTCAATCAGATGTTTTGCAGCAACGGGAAGTGCCCAATTGTAGCACAATTCAAAATATCTATGGGTGGAAATGCAAAAGTTTGTTAAATGGAAGGAAGTTAGATATATACGGTGAAATTTCCATATATATCAGCTAAACCTCAAAATCATTCCAATCAACCATCTAGATACAAGTCACACACTAAACCCACCTTACTTTTTAGATACAATAACAAAAACATAAAACTGCCTTCCAAGATACCTAATGGGATAAGTTATGAAACTTCAACAAGCTCAAAAAATAGGTATTAATCCCAAAGTCCTTTTTTCTTTTAACCATCTGAACTAAAGCGGCCTCCAAGCTTGCTAACAAGCTTCTTAAGGTTCTTAGAAGAGACTAATTAAGCAATGTATACCCAGAGCTCAGAAAATACTCCGTAAAAAACATTTTGCTTAAATTTGTTTTTTTAAGTAAACTTCTCACTTCTCTGCAGCCATAAAGAAATACCCAAAAAAAGAACTTGAACAATTCAGACAATTCAGTGAATGAATGGTAGAAGGGACACAGGGGATTCAAAACCCAGATGCCAAAATCAAATCTTTGTACAAATCCAAGCAAGAAGGAAGCACATTACGTACTTAAAGAAAATAAAAATGCGAAATTGAGAAGACCTGAAGAGAAATGGCAGGTGATTGGTGTTTGGATGTGGAGTGGAAGATTTGGGAAATAATAAACAACCAGAGAAGGCGGTTTCAAGTGTGTTAATGTTGAAGGTGTGGGCTGCTGGTTTTGTTGGAAGTTTTTTTTTTCTGCGTACGCTCTGATAATTTTTCTGAAACTTTTGGAAAAGAGGGCGGGCGGATAAAGATGCATGAACGTTACACACGCGGACTGGTCAACTGACCCACCACCTTTCTTGGGGTCTGTTCGTCGACCTATGTAAGACGTGCGTTTGTTTTCTAAGATTATAAAGTTCGTGCCTTGTCACCCCAACTATATTTGTTTATCCTATACTTTTTTATTTGAGTTTTGACGGAGGTACCCCATTTTGAAATTATATCCTACAACTGGTTGTATCTTGAGCATGGTACAGCCGGGTATTTTTGTAATATATTGGTGTTGGCAGCCGTTGTTGTTACAGGAGAAGGGAACGGTGAAAGAGCCGAGTCGGTCGTTTCCTGCTGTGGATCAAATTTTGCTACGCCTGAAACTCCGAAGAGCTCTGCACCGCCATCCATTCTGATTACTTTTTCTTTTTGCTTTTTGCTTTGTGCACAACCGTCATCTAGTTTTGTCTTTTTGCTTTGACTATTTCTTTACTTTTACCTAGCTAGTTGATTTTACTTTATTTTGTTTAGTCTTTTTATTTACTTCTTTTCGTTTGTTTATTTGTTGATTACTTTTTTTTTTATATTATACCAAGCACATTAGAAATGAATTCTACCTTAAAATCAAATGAGTAAACGCCTAAAAAATGAACATACACAAATGAGCTTTTGAATTTTTGAATACTCATTTTGTAAATTATGTATGTTCATTAAGTATCTCTGCTATGCTCATTTTTAAAATGTTTTAGCAATGCACATTTCAAAAATCCCATATTACATTGGATTTATATAATAGTTGATTATAGACACGAGACCACAAATCATGATACTCAAACGCAGATTCTAATACTCAATAACGGGGATTTGATGCTTGCCGAAAATAGAGGAGTTTTGATGTTGAATGAAAATGTTGTGATGTTCAACTAGCAAAGCAACTAACAAATTCATTAATACTCATGTTGTAAGTTACATATGCTCATCTGATACTGATCTTATGCTCATTTCCTAAATGTCATATCAATGCATTTTTAAAAGTATTATTTTATGATAGACTCTTAATACTCAACATAATAGGTTCGATGCTCATTAAAAGTTCATTAATGCTCATTCACAAGAAACTATGATTTTCATCTCAATAGCAGATGTTTGATGCTCAATTAAAATGTCGTGATGTTCAACTAACAAACCTTATGATAAAAAATAACAAAAAGAAAGTGAATTACAAATTATGCAGCAGAGATTACGATTCTGAATATTAGACTCCTAATACTCAACAGAGTAGGTTGGTTGCTCATTAAAGGTTCAATATTACTCATTCTCCAGAAGTCGTGACTTTGATCTCAATAGTGGAGGTTTGATACTCAATTAAAATGTCATGATGTTCAACTAACAAACTTTACGATTTTCATATCAATGTGCCCTTTCTAAGTTATGTATGCTCATTTGATACTGATGATATGCTCATTTTTTAAATGTCATATCAATGCATATTTCAAAAGTATCGTATTACATTAGAATCACATATTTAAATTAATAGGAGTAGATAATAGATATAATGTAATTAGTTTTTATAAAAGAAAATAATAGAAAAAGAAAAAAATAGAAGATATGAAGCAGAAATTGTTATACTCATTGTTAACCTCTTAATGCTCAATCAAATAGGCTAGATGCTCACTAAAATTACAATATTGCTCATTTAGCGTAAACCGTGATTTTTCACTTAAATTACAAAAGTGCCACCGGAAAAAAATGGTCTGTACTGCTTATTGGGTTGTCTTCCTAATTGGGCCGGATGTATATACATCCGGTTGTACGATATAGGCCCTCCCATTTTGGGTATCGGGTATCCCATTTGTACCCACTTATTATGTAGTTCACAAAATCCCAACCCAACAAAATAATTTCTTACTTTAATTCATTGCCTTTGTGAACCACAAAAATAGGGAAGAGTATAAAATGAGGTACAAAATGGGGTAACTTTAGAATTTTCCTTTTTTTTTAATCGATTTCCCAAATTTCGGTGCATATGAAATGTCCTTTAAAGCTTTTCAATTTGATTACAGTTAACCCTTCCTCAAGTATTAATTTCGAAGGACGAATCATGCACGATTTACACCTTTTAGGCTTTTACTGTGAGAATACTTCCCCTATGAAACACAGATAATTCACTAGAGTGTCGTATTGGCGTATCGGAAACGTTCTCATATCCGATACTCTAGGATACTCGTACCGTACGTTTCCAAGTCCTATCTGAATTTTTTAAAAGTTTCCATTTTTTGGTAATTATTTTAAATTTTCGGATACTTGTATCCTGACGGATACTCGTATCAACTTTTTCAAAAAAATCCAATTTTTTTTTAGAAAACATCCAAAATTTACATAATAAAATTCTTTAAAAATGATAAACTGAAAATAATTTTTACTTTGCTTTTATGTGGTACACAACTAATTGGCTTATTCTTAATTCACTCATCCTCCTATCTCTAATTCTAATTATTCTTGAAAATTAATAGCTTCAACATAAATATGTATTAGAACTTTTAAAATATTGTTTTCTATCTTCATTATTCTAGAACTTTGAGTACTTATACTTTTCATTTCTAAACTGCAGTTGTTTGACTTATTTCTCATTTTAAATTAATGACTTATTGACTATATTTATATTTCGAGATACATTAGTGTATATGAGATAAAATATAAACTTATTTCTAAGTATTTTGTGAATGTAAAATGTTTCAATGCCATGAACGAGTAGACGTCACAGGATGATATATGTTTATTTAAAAAAAATGGCATTTTTAATATTTATAAATACACCCCTATAACTTTTAATATTTATAAATACACCCCCATAACTTTTAATATTTATAAATATGGCCCCGTATCCGTATCCTACTTTTTTTTTTGTAGTATCCCCGTACCCGTTTCCGCGTTTCCGCGTATCCGTATCGGTGCCGCACAAATTTACTCCTTTCATTATCATTATATTCGCACTCTGCCGTTGATCTTCTACTTCATGACAATAGGAATAAATGAGAATGATAGAGAACAAAAATTTGATCAAGTATAATCTCAATAGTGGCTTACTATTTTAATAAATTATATTTGTACAAAAGCATAGAATCATGATACGAAAATATCTTTTATATATAGAGTTTAGGGTATTGTGGATCATTGCGCTTACCGCTACACTAAAAGCAATCGCTAATAGTGTAGCACGCCCTTCCCCTTTTACAGAACAGGCAAAGCGCCACGCGGTTCGATTGCACCGGCAGGCTGGCAGATTGCTGACCGCAGACCCGCGGCAGGGCCAACAGGTATATATATTTTATTTAGCAGAAATTTATTTAGTTTTTTTCATTAGGTTACGTTTGGGTAAGAGCATTAACTATGATTTTGGAATTCCAGAATTAAATTCATCAATGAAAGAATGGCATGAGTATTACTTCTCAACTTCTCTTGGATAAAAATATGACCATTTTTTTAAATACCACAAAAGTGACCCGGCCCGCTGCTCTTCCCCTTTTACCGTATCGCTTAGTCGCATCTTCTCTATCTCTTCCGCCCTGCATACTTCATCTTCTCCATCTCTTCCGTTCTAAGCCTTCATCGCAATCCGCCATCAGCTTCGCCTAACTTCTCTCATGTCTTCACTGACCGCGCCTCCGGTGGACGACGGCTCCGAACTGAAGCCTCTGGTTCCAGATCCATCTTCCTCAGTGGGCGGCGTTTCTTATTTAGGGCCGCCGATGTCGGATTCGCCATCCCCATGGAAGATGACTCTGATTTGGGGTGCGACAATGATCCGTGGTGGTGCGGTGGTGTTTTTTTGGGCGAATTGGCCGAATGACATGGGGCGGAAGAGCAGGGAGGGGGCTGGGGACTGAGGAGCTGGGAGTGGGGCTAGGCAGGGGATGAGTTGAATTTGATTAGATCTAGAGTTGGGGAGGGTGGATGGAGCCAGGGCAGGAGGCTGGGGATGGGGGTTGGGGGATGGTGAAGTGTCTGGGGATGAGGAGGTGGGTGGTGGTGGGCTGGTTGTGGTAGTTGCAGGGGCTAGGGACTGGTTGACTGGTTGTGGTTGTAGGAGAGGGGCTGGGGGCAGAAAAGGGGGCCAGGGTAAGGGCATAGGCCGTCTCACGCAATGGCGGTGGTGTCGAGGCGGTAAGTTGATTGTTTTCGACGAAGATTTTGATGTCAAAAGTCGTCGGAAACTTTTCCTGTGGCATAGTGACACGTTTTGCGGTGTAGTGACACAGACGGCTACAGTGACATGGGCGGTGGCCATAGTGACACTGACGGTGGCTACAGTGACACGAGCGGTGACTACAATGACACGGGGTGATGGCTACAGTGACATCGGCGGTGGCTATAGTGACATAGCCAGCGGTTACAGTGACACCAGCAGTGACATTTCAGGCAAATATGTGACCTTATTAGTCATTTTTTTGGCTTTTTGAAAAAAGGTCACATTTCAGGAAAGTAGCTTTAATTTAGTTATATTGAAGGGAAAAACCCTTCATCAATCTCAATCACTTGTTTAGTTAAACTTTATAAACTTTATAAACAAAAGTAATTAATTAATTTCATATACTTTAATGCAATATACTAGCTTAGTATGTTATTCAAATGTCAATTTATTTTGAATTTTGTAAGTATATAATTTTATATGTTCAAGATTCTTTAATTTCTACATGCCGAGCGTAACAAAATGAGAATTTAATTGTGCAACAACTTGATCGACTATATAAGAGAATTTACTGTAGATGACCATTTTAGCTATTTTTACATATAATTTTTTCTTTATTTTATTAATGAAATATATTTTAAAAATAATTTTTTACAAATCGATAGAATCAGCCCATACAAATAAGAAAATAATGGACCTAAAGAAATTACTTATGTGGGCCAACAACCCCTACCCCCATGAGGGCCTTAACGAAAATAAAGCAAACTAGTTATAAGACTAAATTAATTAAAAGTAATAAGTAACAATCCATCCCCACAAGGCTGATGAGAACTGGCTGCATCGTAACCTTATTGATTTTAAAAAAACACTTATTTTAAAAAAGTATTTATTTTAAAAAAGTCACCGTAACCTTATTGACTTCTGATGAGGGTTGGTTTGCAACTCCTTTTAAAAAAGTACTTCTGAGTTTTTGACTTTAAAAAAGCACTTATTTTCCCAAACACTACAACTTTTATTTTTCTCGACTTCCGCGTCAAAAGTGTTTTTACTTTCTCTATTACACAAAAAGCACTTATTTTATCAAACACTACCCACTTTTACTTTTCAAAATCACTTTTTTCTCAAACACTATCAACTTTTATTTAATCACTTCTCTCCATTTTATTAAAAAAACATTTTTTTAAAAGCAGAAGCTGTTGCAAACAGACCCTGAGTTGTCACCCAGGACTTATTTAGTACACACAATTTACTCTTTCTAAATATTGATTTTTACTAATGATAACAAACATTGAACAATGATTTTAATCACTATATTTGTATGCAATTCATAAATTTATACTTGTATTAAAATATTTTTAATAAGAAATATTTTGATATAATTTTCATATTCAAAATTCATTTCGTATTAAAAAATATCATCGCATTAAATTGTATTGCGTGCCTTTAAGATATCTATGTATGTATGAATGTGACGTTTAGCTAGAAAGGGGAGAGTCGCTTTAATTTTCCAGAAATGCAATTTGGAGATTTCGAATTAACAATAATGTGATACACTGATACTTTGATTAATTTCTCACCCGTGGTATAGGTATTACCCGTACATAGTTTGCATGTGGAATCCCCGATATGATCGAGTAGCTCAACGGAGACTGAGTACGAGATAAGGTCTCGTGTTTACGATAGTATGCGAGTTTATTCATGAACTCTTTATACACGCCAGACATTAAATCACTCTGCTAAAAAATTATTTGAGATCATATCTCCACCACCATTTTGTTGAATTGGTGTGGATCCCTTGAGTGTGCATATTTAATTTAAAATTAATTAAGGCCCCAATTCGGGTTTCTTATTTTCCTCTACTTTACGTAATTCATAAACCAGTTAAAACCGTTTTAACATTTTTATGGTAATTTTCAAAATTAACATAGCTACAATCAGTATGACTAGCTACTTTTTAGTTCTTTTTAACACAAATACCATAGGAATTAGGAACGGCTATAAAATAATTCACTTGAATACAGTGACGTTTGATCATAGCCTATTAACATACGTAACCAGATATTCGTTACTACTGGCAAATTCGAAATTGTGATTGAATCGTTTCGAAGATTGTGATTGAATCTATCTTAATACATATTGTTAGCTAATTCTATTGAATAATCTGAGATGTCTAATCTGAGATGTCTATTTCTAGTCTCAGAGTTTTAATAAGTCTTGGCTTGGTTTAACCTTATGTGAAGGTGCGATAGTGTGAACTTATTAATGATGGATATAAAGAGCAAAACTTTCTTCAATTGAGACGTGAATGAATAATGAGGGCAGTCTCAGCATTAATTATATTGAGTTGTACTAGAGATGGTACAAAAATGATGTTTATAATCACTCTTATATTCACTTTTATATTCACTTATGTTTGTGAAATTTTTTTTGTCTGTGAGTTCCGTTCTCAAACAATATCTTGTTTGCACAAAATTTGCATAGAGAAAATAATACATATTTTGTCTGTGAACCGGATTCAGAGACAAAAAATCTTAACAAACATGGTGGATTGGTGGGTATAAGAGTGGATACATGGTTGTTAATATAAATTAGGCTAAAGGGTCAAATAGGCCCTTGAACTAACTTAAAATGTTCAATTAGCCCCTTATATAGGAGGTTTTGCCCGGCCGTCGCTAATTGGGGCGGTTCCCGGTGGAAATTTTTGATGAAATTTTTTGAGCATCTTTTTCATTAAGTCTAGTTTACCCATACCAAATTTCAGCTAAAAACGCAACCGAGAAGACAGTCAAATGATTTTCCGAAATGTACTGCGCTGTTTAACTTCACATTTATCTTCAAAAAATCATTTGACTGCCTTCAAATAGGACAAAAACAATGGCAAAAACTCAAAATAGGACTTGTATGTTTTTTTATTCGAAAATAGGACCATATTGGTCCAATTGGAAACATACCTATTTTTCATTTCATTCTTACCCCTCATTTAAATATGAGTAAAACATAATCAAAAGTCATAATTAAATGTTTAATTCGGATTTTTTTTAAAAATTCGTACAAAGATAAAAAAATTAAGAATTTTTTTATAAAATAAAAAATCAACAAAAATTAATTTTTTTTTAAATTAATAAAAAAATAGTAAAACTCCATTAAAAAAAATAAAAAAAATATGGATGCCTCTCCCACCGCCTGTACTACCTCCCTGGCATCCCTGCACCACCACCTCCGATCAGTGTAAAAAATGCCATCTTTTTTTTAAATTCCAAAAAAATGGCATATTACTCTTTGATCCTTTTGACTTGTGCCAACACTTTCATTCTGTCAACTTGAATCCTTTCGACTTCTGCCAAAAATATGGCATTCGTAATGAATTTGGCATTTTTCCCCCAGTTACAGGAGGTGGTGGTACTGCCTCCCTGCACCACCGCCTCCGGCTGTTAAAAAAAGCCATATTTACTAAAAACTACCATTTTTTCGGAAAATGCCAAAAAATGGCATATTTCTCTTTGAGAATGCCAACTTGAATCATTCTTACCTCTGCCAAAAATATGACATTCATAATTAATTTGGCATTTTTTTCCCATATGACTGGAGGTGGTGGTGCTGGGGCGGCAGAGGCGGCGGTGATTTTTTTTTGCAATTTTTTTTTCAATTTTATTACTCCGTATTATTTAAAATATTTTTATTAATTTTTTGGTATTTTTTACGAATTTTTATTATTTTTAATTATTTTATTATGAATTAAAACATTCCAGTAGCTATAAGGGTATATTTGTCCAAGACACACATAATTAGTCCTATGGAAACATAATTTGTATTTTGGTCCTATTTGTGCAAAAATTAACTCTTGTTAATACTTAATGTATCCGTTAGCAAACAACACTTTAAGACTTTAAGTTGCCAATCATGTGATTCACGTGGATCATAAGCGATTACGACCCAAACAATTTATTAACAAATAAAGAAAACATGATCTTAAAGTTTGTTTAATTGTTTAAAACATATTGCTCTTAGATGTTGTTCACAAACTTTTATGTTTGGCTGTTCAGGAGAATAAATAAAAGTGGGACAAAAAGAGGGGAGAACACGTGACTTGCATGTCGATGTCATATTATTATGAATTTAGAAATCTTATTATGTGTCTATGTTCTTTGAACGTTTGAATGCAACGAATAGTCTATTCTGCACTTTGGGTGGCCGGTTGGATGTGTGCTGACCACAAAAAGCCTAAAGTGATGGCTTTGTCACTAGAAAAGAATAAAAAATTGAGCAAATTTAGCACGAATTTTGACACAGATTCATCATAATTTATAGTATATTTGACATGGATATAACACAAATATGTTAAATTTCATGTCAGTGTTGTTTTGCCACTATCTGCCCTAGTGTCGAGACAAACAATACGCTATGATTCGTGCCAAAATTGATCAATTCGTGTCAAGGTCACATCAATTGTTTTTGAGTTTAATATTTAAAGTAACGAATTTATAATTTTATTTATTTTATTTCTCACCCAATTAAAATTATAGAAGTCGTTTGTCAACACTGTTTTTTGGCTTATCAGACTTATCAGCCAACTGTTCACTAAACACGTAACTTTTGCTTTCGCGCGCTGAATTGTGTAATAAGCAGAAAAAGTAAGGTTGAAGTTACTTTCTGGCTGTATTGGTTGAAGTTACTGTAGATGACCATTTTAGTTATTTTTACATATAATTTTTTCTTTATTTTATTAATAAAATATATTTTAAAAATAATTTTTTTACAAATTGGCAGAATCAGCCCATGCAACCACTTCAGCCAGAATTTCATAAATTTCAACAGAATCAGCCAAATCAGCAGATTTTCGTGCTACCAAACGGGCTCATAATGTCCCATGTAATGCAAGTAATTATGCTTAATTTGTTTGATAATATGTCATGTGACTCATATAGGGGTTATACTCCTAAATAAGAGCTTATTTGACGTTTTTTGGTTACTACATGAGCCTATTTGCACCTTTTCCCACTATATAATAATGGTATTCTAGAAATGATGCATGTAAGGGATGGCGTACCCGGTGGTCGTCCGACGGCTGGTCTAAGGAATTGCAGCTAGCTAGCGAGGTAGTGTAGGCCGGAAACGTATGTAACTCCTTCCTTCCACCCGCACTATCGCTCCTCTTCTATTTGGAACTCGTCTAGCTCTAGTGATGTTTTCATTTATAGTCCGTAAATAAATAGAGCAAGCCAAATAGCTAGCAATCTGACTGGCTAGGACTAGGACCCTAGCTCGTTTAGTCATACTAATGCTATTAACGGGGCCGGGGAGGAGCTCATCTGGTAAGATTATGTATATAGGGGGAGAGATCTCGAGTTCAACTCCACGCTTAGAATGAAACCTATGTAATTCCTTCCTTCCAGAATGTGATCAAAATTCAACTGCATCATCTCAAATAATTGTTCGATCGATTACAGGGATCTCTAGAGATGGAGTGTCATCTTTTCTTAGTAATACTAAAGTTATTTAAATGGGCTTAATACATTCGAATTTAAGTTACCTTGAAAACATTTAAGTGACTGAATGTATTCGATCAATTGTCAAAAAGTTAAATAACAAATATTCTTTCAATAAATTAAAGAAACTAAATTAATGAAATATAGGAGTATGTGTGTATAGTTAAAAATATTCAGTCATAAAAATAACTCTAACTTTACTTATTTAGATTATTATTATACTCCTTTCATTCATTAAAATTTTGTCAACTTTTCTTTTTGGTTGTTCCACTAACTTTGTCATAATTTTACTTTCATTACTTAACATAAATTGTAGAAAATTTGTTTTAAACATTGCATCATGTAAAGTAGCTTATGTGGTGGAGAGGTAAAACTCTATGTTCAAAGGGTTTGTTTATCTAATTTTTACATGCGATTGTTTGCAATGCAATATTATACTCCGTAATACGTAAATAACCAAACAAGCCTTAAAGCCTCTGATGACATACGTTTCCGTATTATCAGTCTTGCTATATGCCAACTCTTTCGTCTCTTAAGACTATGTAAAATGTTCCACATCCGTGTGTTAGTGTGTGTATAGTTCCTATATTACCGAGGGTTGTTTGGATCTGATTCTTAAAGCAGAAGTTGAAGTGTTTGGTTGAAAGTGCAGAAGTCATTATAGTTGATGGAATATATGGCCCAGGAACCCCCGGCCCATAGACTCCTGCTTCTCCCACAAAAACCATTAAGCCCAGGGAGCATCAGAGGCCCAAATACAACGGCCCAAGGCTCAAAGAAGCCCGAAGTACACACTGGGGTGCCTTCGGCCTCCTTGGCCGAAGGCTCCAAAACTCACAGCATAGACTTTTCCGACATACAAGCTACTGGGAGAAAACGGAAGAAAACAGGAGCCTTCGGCACTGTGAAGCCTTCGGCATTAGAGAAGCCCTCGGGTGAAGAACAGAGACCTCGGCTACTCGAGGAGCCCTCGGCCAAATAGGCTCAATCATCGAAGATTCCCTTTGGAGACAGCCAACCACCACATTTAATACGACGTCACATCCACCCACCGCATTCAATGCGGTGAACATGCCACTGCCAGTGCCACCCGATTGATGTGACCCCTCGGCCGTTGGATTGTTGACACGTGTACTCTCATCGCATTTATTGCTGCTATAAATAGCAGCCCTTCTTCACCTTGTAAACCACGCTGAGTTCATTTAATACTACAATCGACTCTCTCTTCTCTTATTTCGCTCTGACTTCTCTCTAGTTATTCCCGCAATAACCCCTCGGATAAGATACCCCCGGATAGACTATCCATCAATAGTGCTCTAATTTACTCTTAGAATCAGTTTTTTTAGAAAATATGGGAGACCAGCTCCTGATGTTGTTTGTTTGTTCACAAACTCATGAGAATACCAAAACATATTGCTCTTAGATGTTGTTCACAAACTTTTATGTTTGGCTGTTCAGGAGAATAAAGGAGTGTTTGCAATTGCTTCAACTTTAAAAAAGTGATTTTTTTAAAGTGATTTTCGGAAAAGTGATTAACAGTAAAAGTTGGTAGTGTTTGAGAAAAAAGTGATTCTGAAAAAGTAAAAGTTGGTAATGTTTAGTAAAATAAGTACTTTTTGTGTAAAAGAAAAAGTGAAAAGCAGTTTAAAGCACCCTTCCACCTGCTTCCAACTTTAAGCTTTTAAGTGATTAATTTAAACAGAAGCTGTCATTTAAAAACACTCTTTTTAGCTTTTTTTAAGCCAAAAGCTGAAAAACGCTTTTTTAAACAACCGCAAACACTGCTCAAATAAAAGTGGGACAAAAAGAGGGGAGAACACGTGACTTGCATGTCGATGTCATATTATTATGAATTTAGAAATCTTATTATGTGTCTATGTTCTTTGAACGTTTGAATGCAACGAATAGTCTATTCTGCACTTTGGGTGGCCGGTTGGATGTGTGCTGACCACCAAAAGCCTAAAGTGATGGCTTTGTCTAGGGCTGGGACCGGTTCGGTTCTTACTCAAAATGAGTGGAACCGTTATAAAAGTTTTAACTAATGAAATCGGTTCGGTTCCTATATTAAAAATCAAGAACCGTTATGGAACCGAACCGATAGTAAACGGTTCGGTTCTTCCTTTTACCGGTTCCTAGAATAATTTTTTCTCGTCTAAGAATTAACGCATAATTTACTTTCTACAAACAACATAAACACGTCGAAAATTCAAAACACGAGTATTAAAATTTTATTTGAAGCTCTAATCACTTCAAACATCAAATCTCAAACTTAACTAATGAACTTTGAACACTTAATAGAACAAAAGTGATTTAAATTTCATGTAATAAATGAAACATAAAAAGTCGTTGTAGTGTCGGAGCGATGAAGGTTACTCGTCATCATAGTAGCAAGAATAGGACACCTACTTCAAGTCTTTCAAAACATAAAAAAAAGACATTGAGTTTGCATTTATAGATATAAAAAACATTATTACATTCTATTGATTCATAATAAATCTAATAATTAGAAATATCATGAAAATAGTAAAGTAAAATATGTGCAATCAACTACAAGTTATTTGGGTTATTTTATATTTATTAAATTTATGTGATGGAACAAAACTTGATTTGTAGAAAGGAGTTTAATGTATTATATCAACCTCATGTACAATATTTATTACTTCTTTTCCGTTGATTAAATTAGAATTGTTAGTTAAATATCTTATATTGTTTTATTATTGTTGTTGTGGTGGTGGTTATTATTGCTATTATTATTATTATTGTTACTACTACTACTAATATTATTTTATTTTATATTTTTTTAATAACGGTTCCTTAACGGTTCTATGCACATATTTTTTATAGGAACCGGGAACCGAACCGTTATAACTCACTTCGGTTCGGTTCCTACAAATGAGACATTAATTGTTAACGGTTCGGTTCTTAGATGTTGTTTACGGTTCGATTCCAATCGGTTCTACGGTTCCTGGTTCCAAAATCCCACCCCTAGCTTTGTCACTAGAAAAGAATACAAAATTGAGCAAATTTAGCACGGATTTTGACACAGATTCATCATAATTAATTTATAGAATATTTGACATGGATATAACACAAATATGTTAAATTCCATGGCAATGTTGTTTTGTCACTATCTGCCCTAGTGTCGAGACAAACAATACGCCATGATTCGTGCCAAAATCGATCAATTTGTGTCAAGGTCACATCAATTGTTTTTGAGTTTAATATTTAAAGTAATGAATTTATAATTTTATTTATTTTATTTCTCACCCAATTAAAATTATAGAGGTCGTTTGGCAACACTGTTTTTCGGCTTATCAGACTTATCAGCCAACTTTTCATCAAACACGTAACTTTTGCTTTCGCGCACTGAATTGTGTAATAAGCAGAAAAGGTAAGGTTGAAGTTACTTTCTGGCTGTATTTGTTGAAGTTACTGTAGATAACCATTTTAGCTATTTTTATATATAATTTTTTCCTTATTTTATTAATGAAATATATTTTAAAAATAATTTTTTACAAATCGGCAGAATCAGCCCATGCAACCACTTCAGCCAGAATTTCATAAATTTCAACAGAATCAGCCAAATCAGCAGATTTTTGTGCTACCAAACGGGCTCATAATGTCCCATGTAATGCAAGTAATTATGCTTAATTTGTTTGATAATGTGTCATGTGACTCATATAGGGGTCATACTCCTAAATAAGGGCTTATTTGACCTTTTTTGGTTAGTACATGAACCTATTTGCACCTTTTCCCGCAATATAATAATAGTATTCTAGAAATGACGTAAGGGATGGCGTACCCGGTGGTCGTCCGACGGCTGGTCTAAGGAATTGCAGCTAGCTAGCGAGGTAGTGTAGGCCGGAAACGTAGTATGTCACTGACTGGCTAGGACTAGGACCCTAGCTCGTTTAGTAATACTAATGCTATTAACGGGGCGGGGGAGTTGCTCATCTGGTAAGATTGTGTACAAAGGGGGAGAAATCTCGAGTTCAACTCCACGCTTAGAATGAAAACTATGTAATTCCTTCCTTCCAGAAAGTGATTAAATTCAACTGCATCATCTCAAATAATTGTTCGATCGATTACAGGGATCTCTAGAGATGGAGTGTCATCTTTTTTTAGTAATACTAAAGTTATTTAAATGGGCTTAATACATTCGAATTTAAGTTACCTTGAAAACATTTAAGTGACTGAATGTATTCGATCAATTGTCAAAAAGTTAAATAAAAAATATTCTATCAATAAATTAAAGAAACTAAATTAATGAAATATAGGAGTGTTTGTGTATAGTTAAAAATATTCAGTCATAAAAATAACTCTAACTTTACTTATTTACATTATTATTATACTCCTTTCATTCATTAAAATTTTGTCAACTTTTCTTTTTGGTTGTTCCACTAACTTTGTCATAATTTTACTTTCATTACTTAACATAAATTGTACAAAATTTGTTTTAAACATTGCATCATGTAAAGTAGCTTATGTGGTGGAGAGGTAAAACTCTAGTTCAAAGGGTTTGTTTATCTAATTTTTACATGGATTGTTTGCAATGCAATATTATACTCCGTAATGAGAAATGCTAGAGGTACACGTTTTGTGTACACGTTTGGTGTACACTTGTCTGTCCTTCACAGACAAATTGTCTGTGACAGACAATTTGTCTGTGAAGGACAGACAAGTGTACACCAAACGTGTACACAAAACGTGTACCTCTAGCATTTTTCACTCCGTAATACGTAAATAACCAAACAAGCCTTAAAGCCTCTGATGACATATGTTTCCGTATTATCAGTCTTGCTATATGCCAACTCTTTGTCTCTTAAGACTATGTAAAATGTTCCGCATCCGTGTGTTAGTGTCTGTATAGTTCCTATATTACCAAGGGGTTGTTTGGATTTGATTATTAAAACAGAAGTTGAAGTGTTTGTATGAAAGTGCAGAAGTCATTATAGTGCTCTAATTTACTCTTAGAATTAGTTTTTTTAGAAAATGTGGGAGACCAGCTCCTGAAAACTGATTTTAATTCTGCTTCTGCTATAAGAAAGATGCAAAAGCAGAAGTAGAACCAGTTTCAAATACCCCAAATACCAATTGCCGTCTGATTGTAAATAAGAAAATAATGGACCTAAAGAAATTACTTATGTGGGCCAACAACCCCTACCCCATGAGGGCCTTAACGAAAATAAAGCAAACTAGTTATAAGACTAAATTAATTAAAAGTAATAAGTAACAATCCATCCACACATGGCTGATGAGAGATGGCTGCATCGTAACCTTATTGAGTTGTCACCACTCATATGGACTACGTTACGACGTGCATTAAATTGTATTGCGGGCCTTTAAGCTATCTATGTATGTATGAATGTGACTTTTAGCTAGAACTAGAAAGGAGAGAGTCGCTTTAATTTTCCAGAAATGCAATTTGGAGATTTCGAATTAACAATAATGTGATACACTGATACTTTGATTAATTTCTCACCCGTGGTATAGGTATTACATAGTTTGCATGTGGAATCCCCGATATGATCGAGTAGCTCAACGGAGACTAAGTACGAGGTAAGGTCTTGTGTTTACGATAGTATGCGAGTTTATTCATGAACTCTTTATACACGCCAGACATTAAATTACTTTGCTAAAAAATTATTTGAGATCATATCTCTGTGAATAGAATGGAAAGGCCATACTCCCTTAGGAGCCCTGGCAGGTATATTTATAATAAAATAGGAGTTTCCAAAATACACAATATTCCTAAAATATATCATCTATTACACCCCCTCAAGCTGTGCGGGAGATACAACGCGCAGGTTGTCTTTTAAAAAATGAAACTGTTGACTAGATAAACTTTTGGTAAAAATATCAGCTAGTTGAAGATGAGTAGGAACATATTTAACAACTAAATCGCCATGTGCAACCCTCTCACGAACAAAATGATAATCTATCTGAATGTGCTTGCTACGAGCATGTTGAACTGGATTTGCTGTCAAGTAGGAGGCAGAAATATTATCACAAAAAAGCTGAACAGGTACTCGTACAGGATGGCCGAGCTCAAACAAAATGGAACGGATGTGTAGTGTATCCTGTACAGTATAGGCAATAGCACGATATTCCGCCTCTGTAGAAGATTTGGAGACCGTAGGTTGCTTCTTGGATTTCCATGAGACAAGATTAGGGCCCAAGAAGACTGCATAGCCTGTAGTCGAACGAGAACTGTCTGGGCAACCAGCCCAATCAGCATCAGAATAAGCCAAAATACACAGCGGACTAGCCGACCTTTGTAACCACAACCCATGATCTATGGTAAACTGGCGGGGATGGTAGGTTGTGGCCGAAGGGTGTTGGTCAACTGAAATTCAAATGATGGAGATATAGTGGAAGGTTCATGGTTAGGAGAACTCAGGAAAGGAAAAGGAAAATTATTTTCTAAAAACTTAACGTGACGACTGATGTAAATTCTACCAGACTTAGGGTCAAGACAACGATACCCTTTATAACCAGATGCATAGCCAATAAAAACACAGTGAACAGACCTTGCTGAGAGTTTGTTAGAGGATGTGGCAGTAATATTGGGAAAACAAGAGCAACCAAACACACGCATGAAGGAGTAGTCAGGTGATTGGTGAAAAAGAATTTCATAAGGAGAGGTGTTTCCAAGTAACGGAGATGGTAAACGGTTAATAATATATGCAGCCGTAAAGATGGCATCCACCCAGAACTGACTAGGAATAGAAGCTTCAAGAAGCATGGTTCTAGTGAGTTCCAAGAGATGTCGATGTTTACGTTCAGCGACCCCATTTTGTTGAGGTGTGTCCGGACAGGACTTGCGAAAATAAATGCCATGATCATTAAAAAATTGCTGCATGGTAAAATTAACAAATTCACCCCCTCCATCACTTTGAAAAATCTTAATTTTAGTATTAAAAAGATTTTCAACTAAGGATTTGAAACATTGAAAGTGGCGAAACACCTCACTCTTAGTTTTCATAGGATAAATCCAGGTGAAGCGAGAAAAATCATCTATAAAGCACACATAATATTTAAAGCCCATATTAGATAAAATAGGAGACTGCCAAACATCCGAATGAATTAATTGCAAAGGCATAGTACAATGATGACTAGCATCTGTAAAAGGTAAACGTTGAGATTTGCCTAAGCGGCAGGAAATACAATCATGGGAAAAACTAGAGTTACTACAAATATGCTTCTGACTTTGTAAACTACGTAAGATAGAAGTGCCACAATGGCCTAATCTACGGTGCCAGATGGGTCCAGAGGTAGTAATGGATGACAAAGCTAGCGGTGATGGAGAACTGAGGCTGACTGGATAAAGGTGACCATGACTAGGTGCTTGCAGAAGAACCGCCCCCGAGAGTTTGTCCTTAACAAAAAAGGAATTTTTATCAAAAATTACAACAAAGTTGTTATCAGCACACAATTTTTGAATGGATAGAAGATTAAATTTAATATGAGGCACATGAAAGACTGATTTCAACGTGAGAGTACGAGGAGAAGTATTTAAAGTAACATCACCAATATTAGCTATAGATAAATGGGATCCATTTGCAGCACTAACAGAAAGCGGTCCAGTATAAGGGAATTTATTAACTAAAATACCTTCTGTAGGAGTCATGTGAGCAGATGCACCGGAATCAGGGTACCATAAAGCAGAATTGGATTCACCATTATTTGCAAGCAGGGCTGGTGCAGATGGTTGACTAAAGCGGGAAGGACACTGGAGAGCTGAATGACCTGCATTGAAACATAATTGACAGACTACGGGTGGTGGGATGGACCCAAGAATTCCCTCACCCGACGGAAAGCCTGCATAGCTAGTGTGAGTATCACAAATATAAAAGGGATTAGCATTTAAAGTGGACACAACAGTATTACTAGCAGAACCTGTAGTGTTTGAGGAAGAGGATAGCACCCCCTGAAACGGAACTGGCGGCCTGCCGTAGGTCGGGCTGGAATACCCAGGCTGCTGTCTCCCAACAAACTGCCCTCCTGGAAGTTGCTGACCCTGCTGACCGGCATAGGACTGCTGCCCGCCGGAAGGATGCTGACCGAAGTAAGGCTGTGGGGCCCCAAACAACTGCTGTGGTGCTCCGTACTGAGGCGGCGGACCACGGCCTCGTCCGCGTCCCGTTCTGCCTCGACCCCCAGCCCGTCCGCGGCCTCCTCTGCCGCGTGTGGAATAATTTGCTGGTGGCTGTTCACCGGCAGCAGCGGCCACAAATGCTTGATGACCAACCGAAAGGTGTTGTTGATGTTCAGATAAAACTTTTTGTTCTTCTTCCATGAGCCGGGGTTGCAATATATCAAACGGGAACTGATGGGGAAATAAGGACACAGTAGTAACAAAGGACTTATATTCAGGTCCCAAGCCAGCCAAAATATATTCTAGCAGTTCTTTATCCGAAACAGGGGAATTAATTGCAGCAAGGGGATCAACAATGTTTTTTATTTCTCGTAAGTAAAGTTCCATGGATTGATTTTCTTTCTTCTTGATGGTAGACAATAACCGTTTAAGTTCCATGCTCCGTGGTAGACTAGCAGACATAAAGCGAGTCTGAAGTCGAGTCCAGATAGCAGCAAAATGTTTTAAATCATGAACATCAACTAAAACATCCCGAGTTAACGTAGCAAACAACCAGCACCGAATTGTTTGATCTACTCGTAACCAGTAATAATAATCGGGATTCGGAACTTGTCGATTAGCAAAATCAATGGTATACATAGGGGGTACCTCTATGGAGCCATCAACAATTCCAAGTAGACCTTGAGAAACCAAGAAGGATTCGAACTGAGTGCGCCAAGTGAGATAGTCTTCCACCGCCTTTAATTTAATAGTGACAATTTGTGAGATCGTGGTGATATGCGCCACGGATTGGGCAAGGGCCGCCATGGGTGAGCCAAAAATAGATTGTTCGGCCGGTCTTATGACACCTGGTGAACCAGAAAAAGTGGAGCCAAAATAGGAAGATGCAGGCGGTGGAGGTGGAGAAGTATGCGCAGGAGTCTGAACCACCGGCGGCGGAGTCGGAATTCGCGGCACCGTGCGGAAAAGGGTATACGGTTCTGCCACAGAAAATATTGGTGGTGGCGGAAAATTTGAGTATAGAGTTGATGACGAAGGACGTAATCCTGGAGAATTGATTACGCCGCTGGATAAATTAGCAGAGATCGTAGAGGAAGAAGACTGCTGTGTCATCATACTCGTGGTGGGGATCACAGATTCCGGCGCCGTGGTTGGAGTGGCTGCGGCGGAAGAGATGGTAGTGGTCGGAACCTCTGCTGTGGCCGAGGAAGACATGAGGCGGCCGAGAAAAAAAAAAATTTAAGAGAGAAAATTAGGTTAGGCTCTTGATACCATGTGAATAGAATGGAAAGGCCATACTCCCTTAGGAGCCCTGGCAGGTATATTTATAATAAAATAGGAGTTTCCAAAATACACAATATTCCTAAAATATATCATCTATTAATCTCCACCACCATTTTGTTGAATTGGTGTGGATCCCTTGAGTATGCATATTTAATTTAAAATTATTTAAGGCTCCAATTCGGGTTTCTTATTTTCCTCTACTTTATGTAATTCATAAACCAGTTAAAACCGTTTTAACATTTTTATGGTTATTTTCAAAATTAACATAGCTACAATCAGTATGACTAGCTACTTTTTAGTTCTTTTTAACACAAATACCATAGGAATTAGGAACGGCTATAAAATAATTCACTTGAATACAGTGATGTTTGATCATAGCCTATTAGCATACGTAACCAGATATTCGTTACTACTGGCAAATTCGAAATTGTGATGGAATCGTTTCGAAGATTGTGATTGAATCTATCTTAATACATATTGTTAGCTAATTCTATTGAATAATCTGAGATGTCTAATCTGAGATGTCTATTTCTAGTCTCAGTGTTTTAATAAGTCTTGGCTTGGTTTAACCTTATGTGAAGGTGCGATAGTGTGAACTTATTAATGATGGATATAAAGAGTAAAACTTTCTTCAATTGAGACGTGAATGATCAATGAGGGCAGTCTCAGCATTAATTATATTGAGTTGTACTAGAGATGGTACAAAAATGATGTTTATATTCACTTTTACATTAACTTGTGTTTGTGAATTTTTTTTTAAGTCTGTGAGTTCCGTTCGCAAACTATATTTTGTTTGCACAAAATTTGCATAGACAAAATAACACATATTTTATCTGTGAACCGGATTTAGAGACAAAAAAATCTTAACAAACATGGTGGGTATAAGAGTGGATACATGGTTGTTAATATAAATTAGGCTAAAGGGTCAAATATACCCTTGAACTAACTTAAAGTGTTCAATTAGCCACTTATATAGGAGGTTCTGCCCGGTCGTCGCTAATTGGGGCGGTCTTCGGTGGAATTTTTTGATGAAATTTTTTGAGCATCTTCTTCATTAAGTCTAGTTTACCCATACCAAATTTCAGCTAAAAACTCAACCGGGAAGACAGTCAAATGATTTTCCGAAATGTACTGCGCTGTTTAACTTCTCATTTATCTTCAAAAAATCATTTGACTGCCTTCAAATAGGACTAAAATAATGGCAAAAACTCAAAATAGGACTTGTATGTTTTTTTATTTGAAAATAGAACCATATTGGTCATATTGAAAACATACTTATTTCTTCATTCAATTCTTACCCCTCATTTAAATATGAGTAAAACATAATAAAAAGTAATAATTAAATGTTTAATTCGATTTTTTTTTAAAAATTCGTAGAAAAATAATAAAAAATTAAGAAATTTTTTTTAAAAAAAAATAATTTTTTTTAAAATTAATAAAAAAATAGTAAAACTCCATAAAAAAAATAAAAAAATATGGATGCCTCTCCCACCGCCTGTACTACCTCCCTGCACCACCACCTCCGATCGGTGTAAAAAATGCCATCTTTTTTTTAAATTCCAAAAAAGTGGCATATTACTCTGTGTTCCTTTTGACTTGTGCCAACACTTTCATTCTGTCAACTTGAATCCTTTCGACTTCTGCCAAAAATATGACATTCGTAATGAATTTGACATTTTTTCCACTTTTACAGGAGGTGGTGGTACTGCCTCCCTGCATCACCGCCTACGGCTGTTAAAAAAAGCCATATTTACTAAAAACTGCCATTTTTCGGAAAATGCCAAAAAATGACATATTTCTCTTTGGGAATGCCAACTTGAATCATTCTTACTTCTGCCAAAAATATGGCATTCATAATTAATTTGACATTTTTTTTCCCATATGACTGGAGGTGGTGGTGCTGGGGCGGCAGAGGCGGCAATGATTTTTTTTTTTGCAATTTTTCTTTTCAATTTTATTACTCTGTATTATTTAAAATATATTTATTAATTTTTTGGTATTTCTTATGAATTTTTATTATTTTTAATTATTTTATTATGAATTAAAACATTCCAATAGCTATAAGGGTATATTTGTCCAAGACACATATAAATAGTCCAATGGGAACATAATTTGTATTTTGGTCCTATTTGTGCAAAAATTAACTCTTGTTAATACTTAATGTATCCGTTACCAAACAACACTTTAAAACTTTAAGTTGCTAATCATGTGATTCACGTGGATCATAAGCGATTACGACACAAACAATTTATTAACAAATAAAGAAAACATGATCTTAAAGTTTGTTTAATTGTTTAAAACATACTCCGTATTGCCTTAGATGTTGTTCACAAACTTTTATGTTTGGCTGTTCAGGAGAATAAATAAAAGTGGGACTTAAAGTGGGACAAACTTTAAAGGAGAACACGTGACTTGCATGTCGATGTCATATTATTATGAATTTAGAAATCTTATTATGTGTCTATGTTCTTTGAACGTTTGAATGCAACGAATAGTCTATTCTGCACTTTGGGTGGCCGGTTGGATGTGTGCTGACCACAAAAAGCCTAAAGTGATGGCTGTCACTAGAAAAGAATAAAAAATTGAGCAAATTTAGCACGGATTTTGACATGGATATAACACAAATATGTTAAATTCCATGTCAATGTTGTTTTGCCACTATCTGCCCTAGTGTCGAGACAAACAATACGCTATGATTTGTGCCAAATTCGATCAATTCATGTCAAGGTCACATCGATTGTTTTTTACAGTGAGTTTAATATTTAAAGTAACGAATTTATAATTTTATTTATTTTATTTCTCACTCAATTAAAATTATAGATGTCGTTTGGTAACACTGTTTTTCGGCTTATCAGACTTATCAGCCAACTTTTCACCAAACACGTAACTTTTGCTTTCACGCGCTGAATTGTGTAATAAGCAGAAAAAGTAAGGTTGAAGTTACTTTCTGGCTGTATTGGTTGAAGTTACTGTAGATGACCATTTTAGTTATTTTTACATATAATTTTTTCTTTATTTTATTAATGAAATATATTTTAAAAATAATTTTTTACAAATCGGCAGAATCAGCCCATGCAATCACTTTAGCCAGAATCTCATAAATTTCAACAGAATAAGCCAAATCATCATATTTTCTTGCATCAGATTTTCTTGCTACCGAAGGGGCTCATAATGTCCCATGTAATGCAAGTAATTATGCTTAATTTGTTTGATAATGTGTCATGTGACTCAATATAGGGGTGAGTAACTGTCATAAGCGAGTAAGTCCACTTTATCTCTAGTCTATAATAATTATAAGAATCACCAATTCCATTAAATGGATATGTGAGTATATATATTCACGTCAAGTATGTCAATTTTCGTAATTTGAATCGTAACATCGTTTAAAATAAAAGTTGGAATGTAGTGAAAAATTCCCTGTAATAATTTACACATAAGTAGTACACTAGTAGTCTAGTACATGTCTTCACAAATTAAATACCAGCAAAAGATGAAAGTAGAAAATAAAATAGCATTGTCACTACTCGTAGCTTGAAAATTCCAAGATGCATGCAATTATGTAAATATCATTAAGACGAACGATATGAATTATTAAGTCACATCTTTTATTTACAAAAAGAAATTACAAGAGATGCTCAATGAACCTCGAAGCTAGAACTTCAAATGAGGAATTGATATCAAGGTGTATGTATACGTTTATCTCCGCATTTGAGCTCTTGCTAATGGAATTAAAGTACGTCGTTTCCTCCTCATTTTATTGTTTTGACTATGATTTGATTAATAGTAATTGATTTCGTTTATTTCAAAGAAAAAAATGAATCAGTCCGATGACCCGCTCTTTCAAAACTCATGACCTATTTGAATCTTAATGAGTATTTGTAATGGTTCTATTTTAAAAACTGATTTTTTAAAATGGTTTTGGGAAAGTGTTTAATATTAAAAGTTGATAGTACTTGAGAAAAAATAGTTATGTTAAAGAATAGGTCATACTTTTTAGTAATGTTCCAAAGGTTGAATCCTCAACCCCAAGAGCACTCGCGTCCCGACCTGACACGACATTTGGGAAGTTGTAAATCACAGTGATCCTGGCAGCTTAATGGTGGTAGACTTTGTACCTGTGCGGCTGTGCACATCAGATGTCCAACGCAGCACGCAAGAGTCGTTGTAACTTCCATACAACCGCTACGTATTTCGATCCTTAGTCAATGTTCTAACTTTCTCACCACTCAACCAACTGAGCCACCAGTGTGAGTTTGATAGTATTTATTAAATAAGTATTTTTTGCGTGATACAAAATATGAAAACGGTTTAAAACACTCTTTCACCCGCTTTTAGCTTTTATGTGTTTAATTTGAGCAAAAATTGTTACTTAGAAAACATGCATTTCGTTTTTCATTCGTCCAAAAACTGAAAACGCCTATTTAAACTTTAAAAGATCCGTCCTAGCTACCCCTTTTATTTTTTACAAAAAATAAAAAACCGACACCAACATGTCCCGAACTTGTATCCCTCGTTCCCAACCATAATTCTTGTAGAGTATTTGTTTAGAACGGTAAAGAGGATTTTCGTTACACTCGTATAGTCGTATCACAAAAAGTCGACAAATAAATTTATGGGTTGTCAAATTGGGTGAACTATATATGTTAGAAACTTAATTATAATTCAAATTTTTGTGTGAATACTGTTATTCCTAGACCATTTGAGTGATCATGACGGAACCTTGAATTGTTTCAAGTTATCAAAACCAGTTTTGATATATATTGGCCAACTAATGTTTATTTCAGATTTTTCAGTCTATGCTGGACAAAATTGGAATTGTAAGTAAATGATCACACGATTGAGAGATAAATTCTAAATTGAACTAGTTCATTGATCTAATCTAATCAATGAATAATTTTTTCACATATAGTTGAGCTTGAGGACCATTTAATCCAATTGATGACTTGGTAATCCAATTTCTAATCCATAATTTCTTGTTTCCTACTCGTATTTGACAAAAGCAAATTCTAAAATTAAATCGCGAGGCATTCAAATTCAAGCGGGTTCAGATTTAAAAAATCAATAGAGTTCCCAATCAATTGATTCATGCTCAAATGGAATGGGCCAAGGCCCGCTGACAAATATTGAACATACTTTGAAGTACATAGAGCTTTAGGGATGGACCGGGTCGGGACCGGGTCCGGTCAGGTCTTGGGCGGGTCAAATGTTTTGGGCGTTAGGCCCGGTACCGGTCCAGGTTGGTTCCGGGACCGGGCACGGGTCAGGTCGGATCTTGTAATATTTTTTTTGGTTTTCCTTATTTGTTCCTACCCCCCACCCCCAATCCCCAAACACCCCCAAACCACCCAGCCCAACCCGCCTACCACCCAATCCATTCGGGGAAAAAAAATTGGGCCCGAACCGGTCCCGAACCGGTCGAGCCGGTTCCAATAGGACTTAAGCCCTTTACCCCCCCCCTCCGGGCCGGGCTAGTCCATCCCTAAGACCACCCCATTACGCATGTCGAATAATTTCTGTATTTGTTCAATGGATACTTTTTGTTCAAAATCATAATGGATACAATAGACATGATAACCGTTTTTTAAGAAAGTTTTTATTAACTTAAATATATCATTAGTTTCTTAAGAAAGTTTTTATTATCATTAAACATATACTCTCCATTTGAAACGTGAAATAATATGGATAGTGAATAATGCAGAAATGGTGTAAAAATATGAGAGTGATGAAAAACCGAAAAATAAGAAAGAGAAAATGAGAAAAGGGTAAAACTTATAAAAAATGAAAGTGGTAGGGGCATAGCTAGACCAAATATTAGGATGCACTAGTAGAAAGGAAAAAACAAATACAGTACTTTTTTACATAATTTTTTAACACACACAGTAGATGATTTTCTCAAATTCAGAATGTGATGGATGTATGTAACCTAGTATGATCCCTTGGCTACACTAGATGAAGAAACTAAATTCATGTTCATCCAAAAGATAACAAGCACCTAAACTTTGTTATCTCAGTCAGAGAAAATTGATGTAATTACTATTTGGGGAACAACAAATTCCAGTTTTTTCTGACATTTGAATCTTGTTAAGTTGTTTTCTATTGTTACATAGCTTGGCCGAAATGCAGTATACCAACCTCTTTTCTAAACAAGGTGTGCGTCAACAAACAGAGAGATGAGATAGGAAAAAGTCAATTTCATCTAAATTCGTTTTCAAATATTGTCTTAAATAAAAGTAAAAAGAATGTGAATTATCTAGTAGGAGTTCATCACAGTTAAATTTATGCCATTGTGAGTCCGTGACATGTCGATTTTGAATCTAAGTCGTTAGTAAATTTGAGAGATTTTTCTCAAATGATGAGGACCCTTGACTAACAAGTGACATGCCTGATTAGATGATTCATGTGCTCTAATCTATGTTGTAAGACCCGCACCGGATCGGCCGGTCCGACCCGAAAACCGATCACCCGGCCATCTGTCCGGTTCGGTTGAGCATTGAACCGCAAATGAGCCAAAAACCGGATTTAACCAATAACCCGTTGAGACCCGATACGGACCCAGCACAGCCCAAACTCGGAAAATGGCCCAAAGCCGGAAAAATCCGTTTATCAGAGGAGTCGAATCTGTAATACCACTTGCTTAGCTATTATTATAACTTTCGAATCTGTAATATTTTAATTGCTTTAATTAATTAGTTTGTTAATTAATTAATTTATAATAAAAACTATAATATATACAAACCAATGTTATTTATATACTTCCTCAAGCCTCATTACGTAAGTCATCCTTATTTTTTATTTTTTAGTTTGTAATTGGAATTATGCTCACATTTATCATCAATTCATACACAAGTGCATTTTAATTTTTTTTATCAGGCCTCTATTCATATCAAAAGATTCAGGATCATTACATCAAGTAAAAGGAAAATAAAACTGACACCAACTGAAACTTCAACAACTACGACTGTAACCCTATGGTGAGACTTTGAGACGGTCACCCCTGAGAGAGCAACACGAATCGCTAACCATGTAGTGGGCTTGACACAGCCAAACCTATTCCCATAGATCCAACCATACCCAATGACATAAAGAGAGGCAAAAAACTCAAACAAACTGTCAAAACCAACAACAAAAGTGGACACAAGAAAACAAATAACAAACAGATAAAAACTACAAGAAAAACGTTCACGAACTCTAGCACCTCGTACATCCCATGGTGGTGGTTCAGGAGGAGGTCTTACCACCGGTACTCTGCTAATTGATACTCCGTGACCTTTGTCTGCCAAAGGTCATGCATCAATCCCCCGTCCCTGCATGACCAAACTCATCCCTGCTTCATGCAACCAGAGTAAACGGATAGGCGGCGCCGATCTTCTCCAACGACGACAGCAATACATCATCCTCGAACCTTGACCCCAACGCCGATCTCCTCGAGCCATGACAACAAATCCGCCCTTCGAGTATGAAGCACAAACAACAACAGCCTTCCTTCGATTAAAATCGAAGACGGAAATAGCGGCCGTCCTTCGATTAAAATCAAAGACGGAAAAAGCGGCCGTCCTTCGATTAAAATTAGGGATGGCAATGGGGCGGGGTTGGGGCGGGGGTTCACTCTCCCATCCCCCGCCCCGTGTCTAAAAAATTGCCCCCACCCCCGCCCCATCCCCCACTACTATTCGACCCGCCCCATCCCCCGCCTCGAGCCGCTAGACCCACGGGTACCCAACGGGGGAAGTAATCGTCAAAAATTAACATCATTTTAGTCTGACAATTTTTCAAAAATTAAACAACACTTCTAGTAGCCAAAAAAACTACAATCATAAAGATGATATTCAAAAGAAAAGAATTAATGCATTGTAATAGTAAAGGAAAAAAACTTTCACACCGTGCCTGGGGCGTTTAAGCTAATACTACGTATCACTTTATAACTTTCTCAAATTCATTTTACTTTATCCCTAAAAAAATCATTTTACTTTATGATTTTGATAAGCAATTTTACAAGATAGCTTAGTTATTAAACAAGAATTAGATAGACTCATTAAGCACAATCCATTAGATAGGAAACCACTAAACCCACCGGGCCACCATGCTATTTTAATTACTCCGTATTAGTATTACTATTATTATTAGTATTATTATTGAGATTATTATTATTAATTACTACGGGGGACGGTGCGGGGACGGTGCGGGGGGTGCATAACCCATCACCCGCCCCATATTTATGCGGGGAGAAAATATCTCCCCCACCCCACCACCCGCCCCACCCCACCACCCGCCCCAACTCCCCCCCACGGGGCGGTTCCCCACGGGCCCCCGCCCCCATTGCCATCCTTAATTAAAATCGAAGACGGAAAAAAACTCCAAGCGGCCGAAGCCCTAGAGAGAAGCGAGGTTTAATAAGTGCATTTTAAATTTTGTTAAACTCAATATACACTTTTGTTTTTGACAGAAACTCAATATATACCTTAAACAATTTTTTTTTGACATTACTTATATTTTATTATCAATATTAAATTACAAAGGGATATAAGTTTATATTTATGAATTTATTTTTATATATAATTATATATATTCATGTTGACCGGGTTTACCGGTCGTTGACCAGGTTGACCCTCCGGGTCCGGGCTGACCCGTGACCCAGTAATTTTTCCGGGTCACTCACCGGTCAGGTTTTTACAACATAGGCTCTAATTCGAAATTTTTAACGTGGAATTTAATTGTGTAAAGGGGTTTGATCTCCTATTATGCCATTTATGCAAGTCCATCGTTATAGTTTACTACTACTCTTATTAATCGTGGTATTTTACAGTTTTAAACATTACGAATCACAATGCAACATATAGAAGTACAGAACAAAAGGCTATCCGCAATCTGGAGGTGAAAAGACCATATTTGAACTATTGACCCCAAAAACTTCTCCAACCAGTAGTATGAGGCGGTCCCAAAGTGAATATATGGCACTTCATGCATGGGAATTAGCCTGGTTTTTCACTTGGACGGAGTAAACAAAATGTGCAGCCATATGAAGGAAAAGGTTGGACCCATGACAAATATAAATCCCCATTATCTTTAAACTCTTATAACTTTTTTTGTTTATGTTCCAATTTTTTTCAAAAAAACATACAAAATTTCATAACTTTTAATTATCTTTCATATAATTATTTTTCATCAAGTCTAGTACATCCATACCAAATTTCAGCAAAAACATTCAATTGGGAAAGCAGTCAAATGATTTTTGGAAGATAACTGCACCCTTTATATACATATAAAATGCAGTTATCTTCAAAAAATCGTTTGATTGTCTTCCCGATTGAATTTTTTGATAAAATTTGGTATGAATGTACTAGACTTGATGAAGAACATGCTCAAAAAATTTCATCGAAAAATTCCACCAAGAAGACCCTCAAAACGTGGAGGCCGCACGGCGGCTCCGGTAAGGTATACCTTAACGGAAGTTTTTCCTGTATATATATATATATATATATATATATATATATATATATATATATATATATATATATATATATATATATATATATATATATATAAACATGAAATTTTATTTGCTAGAGATTTTCATACTCAAAATTTTCTTAAATAGATTGAACCATTAAAATCAAGAAAAACTTTGCAAAAAAGGTTTAGAAAAAAAATGATGTATGCTGATAAAAGTAAGGCTTTAATTAAGAAAAAGCTTTACTGGGTGAATATATTGACAGTGTTGGATTGTAGAGAAAAATGAATTGACCGAGTGAATACATATAAAAAGGGGGGAAATTTGATTTATTGACGGAATAAGGTTGTTTTAGCCTAAGGCGGTAAGGCCACACTAAAAAAGACGAACACTGGAAAACTGGAAAAGCATGGAAAGCCCTTTTAGAGCATTGTGGCCTTGTGGGACAGTGGGAGTCTACCCCAAATGGATATGAAAACAGGGAGAAAAAACACTTGGCCTGGGAGAAAAAAGGGGCTCATATTAACCTTCCGATTAAAACAAAAAAGAGAGCTCATCAATGGAAATATGGAATGATAGCATGATGAAAAGCATAAAGTTGCAATGGAACAAATGTATAGGACATTGAACTGTAATGTAATGTAATGTCCATTTGAGCCACCATTTGTACTGCAATGTCCATTTGAGCCAAAAATAATTACAATTAAAAAAATTAAAAAGTTCACACCTCAAACAAGAATAAGGAGTATGGATCCAAGGCATAAGTTCCCTATACCATGGATGATAAAATTACATCTCATTTGATTGTATAGTAGGTCCACAGGTTTCATCACTTTTCTTCAGTAAAGAGTGGATAAAAAATAGGTTGAATCTCAATACAAAAGAGATTGAAACATGAGTACTGCCATTTACAAACAACTATTTAACAAGTGGGGGTGATCCTGCTAGGCTGCTATGAACTAATTAAGGTCAGGTTCACTATGAAATATGTCTGGCTCAAAGAACTTTGCAGACTCATCACTGTAAACACGGGGAAGAAAAGATCTATCACCAACTTCTTGAGCAGCCGGTGAAGGGATGACCCTTTGGGTGCTCTCACCATATATAAGAAGGCCAGCACATAGAACTAAAGAAGTTGCAAGAACCACAAAGGTGTTCTTTAATCTAACGAGGACTGGCTTGACCTGTGAGCAATTAAAAGAGTACAAAACATTTAACTAATCTCTCAAGTTTGGTTGTGAACACAATGCTTCATTATACTCCCAGAGAATCGAGGTTTTGACCATTAAAATGTCCACACTAAAAAAATTGATTTATTTCATATTAAATATGGCACACATTCCATGCTGAGTAGTTCAAGACTATATGCCGGTTTGTTTCTCTTGTTCTCCAATATTAGATGCTTATGATATTCCGTAATTGGTGGCTCGTTCAACCAAACTATTTATGAAATTTGTGTGCTCTTATTTATTATTAACTCAATCATCTACTCGTTTGGGCTACACAGTCTCCTGTGCCAAATTAAGAGTTGGGTGGGCAATTTAGAATACAACTGAGGCCTTGAAATGTTATCTAATACCAAGAGTAAGTGAGCCTTAACATTTTAATCTTATTGCTTATTCTTATTTTATTCAGATCAGATCAGAATTATTCAGATCAGATCAGAATCATTCAGATCAGATCAGAAACATTCAGATCAGAGCAGAAACATTCAGATCAGATCAGGAACATTCAGATCAGATCAGGAACATTCAGATCAGATCAGAAAAGTTCAGACATGATTTATCCCTTTTATTATAATAATAATTATAATAATATTAATAATAATTATAATTATTATTATTATTAATTTATTATTATTATTCTTGTTGTTATTGTAATTATTATTATAATTACTATTATTATTGATATTATTATTATTATTATTATTAATTTATTATTATTATTATTATTATTCTTATTGTTATTGTAATTATTATTATTATTACTATTATTATTGATATTATTATTATTATCATCATCATCACCATCATCATTACTATGATTATTATTATTATTATTATTATTATTATGATATTTATTATTATCATGATTATTATTATTCTTATTACTATTATGGTTGTTGTTGTTGTTATTGTTATTAGTATTTTTTTTTGTTATTATTATATTACACGGAGTAATTACAATTAAAATTATAGAAATAAATATTATAATTATAATTAAAATTATAATTATAGAAATAATTATAACTAAAAATATAATTACAATTATAATTATAGCTTTTTTTTGTTTACTCTAGGAGACGTCTGGGGGAGGGGGTCTGGGGGGGCCTGAAGTAAACTAGGTTGAAACTCATCCCATTGAATTTCGAACCCGAGACCTCCCATAAGGGAGAGTGAGTCGGCGACCAGCTGAGCTGGACCGCTTCCTCTAATTATAGCTATATTTATAACTAGTGTAATACGTATAATAATAATTATATCTATTATAATTATTATAATTATAATTTTTTTATAATTATGATTATAATTATAATTATATTTAAATTATATATGTGTAATTACATTTCTAATTATTATAATAAAAATTAAAATTATAATTATAATTTTAGAAATATTTAAATCAGACCAGATCAGAAACATTCAGATCAGATCAGGAACATTCAGATCAGATCAGGAACATTCAGATCAAATCAGGAACATTCAGATCAGATCAGGGACATTCAAATCAAATCAGACCAGATCAGAAAGATTCAGATCAGATCAGATCAGAAACATTCAGATCAGATCAGAACTTAAAAAATTCAGATAAGAAACATTCAGATCAGGTGAAGAGAACAACTTCTAAATTTTAAGACTTCAGGTTTCCCCTTACAGTAGTGAGCCTATTTGGATGCACTTCTATACGAGCTCAAAAGGGTCCAAAACACCGTTACATTACATGCTGTTCAAAAGACCATTTGGTGACATTTTAAACTGTGCATATAAAGAGTAAAAAAGTGCCTCAAAATTCTTTTTAAAATTCCTATCACAAGTACAAGTAGAAGGGTTGAAGTAGATTTTCATTTAACAAAGAGAGAAGAAACATATATGCCCCAGAACTAAATTTAGACTTCAGATTCCCCTTGGAGTAGTGAGCCTATATAGATGTGTTTCTAGACAAGCTTAAAAGGGCCTGAAACACTGTTAGATGTAACAACACTGTTAAAAAGAACAGTCGGTGACATTTTAAACTTCAGATAAAGAGCAAAAAAAGCATCTCAAAGTTCATTGAGATAAATATTTCTTTTTAGAACTCCGTCACTATTACTTCTCTTGAGTAGAACAGCTTAGGCAGAGTTGCATTTAACAAAGAGAAGATATGCATATAGAACTATATGCCAGGGAATAAGTATACTCCTCAACATTTTCTGGAACAACTAAACATAGAAACTGTAAATTTGGAACAAATATATCCTTCTATTATATATTAGGGAATATATTATCCTCTGTCCAATAGTTAAAGGGTATATATGCTCTATAATGATTTGTTAAAGGGTATACTTGTTCCAACTTTGCAATTTTTGTGTTTAGTGTTCCAAAATAAAGTTGAGGGGTATTATATGGTCTCTGGCTCTCTCCCATATTCATCAAAGTTATATTGGTTTCTTATCTCTTTCAATCTTTCACACACTAACATCTATATGAACTCTAAGACTCCATGCGGTGTCATGTTGCAAACGGATATGACTTTAAATGAAATAAAGAAAAAAAACTAGTTAGCAAAGTAAATATCAGTGTGCCACGTCAGAAGCTACTGCTCATTGGGAGTGTGAAACTAGACTCAATAGATAATAACATGATGTCACCCTCATTGCCAAATCATAACCATTAGTTAATGCTAGTATGTTTTAACTTTTAACATTTTATTCTTCAGAAGAAAGTAAGAAGAAATCAACACACCCATTTCCTTTTGAATCCCTTATGTTATTGTTGATTATTTAGCTGGCAACAAATGTTCTAATTTCCCATCAGAGATGCACCATTAACTCCTACTGCCTCTGTTAGGAATGTGGGAAATGGAAAAGAAAGGAAAATAAAATTGCTTGCAGAAAGAGTTCTTTATATTTGGTTTTACCTTGGGAAAAAGCCAAATACAGATTTTAATCTTTTATTATTTCTATTTATATTCCTTAAGCTTTAAATAATAGAAAAATATACATAAGTTTTTGTCCAAGGATCTCATATTGATTTAATTGAGTTTGAAGCAATTGTTTCCCCTTCCAAATTTCTACTTTCCTTTGCATTTTTTGCAGGTCCCAAACAGGCCCATTGTGTTTGGCCCTTGAAAGAGGGAAGAAGAACAAAGAAAACTATGAAATCTTAATTCACAACTATCACTTTGAAATTTATCAAGCACTTTTACAATGTGCAGAGTCCAGAAGTACTTACAGAAAATGAACCCAAGAGCCGGTCGCGTGCTAACATTTCAGGAGTCTTCACCCAAACCTGCCAAGAAATACGTTCTTAATGCACATTGCAATTGTGTGTATGTGTGTGATAAAGAGAATCTATTTTAACAGAGGTACTGTTGCATTTGAGAAATGGAACCAAAAGTAAATTACACAAAATGCTCACATTTGTACTGGGTGAAGGCTAACTTAACTGCCTTCAGTTTATGTTAGTTATCTAACAGTATATTCAATCAAACACCGATAGTATAAGAATCATCGCCTTCACTGGATCATGTTTGGTGAAAATAAACACAAAAACACATTTAATAATAAATAAACTTATTTCAGGAGAAGCCCATATATATTTCTTTCTTTTTCAAGATCACTTTTAAGATGCCTTAAAAATATGCCTCCATCCAAAAAAGAGAGTTTTGTTTGTCCAGCCACATACAATTTTCTAATCTTGGTAATGGGCAATTGATATAAATCATTAAAGCTCTACTTGAAAAGTAATACTATGAGCAGAATAGAGCCTCCTTCAACATCCCCACATCTCTTTGATTTTGCATACTTGTTACTCCCTATTATATCTACCGGCTTGTCAATGCAGATAATTAACTATGTAAATATATTCTTTAAATGATATTTAGTCATAGACTAAAGAATTATGAGTAACTAAATACCTCTTTCCTTGGACTAGGTTTCTGGAATTGAATTCACATGATACTAAAAAAAATGTGAGGGTTATACAGTACTAGTACTTCCTCCGTCCCATTCCAAAGTAGGGGTGCAAACGAGCCGAGCCGAGCCCGAGTTTATGTAGGCTCGAGCTCGAATTATATTGTATTGGCTCGAGCTCGAGCTCGGCTCGGACGAGTTTAAAAAATCTGGGCTCGAGCTCGGCTCGCAAATATTTATTTGGCTCGATTTGGCTCGACTCGGCTCGGTTCGGCTAGATACTTTTGGTTCGTTCAAAAGTTACAAGTTCGATTAGCTCGAAAGTTCGTGTTCGAACTCGAGCTCAAGTATGAAACAATCTTTAAATATTTGTGTTTAACATTTGCAAATTGCAATTTACATGTCCAACAACTAAACCTTACGGGAAAATAAACAAAATATAATTCTAACTTCGAGTCTCTACCCAATTGTACTTCTAATATAAATCAAAACTCAAAAGTGATCAACCCATTAAGAAATAGTGGGTGAAACTTTGATTATTTTTGTTAAATTACTTTATAATTAATAATATCTCCCCGGTCCTCATATACATTTATGAATCGGTATTATATATATATATATATATATATATATATATATATATATATATATATATATATTAATTTATAAAAAAAATTAATTTATATTATATATTACATATACTAATATATACTCCGTATTATATACTAGTATTAATTTGTATGGTATATTAATATATTACATATATTAATTAAATATACACACATATGACTAGGCTCGCGAGTCTAAAATCAGTAGGCTCGTTTATGGCTCGACTGCTTAACGAGCCGGCTTGAGCTCGAGTTTGACCGATCTTGATCCGAGCTTTGACCGAGCGGCTCGGCTCATTTGCACCCCTATTCCAAAGTTCTCATTTTCCTTTTTTGGACTTCAAATATAAAGGTTCTCATTTCTATTTTAAGAAACAATTCATTTTCATTTTCATTTACCCCCGTGCCGCAAAGGCTCCCACCTACGATGGGGTAAGGGGGGGGGTCGGATGTACGCAGTCTTACCCCTGTACTAAAGCACAAAAAAACTGTTTCCGGATGACCCATAGTGAAAATCACATCCAAAATTGCATGGACTGACTGCTGCTTCATAACAAATAAACGCAGACAGTTTAATGAGCCATTTTGCTTTATTCCATCATATTCTCAAGCCAAAAAATAATCAACTTTTGGCTCCATTGAAAATGATGGACCTATTTTAGGAAACAATTAACACTCTTAAATGACAATTTAATCATCAAATATTAAAAATAATACCTCTATAACATCAAAATTATCGTAAATGACCTCATTATATTATATACTCATCAAAATTATTTCTCAAAATATACTTGAATTACCTGATTTAATTATTGGCTAAATAACCGTGTCACTTTGTAATGAGAACCTTTAAGCAGGACGGATGTACTATTTATTTAGAGGTTATAGAAATACTATGAACCATACCATTATTTCCTAGCACAAACTGGGAAGGACAAAAAACTAAACAAGAGCACTTAATTGATTTACCTAAACAATACATGAATTCATTCATCACATTAAGGGAAAAGAAAACACGTTTAACAATAAAAACAGAGATACCTGTCCATCATACCACCCAGTCTCTTCATCTTCATCGAATAGCAATAAAAGAATAAGAAAAAATCAATTAATTTCTTAAATTGTCATTACCTTTGGAAAATAAAGAGAACTGGCAAGAATTACAAAACAAAATCATACATTCAACCGTGGCACTGAGCAAGCGGTTGCCAATATAGGCCCATCCCAGATACATCCTCACAACAGCGAGAGTGACCACGATGATCCCGCTAGAAGCAGCACCCAACAGCGGCTTCAAGGGGTCCGACTCGGGTCCAACCGACCCGAACCACAGAACGGGCAGGCCCACTAAGAGCGCAAACGAAGCTCCGGTGACGAACAACCGCCAGCTGTAGTCGGTCAGGTTGCCGGAGGCCCAAGAGAAAGGGAATGATTCTGACAAGGCCTTGAATTCGTTAACTGGCTGCTGCTCCGGCGGGACAGGGCAAACCGTCTCCGGCAGAGAGCTGTTGCTCTTGAAGGTTGCGTAGGATATATTGGTGAAACACCGGTGGTTTAGTCGGAAAATATGGGAGAGGGGTTTGCTGTACTGTGGCAGAGAAGGTGGGGATGGTGATGAAGGAAGTAATTTTAGCGATATCGCCATTTCCCAGCTAGATGTCTCCTGGCTGAGTCGATATCATCTCTTTTCATGTTTGGGATATATTTTGTCTACTTTGGTACAAAAACATTTTGAAATATTTTACTCTATATCATGCAAAACATTTTACTTGGGTGGTAACCCTCTTTTTGGGGTTGGGGGAGATCGATCTTGGGTGATCAAGAAAGGACACATATGTGTTACCGGTGAACTACTTCCGAATGCTAACACATTCAGACGCCAATTAAATAAAATATTTAAATAACTACGAGTATTATTTAATAGAAAAGTCGGTTCGGTTTGAATCAATTTTTAATCTCAAAGAACCGGTTCCAAATCGATTCATACTCGGGTCCCAACTTTCGCGTCCGAACTCTCGGCTACCATTCAAGTCGATTCAGTTTTGGATCAGTTTTTTATCGCTCGGATCGGGGTTTTTTGCTTCAGTTTTCGGGTTTTCGGTTAAAAAGTTCATCCCTAGTTTTGACGATACGATCTAGTCTACGAGAGTATCACAATAATGTTATTGAATCATAATGTGTTGGAGAAGCCTAGTTTTATAAATTATCAACATTTATGCTTTTGAAAAGAAGTTTAGATTATAAATGTGTAATAACAAATGTAGGAATATAAATATAAAATGTGTATTTGGTATTTGGAATTTAAAAAACAAAATCATCAATCACAAATGAGTGTGTTTTGAAGAACATTAATGTAAGCACGAAAAGGGGATAAAACTTGCACTTAGTTCGTAAAATAAATTACAATTCGCAATCAATTCGCAAACTTGTACATACTGTTCGAATTGTGATAGAGAAATCAATTCGCAAAGTTTTGCTTTGGTAAAATATGTTCTGATACGTTAAGTTGTTCTTGTTAGAGCCAAAATACAACCGGTGAACGGATAGAATGCATCTATGAATTTGGTCCGCTAAGGTAGTTAAATAGCTAAATCGTGTATAAATGTGATTGATTTATACGCGTACTCCCTCTATTGAGCTTGGTGAGTTCTATGTTCGGTCCAACCCACTTGAAACGTAACCCAGTTATTAATTATTACTCGCTTCCACTAATTGGTATGTTTTAGAGGCTTTCTTAATGCGGTCCGGGCCTAGCTCTCTCTAGGGGTTTTTTCCCGGCAAATCGACTCAAGGTTGATCGATTGGTGTTCAGGTGTTTTGGGGCAGTTTTTTCTCGTTTCGTTTTGTGGATATCATCACCGTCATGAGACAGCCGACATTCACTTATTTTCCTAATTAAAACAAAGGCAGGGGCCCAAAAGATTGGAAATGTACGCCGAGAGTTGGGTTTCCGGCATATGTATATTGTTGAAAGCCAGTGTTAGAGTGGCGGCTTGGCACTGTTATGGACTGAGGAGGTGGAGTTGAAAATTGAATCTGCCTCTCCATTCTTTATTGATTGTACTTTGCGGTTGGAACACGGAGCCCCGTTGTGGCGATTCACATGCTTCTATGGGATACCAGATCGTGGAAGGCGAAGAGAATCCTGGGACTTGCTCAACTTACTGGGCGCGAGAGGGGACATGCCATGGATGCTCATGGGAGACTTCAATGACATTATGTTTCCAAGTGAAATTAGAGGGAGAATTCCGCAACCTCAATGGCTATTACGTGGCTTTCGTGAAACTGTTTGGATGAAAGGATTGCAAAATTTTCAGTTTGAAGGTTATCAGTGGACGTGGGTAGGGCTGCCAATATCACCCGCACCCGCGGATATCCGGTCAACCCAAACCGAAAATATGGACGAAAACCCGAAAAAATATGGATGAAAAATGGATGACGGGTGGATTGAAAGACGGGTTGGATCGGGTGTGGATGAACACTCATCCAATCCATCACCCGACCCGTCACCCGCTCCATCCACCCACCCGCTAACCCGCATATAAAAATAAATATATATTATATTATATATAATATCTATTTAATAATAAATATAATAATTAATATTAATGTATCACGGAGTAATAGATATGTGTATTTCTTAATGAAGAAGACACATATCTATGAATTGGTGAAATAAAGACAATTGAAGAGTTTCAAGAAGTGGCAATTGAACTACAAAAATAGTTTTGTGCCGATGCAGAAATGTAGGATTTGACAGCTTGAAAAAGTTATGTCTATTTTGTTCGACAAACACTTCTTTCATTATTGCAGTGAAATAATGATTGTAATATACTTAATTGCTCAAGTTTTTGTTGTTATTATTTAATGAATTTTTAATTTTTGGTTTTTAATTGTCACAATTTTCATTTATAATTTATTTATTTTGTCTTTCAAGTTACACCATTTATACTCACCCGTTACTCACCCGATCCACCCGATAACCCGCTCACGATGGATGGGTTGGGTGTGGATGTTATTTTTAATGGATGATGGACGGGTGGGTGGAATATGAAAAATTTACGGGTGGACGTGGATGAGCCTTCACCCGATATAAATCCGACCCGTTGCCACCCCTAGACGTGGGAGAGAGGCAGAGGTACAGAGTGGTGGGTTGAAGAGAAACTAGACAGGATCCTGGTTAATGAAGATTGGTTAAATGTTTTTGGGGCAGCAAAGGCATATTCATTGGAAGGGGGCGAGTAATCATCTTATTTTGTTTATGAAGTTATGCACAGAGACAGTGTTCAAAGGAAACCGACCTTTTAAATTTGAGAATGTATGGCTTAGAGAAGATGACTGTAAAGAAGTAGTTATTCACAGTTTTGCGGTAGCGGGAAATTGCTCTATTACGAGCAAACTTAGCATCTGCGGGCAAGCTTTGCAACAATGGGGTCAGGGATTAAGAAGGAGCTATCAAGCTCGAATTGATGGGTGTAAAAAACGTTTGAATTGGTTATGGGGACACACTGACAGGAGGAGTTGTCATGATTTTTTCAGGGTGAAGGCAAATTACTTAACACTTCTGGAGCAGCAAAACACCTTTTGGAAACAACGCGCTAAAGAATTTTGGCTACAGAAGGGGGATATAAACTCAAAGTATTTCCACAATTCGGTCAAATAGCGGCGACGACACAATAGGATGTTGGGTTTGAACAATTCAATAGGGGTGCGGACTGAAGATAGGCAAAACATGTCTATGATAATTTGTGACTATTTTCAGAATATTTTTCATTTGTCACAACATAGTGAGAGAAGCTTTTATTTTGGAAATATGAGAAGGGTTTCTAGTGAGCAGAACAAACCACTTTTACTTCCTTTACAGGCAGAGGAGATAAAGAAAGTTGCGCGCGTTCGATATGTTTTCGGATAAATCACTGGGCCCGGATGGGATGCGTCCTGGTTTCTTCCAACATTTCTGGGACATTGTCGGATGGGAGGTAATTAATTTTTGCACTAAACTCTTCATTGAACGTAGAGTGCCACGAGAGGTTAATATCACAAATTTAGTTTTAACCCCAAAGAAGGAGAGCCCCGGGAGATGGGGGATTGGAGGCCTATTGCGCTCTATAATGTCATCTATAAAAAAAATTCTAAGACCTTGGCTAACAGAATGAAAGGTGTATTAAATGACATTATTTCCGAAAACCAACACGCTTTTATACCGGGTCACATCATAGTGGATAATATCTTAATAGTTTCGAAACACAACATTTTCTGAAAAGGAAGAGGCAAGGAAAAGAGGGATATGTTGCTCTGAAACTTGATATGAGCAAAGCCTATGATCGGGTTGAATGGGACTATCTTAAAGTTGTGATGCTGAATATGGTTTTCACGGACCAGTGGACTCAATTAATTTTAGAATGTGTTTCAACTGTTGAATATTATATACCATTCGACAAATCTGTTTTGGAACCCATTATACCTAAACGGGGGATTCGACAGGGAGACCCTTTATCTCCATATCTTTTTATTCTAGTTGCGGAAGGATTGAGTCCCTTGCTCCAACATGAGGAAGCTAGCGGGAACGTAAAGGGAGTAGCAATAGCTAGGGGGGGCACCAAAGGTAAGCCATCTTATTTTTGCCGATGATAGCTTCCTTTTTTTTAGGGCTGTTTGAAGGGTATTGAGGTGGCATGAGACTATGTCGGGCCAAACAGTTAATTTCAGAAAATCTACACTCATGTTCAGTTCAAATGTGGGTGAGGGACTACGGGAGCAGCTCGGAAGAAGTTTGGGGGTCAATTTAGGAAAAGAAACAGATCACTACCAGGGAGTACCATCATTGGTAGGGCGGCGGAAGAAAGACATCCTTGCGTAACTTAAAGAGAGAATTATTAAGAGATTGCAAAGTTGGAATCACCGTTTTTTATCCCGGGCGGGGAGGGAAGTTTAGCTAAAGTCAGTCATTCAGGCTATGTTGACATATGCAATAAATGTTTTTTTTACTTCCTATGGTGGAGAGGAGCCGACATGACAAAAAAAGGGGGATACGTTGGAGAAAATGACAGGGAATGTGCGTCCCTAAATCAAAAGGCGGCTTGGGGTTCCGAAAGTTACAAGAGTTTAACGTAGCCATGCTAGGAAAGCAAGCATGGCGGCTGGTTCAGGAACCTTTTTCTCTAGTTGGCAGAATTCTAAAGCACGGTTTTATCCAACGACAAATTTTTTGGATGCTAAAGTAGGGGCAAATCCATCTTTCGATAATGCCCAAGTCTTCCAAGCCATTAATCTTCATTGTGTGCAACATTGGGATCAAATTTTCATCATCTCTTGCATTAGAAGGATTTTGCATCAAAACCACATCACGATCAGTCTTGTCAACGAAAAGGTCAACTGCACCGCGAAAGAAATTAGCATGGGAGTTGATGTAAAATCCAAAAAATTCAGCAATATTCTCAAATTCGATGCTATTGCTTTTCCTTATATTATATAGATTTCTTTTCCGGGTAGGCTTTGGTCTAGTCCTCCTACCGTGTCTCTAGCTCCCTCTTATCCTTAATAAATGGTAAGGTGTTCCCCAGCCCTTACCCCATCCTGTGATGGTTTGCCACTGGGTTAGGAAAAAAAAAGGGTAGGGGATGGGAGATCGACTATGGTATGGGGGGTGCGTGGCTTCCGGGGAAAGGGAATGGTAGAATTTTATCCCACCGACCCCCGAGGGTGAAAGTCATGAATGTGGCAGTCCTTCTTACTGAAGATGGGAGCTCTTGGAATACCCCCAGAGTGAAAAATTTATTTAATGAAGAGGAAGCTAAAATCATTCTTAGCATTCCTCGCAGCAACAGAAACGCGGGAGACAGTATTACCTGGGCGGGTGAAACTAACGGAAGGTTTTCTGTTCGCAGTTGTTATGGAAAGATTCTTAGAGAAGCAACCGTAGCAAACTAGGTGGGATGGACTAGCATGTGGAACTATCATTTACCTCCAAAAAGAAAGTTATTTTTTGGCAATTTATGAATGGTTTACTCCCAACTAATGACAATCTTAGACGGCGAGGGTGAATGTAAATCCTACGTGTAAAAGTTTGTGGTTTGGAGGATGAAACTAGTCTGCATCTTTTCCGAGATTGTACGACGGCCAAGAAGGTGTGGCAGTTGTTAAAGATGGGTTATTATCAACATAGGGACTCTATTTCTTTTTTGGTGCGGGTTTTTTTTAATTTGCGGGTGGAAGAAAAGTGTTGCAAGTTCATTGTTACACTTTGGAGTTTATGGAGGGGTCGGAATGAAGTGGTATGGGAAGGGAACATGCTGGATAGTTGATCAGTCGAGCAATTGTTAGTTGTGCAGCAGCCATGCTTAAAGGATGGCGAGATGCTCAAAAACCAGGCAGCAACATCAGGAACTATCGGGCTTCAAGAACAAGTGAAAAATGGCAGCAACCAAAGTCGGGCTTCATTAAAATCAATGTTGATGCGGCCTTAGACGTTCATAGTGGTCGGTGTGGTCTGACCATGGTCGCCAGAAGCGATGGTGGCAGTTTTGTGGCAACTAGAAGAGGTGTCTATCAGGTGGCGTGGGCACCAAAAGAGGCTGAGGCGATGGCCGTTAGAGGAGGAGTTGCATGGGCTATGAACAAGTGGTGGGAAAATGTTGAGATAGAAACGGATGCTCAATTGGTCAGCTTAGGGATTTACACATATGCAGGTGACTCATATTTTGACCTTCTTCTTGAGGATATTAGACATATGATTACTTCCCAAGCAAACTTTTCAGTCAAGTATACTCCACGATCTGTGAATCGTGGGGCTCATTTTTTAGATAGAGCTGCAGTTTCTAAGTCAGGTTGTAAAGATTTTGATATTGATCCCCCATCTTATATTGTAAGCTTTCTGGCCAATAACTTGATTTATTAATAAAATTGGATTGTTTCCCTTGAAAAAACAAAAAAAAAAAGAGTAATTACTACATGATTGGACAAATTTTAAGAAAAAATGTGTTTGGAAACTGGCATGAAGTTGAATTATTGACTGACCAAAAACTTGAATGAAGGGAATGAGAGGAATCGAGAATTCTGAAGGGAATAAGTAAAGGGTATTTATAAGAGTCTGGGACATTTAAGATTAAAGGAAAGTTTTTTGAACAATTAAACCATGTTTCTTCTCTCATTATTTCCTCCCGAAAGAAGAAGGGCGGTGCAGTGGAAATGTGGAATGTTTCTTCCTCAATTTCATTTTGAATCACGAGCTTGATTCATTTCAAATGAGGTACACATTTTGGGAGACCTTGTACATGCAAGTTAAAAATCACATGAGACTTCACGCACCAAGTCATTGGAGCATAACATGGGGCTCATGTGGAAATGAAAGTGACGAGAATATTTATAAGAATAGTTTTTTATGATATCATCTTTGGCCCGTAGCCTTGATTGTGCTTTTGTTCTTCTATTATCAATTGTTATATAGTGAAATGTATCCATATATACTGGTGTAACGAGGATTTTATTTCGAGATGCGCCGGTACAACGGATAAAAAAGAAGTGCATGCGATCTTTTTAGCGTATAAATTCAAAACTTTTTTTAAAATGTGGAGTGCGCCTGACTTAGAATGACAACTTAACTATGCCCCCGGCCCCGACCATGTAGGGCATCAAGTAAAAAGTGTATATTGTAAATTTGTAATGGAAATATTCACCTGAAAAATTATCACTTGTTTCTCCTATTAGTTTATTTTTCAAAAATAAACTAGCTAAAACTTTTTTTCCAGAATTTGATCACATAAAAATTCGAGTCCAAGAGCGTCTCCGGTGCAATATTGTTGGAAGTTTATATGTGAAATGAGAGTGATACACACATAAAAAATCACTAATGTCAATTATCTCTCTTTTCTGAAAACAATGTTAAAATATGTTATAAATGGCATGACGATGGGGCCGTCATATGTTCACTCGTTGCCGGGAAGATTTTTCATGTTTAATTTGATTAAATTCCCACTTTGAGTGTGTTGTTGAAAGAGTCTGAAATGGTGATATTCACAATTTGGATGAGAAAAGCCATAAAGAAAATATCGCACCTCTCTATTGATCCTTTTCCCCATAGACGGATAAACTGCATTAGAAGAAAGCGTGATAGATGATAGTATTAGTACACCGTACACACTGATTCTCTTCAATTCTAATGATTCTCTTCATTAGAAATGAATCACAAATTTGTCCATTGATCCAAATTGAGTACCTAGGATTAACTTGAGCCTGAAATTGTGATCCCAAAACAAGATCCACCTATATGAATATGATATTGGTGTCTAAGAATTTTGTTTGTCCACGGTTAAGTTAGGGAGTCGTGAAATGCAAAAGAACTTTTGTTTGTGTAAGATATTTATTCCGCCTCTAGCTCAGGTCTCCAATCTCTACAAATGGCTCAAACGCATCACTCTAGGCTAGATCACTCCACCACTCACCATGTTTACTCTCCAATAATAAAGAACCTCTTGCACAAAGGAAGGTGGCGAGAGAAAATAGAGAGTGCGACAAAGAGATAGTTTGTTCACATGATAGTTTATTTACTTTTTAAATCATTATTTGTGCGTGTTAGAAATTTATTTAAAGATAAAAAAAACAAGCATAAAGGTGAACTATAGAAATTAGCTCCCTGTACTCCTAAGTGAAACAACATCTCACGTCAAAGCTGCTAATCAAATACGGAGTAGTAAGATCATTATGTTATTAATCCTGTTTTTCTTCTTCATCATATTTTTAGTAATTGAGGTGTGTCTGACAATTAGTACCACATATGCATTTTTACAATTTTTTTGTATTGTATTACTTTAAAAAGAGATTTCTATATATCGAGAACATATAGTGCCGTTGTCTCCACCCCACCCTGGTTATCATAACCAACCCGCACGGGTAGCTCAGTTGGTCTGGGAGATTTGGATCAATGGACCAAGGTTCGAATCCCCGCAGCGACCGGGTGGAGGTCACAGAACCTGAAATCAGGCTGGACCTCTGGTGCGCTCGGGTGTATGGACCTACCGCCACTTTGCTGACTGAGTCACCGTGACTAACCTCCACATCATCCTATCGGGTCGGGGTGGGAGATTCCTGGGGTGAGAGATTCCAACTTTTTGGATCAATGGTTATCATAACCAATCTAGATATGACAAGTTGACAACAATTATAAGGAATTAAATTTGACTAATCTAACCTTTGATGAACTGAAAGATGTTATGTATAAAATATAAATGTTGCAAATGTCACCAGATAGAGCTCATAATGTTGGCCGAGCAATATCAACGTTATGAAAGGTTAATTAGACCACTAGATTTGATTATCATAGACTCATAGTACCTTTGATGGTGTTGATTCATCATTCTAGACCCAATTGGCAAGTGTGTACTTAACTAGTGGTAAAAAACTATATAACTCTAGACATTGTGAAACTGTATTATATAAGTCAAAAGCATATACTCCGTATTTAGTTTCTTTTACATGTATCATATTTTCCAACTCACTTATATGATATCTACATTTTTTTAATTTAAAATCTTATATGACATCCCGATCACTACTTTGTAGATGAAAAGCACTCAAAGCAAGGTGACAAGTTATCAGTCTTGTGCGAGTGTCTAAGTACAAAAAAATACAATGAAAAGACTTTTGCAAATGTAATAGCTAACTGTGAGTGTCTTTTAGACTTTATTTGTGAAAATGTAATCTTATTTTGGTTCTTACCAGAATACCAGGTATTGTAGGGAGAAATAAGAAATTGTTATGCATCCATGGAAGCTAATTGATATAGGAGAGCAAGTCGATGATGATCAGTTGTATCACAATGTTGTTAGTGGACAAGACCAAAGGAAGAGAATTTATGGATTTGGCTCATACGGGAAACATTTTATTTAGATTCATGTATTAGACTATTAGAACACTCTCAAGAAGCTCAACATAGGGATGGACCCGGGCCATCTCGAAAACAAGTTCCTGTTCGGGCCTGGCCGGGCTTTTTTTGGGGAAGTGAGAAACGGAACCAACCCAGGTAGGCAGCGGTTTCGGGCCGGGCCAGGTCGGGCCGGACCTCAACAGATGATTGACAATCTGAATTTCAAAGTTTGTGACAAGTTATTTGAGGGAAATAAGGCCAATAATTCTGGACTTGCTTGCAATTAGTAAGTAATTTATTCAACGATTCGATTTGATTGCAAATATTTGAAGAATCAATTCCAATTAAAATGTTGTGTTTTATTTTTAAGATGACATAGTTCTATGCATATTGAATATTTGAATATATAATGGGTACATTTGTGCGTGAATTTAAATTAAACGGATGCTGGAAAATAGTAAAATACTGATCACTAATTCACTACTCCGTATTTAGGAACTAATATCACTAGGTCTTGTAAAAACGACTAATATCAGTAGGTATTAACAATTTAATGACATCAATGGATAGTATATACTACGTACTTGTCTTGATTAACAATTAATGACATCAATGGATAGCATATACTACGTACTTGTCTTAACATCACATTGAATAAGCAAAGTCATGGTTACGCGTAAAGCTAACACGGCAAGCAAAAATACTCAAAGTCCAAATAAATGAATGCAAATTCTTTTCAATGGTATATAAAATCGGACTATGGAGAAACACACATAATAAAGTGACCATTTTTCTTCATTTTTATCCTTTTTTTTTTCTACTGATACATATTCGCAAAGGCCAATTATTTTACAATTGCATCCTTAATGGCCTCCACAGATTCAAAACCCTTCCGTGTTTCCACATGCCACGGATCCCACCTCCTTCGAAGGGGGGCTGATTGCATAATTAACACCACATCATTTACTATAATAACAACCATAAAAGCCTACTATTTTTTTTAATGTGAGACCCTTTATTTTCTCCTTTTTTTAAGATTTTAAAGTTGTTATTTTTCATACTTTGGGCTGCACTTTGCGCAGCCGCTGACATGGGAGGGTACAATCCGACGGTGTTGAGTTCCCACTTCGAATGAACCAACACCTCCTGATGCACCCCAGTCTGAGTTTGCATGTTCTTTAATCCTTCTTAGCTGCTACAAGACTTTTGTGATCCTAATATATTTTCTGTTTGATGTTTTGATCCATTCAGCCTGTGGTGGGGCAAGCTGACATTGCTTAATTTACAAATCTCTCTCCTGCCTCATCGCTGCTGATATGTATGGATTGCTTCTGCTTCCTTGAGACTTAGATGCTGAAGAAACTTGAGACGGGTTATGATTTGTGCAAAAGAAGGCCGCGCCTGTGGATCTCTGCACAATTTCAAGTAAAAAATGATACAGTTACTATAAAAGAGTTTAGGACAATAATATATTGAGGTGATTTAGAGAAAAAGAGCTAACACCCAATTTAGTCCATTGACTACACACTATTCCTCTGTTGTTTATTACGTAGTAGTTATTACCATAGAATTTTCACGGAGAGGGTGAAGAAATAGAAAAATTAAGAAAAAGAAATGAAAAAGAAGAGTATTCGAGTAAATGTAGAAGTAGAGCAAGGTTTTCCACTTTTTTTTAATCATCACAAGGTTTTCCACTTTGAAAAGTGTAACAAGTGGTTCGTAATAAAAGATTTCCTAAAAAGTAATGCCTAACAAATAAAAAAAACAAAGGGAGTGTTACCCAGTTTGGGCGTTGAGTCAGACTATGAAATTAGACCCGATTTCATCCCTTTAGAGTAAAATGTGCGCAACTAAATTAAGGACTTCTTTATTTGGGATTGTTTCAACCCTAGACCAGACTTAAATTATAATGACGATCAAGCCAAAATACAGCATACCAGAATTAAATAGACCAAACCAAATTAGACTAAACCCGGCAAATTTACGTGGACTAATTCGTAAAAGACCGAACTAGATGAAAAGGTCCTCCCCTCGGTCTAACTTACACGGTGAAGGACCAAGTTGAGTGATAATGTTTAAGGTATAAATAAAGTTTTATTTTCCAAACCCAGTGTTAGTCCACAGCTTGTAGGGTAAGGGTTGGGAAACACCTTACCTATCAATAAAAACAAGTACAAGGTAAGGGGACTAAAGCTAATACCTGCCCGAATTAACAAGGTTGGATAACTGCTTAACATTCACAATGCCTAAGAACTTACTATAAAGGTATAAATAAAGTATTAACTATTTAAAAAAAATTGATAAAAACTCACTGTTTCCAGCAGTCAGTTATAATCTCTGACACCATGGGATCAATCTGGGAGGGAATAATGAGACGTCTACCCTGAAAGCCTACAGCCCCTACGACCTGCATCGAGTTCATCCCTGACCATGGTACTTGCAGAGTCGCCAGCTCCCATAAAATTACACCAAAACTGTACACGTCAGATCTGAAAAGGCAGCATATAAAAATTCCTTAGCTGCAAATTATCAAGATTTGAAAAAAATAATTGATAATAAATTCAGGACCAGTAAGGGGTAGAGATTTGCCTGGGTGGTTGAATTTACTAATGAATCTAAAATGGGCTTAGCGGACTAAACATTCTGAAATAAAGTTTTTTTTTAATACATTATTATTCCTAAAACAAGATGATAGTAGCACTTATCTTCTTTAGTTCTTTTCAATAATTTAAGAAAATGAATCAATTTTGCCCTACCTTTTTTTATTATATGTATGTTGACTAGGGGTGATTCAGTGATGTATACTGGATATAGTATCTCATACCTTTACCATCCGAAACTCACGGCATATAAAAAAAATATCATTGCTGTACCGAAATACCCGTATACTGAAATACGGTATACCGAAGTTATGGTACAGTATGGGAGAAAATTTAATGTCATACTGAAATTTTAAAATAACATATTCTTATACACCAAATGAAATATACAAAATCAGTGTTACCACTGATATACTAAAACCATTGATAAAATATTTACAAAATACTAATAATAACCTATTAAGTTCCTATACGATTTTAAACATGAATTATTATAATAATGTTGAACAAGAATTATTATACTTGTGTTTCAACATTTAACGCGCCACATACTGAAAACAACACATTCTCCTTTAAGTAACTTAACAACGTAGATATAAATAAAATAATGGATCTCCAATGAAAAAAGTAAAAGTAATTCAATGTTCAAACAACATGGATATAAAGGCATTTATCCTTTAGGTCATGTATTTCTAGCCATTTTTATAATTTTAAAAAACAATGAATTGGACTTCCGGTATAATAACGATATAAAGGTATATCAATGGGATTCAATGTACTGATCATTTTCAAAATATATATATCAATACCGTACAAAAATAATTTGGTACAGTACCATACCGTACCGAATATGTCGGTATACCAAGAATTTCGGTAATTTTGATATTTTTCGATATGGTGTGGTATATACCAAAATTTCAATATTCCTCCCCACCCTAATGTTGACTCAGCTAATGAAGTCAGTAAAATAGTGTGTGCTATAAAATCAGAATGTATAGTCAAAAAAGGTACCAAATGGAGTCTCAATTCCATCCCACCCCACAAACAAAATAACAAAATATAACATGGGCTTGAAGGAAAATCTCACTTTTCATTTGATGGTTCATTTCTCAGAACTTCAGGGGCCATCCACTCGGCCTGCAAGTTCAAAAAATAGGGATATCTGCACTGTACATGGAAATTAAGATGTGAAATATAAATAAGATTGAAAATGAATTACCGTTCCAGCAGTTGACTTTGAGGAGAGAAATGTATGGTGCTTCATGCGGGACATCCCAAAATCACAAACCTATGGATCACATAAATGCTTAGGGAGTCATGGGGAAAAAAGAATAAACAATCCCTAAGACAACTTTCGAATGCAGAAAAATAACTTATCCTGGAATCCAGGGGAAAATGATTGTTTTCCATAAAAAATAACTTCTTCAATAAATAATACAATTTCTAACACACAAAAACATATTTTTTTTAAAACAAACAAAGCCACAGTTTTCATGACACAATTACTGAGCTCATAATCAATCATACCTTCACAACCCAATTTTTATCAACAAGTAGATTTGGGGTCTTCAAATCTCGATGAACAATGATAGGATGGCTCGTATGCAAATAGTTCATACCCTTTGCCTGCAAGAAATTGACAACGTGTAAAGAAGGAACCAGAATTTGACATCAAGACATCAAACAAAGCATTGTTCAATTGGTACCACATCAAAGGCCATTCGCATGCGTCTTTTTTCATCAATTTCAGTTGTGGAACGATGCAATAGCTTATATAAGCTCCCTCTGCACCCAAATCAATTCCATCAATCACACAGAAAAAGGAGAAGGCCCAAAGGGAATAAGTAATAAATTTTAAACAATAGAAACATCATCCTGGTAAGTTCATCAGCCACATAAATGCATGTGCCTAGATACTTATTAAATATCATAGTTTTGGTATACATAACACATGTACTTATCCATGTCCATGCATCTACGAAATCACTGGTAATTAGTAGTGTTTGAAGATATCCCTGAGAATAGGAGCAAAGATAATGTGATGATACAATAGCTAAGAAAATTATGCAATGCTCCTCCCATATGATTCCCAAAAAGAACTTATTTGATCAAGGTACAACATCTAGAAGTCAATAACATTATAGTCCTTCTGTTTGATAATAGTGCTCCCAGTTTCCTGTATGAATTCTTCTATAGTGCTCCCAGTTTCCTGTATGAATTCTTCTAAGTTAGTCTTCCCATTTCCTCTTCAGGAATGGTCCACTTATTATAGTACCACTCACCCACTTCTCCATTTTTCTCTTTTTCTACCCCTTACCTAAAAGTTTGTCTTTCTAATTACTTTCTGTAATAGAAAGTAAGAAAGCTATTACAGAACTGATAGAGTATTTTTTAAAATGTATTTGTTGACTTAACTAAAACAAACATGTTACCGGCTTTTTCAGCAAATTACGCGAATTAGCTCAGCTTAATGAAACATTATACTTTTTTGGGACAAAGAAATTTGAAACAATACAATTTTTAGATGCAGGGAGAACTTAACTAGTAAGTTGATAATACTCAACAAGTCTGGTCCAGAACTTTAAAAAAAAAAAAAAGGAAAAGAGATCACAACCTTGGTAGAAATTCCGTTAGTATGGATAAATTTGGGGGACGAGTGACAGCTCCCATGAAGAGGACAACATTTGGATGCCTCAACCTCAACATAATTTCTACCTGTGAGATGCAAAATTAGGTAATGTTGCAAATATCAAGAAGAAGCTTAACTCAATACTTATGATATTACATAGTAAACAATAAATGATTTTCATAAGTATAATAAAAAGAAATACATATTTGCGATGCTCACTTCACATTTGAACTGTTCTAGTGCATCGCCTGTGATGTCCTGATTCATGAATTTCTTTACAGCAACTTCCTGTCATAATTCATTATAAAATAATTGATGGTCTGTTACAATTGCTCAGAACCACTCTATCGACATAATATATGCTACAGCAGAGCTCAACATTTAGCAGAAAAGCTCTTGCAATTTGAAAATATGACAGGTTTTAATTGATTTTGGTTTAACTTTTCCATTTTCAGATTGTTCAAATACTGAGTTGATATTGAACAATCAAGTGATGAAGAATATTGCAAACCATGTGCTTATTATTTATTCATTTTCAATAGAATATCTATACTGGGTGAAATCAAATCCCATTTCAGAAAAAAAAAAAAAACTTACTGTGCCATTCCATTCGGCGCGGTAAACCTCCCCATATGATCCTGAAATTTGAGCATCACACATGACTAATTAGTGGATGAAACTACAGCTCAAATTACAACAAAAAAAAGCATTCATAATCAAGTTGAATACAACCACGTCAGATTTTCTATATGATTTTATCTTATTTTATCAAGAGACAACTATACCAATGTGGTAGGGTTCACTAGTTTCAATAGATAGTCAGTGAACCTAAAGTCTTCAGTCTTACCAATACCAATGCGTTCACCAATCTGAAGATGCTCCCATGGAATTTCCCAATCTGCCACTGCAAGCAGCATGGGATCAACTTGTTCTTTGAGCACAGCGTACGACTTACATGGCAGGTAACTTTCCATTTCAGCTACTTTCAGAGAAGATTCTTTCTCGTTACAACTATTATTAGTAAAATTTCCAACCTCCCTGTAGAACTCGTTACCTAAATGAAAGAAATTAAGATTTAGATTGCATAATAAGACATGAACTGTATCAACAAGATGCATGAATTTCCATAAACACTTCACCTGAAGCATAACTATAAGCATTATTCTCAAGCTCTTTAGGCCAGCCACCACTAGATTGATTTTTATTGCCATGAAAGGTGTCAATTCCTGGCAAATGTACTCCAGTAAAAGGTACAATAGAATGCTCAATTCTTTTTCTATATACTCCACTATCAAAAACCAAATTTTCTGATATATGATCTTCTCCAACTCTTTCCGTTACTACTACAACACCATTTGAGGGTATATAAACATTGTCCTCTGGAGATATATTTTGAGGTATCTGTATGTGATTGGGGATTTCTCCAGCAGTTCTGAAATACTCACAAACATTGTCAACTTTAAAAGCCTGCTGATCTGATGAATTATCAGCACAAATTTGTGAACCCTCAGATAATCTGCTTGATAATAGAAGAAGATTCCCAGGGTCAACTTTAACGTGCTTGCTTTGAGATCTATCCAAAGCACCTACACAATCCCCTTTTGCATCAACATTCAAAAAGGAATTTCCTGAAATTGAAGAGATAACAGAAGCAGTTCCATCAGCAGGATGTAAATAAATTACTCGAAATGAGTTGGTAGAAGGAATGTTACCAGAAATAGGTGAAGCACTCTTCATATCTAATGCATGACTCTGAAATTGAGAATTTGGTGCTTCAGCAGGAATAAGAGTACCCGGTGCACCCATTAGATCAATTATGTACTCACTGCACCATCAACAGCATTTCAGGTATGTTGCTTGAGGATAATATTACTACAATTTGAAAAGTAAATTCAAGCTACAGAAAAGGTAACATAACTACGACACATTTCATTTCATTACAAAGAATTTATTTTATTAAAAGAAACACTAAGAAGAGATACATTAACTGGAAAAGTGAATAAGTACTATTCCATGAAAATAAAATGCTGGTGTGCCTAAAAGAAATGAAATATAAGCCATAGAAAGATAATTGTGAGTCACATTGAAAGTTGAGGTGCCTATATGTGTCACAACAATGACAACATACCTACAACGTTGATCATCTCCTAGTCTCATTAAAAAAAACCAAATGCAAGTGCAAACACAACTTGCACACATAAAGTTATTGTAAAGAGTTCCAGTGTAAGTTGGGGTAAATTCGTATGGCAGATCTTTAAAAATTCCGTATGGCATGACTGTCAGGTATAGTCATTATAGATTGGCAGAAAGTCAGAAGGAAAACATACTATAGTTACATACTCCCTCCATTCCAAAATAAGGTTCTACACTTCTACGCATGATCTACTAGCATGCTTATAAAAAAACTGAAATTGTACGGGTCACATTTACTTATGGAGAAAACTAATATGAACCACAAGTTATGTTCTTAAAATGAAACAAGAATCTTTTTCTGGGTTAGAGAAAAAAGGAAAGGAAGAACCTTTTTGGGTTTGATAAAATACGTAGTATATTTTATGGTAGGGTTGTGTGACAGGCATGGATGAGAGATGAATAGAGAAGATTAGATTCAACAAAGATGAAGAACGCATCTGCCCTAGGCAGCATAAGGTAGTGTCTGGCCTGGTCTAAACTCCAAAGAGTACCTCCAAAATAATTGATAATATTATCAACTAAAAATCTAAAATAGAAAACTTATATCAATGTGAAACTACAAATAATAATAATAATACATAACTTTTTAATAGAAACTAATATTAATATTAATATTAACATTAAAAGAGACGCTCATATCATGTTTTTATTACATATAATGTGTTACAATGTTGGCATTTCATTGCATGATTATTGATCTAAAGCACCAATTATATATAACGCATGTGAAAAGAGCTCAAGAACTGCACTGCAATAGAAATGCTGGAAATTAGATACAGGTCTTTAGACAAAGAATTTTCTTGAGAATTGTTTATTCAGATTGTTGTCATTCCAATCCTTAGCAATAAAAGATCAGTTTTTTTGGAAACTAAATTAAATGGTCCCTTTTCCACCAAAAGTTACTATGAGCTGTTATTGAGCACTGTGGGCATTCAGTTGTCCTCTAAATATATACAGAGCAACCTTATCTCCTTATCCCAACCAAAATATCCTTTATGCGGAGGGTTTTAAATCACTGTCTTCACGCTGATGAAAAGATGTCCAGATATCATATCTTCCTGGTCTCGAAGTGTATGGTATGGTGTTGTATTGCCAAAATCCTGGACCATTAGTTATAGCAATGTACTAAGCTTAGAAATTTATGGCAACATTTATTACGCCTGTCTAATGAATCTGTTCCAGGGTGTACGTGGTCAGACAGATCTTCATGCATTGGACAGACAACATGGCCACAAGAGATCTCCTCCTTCCAAAGCTAATCATTTGGTGCGTACGGAATGTTAGGAAAAAATGAAAAGCTTATGTTTGGCATGCTATGCCTATAGAAAAGGTAAAGCATCAAGGTGTTGCTATTGATGGAGGGATTATAACTTTGCTGATTTCGAATTTGTGAAGAATGTTTTCTCACTGTCTATAAAGTACGAGCTGACTAAGATAACTACAGCTGTCAGGTGGGAACCAACTCCTCTTTGGGTTAAACTTAACAATGATGATGCTGTTAGAAAGAGTGGTTTGGCTGCCGCAGGAGGGGTGCTAAGAAATTACAGGGGGCTGCATTGCAGCTTATTTGATTGATATGGTCAAAGTGTGCTTGTGACTGAGATCATAGCCATATAATGTTTGTGTGACAGTGGACTACACAACTGCTATTGGGCCATGTGTGCTAACATAAAGATGGAATGACCAGTGAAGTCAATAGCGCACTATAGCGGTGTAGAGGAGCAGCACCCATGGCGCTACTAGAGCCTCTTTAGCAGAGCGTTTTAGTGTAGCGGACATAGCTGGCGGGTACTGGCAGGCGCTATAGCGGCACTGTTGAACTTCTGAGTTGTCTGCACTCAGATTAGAGGATTTTGAAGAAATTTTGATTTACAAATTTTTTGAAAGGGTAAAGTAGGCTTTTCAAAATAAAAAGTAACCCCACTAAAACCCTTTTAAGTATGTTAAGCCCATCCCCTCATTCTATAATATCATAATAAACTTAGTCATCTCTAAGATACTTCTTCGACGACCAGAGTCGTGGTTCAAAAAACTACACACCAAACCAGAAATTTTTTACGCCAGCCAGAGAGACCTTGTTTCTTCAACTACCATTGACTACTGCTGTTCTAGTTATAGCCATCACGAGGCCCCAGAGATTAAACATTTAGATTTTCTTGATAAGGATGTCTATCCTTAACAAAGTGCCTACTCTGAAATTTTGATGTTCTCCTTTTGTGGCAACCAAACCTTTTTTCTTTTCATAAATAATAATAAGAAGAATGTTAATAATAATAAAAACAGCTTCGAAGGACTCTTCTTACGCTACAACAAGAAATAATACAAATAGCCAAGTAAAAATAAACATGATACATTGCAGTGATCAGTTTGGAAATGAATTAAATATACGAAAAGAAAAAAATAAGCACCACCATACATGTATAGTAATAATAAAATAGCATTTTTACCTTCCATTCTCAAATTTTACCAAGTTAACAGCTCCTTCATCAGTCCCAGTATAGTAGCTCCCTTTCACTAGTTTGCAAGGAAGATTTACTCTATCCGCAAGTACCTGGAAGCAAATGTCTGAATGTCATAAACAAAACACTGAAGAAAGGTTTTCAAAAGTGTTACGGGCAGCTTGGAATGCATAACAAATTATAACATTTATGCAAACTCTTATCCTCTATTAATGGAGCTCATCTCCTCAACAATGCAGATAAACTTCTATTAAAATTTCACTTTATACATAACACAGTTTACTAGTAAACTTAGTCCGTAGAATTTGTGACTTTTTATTAGTAAAAGTAATAGAGAACCTGTGAAACAAATGTCGAGTGACAAGGGCTTTCCTAATTTTGAAATAAAGTTGCAGTTGGAAAAAGGCTATTTTTGAAGAAAACAAAAAAAATTGAAAATTGCTTTTAAGTATGCGGTGGAGAGTGCGAGAGTTCGAAGTGTTTGGCATTGAGGATGAGAGCTATAAGTAATACTTAAAGTGACTAAAAATATATATACTTTAACCTCAAATGCATTTTTCAAAACTCAAATCATCTTTTAGACAAAAACTAAATCTTATTTGCGATTTGTTGGGACAAAAAGAAGTTCTCTCCAATGCAATCACAGTCCGGAATGGGCTCTAAACCATAAAGCTAATATATATCAATCCTTTGTTAGATTTTGACTAACAGAACTTAAGTACGAATACTTGATTTTCTATCACTACATGGAGGAGCAGTGAGTTTTCTGGAATTATACACCAGTACGTAGAGAGCGATGCAGAATACAAATAAATGCTCAGATATAAAACTTATCAAAAGTAACTGGGGAAATTAAGAATATATAGAAGCCATTACAACCTTAAAAAGCAAGGCCCTATGCCGAGAAAGTCCCACATTAAGATAGCCAAGTGGAAGTATAATAGAGTTCAAAGAAATCCTTAATTCAAAACTCCTGGCAATCCACCTCCTTGACAGTTCCTCAGTATCATTAACAGAACCTCCCATTCTATCAACAACTAGGTCAGCAATTTTCTGAACCAAGATATTTGTAAGGGGTAGCTTCATCAAAGCCCGGCACTCCCTAGATATAAAGGACACTTTATCCTCTAGTTGTCGCAATTCCACATCAGCAGTGCGGTTCACTAAGATTACTTCATGGTCGAAATCGTCTGAAACAGAAATTACTTCAAGATCCACTAAGAGTGGCATCTTGGCTTGTGACACTTCATTTGAATTAAATCCATAAACATCATAGAACCCATCCATCACCTTCTCATCGTAATTTACAACATTGTAACTCTGCATTGTTGCAAAGTAATGGTCTTCAGTGATTTTGGAAGACAGATATATTTACACACACAAACATGGGAAAAAAGATGCTTCAGAGGTAACTATTTTGCCTTTTGTGAATGAAACTTAAAGAACTGTGGTGAAGATCAGGGAGAAAATATTTACGAATTACAATGATACAAGAAGTCCAGACACACTTCTATGTGAAATGATACCAAATTTATTAGTGTTTATAGTGATTCAGACCGAACAAGTATACATCCACATCATCTCAACACATTTAACGGTTCTGTGCTATATCAAGATTCATAGAGGAGTAAGGAGGAGAATAATAAAAAGCTCAATCAATTTTAATTTCTAGATGTAAAACAATCAAAATTGAATGACAGTGGTGTTCATGGGTAATTAAAAAGTCAAAGTTGCACATCTCTGTTTTTCAAGATCTCACATCTTATCTTTAGGGCTCATCAAGAGACAATCTTTGGTATTAGTACTACAATTAAGATAACCCAGTTCCACCAAGCAATTCCATTGAAAAGGATTCTTTAGATTCATCAGATTCAGTGAACAGAAAAGTAGGTAAAAAAACCAATATATGCATTGGAAAATGAATCCACAAATAGGTGATCCAAAGCTTCAGCGTACACATAAGTGCCAGTTTACATGTTCTAAAGGTAGAGTGGTGGATAGGGGAAAGAAGGTCGATGGGTATGCAGGGAGACATTCAATTCTAAGTGCACGACCTGAAATGGACCTGGAACTGTATTTGGCACTAACTCATTGAACACTGATCAAGCAAAGCAAGTAAATAAATTAAATATGATAAACCCAGACTTGCTAACGAACCTTCTAGCATTTAATTCATTAACTAAGTTAGCAATTTGAAATGACCGAAAGGAGCAGGGAAATCACAATTCCTATGCATTCCCTACGGAAATTACTCAGAACGTGGAAGGAAGTGTAATAGATACCCAGTAGCGACGCGACATAAATTCCACGAGGGTCTCAGAAGGAGAACAACCTAAGCTAATCTGTTGTGCAGCCTTGATCTGCGCCGTTTCCGGATCCTCACGGGAATCCGGGTCGGACACGCTGATCGCCAAGGCCAGTTGGACCTGAAACTCCTCCTCAAAGAAATTAAAGCCGGGGGCCGAATCCGACTCCGAATTGGACTGCCCTCCAGCGGGCAATGCAGCTGACGAAGACGGCGTGGTTTCGGATGAAGACGAGGCCGAGGTCAACGCGGTGTCTGATTCCCCAAACGGCGGCGGTGGGTCAATTGGTGGGGGTCGGTGATGCGGGTGATGGTGTTGATCGGTTGCGCCGCTGCTGATGTGAAGTTTCCGGAGTAAATGCTTCATCTTCGACATGGAGTCTCATCGACGAGAGAGAGCAAGTCCCAATTTCCTTCTCCCAACTGCTAGTCAGCGCCACTTTGGTGTAGAGAATGAGGAAATGGAGATGGAAGATTGGGGAGGATAAGCCGCGAAGGGTGAGTTTCTAGTCTTGTTCGTGAAGCTACCCACCAGTACAGTAATGGTGGTATTAACTGCGCATTTTCTCTGCTCCCATTAGACTTCAGAAAAACGTTACGCGCATTTACACTTGTTATATGTACAAACTGAGGAAAGTTCTAAATAAATACAAATAAGAACTCCTTTAATCCATATTTTGAGATTATTATTATTAATATAAAAGATGACACCTCACGTTTCATTTATTCGTGTTTCAAGAATTTATTTAATTCTCTTTTCATCGAATTTTGAGCTGAAATTTGGTATGAATAAACTAGACTTGATGAAGAACATGCTCAAAAAAATTCATCACAAAAATCCACCGGGAGGACCCTCAAACGGGCAAGTCCGCACGGCGGGTCTGGTCAGGCGTGCCTAACCAGATCAGTTCTTACCGGAACCGCTACCTATATATATTACATGTGCAAGTTTGGTGTACTTACCTAACACCCCCTTCAAAGTTTGAGATATTTAAATTATTTCACCCTTTAAGTATCGATAGCTTAGTTGCGATACCACTAGTGATATCTATAGACAAGGCAGAGTTAAGGACGTTTTTAGTTGAGTTGAAACTTCATGGTCTGGTCAAATCTTTTTAAGTCTGCACTTGTCTGAAGTGGTCTGGTATGGATCGGAGTGATATATATTTGTTCTATGTGTATATCACAATTGTCGAAATCTGGTCTGATTTGATATGGGTAATCTAGACTGGTCAGATCTATTTAAGTTTGACTTGGAACTGAAATCAATCCAATTAAAAACAACTTAGTAGTATAGAGAGGCAGATATATTGTACTAAATGAGGATATTTATACAAGTTTTTTTAAAAGAAAATAACTTAATTACTCCGTATAATTGATGCATTACAATAATAACATGAAACATAACAATCAGAAGCCGAAGCATTACAATCATAGCATGCAATGCTACACTAGTCTGAAACAAAGAACAAAAAACGCTTCATACAGTAACTCATATACGCAAACCCTGCAACTATATAGACTCGTACCGTAGTAGGACTGCTTATGTTACTCGAAATGGATCGGCTTTGACCAGCCACTGAAAACGAATTATTAAACTTGCCGATTTTTTCCAACCACCGGTAAGGAGCCAAGTGCAGAAATTGTTTCGGTTTCACCAGCTATCGAAAATAGTCATGAACTCGGGCGGGCGGGGCCCGGCCGGGCTTTTTTTTTTGGAAGGAAGGCCCGGGACCGGCCCGGGTAGCCACCGGGTCCGGGCCGGGCCGGGGCGGGCCGGGCCTCCGGTTTGGTCGTATTTTTTTTTTGCTTTCCTAACCCCCCCCACCCCCCCACCCCCAACCCCCCCAAACCCCTCCTAACCATCAAGCCCAACCCGGGGTAACCCCAAAAAATGAAAAAAAAAAAAAAAAAAACATCAATTCGCCCCAGACTCGGGCCCGACCCGGCCGGGCCGGTTCGCCAAATACAAGGCCCGAGCCCGGACCCCCCCCCCACTGGGCCTAGGCCCGACCCGGACCCGAGAACCGGGCCGGTTCCGGTTCCGCACAGTAACGGGCCGGGCCGATCCCAGGCCGGGCGGCCCGAACCGGGTCCATGACTAATCGAAAGGAAAGTAACACATGCAATTCCATCTTCCTGGATTGGCGGTGATTCAGGAGGGGGACAATCAGCCTCTACGATGCAGAACAAATCAAGATTCGTGATTGATGATCGATACAAATCTCTTATTATTAGCACACAAGAACATCCGACCGATGATGGCGGGGAAGATACATTTGGCAAGTGACACTTCGCCACCGAAAATCACATCTCTGGACAACACTAGGAAATCAACCTATATGTAGAACTAAAATAATGTTCAAATAAAACCTTTTTGTGATTAAAGCCAAAAGAGATTATAAAAACAAAAAAGAAAAGAAGAGGAGGAGGCTAGGGTTTCCCCATCGCCTCTCCTCTCTCCTCGTATAGCTCTCTTGGTTTTTTTAGCCGTCACAGGTTTTATTTATATTAGTTACAAATGCTATCAACAATAAAAGCACGTACACGTGTAACTGTGTAAGTTAGTCTATCTATGAAGCATGCGCTATAACATATGACAGGCGAGCACGTGGTGCTTGTCAATATCTAGAATGTGGTGAGTCTCGGGGCATGAACCCTTGTCTGAACAAGGGATCACCACATGGAGATGTCATTTTTCTGATTTGGTATGTTTCCGGATTTACTAGTTTTGGTGTCTGGAGGCCCAATCCAGGAGTGACTGAAGGTTTATTGGCTTCTATGTTCGTTGGGCCTAATCTAGTATTTATAAATATGTGGGTCATGAGTCCAGACTCGTATACTTCATTAAAAATACGTTTTCATAATTCAAGAACTTCGGACAATTAACGGTTTCAATTAGAGTTTCATCAATTTCAATAGTTTCATCTAATTCAATTATTTTAATTTAGTGTTATCAAATAAACTCTAAATGTGTTTGTTATTTCTAAAATCAAATATTTTAAGGCTAATTTTAGGGACCCCAATCTAGGTGTTAATAGAGCGAGGTGAGTTCGAATAATGGAGATGGTTTGATAAACAAAAATCGAGTTCAAGTCAGAAAAAATAAAACTTAAGATCGAGTTCGAGTTGTATATGAGGTTTATCTATTCTAAAAGATGCATTTTTATAAAAAGAGTTTGATCCGTTATCACATTTAGACACACATCTTATAATTTATTTAAATCTAAGATGAATCAAATACGATTAGTTGTTCTTAAATCTTCTTGAAAGTCGCCTGATAATACGTAAAGTCCACATCACGCTTTTAAAATATTACCTAAACATTGTGCAACATGTGAATATCCCGTATATATTTTATAAAAGACAGATACATACAATTTTTTATGTACTTTGGATATATTGTGTAATGTCATGTTATGTGTTAATAAAATTGATATTAACTCATAATCGGGTAGCTTGCATGTTTTCTAAGTCGAGTTTGTATACAGCTTAATTAATCTTGATTTGGCTTGGTTCGAGTCGAGTTCGAGTACGAGTCAAGCTAGGTACACAGAGTAACTTATTAGCCAACTTGCTTAACTAACACCGATATTCCCAACTATCGCACCTTGCTTCATTAGTGAGGTGCATCCTAATGGCGTTCTGATTGTAGAAATATTTTTATTAAGCTACATTAGTGAAACTATAGAGTCCTTTAACTGAAACAATAAATAATTAAAATTTTATCATAATTGGGTATTGTGGTTCTAAGCTTCTTTACATTGTTGTTATTCTTATATTGGGGCTCATATTAAAAATTAGTTTGTTAATTATTTATCTAAGAGGTAGATAAAGTGTTTAAAATGACGAAATGACTCCGACGCGAAAACACATAGCTTGCCGATACACATATATCCTACTAAGGGAGTGTTTGCAATTGCTTCAACTTTAAAAAAGTGATTTTTTAAAGTGATTTGGGGAAAAGTGATTAATAGTAAAAGTTGGTAGTGTTTGAGAAAAAAGTGATTCTGAAAAAGTAAAAGTTGGTAGTGTTTGGTAAAATAAGTACTTTTTGTGTAATAGAAAAGGGAGAAAGACCAAAATGGACACCAAAGTTATTTAAAGAACTCAAAATGGACACTAACCTTTTGAATAGATCAAATAAACCCATAATTCTACTTTTGGGGTCATTATTGGACACCTGCTAAGTTAACAGAGTTAAAAGCTGCAGCCCGTTAGTTTTAAGAAAACAAACAACTAAAAAGTCTTAACCCTATTATTCGCATTCCTTCCGCCGTAATTTCTAACTGGAGCAAAGAAGTCGATAAGCAGACCAAGGTAGAAGCTTGGTAGAAGCTTACCAAACCAGTTAAAGGTTTTACAGTGATTCCACTTGAAACTTACAACCTAACTTGACACACAACCTAGAAATATAAACTAACTAAAAAGTACACACAATACTCCAATGAAAATATAAGACAATACAACAATTAAACAATTCCTCATTTGATTTCTTTCCCTTTCCAATGCCATATGCTCAGCTATTTTGAAACTATTCGATCCCATTAGTATCAAATCCCCTTCCACCTATGTCATGCGACTCATGCTCCAGTTTCCAAATCTTAGACGTAGCTGTTTATTTTCCAATTTGAGCTCATTAATAACAACTTTTGTCCTACCAGTTAATGGCTCATCATGCCATTCAAAGAATCCACAGCTATCACTCTGCATATTATATGAGATATTTAAATTATAAACATAAATAAAACTGTTTTTCTAAAATTAGATATTTACCTCATAATTGGGACATCCGTAGAAACGTCTCCCTCGATTTTTATCTGAAGTCCAAAGTGGTGCTTTCACAGGCATTCCATTTCTCATTCTGCATTTGCAATACCTAGGTTGGCAAGGATAATGAAATTCAACACTAAAACTAAAAGTTTTGCTTTCAATTTGAATAGAAGAGAACAAATTACAGCCTGTTGGAGTAGTACATTCGACGTCTGAATTCACCTGGGCAAAGCGGCCCTTGTTCGACGCAGCTGGAAACCTCCGAACATGGTTGCCTGGAACAGAGATATGGTCGCCCCTTTGCCACTCCCAGGACTGGTTGCCGGAAAAACGAGAACCCTGCTTCGATTTCCGCCCCCATCCTGAAGAGAAGGACGATCCGCTCAATGCCCCGCTTCGGAAACGCGAATCCCACCCCGTTTAATTTTGAGCAAATGATGAGGATAATAATGGGGTTCTTGGATGGGGCAACATTAGAGTTCCTCGATTACTAACGGGGAACAAGTTTTTAACCCCCTTCCGTTAGATGGTGTCCAGAATGACCCCAAAAGTAGAATTATGGGTTTATTTGATTTGATTCATTTAAAAGGTTAGTGTCCATTTTGAACTTTTTAAATAACCTTAGTGTTCATTTTGGTCTTTCTCCCAATAGAAAAAGTGAAAAGCAGTTTAAAGCACCCTTCCACCTGCTTCCAGCTTTTAGCTTTTAAGTGATTAATTAATTTAAGCAGAAGCTGTCATTTGAAAACACCCTTTTTAACTTTTTTAAAGCCAAAAGCTGAAAAGTGCTTTTTTAATCAATTGCAAACACTCCTTAAGGGAGTGTTTGCAATTGCTTCAACTTTAAAGAAGTGATTTTTTAAAGTGATTTTGGGAAAAGTGATTAATAGTAAAAGTTGGTAGTGTTTGAGAAAAAAGTGATTCTGAAAAAGTAAAAGTTGGTAGTGTTTGGTAAAAGAAGTATTTTTTGTGTAATAGAAAAAGTGAAAAGCAGTTTAGAGCACCCTTCCACCTGCTTCCAGCTTTTAGCTTTTAAGTGATTAATTTAAGCAGAAGCTGTCATTTGAAACCACTCTTTTTAACTTTTTTTTAAGCCAAAAGCTGAAAAACACTTTTTTAATCAAATGCAAACACTCCCTAAACTGATTAAAGTGTTTCACTAATTTTAAAGTTTATAATGTGTGAAATTACCATTAATAAATGTAGTTTGGGGTCATTGTATTGATCTTTGAATCTCATTTATTTTCTTCCTAAAGTTTATAAATCTTTGCTAAAACTCGAAATGGTACACGTGGCTAACTACTTAACGATGTGTTGCGATGCGATACCACACCATATAATACAACACGATACGGTACGGTACGATGGTATACATGAAATTAGATTATATAAAGTAATGCATCACATTGGCTTAAAAACACACCACAAACAATCTACATAACATTAATATTACCTATGCCCCTAGAGGAAGCGGTACAGCTGAGCTGGTCGCCGACTCACTCTCCCTTATGAAAGGTCCCGGGTTAGTTCGAAACTCAATGCAGTGAGTTTCAGCCCACTTTACTCCAGGCCCCTCTCCCCAAGACCCCACTTGGAGCACACACAAAAAAAACTATGCCCCTAAAAGAAGTGCTCAGTTCGTATTCTATACTCAACTCAAATATGGAGTAGTTTTTTATCTTTTATTTATATATTCAACTTTTATCCAATTTGAATTTCTTTTTGCTTTTACAAAACTTTTAATATAATTTCTGAATATGTAAATTTTATTTACTAAAAAAAATCATCGGTTAACTTCATCATCGGTCAGACATCATAAATGAAATGAGTCCTTTTGTGTGGGATAAAGATAGTCATGGACCCGGTTCGGGCCGCCTGGCCCGCCACTGTGCGGGCCCGGAATCGGCCCGGTTCTCGGGTCCGGGTCCGGGTCGGGCCTAGGCCCGGTGGGGGGCGGGTCCGGGCTCGGGCCTTGTATTTGGCGAACCGGCCCGGCCGGGTCGGGCCCAGGCCCGGGCCGAATTGATTTTTTTTTTTTTTCATTTTTTGGGGTTAGCCGGGTTGGGCTTGATGGTTAGGAGGGGTTTGGGGGGGGTGGGGGTGAGTGGGGGGGTTAGGAAAGCATAAAAAAAAAAAAAATTATGACCTTACCGGAGGCCCGGACCCGGACCGGACCCGGTGGCTACCCGGGCCGGTCCCGGGCCTTCCTTCCCAAAAAAAAGCCTGGCCGGGCCCGGCCCGGAACCGGAACCGGCCCGGGTCCATGACTAGATAAAGAGAGTATTAATAATTAATACAATATACTAGTATTGTTTTGGTGTTTAGTCAACCAAACTGAAAGTCTGAAACCCTTGGAGGCTTGAATATGTGAAATTGTGAATAACGAATACTTATAGCACAGAAGAATACCGTTTCAGAAATTTCTATGAATCAGAATTTGGCATTGCTTTCCAACCCCACCCCTCAAGGCCTGAAACCCAACACAAGCTTAACAAACAACACAACGATAATCCTCACAAATTTTAGAAGGAAATATAATATACATTTGTTGGATTTCATGTCATTAACACAAGGATGGTGTGCACATATATATAGTGATAAATAAAGATACATTCAGGCCCATATAGCCAGGGATGACATCAGTAAAGATCCTAAAAACAGGCAAAAATATGAGGCGATCTGAAGCCTGGTATTGCAGCTCATCTTCTTGCTCAAGAAATCGGCAGCGATCAAGTCTACCAAAGCCATGTACACTAGGATTCCAGCAGATACAGAGTCAAAGATGCCCTCCACCACCATTGCCCTTGGGCTTTGAGGATTGTAGAATGAAGAAAGAAGAAGCCCTCCAGCGATCCCCAAGGGGGTCGTTATGGCAAAGAATGTGGCCATCAGAGTGACGCGTAGAGTCCTAAATTGGGCCTGGGATATGCAACCTCCAAGAGCAAACCCTTCAAAGAACTGATGGAATGAGAGTGCCGCGATCAAGGGCCTGATTGTGCATGGACTTTCGGAAACCCCAAGAGAGAGACCTATAATCATCGAGTGGGATACAATTCCGAGTTCCAAAACCTGCATTCAGAGAAAACATAAAATCTGTGAGGGATAGATCGTATTAGAAAAATCAGAGTAAAACAAGGAAATCGAGAAATACATAGAATAAACTATCATCCACTAAAATCAAGTAAAGCTCAGCGGGGCATTCTGCATCTTAATCATTTTTTATTTATTACTCAATAGTCAATTCTTCTCTATGTTTAACGAGATCATAAAAAGATCTCTACCAGAAAGATTTAAAGGAGATCATAACATCTGAAACTAGATGTTATACTTGAAAATTAGACAAAACACGAATCTATTTGACCAAACTAGAAAGGTTTATAGTAACAAGAACTATTCAGATCAGAAAGATCCAAACTGAGATCTTGAAAGATAAGACGTGAGTCGAACCTTTTACTAGGCAAAGAGAACGTGTCCTTAAGCACAGGAGAAGCATATACATACTCTAAAAAAAATCTAAGATATATTGGGAGAGGAAAAGTTTTGTGAAAAAGGACGTGGTTGTAATTTTACCATCATAACCTTCTAAAAAGAAGAAAAAAATAGTATAAGTTCAAAAAAGAGTGAAATGACATATAAAAAGATAAAACGGGAATTTAAAAGTTACTAGAGCCAAAATTAGGAAATGATCATAATCTCATAATTCCGGGATAGAAAAAATGAAAGTGTACCAACAAAATCAAAGAGAATAACTACTATGTATAACTAGAGATTATATAACTACTATTTGGGAATGGAATCACCTGTGAAACAACTACGTGTCTCACTCCGTTTTCATCATCCCCATGACCAATACCATGTGAGTGAGAATGTGAATGGCCATGTAAATGCTCCTTGGCATGGCCTTGACATGCTCCCACTTCTTGAGCATGGTTATGTCTATGATGAGCAGCATGTGCATGCATTCCAACAATGTGAATTGTGCCTCCTTCTTCTTCCCCAAACAACACTCCGTTCCTCCCTTTTGTATCGACCGGAACAATTGCAGACTCCGACCCCACCATCGCAGCCTCCAGTGGTTCAATATTTTCCTTTTGACTTTGCTTTTCTTGCTTCCTTTCATAATATTGCGTCCCAACAAAGTCCACAACCAATGTTGCAAGTGCTGACATCATCGCGATGAATCCCGAGAACGGGAACTTTGACCAAGGGAAATCAGGTAGACAGGTGTCAGTCAGATGTTCGCTTGCGTCAGGTAACATGTGGACAAAACCAGTGGCAAGGATGACACCAGCTGCAAAGGCTTTGGCTGCAACAAAGAGATTGGAGTCCGTTTGGAGGAACCGCCGCTTCTTGCCGATTAATGGGAGTGAAACTCCAAATGCACCGGCAAGAAGGATAGAAGCGATTGCAACCATTTTCAGGATGAAAGCGGACCCACTGTCTTGGCAGTTCTGTGACTCTCTGCCAGCACTATCGCAGCTGACGTTAGACATTGATTGAGAAACTCTCTGCAAAAAAGAGACTGGTTGGAACAACCAAATTAAGAGCGTTAGCATTTTATTTTCCTCTGATGATTTGATTTATTAGGGGGGGATGAATGCATATAAATCTTCTATCTGTTTAACTCCAAGAGTTTCAATATCGAAAAACAAATTTTATGCTTTTTATTGTAGGTAGGGAAGAGGGGTAGATGCTTAAGCATATAGGCGACACAAATTGATCATTGATCATAGAAGAAAGTTCATCTTCTTCATTATTATGTATAGTTACTAATTTAATCCACTGAAGGGTCTAAATGGAAATGTATTCAAGTGCTTTAGCAGCTTTCAATCTTGTTCCAGGACATGCATAGTTGCTTAACTATATACGTAAGTATTGACAAAAGAAAGTATTGAAGAAATCCCTACGACCTATTTCACTTTCATCCATAGCTAAACTTCATGGATCGGAATTCGTCCCGCCAGAATGAATTCCAAAAGGGTCCTTCAGAACTCAGAAATACAAAGTAAAGAAAACAGGGTGAATTTTTAGAGGAAAATCTGAAGGAAATAAAATTTGGGGCAAAACAAAATATAGGTTCAACTCTTTAAATTTATTTTAGACATTTTTTCAAACTCATTCTGTCTATTCAACTATTTTATCTAAAGAGTAAAGAAATCTAAATACTACATACATAAGGAAAAAAAAAATTGTACTTTCTACAGATATACCAAAACTTAAGAAATTAACTCACCTTCACAAAATATTCAATTCCCTAGCATTTTCCATGTTCAAAATATACCCCAAGTTTCTAAAAAATTAAAACAAACTATAGCAAATAAATTTGTTTTTTATATAGTTGTGCCTTGTGAGAGGGAATACCTCACAGACCCAAAGACAAATAATACAGAGCAGTTAGCAAAAAGAAATGTTAGTTAAGATAATATAACCCAATAAAGAGAAAACTAACGGTGGGATATTGACATGTACGAAAGAGCACACTGGGTACAAAATTCCAAAATCAGAACGGCTTTATAAAATCTTCAAAGTTATACAGAGATTAAACTTAAACAACAAGGTAACCATACTTAAGACCACTATAATATGAGCAAATTGTAACTCTAACAAAGCAACCCACATAATCTCCAAAGAAAAATTCCCCATCAGGCACAAAACCTAGAATTCAAAGTTCAATCTTGACGAGTAACCGAAAATTCTGAGCGTGGGAGTTTACCTGTGAAGATACCCGTCTTCTCTCTAATTCGATCCATGCAAAACGGGAGAAGACCCTAAATCACAAAACAGAGAGACAGTTTGATAAGCTTTACATACAGAACAATAACGATCACAACTACAGATAAGGAAAGAAGGAAGGAATAAAATGGAAAAATGGGTATTGAAGATCGAACCTCTACGAATGACATGATAAAAGATGAGAAAGATATGCCTATATATATAGATGTTCTATCCTTCTGCGCTACGAATCTCTGTGCAATGATAGCGAGAAGAATAGAATAGAATTGAGAGGAAACGTAGGAAGACTTTTATCATGCGCAGAGCGGCGCCCAGATTGCCGGTAACGTCTGGATTGAAAGGGAAAGAGAAGCTGGAATGTCGACATTTTTTCACAAGGAATGTGTAATACTTTGTAACAGGGGATTGTCTTCGCAGGAGAATGGGGAAGTGGGTGTCGACACCGCTATGTCATTTTGCCGAATCCCAGCTCTTTTTTAGGCGACTTCGTTGTTCGTACGCAAAGTCCGTTATGTCCCCAAAATTGCAAAATGTAAAATTAACATAAACCGTCCAAAATAAAACAAAAAATAATGTAGTGCCTTAAAATATGAATTTTATGTGCTTCAAAAAAAATATGCATTTGGTTTTCAAAAAAAAAAAAAAAATATGCATTTCATGTTTCACAAATACAAATCATTATTGTAATAGTTGGGAAATATTGTCAAATATGAAATCAATATTATTATAGTAATGTCAAGTAATATCAAATTCTGCTGATTCCAGGACAATAATAATGTACTTATATTTCGTCAAATGCTCTTTCCGTTCAATATTATCTCGTGTTTTGATTATGCACACAGATTAAGAGTGTGAGAAATGTGTAATCTAAAGTTATGTAGAAAAGAGAGAAAGTCGGGATAAATAATGCGAACCATAAATTCTTTATCAGAATGGGGAAAGAAGAGTTTATATTGAGACATAAGGAAAAAGAAAGTGAAGGTGATATTCGGACGGAAGGAGTAATAAATACTCATATTTTGAAATATCTATTTTTACTCATATTTTGGAAAAATTCTAAAAAATAAAGCATGTATAGATTCTTATGATGTTTTTAATTGGACGGAAATATTTTGATCTTGTCTAGTTTGACCCGACGTGATTTGATATGTTTAAGTCTGATATGATCTTGTATGATCCTAAATTCCTAATTGATTTGTCTTGTTTATATTTAGTCTGGTCTAATTTTGTCTGTTTAATTCTGGTATGATCTAATCTGGTATTGGACAGGAAATAGTCCAAATGAAAATATCATTAATCATAGGTTTTTTTAAGGATCATAAAAATATCATTAATCACTAGACTAGCATGTTGGACCGTTTGACGAGATATATTACCTACTAGTCTACTAAGTAAATCTTAAATCATACTCCGTACATATATGTATGTGTATGAGTGAGTTTTTAAGTAAAAGGAATAAAGGATTATTTTTGGGAAAGCTGTCAAATAGGTAGTCGAACTTTCGATCAAAAGTCAATTAAGTTCTTTTATAGGTGACTTTGTCTGGTCGTCGCGATTTGGGGCGGTTCCCGATGGAATGTTTTGATGAAATTTTTTGAGCATCTTATTCATCAAGTCTAGTTTACTCATACCAAATTTCAGCTAAAAATTTAATCGGGAGCACATTCAAATTAATTCGAGAATGCAAAAATGCGTAGTTATCTTCAAGAATTAATTTGAATGTGTCCCCGATTGAATTTTTAGCTGAAATTTGGTATGAGTAAACTACACTTGGTGAATAAGATGCTCAAAAATTTTCATCAAAAAATCCACCGGGAACTGCCCCAAATCGCGACGGCCGGACAGAACCTCCTATAGAAGGACTTAATTGACCTTTTTATAAAAGTTCGAGGACCTATTTGACAGTTTTCCCATTATTTTTCAACTTCTTTTTCACTATCAATAATGGTGTAAAAAAAGTCACTATCAAGAATACAAGTACTACGGTGATATGGATGGATTGTGGTCGATTTTTTATTCCATGGTCTTAAATAAAGTTCATAGACTTCTAATTAAATGAATTGCTTTTTATGAACAAATTCTGTTAGTTTCTATAAATCTATGGATTTCATATGAGCAATATTTTTCAATTTTATGGAATACATAAATTTACAAAAAGTCACAAATAATTAAAATTCAAATTGGGTGTGATAGTCCTTGTGGATTGGGGTTGTAAGATTCAGAGAGAAGTTAGAGAAAAATATACTAGTACTCCGTATGATTTTGAGTAGTGAAAATGGAAGAGTAATGGTATGCTAAAAATCAAAATTTTGGAACCCTTCCCAAAAGTTGAAAGGTAATTATTTATAGTGAACATATATAATACTTGAGACTATCACACCATTCACACGTGTATAAGCTGATGGGTGAGAGGATTGCTAGTTGATTGATTGTACATTATACAGATGATTGTCCTTTTCGTAACGAAATGCCTTAAATAGCTAGATGTGTACAGTGTGATAGCTAATTCGTGGTGAAAGTGTGAAACTCAACTCAGGTATAATGGGAATGAGCTCATGGTGAATCTTAGGTACAATGAGCTCGAGCTCGATCATAGTTTCGGAGTTGTCTCGCTGATTCTTGCAACTTGATGAAGGGTTCGGCCTCAGAGCAGTTTTGTAGATCGGGCTTGGCCTTAATCTCCAAACGAGGCGCGAGCTTGGCCTCAGTCGCGATTTTGGAGTTCCGTCGTTGATTTGAGAACCAGGCTCAGCCTCAGTCAGCTTGGCTGACAAGCTCGCCCTTGGTCGATTGATGTTGTCTTAGTTAGTTACGGAGGTTGGTTCATGCATTCTTGTGATCCCTGGTGTATATGGGAATATACTCTCCATCGTTGTGATGTCAGAAAACTAAGGGCCTGTTTACTAACAGAGATATTTTCCAGTTTTATGTTTCTATTTTTTGTTCTTCAATTTTTTGTTTTCATTTTCCAATTTTCTATCTCCAATTTTTAGTTTTCATTTTTTAGTTTTCCAATTTCAAATCTGAAAACATGCTCATACAATTTTTTCACCCGGTTCTATGACTGACAAAAGACGTAAAGTACGATCCTAGTCCGGAACCAAACCTAGCACAACCCAAGTAGGTACTGGGTTCCACATATAGGAAAGTTGCGACCGAAACCAGTCGGTCCCGATCGAGCTCAACACTTAGTTTGATGAATTCTTTTCTCATTTCCCTATTGGTTGACAACTCAATGGCTCTTTTAAAACTCTTCACTTTAAAAAATGATTTCGAAAAATCGAGACTGAATCGTCGGGTCATTGACCGACCCTGATAGGGACCGCAGGGTCATTTACGGGACTGGCCTAGAACCGCCCGGTTGTCGACCGGACCGAACAAAGATCGTCGGGTCATTTGCCAGACAGGATGAGGACTGTCGGGTTGTTGATCAATAGAACAAAATCTTCCCACTAGACTTCGTAAAGCCAAGAGACTATCTTACTTCCTAATTAGACATAGAATAGACCATCCAAATTGAACGAGACTAATCGATGAACATGCTAGAGCTTACAAGCTATTATCAGCCAAAATAGTCTGATTGCTTTCACTCAAACTGCCAAATGACAGAATAAACAAAAAAATACCTTCGACGCCTAAAGTCAATGATAAAGATAAAAATAGAGTACTTAACTAAATAATTACAACATAATAAAACAGAATGAAAAATGATAAGCTTATGGAGCACCCTCACTCTGCCATCTTCTTGCTGCATCTACAAGGTCCTCAGCCTAGTGTTAGGCGAACCACTGGATTGCAGCTAGCCTCTTTCTTTTGTTACGCTCAGCTCCACTTTCATGCCATTGTTAGAGTGCTCTCCTTCCCCCTCTTCTATTCTACTGCGTTTTTGCTCTAGTTTGTCTATTTGCATGCTTTTGCCGGTTCCCTACCCTCAGACATTCCACTCTACCCTTCATTTGTTGTATTATTTGCCGCTCCTGCTTCATAGCCTTTATTATGTCGTTAACCAACCGGAACTAGCCTCATGTTTTCTCCCATCTGTGTTGTCCTTTTCGTATCCCTAAGCCACGGGCCGAATGATTTTTCTTCACTCTTCACGCGTACCTCCATTTTGGGAGGGCAATAATTCTCAGCATGCCCAATAATTCCACACAAGAAACAAAAATTGGGTAATTTCTCATAACAGAAAGTAACAAAAAAAATCATTCCTTCATCTCTTTGCATAAATAATTTCATTTTCAGTGGTTTTCCTAAATCCAGGCTAACCATGATTCTCATGAAAGGATTCCATTTAGCAGAGAAATTATGCTTCTCAACTTTAATAAATCTCCCTACAAAATTACCAATTCACACCGCATTATTCAGAGTAAAGTAACCCACAAGTATATCATGAACTTTTATCCAGAAAATTGCTCTATTAAGGGGAAAAGATAGAGGTAAATCCCCTCCCTCCAATAATTTACTCAAAACAATAAGTTTTTGATCATAGATCCATGGTCCTTCCCAAAAACTCTAATCATATCACTCTCATGATATAACTGAAACATATAATGTCTACCCCCAGAACAATTTTAGTAACACCTTTGTCTGGTTTTCACACAGACGTCATAGTATCACGAAAGGTAGAAAAATGCACTGACTTTTATGATGTAATGGTTCCTACAAGCGAAAAATTCACACATGTTACTCCCGAATCCATGGCCTTCACCAGCAGTACTTCATTCTCTTCCTCCATCTCCATCCGACCATAGGCTTGAGCCAACACCTCAATCTCTCACTGTGCGTGAGTTTCCTCCATCACTGCTCCCTTGCAAAAAAAAACCTCTACCCTATCCAACGTTAGCAACTCTCATCACTCATTTTGCTCGCTACCGGAAGCCAAAACTGCCGTGTCGCTACTGGAAACCAAAATTTAAAGACATGATGAACTGCCGAAAAAAACTATGAAAACCTAGAGGAAACCCTAGGCGTCGTCGGCTATTTACTTAGTATATTCTTATATTCATTTCATTTACTTAGTGTATTCTTCTTTATTTGCTTTCTTCAATTTTTTTTTCTCCTTCTCCATCAAAATACCAAACATTTAATTACAATTTTACTTTGGAAAAATTGATAATCATAATGTTAACAATTGTCGCTCCGTTCATAATAATCCCGACTATCGATTATTTCACAATAATCCCAACTTTAGGGACTTTCCGCCAATAATGGTCCATCGCGATCAACTACATGTCCGGTCAATTTAAAAAGAAATATTAGATTATTTATACTCCGCATTAAACAATTTACATTTTGACTTGCCTCCAGTTACATCTTTCATCAGTATTAGTTACATTTATTTAAACACAGGGTACATCACCATGTCATCGGGGAAAAAATTGTTTACGCGTGTTTTGATTGTGGTAGTATCATGTTGACCATGGACTGCATGGCATACCAACTCTATTGGAAGATATTTGGCTTTAAGGCTTGCACACTAAACATGGTCAATTTGAATTTGAAATTAAAGCTCAAATGAGAGGGTGGGAGTATTCACCATCATTGACTATGCTACTAACGTCAATACTCATAAACTGTTGGTAAAATGATTTTACTTTTTAATATAATGGCCACATTTGAGCTAAAATAATTTAGGGACCCATAACTCGTTTGTGGTAGGACAAGTCCTAACTTATGGTACTCTGAAAGATGAACAGAACCATATATTAAAGTGTGCAAAACCATTTAGTGATGAATGGGAAATTGTTCCTTAAACTTTCCTATACAATATTTTCGAATAGGACTTTGTTCCACAACGAAAATGGAGAGTTAAGGAGGTGTCTTTTATTATAATCTTTCCTAGCTACTATTAAGTTGGGCCCTTAGGAACTGAAGTTTTGCTGAGCGGTGAGACCCCGTATACGGTGAGCGTGGAATTAACTCTTCACAAGCACGCGCGCCGCCGCCGCGTCGGGTCGGATTCGGGTTCGAGACTCCTGGCTAGAGCTTTATAAATACCCAATTGGTATCCTATTTTGGATAATCCGAAAATCCACAACAAGTCTTCCTATTCCGCTCTTATTTCCTTGTGCATCTTTGAGTTCGCCAGAGTCTCGTTGAGAAGAAGAACCGCTCTATTCTGGGAGAAGTTTGCTACGTGTGTCGGGCAAAAATGTCTTAAGGAAACAACACTTGTGTTGGGTTCGGTTTCAAGTAATTTCACTTAACTATTTATTCACATAATTTGTCACGCCCCGGACCTGCTCGGAGTATAATTTAATAACACGAGGGCTGTTCCTGTACATATGGATGTACAGGAAGCTCCGTACGGACAAAGCCATACGAGGCCCTTCCCGGTCGAATTTTTTGTTGAAATTTTTTGAGCATGTTCTTCATCAAGTCTAGTTTATCCATACCAAATTTCGGATCAAAACTCGATCGGGAAGGCAGTCAAATAAATTCTTGAAATATACTGCACATTATATGTGCGCAGAATGCGCCATATATTTCAAGAATTTATTTGACTTCCTTCCCTGTCGAATTGTGAGCTGAAATTTGGTATGGATAAACTAGACTTGATGGAGAACATGCTCAAAAAATTTTATCAAAAACTTCCACCCGGAAGGGCCTCTATTGACTTTGTCCGTATGGAGCCCCCGTACATCCATATGTACATGATCATTCCTCTTAATAACACTACTACGTAGTACGTAGTATGTGCTAATATATGTAAAGTTTTTTACAACTTGCTATTTCAGGCTTGATCATTGCCGGTCGAATTGCTTTTTTCGCACAGTAGGCAATTCTTAAAACCTCCTGAACTAATCAGTTTTATACTTCAACCATATCAACAATTACTTAGTCAGCTCATTATATCATAATGTACCATTTATCTCTTTACAATGTTTTGCTAATAGTATATTTTGATGAGTAGCGATCCTGTCAGGCCGGCCTGACAAGATTTGCCGTCCGGCCAAGGCTAGTGTTTACTACGCAGTGTTTTTTCAATTCCACATTTGAATGACATCCCGATGGAATTTTAAACTGAAATTTGATGGGCATAAATTAAACTTGATAAAGAATAGGGAAAATGAAAAATAATAATCCAACATTTTAGCAGTCTTCTTACACTAGTCACACCTTTTCGTTATTTAAGAATAATCCAACCTTTGCACCTCATCTTCATTCTCTGATCTCTGACCGGTTAATGACCTGCTATTCCAAGTTATTTTATTATCTTTGCAAAATATTATCTTTGTGAAAGGTGAGATTTATGGTATAATGGTTTGCAAAGATTAGAAAATAACTTGAAATAGCAGGTCATCAACCGGTCAGGGACAAGTGAATGAAGATGTGGTGCAAAAGTTGGATTTTTCATGAATAACGAAAATGTGGGACTATTGTAAGAAGACCGCTAAAAGGTTGGATTATTAGTTTTCATTTTCGCTAAAGAATATGTTCAAAACTTTTCATCAAAAAATTCTACTGGGAAGAGTCCTAAACAGGGCCGGCCCTGACATGTAGAAGGCCCCGTGCAAAATTGAATATGAGGCCTCAAGTATAAAACGCTATATTAATACTTCCACCGGTTTTAAATAAAAGTCTCCTTAGTTTTTTTGTGGGTTTTAAGAAGAAAATAGTAGGTGTAGTATAGATGTGTGAGGTAAATGGAAAAGTAGAAAAAAGAATATATTAAGAAAAGTAAAGTAATGACAAAGCATGAAAAAGAAGGTAGTTACAAGCTCGTTCCAAACTGTACGAGGGCTTTGTGCTAATTAATGTAACTAGGTCTTGTGAAATAAACAATTACACAATTGTAATTAACAATTGCATTTTAATTACATATAATATTACTATTTGATGATTGTATTTAAAGAAGTACTAAGATAGGGATTTTTAATCAAATAAATAAAGATTTATTACTATCGTATATTATACATAATTACATAGTACGAAGTATATATAGACTAGTTTACTCATATCAAATTTGAACTAAAACTTTAATCGGGAAGACATTCAAATGAATTCTTGAAGATAACTGTACCGTTAAAAGCGTAGTTATCTTCATGAATTCATTTGAATGCCTTCCCGATTGAATTGTTAGTTCAAATTTGATATGAGTAAACTAGACTTAATGAATAAGATTCTCAAAAAATTTCATCAAAAAATTCCACCGGGAACCACCCCAAATGGCGTCGGCCGGACAGAGCATCCTAAATATGGCCTTATTTGACATTTTTTTTCAAGTTCGAGGCCCTATCTGACCTTTATCCCTATTTAAAATTTTGGGCCTTCTGAAATCGAGAGGCCTTGTGCGGTATCACTTCTTGCACGCCCTCATCTATTGCCCTGGTCCTAAATGATCTTGGTCGGACGACGAGTCTTGTGAGAAGTGCTCTGTTTTGAACATACATAATGATTAATGCTTATCTAAGGTATCTCTTTACATTCGATCAAATGGTAACTTTGGTCAAATATGTGCGACACTTTTAGTGTGCAAGAATTCAAACAAGTTGGTGCCGACGTGATTCTATCAAATATTCACAAGTAAACACGGAGTATCGATCAATTAATTTCCATGCACATCTAATTACGTAATAAATGAAGGAAAATATAACAGATTCTTAGATTAAACCAACTATCATTGATTTGATTGGTCCAAATCAGTATATCATTTTTAATTTAGATTTAAATAATTCAACTGTCTCATTCTGATTGGTTTATGTGGATAAATGTATGATACCTTTATGGTAGCATAGAATCTATCAAAAGTAAAATAAAAGATTCTTATGTTGAACGAGAGTATGATTTTGGGAAAAGTAAAAAGAAGAGATAATATTTGTGTAAAGGATTAGTCTCTTTTTATCTTTTTATCCTTTTACATATCTTCTTTATATTTGATCTTTCTATATCTTTTTATCCATTTTATCTCTTACTCTGCATCATTTTATCTTTTTTATCTTATAATTTTCTTCTTTATCTATCTTTATCTTTACCTGACCTTTATTTTATCTTTTTATAAACAATTTTATCATATTTAATATTTATCTTTCTTATCTTTTTAAATTTCTTATCATTTGTTTAGCTATGATTTCATGTATGTTAGCTGACTTCAATTTTTTTTTAAACTAAGGCTTAGATGCTTTAACATTTTGTCATTATCAATCAATTAGACAATTTTCCGACTCCATCAAATGATCAAATAAGCTAGTTTGACAAAAATTATGACGGATACAAATAAAAGAAGCACAAATAAAAAGTCACAAACGTGCCCTCAACAAACGTATGAACTATAAAGCTTCCTTTCGGGGAAAAGATAAGTAAAACAAATGTGTAAAGCTCCTCATCTCACGTGGTCTCATTTACACTTGTCCACCAATGGCCTGGGCAAGAAATATTAAAATCACAAAATACACAAGTCCAAGAAAATAAATAAAAAAACAAAACAGTATAAAACAACACGAAAACCAACACTCCCTCATCTTTTAATTAAATAGATACATGTCCATAGATTTTTAAAACACAATCAAGAAAACATATACGTTGTATAAACAATGATGAGTAGTGCATAGATCGAGCTTATGAAGATAGTGAGAAGAAGTTTTTTATGGAGAGAAAAAGTCGAAGATTGATGGATGCATGTAAAAATTGGGAAATAGTAAAAATGCTTAAAATAAGAGTAATATATAAACTAAATGATCATCTATAGTAACTTCCGTCAATTCAACGATAAAATTACTTCAACATTATTTTCATATTACACGATTTAGCGCGCGTAAAATCAAAAGTTACGTGTTTGGTGAAATAAATGGTTGATAAGGTTAATAAGTCGAAAAACTAGGTCACCAAACGCGCTCTGAAATTGATTGAATCGGCTGAATATATTGAAATTTATAAAATTATGGCCGGAGTGGCTGCATTGGCTGAATATGCTGAATTATGAAAAAAATATTTAAAAAGTATATATTTAAAATATTCATTTCGTCAAAAAATCAACTTCAATCTTACTTATTTCGGTTGTTTTTTTTATTCAGTGTGTAAAGTAAAAAAATTATGTGTTTGATAAAAAAAAGTTGGTTGATAAACTTTATAAGTTGAGAATGATTTTTAGTGGGTTCAACTAAAAATGAATTGGCATGGGACTAGCACTCAACTACCACTCTTTGCTAAGCTAAAAAACAATAATAAATATTATAATAAAAAATATGATAAGCATGTATTCCATGAGTTCATGTGGTTGATATTGAATTGATAAAGTGAGAATAATTTACAACCACACAAAAATAACCAAATTTGGTATGAGACAATATTAGTGGGACGGACTGAAAATGAAATATGAGACAATCTTAAGGGCTAGGAGGAAGTATATAACAGTTCCATATTGATTTCACATACATATGTTTCTAGAAATCGAGAATTGAACCATCAATAAAATAGGAACCATAATGTTAATAATTAATTACTAAAATGTTGGAATCGAACTGAACGAGGTTTTTTAGGGTTTGGTCCGATTCCGTTTAATCATATATGGGTTCAAAAATCCTACCTTAGTAGAAGCCTAACACTTAGGGAGTGTTTGCAATATCTTAAAAAATCGTTTCTCGGCTTTTGACTTAAAAAACTAAATGAGAAAATTCTTTAAATAGGAGTAAAAAAATTGAGATTCTAAAATAGGACCATCATGTTTTTTATTCCCTGAATAGGAGTAAATTTCTGCCAAATTTGGTATTACTAGGCTTTAAACATGGCAAAATCACTTCTACTTAGGGAATAAAAACATGAAAGTCCTATTTTGGAATTTCAAAACGTTTTTATTCCTATTTAGGGCAATTTATGCTAAGATTAGTGTTTTCAAGTGACAACTTCTACTTAAAAAAGCGTTTCTCGGCTTTTGGCTTAAAAAATTAAATGATAAAATTCCCTAAATAGGAGTAAAAAAAATTGAGATTCCAAAATAGGACCATCATGTTTTTTATTTCCTGAGTGAGAGTAAATTTCTGTCTAGTTTGGCATTAATTACTAGGCTTTAAACATGACATTTTTTTTTTTCAAACTTGGCAAAATCACTCCTACTTAGGGTATAAAAACATGAAAGTCCTATTTTGGAATTTCAAAACGTTTTTACTCCTATTTAGGGCAATTTATGCTAAGATTAGTGTTATCAAGTGACAACTTCTACTTAAAAAAACCCTTCTCGGCTTTTGGGTGAAAAGTGCTTTTTACTTTTTCTATTACACAAAAAACACTTATTTTACCAAACACTAACTTTTACTTTTCAAAATCACTTTTTCTCATGCGTTATTAACTTTTACTACTAATCATTTTTTCCAAAATCACTTTTAAAAGTGCTTTTTTAAACAAAAGTATTTGCAAACACTCCCACATTTTCCCCTCGTACGTGTTGTTTACCTCACACTGAACCTCTAAGCCATTTCCATATGGTCTTTATAAATCTTCTATGGTACTAGTACTCCATCAAACTAGGGCAAAGTATCATAGCATAGCATGATCAATTATATCACACTAGAAATAGAAATTTAACAATTTTCCATATCAAAACTCTACCCAAACCTACTTTCATTCTTCCCTTTTCAACTCTAATCCTCTTTGAAAGGGTTTACCAATATTTAAATTTACCTTAATCTTCATAAAAGATTTCCAAACTTCCCCAAACTTTGAAGAGATGTGAGGTAAACAACTCAAACTTGCATAAAAAGTTATTTTTGCACCATTGTCATGTATTATTTCTTTCAAAAATGTATATATGGGGCTAATTGCATAATTTAAAATAGAAGATTGAAAGTGTTGCAATTATATAGATTCGGGGAAACATTATTTATTTCCTAATGGAAGATTAGAATGTTAATTGTGTCTTCATAAATTTTAAAACATTTTAAATTATGCAAATAACACCAAAAATATGTATTTTTGAAAGAAATAATATTTTACTATGATGCTAAAATAATTTTTATATAAAGTTTCAGGTATTTAAATTACATATGCAAGATTGGAGTGTTCATTTCACACTCTTTCAAAGCTTGAGGCATTTTAATTATTTTCCCCGAATTATAGCCATCAAACCGAACAAAATAGCCTAGAAAATTCTTAATTTCTCTGCATTTTGTTAGGTTAAGAACCCCTCTAGCAAAGTTGTGAACTTGAACCCAAAAGTCAGCCATATTCAGTGGTATTGACCTATGGAGATCTCCATCCATAAATTTATGTAGGAGAATCAAAGTTTGGTCAAATAACCATAAACCATCCTGAAGAGCCCTAATCTTCTTTTTCATTTTTTTGCCACTATTTGCTTTACCTTTTCTACATTATTTATTATCCTTACTACTTTCTAGTTTCTATTGCCTTCGTAACGTAAAGATTTTCCTGTTTTCCGTTTTCAACTATAACTAAATAATCTTATCATTTCTAAACCTTCCCATCATACACCTTTTTTTTTTTGAATTTATCATTCATTCCATCACACTATTTCATTATATTTCCATCATATCCTCAATAATTTATACTATCATATCGTGTTTCACTATTCATAATCTCACCCACTTTCAAAGTGAGAAGATCTCAATGTTATAGTGGTAGTATTAAATACTACCTCCGTCCCATTTAAATGTTCCAAACGGTCAACTTAAATCATTCTTAATCTTTTGCTTTATGCATCAAATTTTTATCAAATTTAAATTTTCTCGATCAAACATTGTAAAATTTTTGATGTAGTTTCTGAATATATAAATTTTAGGAAAAATTGATAAGAATAATCCCACCTTTCACTGGTCTTCTCATAATAATCCCACCTTTACATAATCCCGGAATAATCACACCTTTGCACCACATCTTCTTTCATTGGACCCCTTTTTTCAAAATCTTATATAAATAATCCCACCTTTGTAGGTCATCAATAGGTTAGGGTCCAATGAAAGAAGATGAGGTGCAAATGTGGGATTATTCTTGAATTACGTAAAGGTGAGATTATTATGAGAAGACCAGTGAAATGTGAGATTATTCTTGTCAATTTTTCCTAAATTTTATTTACTAAAAATAATCATAGAGTAAATAGATATCAAATTGCTTTATCGTCAATCAAATATCCTAAACCGAATCGAGAACCTCTCTATCAGACAGATGGAGTATTATACTTTTACTTTTATACTCCCTCCGACCCGTTGGAATGTTCCCGGTTTGACCTACGCACATATTAAGAAAATAAACTTATCAGGGGGTAAATTTTACTGTTTGGACACTGTTTGACACTGTTTGACACTGTTTTGCACTGTTTGACACTGTTTTGATGTAGGATAACTTTCCATTTAGGGAAATGAGAACTTTCCATTGGGACATCCAAAAAAGGAAAGTGGGAACATTCCAGCGGGACGGAGGTAGTACTTTGTAAAATTGTACCTGAAATAATTATACAAAGCAAATAATTGTACTTTAGCAAACATTTAATAAGGTGAACAATAAGTTACGGAGTTACCAAGCATTGGTAATTTTTTTATTCAATTCGTATACTCTTCTTGTTTATTACTCCTGGTAAATAATTATCGGATAAATCCAAAACCAGCTCACTTTTTTTTGTCACATCCACTCCACTATTCCCCACCATTGCTGCAACAGTGCCACCCCGCTGCTTTGTAAATCCAACTCTTCCCCCTCACCTCACTCTCCTTTCTCTGCGTTCACCATCCCTCTCTCTGCAACCCCAAATTTCATCCCTCTCTCCGGAAAAAATCATCCAATGTTTGCAGAGACAGTTTCCGTCATGGTGCCCTCTTCGATCTTGGCAGCCATGAACAGCTGGCTCACTCCCACTGTCTTCTTCGTTATCCTCAATGTTGTCATCGCCACCATAGCCTTGACTTCCTCCATAGCCAACCAAACGTCGCAGACCCATCCCCAGACGACCCCCAAGCTTTCCAAATCCCCCTCTGTTCTTCAGCGTCTTAGATCCATCAACTTACCCTCTTTCAGATCTCAGGAACCCGTTCCCAAATCGAACCCGGATTCTGACATCCCTTCCATTCTCGATTCGGCTCTCAATCCGCATCTCCTTGATTTCCATATGCATCACGATTATTACCGGGTCTCTCAAGAAACCCAGTCCACCCATTACATTTTCCGCCAGGATTACCTTCAGGAAAACGAGACCCAAATCGCTCCGCGTCAGGAAAATGTTGAGCAGAATTTGACTGATGATGAGAAAACTGGGGAAATCCGGGCCCATTTTGATTTTCAGGTAGCCCGCGAAGACGAAGACAAGCCGGACGAATTGTACGGGAATTACGGCGAGTCAACGGATCGGCAGATGAGCAAGAGCGAGTCAGACTCGAAGCCATCGGCGGTGGAGATCCCTGACAGGGCTCCGGTGAAGATGACAAAGTCGCCCAGCATGAAGGAGTCTTATAAGAGCTTTGAGGAGGAAGAGCAGGAGGAGACGGAGGCTCGCCGGCCGGCGACGACGAGGGAGAAAGTGACGACGGTGGGTGATGAAGAGGTTGACGCAAAAGCCGACGATTTCATCAACAAGTTCCGGCAGCAGCTGGAGCTGCAGAGGATGGACTCCATTCTCAGGTACAAGGGAACGATTCGTAGAGGGACTGAAATCTAAACAATTAGCATTGTAGGGGTCGTTTTATAATTGTTCTTTGTGTTGGGACTCTTGTAAGAAACCCGAAAAGTTGCTCACTTTGACGGTTCGCCCAATCTTGTCCTTGAAAATTTGAAAATCATCGTGTTCGTCGGCGGGCATTTTGGACATTTCCGACTCTGATGGCCTTCCACGACGGATACGTTACGGAGTATTCCCCTCTAATAATTGTTATGAATTGGGTAATGTATAAACTTTGACGTAATGATCTCTGTCTATTAGTTCGAAAAGTTACAATTATAATTATAATTTTCTGATTAATGATATCAATTTGATCTTCAAAACCTCTACTAGTTCAATTTTTCGAAAATAGTTTGTCAATTTATTGGGTAGTTTCATGCTTTTTGGGTGCAATATGGAAGAAGTTAGGAGTATTGTGATTTCAACAATGTCCTACTTTAGGTTGTGATTGTTAAAGTTGGAGGAATGGAAATGATAACATGATTGAAATCTGAAAAAACATCAAATGTGTTTTCTATCCTTGAGAAATCATGCTTGTGGTGGAGCACTTAATGAAGTAAATTCCCTTTTTAAACTTTTATAGCTCCTTGCCAAACACCCCCTTTGGGTTATCTTGCTCCCTCATGAGCTAGGTCAATTCCTTGATTTTGCATGATTGCAAAGATGTAGGACACATAGTGATTACACAAGGACGGTCCATAACAGGTAAATTTCATAAATGGTACAAATGTACCTTAATTGTATGGGAACATAGTTTGGGAACATGAACTTTTTTGTTGCGGAATTTGTTACCCTACATCTTTAGGAGTGAAGTGAATGTAGCTACTTCGTCCCTTTTAGACATATATTTATCATACCTAACACCTTAAAGGCTACCAACATGTTTTGCAACATGCAACATCACACCTACCCCTTGCCTACCCTTTTTATAATATTGAGAGACATTTTCAAATGATGATCATCTAGTTTTGGGTTGATTCGAATAATTACAATTACAAAATGACACTCCATCCATGAGGGTTCCCTAATACTAGTCGAATAATTATCTGGAAGGATATAGATTGAAAGCAGATAGTGATCTCTAATCCTAATACACGCAAAAGGTTTGTGCATTTTTAGTTTGTACGTAGTGATCTCTAATCATAGTTGACAAGATTCGAATTCGTATCAACTTACCCTTATGATACTCTCTGTCTCAAGTTGAGTTACGCCTAATCCCCCTTGTTTCTTGTCATTCATTTATTCACTCATGTAGTTATATGTAAGATGTGTGTTCTTAGGATGTTTTTAAAATAATTTGTCCCAGACCAAATCAGACTTGGATAGTTATAAAATACAAAGAAATCAGACCTTATCAGACCAGACCAAACCAACAAATTACAGTCCAAATAAAAACATCCTTATATTTGAGTCGGTCAATGGCCCGAGTCGTGTCATCCATTAAATTCTTTTTTAGGGTTTCATGACTTCATCCATTAAATTCGTTTTTTGAATTTCAAAATGTATTTGAACACAAATGGATTTGTTGAAATTGCCCTAAATAAAAAAAACAATGTGATTTTTCTGGATAAGAGTAGTAAATGGCTTGGTTGATAAGGTAGAAAATATTCAATTATGATATTAATAGTCACATTGATGTTGGCATTGTAAAAAAATACTCTCTTCCCAATTCCCATACAACTAAAACGTTGAGAGGCATTTTCAAATGATGATCATCTACTTTCGGTTTACTTTGATTAATCACAAAAAAAGGATGACATTTCATTCATGAGGATCCTATAGCACTGGTCAGACAATAGTTGAGAGAATGTAAATTGAATTTAAATCACGGACTTGTATATAACGAGTATGGCTCAGACCTTAATACTTATAAAATGTATATGTATTTTTACATAATAACTTGTTATCAAAATTTGAGCTTGAAACTTATCCGTTTCTAAACACAGCTGAATCACAACAGCATGCTAGTAATCACAAAATCACTATTTTGTGTCAAGTGGACCTAGTTCCCCTCTTGTTTCTTTTATTTCCCCTCTTGTTTCTTGTCAATCATTTATTCACTCATGTAACTATGTGTAAAATGTGTGTTTTCTGATACTCCATATTTAAGTCGGTCCATGACCTGAGTCATGTCATACATTAAATTGGTTTTTTGGGGTTTCATCCATAAATTCGAGCCGCGTGCTTCAATCATTCACTGGGAGTTGGTATAAATTGCTACCCTTTCTCATGGTATACTACTGCTTAAACAATTAAGAGCATGTATGACACAGCCGTGTAGGTTGCTCAATGCCTCAACTTGTTAAGGGTTCTCACTTCTCATTGAGTTTCTCATATTCAAATAATAATTGCTTTTTAAGATTTTTTTATATAGTCTTGAGTTACCCTTCCATCATTTATGGAATCAATTTTTAAAGTGGCAATTTTAGAGAGTCTGTACCGTACAATCGACTGTATCGTGCACACGACACGGCTGTATCGTGCACACGATACAACTGAGTATTGTATGTTAAAAGAATTTGAGTATATAGGACAAAAGAAATGAGCATCACTGTGGCACTCCCAAGGAGGAGGTCACAGGTTCGAATCCCATCCCAGTTCAAGGATGTTGGCATTAACAATGAGCAGATACTATATAGGTTAGAAAGAATTGTCCAAAAAAAAATATTAAATTATTATATTGGTAGCACAATTAAGTATTAGATGCATATAATTGAGTATTATGATCTACACGTAATATATATGTTACGGGTCAAATGCATAATTGGTACCTCAACTATTGCTAATGTTGCATTTTCGTACCTTAACTCTTAAATGAATCAAAATGGTACCTTAACTATACATAAATGTTTCGAATTGAGATTTTATTCAAATTTTTGACCAAAAAATCACACGTGGCGGCCAAAATTCTATGAGTAAAGTCTACGTCACCTTATTTTTGTCCATATGATCACTATAGGATGATTCTACACATAGAATTTTGACCATCGTGAAGAATTTTTTTGCTGGAAATTTGAAGAAAATCTCAATTCGAAACATTTATGCATAGTTAAGGTATCGTTTTGATTCATTTAAGATTTAAGGTACCAAAATGCAACATTACCAATAGTTACAGTACCATTTGTGCATTTGACCTTATATGTTACAAATCAACTTATTCATTTAACTATATTATCATTGTATTATCATCAAAAAAATATTGTGCTAATTTTATAATTCAATACTAATATTCATTCCCTTTTCATAATATACTCATTTTTTAACATAAAATATCTAACTATGCTGTGTGCACGATACAACGGGTATATATTTCTTGAAAGAGTCATTAGTGTAATGATGAGTTGCCATCTTAGGTGAAATGGTTGAAATGCTAAATAACTTTATCGAGCATACATTTCTTGAATAGGGTAAATAATTATGTGAAAAAGTCAAAATAGTTAACTCAACCAATTATTTTTAAAGTACCTACTGCCTTAGTTTTCAATTTTACAATGATAATTCAAAATTAAGATCTTTTTGGCGACATTGAAATTGCCTGGATCAGTTTAATATATTGACATTAATAAATTTTGGTTGAATAGACATAATTGACTTAATATGCTTAATTAAGGAAAAACTATACGTAGTGCTGCACATTTTTTTATAAAAAATAAAGAGTAAAGGGTCAGTTTGGTCCTCGAAATTGCAAAAAAGGGGTCAAATAAGTCCTTATATAGAAGATTCTGTCCGGACGTGCCATTTGAGGTGGCTCCCGATAGAATTTTTTGATGAAATTTTTTGAGCATCTTATTCATTAAGTCTAGTTTACTCATACCAAATTTCAGCTAAAAATTCAATCGGGGGGACATTCAAATGAATTCTTGAAGATAACTGCGCTTTTAACGGCACACTTATCTTCAAGAATTCATTTGAATATCTTCCCGATTGAATTTTTATCTGAAATTTGGTATGAGTAAACTAGATTTAATGAATAAGATGCTCAAAAAATTTAATCAAAAAATTCCACCGGGAGCCACCTCAAATGGCACGTCCGGACAGAATTTTCTATATAAGGACTATTTGACCCCTTTTTTGCAACTTCGAGGACCAAACTGACCCTTATCCCAAAAAATAAATGAGAAGTTGAAAATAGCTAAATGATGTTCTATATTAGGGGGTTTGACACAAATATTACTAAAAAATAGTTAATGGACAATGGACACAAAAAAGACATTTTTTCTCAATTTCCAGAAATGTGAGTAAGAAGCACATTCTTTTACTAACGTACCGTTACTAAATTTTGAGCACCGTGCCAAACTACCGATGCTGCCCAAGCCTATCTTAATTAACGTTTTTTCTAATTTATTATTCTTTCAATGCATCTGTAAGATAAGCCTATGATGATACGGAGTATTATTTTAATATTTGTTTTTCTAATATTTTCTTTATTCTAATATTTTAATATTATTTCTAAATATAAATATTAGGATATGAAAAATTGTTTGACAACCGTGCCAGTGACTAATGTCTCAATTATTACAATTTCAGTTATCACCTTCTCAATTAACACTACCGCTCTAGTGACTATCGTCTTAGTTACTATTACCGCTTCAGTGACAACGTCTCAGTTACTACCGCTTTAGTGACTACCGTCTCAGTTACACCCGCTTCAGTGACATCGTCTCAGTTACTACAGCTCTAGTGATTACCGTCCCAGTTACTACCGCACCAGTGACCACCATCTCAATTACTAATGCACCAGTGACCACCGTTCCAGCTACTACCGCACCACTGACCATTGTCCCATTTACTATCGCTTTAGTCGTCACCGTCCTAGTTACCGTCGTCCCATGGTCAACGTTTGCTTGTCCAGTGACCAAAGTACGTCCGTTTAGTTACCAATGTCCGCCCGCCCGACCAATATTCGATCATCCAGTGATCAACGATGTTTCCCCATCCAATGACTAATGACCCATATCTGTCCGCCCGCCAAATGACTAAAGACTTTGCCCACCCAATTACAGTTACTTTTTTTACAGTTACTTAAATGCCGATTATAGTTACCTAATTTAACTAATTTCAGTTATCTGAATTAACTAGTACTTACATGTACTTGACCCGATTAATTACAATTACAAAACTCGGTCAATTACAATTACACAGTGACATGATTTTCAAACAAATTTACAGTGACACCGCTATCCACCACCCGATGCCCTGAACCCACCACCATAGCAGTCTCCCCCCACACCGCCTTGACCCCACCGCCATAGCAGTGTCCCCATACACTGCCCTGACCCCACCGCCATAGCACTCTCCCCATGCACTGCCCTGACCCCACTGCTACAGTTGTGTGCCCGTATATCACCCCCTATCAGCCATTTCCCAGCCCCTAGCCCCCTCCCCCAAGCCCCTGCACAATCGCATCACACCACCACATCCCACCTCCAGCCACCACACACCAATGCTCCCAAAGCCCTTCGCGGCCAGCCCGCCTCCACCGCTCATCACCCTTAGCCTCCATCGCCGCCACATCTTGTAACTCCATCGAAAATGGCGAACCGGCGATGATAGCGCTTCGTCGAGGATGATTGGTCCACCAGCGGCGGCCATCGAGGAAGACGACTTGATTTTCGTCGCCGGTCGATTACAGTTGCACCGATTGTTGAGCATGCCAACGATGGCGGCGACGGGATAGTGCAAGCAGCGGCGAAGAAGAAGATTTATGTTTTCAGATCTAGAAAAAGAATGAGAAATATGTTTGAAGATCGATCATTCTTAGCAGAATCATTAAACACATTGATTTCACTAGTCACAAAATCATTATGCACGTCATTCTCATGATCAAGTTCAAACTCCACCTCAATAGAGATAGTAACACTACCAGAAACATTATCATGCAGCTCAAATGAATGATTAGGCATCACAGGAACAATTTCATGCACATCAGAAGGAACAATCGACACAGAAGGGACCTGAGACTCCACCTCAATACATGTCTTATCAGGCTCATGCTCAGACACAATTTTAGGCAAGCAAGGGAAATCAAACTTATTGAAAACAACATCCTTACTTATCACAACCTTAAAATCAGGCACACTTCTATCCCATAACATATATCCCTTTACCCCATCATGATAGCCCAAGAAAATAAACTCTTAGATCTGGGATCTAATTTGTTAGATTTCTGATGAACATATGCAGCACACCCAAACACTCTAAGGTTAGATAGATCAAGAGGCCCACCGGTAAATTTAACTTCAGGGCATTGACCTCCTATGGGAACAGAGGGAGACCTATTTATCACATAGGTGGCAGTGTTAACTGCTTCACCCCAAAACTTCTTAAGCAAACATGAGGAAGACAACATACTTCTAACCTTATCTAAAAGGGTTCTATTCATCCTTTCAGCCAACCCATTCTGTTGAGGGGTGTATGGGATAGTCTTATGTAGGGATGGGCACGGTCCGGTAATTTAGCAAAACTCGTAATGTACCCGTGAGATTTCTAACGGTTCGGTACGGTCCGGTTCTAAGTTTGGAACCATTCGGTACCATGTCGTTTCGGGACAATACGAAATGGTTCGGTACAATGCCAAACACATGCTAAAACATTTGGACAAATATTGCAATTAGTATATATCATCACACCGGCCAATTCGCATGAAATGCTGATAAAATACAAGAAAGTGCATACTAAATACTAGAAAAGATTCAAGAGGTTGACATTTTTGTATTTAAAATCACAACAGATAGTACAACACAATTAAGTAAAAATATAGCAAAACAACGATACACTAGTATAATATTATCTTTATTAAATTTATGTGAAAATATGAAAAGAATATCATTAAATTGTCGAAAATAATGGAAAAATTTAACATTCTTCTTCTTTGTTCTAAGTTGAATATAGGTTCTAGTTTAATTCATAGTTAAACCGTAAGAGTTAAGATTCATACCATATTAGATATTACTTAAGTTGTAAAACTACGCAAATATGATACAACAAAACGTCATATACTCTACATTACTGTAAATTAATGGTTTTTAAAACTTTAGCATTCTTTCAGTATATATATACCAAATATAACATAAATTATCTAAAAGGAAAAAAGGAACAATATTTATATAACACACACATGTATCTATTTTTACGAATGCATGAATAGATACTTGGGCTATAAAATTGTTGGTCTAGAAAAGATATTTATTGGTATTGAAAAACATAAAAATCTCAAAGACATTATTTTTGAACGGTTCGGTCCGGTATTTTTCGGTTCTCAAAATCTAGGACCGGTCCCGTACCTGTTTGAAACGACACAGTTTCGGTTCGGGATTAAATTCTATAGAATCGTTTAAATAACTGATATTCGGTTCGGTACCATGCATTACGGGCCGGTTCGGTACCGGTTCGGTTCAGTTCAGTTTTTATGCCCACCCCTAGTCTTGTGTCTCTTAATGTCAGAAGAGGCACACATCATGTCCAGTTCTTTGTTGCATAACTCAAGGCCATTGTGAGTCCTAAAGGGTTTTCACATTCTTTTGTGTTTGATTTTCTACAAGTAATTTCCAGGCCTTAAAATTCTCAAAAACATCACTTATGTTCTAGAAGGCAGGACCAAACTTTCCTAGAAAAATCATCAATTAAGGACAAGAAATACCTTTTACCCACATGTGTAGGAACACTAGCAAGCCCTCAAACATCAACGTAAACATGCACATACTCAAGCACAGAAGAGCATTTAGACACATTATGATAAGGGGATAAAGGAAATTGTACTCTGTTGTATACCAAGCACACACGATTCACAGAAAGTCAAAGGATTCACAGAGTCTTTTCTAAAATTACCATGTTATGCATCATACCTAAACCCTTATTGCTCATATGTCCTAGCTTATTATGCCACAACAAGGTCTTATCAGCACATACACCATTCACAGAGTTAGTATAAGGTTTAACATGACATACATAGAGGTTATTCACCTTTTCAACTTTAAACAACACCTGGGAATTTTTCAAAATCTTCATACAACCATTTCCCCATTTCCCCTCTAATCCACTACCTTCCAAGGCAGCAACATATTACAATTAATGACACAAATCAAGGACATGCCTCACATTCTTGATAGTAAACATAGAGCCACAGGGAACTAGGGTTCACTAGTGTGCCTGGCTTCAGGCTGACGGGCCACACAGATTCGAAGGCTACTGGGTGGCAGGTAACCTTTTTAGTCCTAACATCAGGTGTCGAGTAGCACAAGTAAATTTTCTAGGTCACAAGGTTACCAGACAACAGCAAGAAAGGGAACTAGCAAAGAAACACTTGAAGAAAACAGAATCACCAATTACATGTTCAGCCCTCAAGCCCAAATATGCATAAGATCGTAAGATACCACAGATCTATAACATGCATGGACCAAACTGCACATGCAACCACAGATTCACACACTGAGATGAACGGTATGCACCGTGGAGCAATCAGACATAGCTCACAGCCATCCCAAGCAGGTCGACAACACAAGCAACACATGAAAGGGGATGGAACAAGTAAAGAAACACATATTCACACAATACCGGGACACCTAGCTACCTAGAGTCTTTATCGCTAATTTACCTGAGCGATAACTTGAGGAAAGGTTTCTTGACTTTCTAAACGACTGAGGTCTTCCCAGCGGATGGCAGAGAAAGAGCTCTCGGCCTGCAGACGAGGACAATTGGAGTTCTGGCTCTGATACCACTGTCAGGTTTTCAGTTCTCCAGCTCAGGCCACACTCAACAGCTGATAGAGTTATAATTTTATTATGTATTATTTCTATTTTAACTAGTTTTATTTGTTGTTGTTTGGAAAATTACACACTTTTGGTGTAATTAGTTAATTTTCTTAGATAGATGTAATTTGTTTAGATTAGGATTATTCTGAGCTTAAAACAGGTCAAGATCATCCAAAGGATCAAGATTGGACCCCAAAAGATCAAGGAAGGTGCAAGGGGACAAGATAAAAAGAAGATTGAGAAAATATTTCATATACCCGGTCGGGTATAGGCAATACCCAATCGGGTATTGAGTTTATTCGGGTGTCAAAATCAGAATCTGGAGAGACAAAAGAACGTGCAGGATTTTGACTTTTTGGCTCATACCCTTAAGAATATTGACTTTTTGGCTCAGTTTAGAATAATATTTCTTTTATATTTTATAGCATGTTTAGTCCCAAATGAGGAGCTAAACTTCCATTTTTTGGTTTTGCTCTTGAAGCTTGTTGATTATTAAAGTTGTGAGTTATTTTCTTACTTTCTCCTCTTGATTATTACTTCTTCCCTTAATCTCATTCTATATTAATGTTGGAGGGTTACTAAGTGACGATTAGTTAACGTTCCGACATTAATTATTACTAGAAACGATCAACGAACCGATGGTTAATCGTTGATGGTTTCACAAGTAAGTAACTTCGGTTTATTAATGCACGGTCGTGGTTGATAAACTTAAGAGGGATTAATTTTGTTGGTTAAACCAAAACCGTTGTGTTGAGGTTATCAATCTCAATTGATTTCATCAAGGAGTTAAAGAGGTTAAATGCTACTATCAAGTCGGTATATGGCGGTGTTCTATATTTGACTAATAGTAAGGGTTATTAATGAACGGTCGTTGTTAATAACTACCCTCGATAAATTGGATATACTCCTCGATTGAGTATTCGAGAGGGGATAAGTTATAGATATAACAATGATCAACTAAAATATATCAACAAGTGGAAAGTAGCAAGACCAAGTCCCTTTTATTCTTGAATTTAATCTCATATAACTCGTTCATCTTCGTGTTTAATTTAATTAAATCACTCAACAATCAAAACCCCTCTTTATTTACTCCTTTCGTTAAAAAGATAAATTATTCCTTTCCCTGTGGATACGAACTCTACTACGCTATACTACGTATAGTTGTTAGTATCGATTTATTTTGAGTGCACATCAACAGCTCACACCAAGCACCACCAAGGAACGGGAGAGTCACACTCAGGCCAGGCCAGCCATATCAATGCACACCACAAATAAAAGAGAAGAAGCACATAAAGAGTAAACACGAAGGGACCAAAGGAGAAGAGAGCACTGTTCGAACAATCTCTCTCTATCTCTCTCTAACCTTAGTCTCTAACTAAACCGAAGATCTCAAGTCTCAAGAGGAGAAAAGAAGCTTAAGTGTCGAGGGTCAAGGGGGGCCCTAGAGGAGGTTCAAGAACAAGGGCTAGCGAGAACAACATGGGCCAGACATAAGGACACAACAAATGGGCCCAACAAGGGGAGAGGGCTGTCAAGGCCTAAATGAGCCAATACCTCCACAATTTTAAAACCGTTAATGGCGTTACACCAAGTCTTTGTCAAATTTTAATTATAATGAATAAAACTCTACTTATGAGACCTTTAAAAAACTCTAATTATGAGAAATCATAACTTTAATGTAGTTAAATTTTATTTTCTTTAAAAAAACTGTCAAATATATCCCTCTATCAATCTTGTATGTTATTTGCAAAAAAACTCAATTTTACTATTACGTACTCTCTCCGTCCCCTTTTAAATGTCCCGTTTTACTATATTGGGATGTCCCTATTTAATTGTCTCATATCTTAATTATTTGGTAAAGTTTGTGTGACTCAAAATCATTCTTACTTTAATCTTACTTTATCAATTACTATTAACCACACAAACCCACTTTTCTTAAAACTCGTGTCACTCTCTTCCGGGACATTTAAAAGGGGACGGAGAGAGTATTTGATAGGGACTTATTTGACATTACTGCCATTTTCTTCTTTCGTAATATTTATGTTCCCAGTTAACAGTTCAGGCAATGTTGGGGACTTTGGAGATGAAGTGTCATTTGTTTTTTGCAATCCTATTTTTCTTTATTTTCTTTACACTCTGTCGTTCTACCAAGTCTAATGCCATTCCCTTGCAAAAAAAAAGTCTAATGCCATTCATTTAAGAATGAGGAAAGCTACAGTCTCACTTATTCAAAAGTCTAATGTCATTCATTTAAGTATTAGATAGTATTAGGTGGCAACTAAGTATTCAATGCGATCATTATTTGCTCTTTCAAACCAGACAAGGTGATATTTGTCCAAAATAAAATAGGCTGTCAAACTCCAAGCAAAGAATATAATAATGGACTCATGGAGTATGTATCGCCACTAGATTGAAGCAATTGACCGGAAAAGGCAAAAAAAAAAAACTTAAGACAGCCATGAAGATTCCCACTTGCTTAGTAGGAACTCAAGCTAAAAGGGGTTGGCAAATTGCAACCCAAAGACAGGGTGCCACCTGTAATTGCTTCCCCATAGTGTTGGTGATTTTTTTAAAAAAAATATACTCTCCCATCCTTATACAAAAATCCACCTTGACAGAACGCATAATTGAAAAAACAAAACTGAACAGTTGTAGTTCATAATTGAAAACCACATAAATTAGATGATACATTCATACAAATAGGAAATGAGAGGCAATTTTAGAAGGAAGGTAAAAGGAAATTAAAAAAGTTATTTAGGGACTTCAAGTGATAGCATTACTTCTGAAGTTGTGATGCATATTATTTTTAAACGAACCTTCAAATTAAAGCTTATAGTAAAACTTAACAAACAAAAAAGATGATTGTGTAACACTAAATTTAGTTGAATTAGTAGAATCTGCTCAAATTCATGAAATTCTTGCTAAATTTGTTAAATGATGAAAAAATTAACTTTTATAGGGTGTAAAGTAAGGCGGTGTTTGGAACTGATTCTACTTCTGATTCTGTTTTAAAGTAGAAGCAGAATTAGAATCAGTTTTCAGAAACTGGTATCTTCCAGCTTATAATAAAACTGATTCTATGAGTAAATTAGAGCTCCAGAATCACTTCTACACTTTCCCCTAAACACTTCAACTTGTGTTTTAAGAATCGAATCCAAACACCCTTAAGGGTACATTGGTACTAATGAAGTAATGATGAGTAAACATGGGCGATGGGCAACCCTATAACTTACTCCAACACTTGATGCTCAATGCAAACTATAATTAAAACGTAAAATGAGATCCAACAATAAGTAAAACATTAACACTTGATGTTCACCCTCTACAATTTTACAATTAAGTAAATTCAATTTCAGATGATAATTATGCACTTCACAGACAATAATTCCATATACTTTTCAAGTTTTCAAATATATCGCTTCACACATATACAGGTTCAGACCAAATAGTTTTAGAAATAATTATTGTATGATCATCTATATCAGACTGGATGTAATCCTCTCATATCAACAAAAAAAAGACAGCTCACCCTCCTAAATGGGTATAATGTAAAATAACTAGTACTCCCTCCGTAACATTTATATCTTCCCACTTTCCTTTTTTGGATGTAACATTCATATCTTCCCATTTCATAATCTTCCAATCATACCCTCAATAATTTTAAAAATAATACACTATTACACCTACTTTTTTTGGATTTATCCTTCATTCCAACACATTATTTCACTATCTTCCCATCATACCCTCAATAATTTATATCCACTTTCACTATTTTTAATCTACCTACTTTTCAAATGGGAAGATATATATGTTACGGAGGGAGTACCAATTAACTTCTGATCGGTGCGAGCCTGCTAGACTCTAAAAATCCCGTTAGACAATGTTTGGAAGATCCAGAATTGAGACAAAAGTCCCCTTAGTCCCTCACAAGTCACAATCAAGCAAACTCGTAAATTACTCCTACAAATAAAATCCCAGAGAAATCCATGGAACCAATAAAGCAATTATTTGGTATGATGTAAATTAAACTTTTGATCCCACCAGTGAAAAGAGAGTGATTTTCATTCTATTGCACTCATTTCCTACCACACCCGTGTTTGTTTATACTTTTTGGTGTATACATTTCATAGACTTGTTTGTCTTCATACACAGAGTTTTTTTGTATACAATTGTAAGACACACACATAATGTACAGACAATAAGTGTATGAATGATATACACAACAATATGTATACCCACCACTCTTCTTCTACTGGGTGAGAATGAGAGATACTGTAACTACATCCCTTATAACTTTGTCAACTTTTCTTTTTTGGTTGTCCCAAAAACTTTGTTACTTTCCCTTTTAACAATTGCTCATGTTATTTTTCGCTCCTCTGCACAAATATCTACCACACAGTTTTTACTTTATTATCCACGTGTCAGTCAAATTTAGCAAACCTTTAAGGGAAGTAGTAAATAACTCAAGTTATTCTTCCCCAGACAATGGATAAAAAAAGATGACACGTCATCCTTGAGGGTCTCTCAACATCGATCGGACATTTAGATGAGAAGATGTAAGTTGAACTTTAATCAAAAGCTACCAGATAGACCCGGTATAATATACTCCCTCCGTCACTAATAACTTTGTCAAGTTTGACCAACACGAGAATTAATTAAGTAAAAACTGTGTGATTAAAGTTTGTGTAAAAGAAAGTGAATTAACTGGAACCACAAAATCTTTACTTAAAAAGTTGCATGCAAAAAAGTAAAGTTGATAGATGAAGTATAATATTCCTCCCTCGATTATACACTACAGAGTGGAAGTTGGGTCCCATCTCTACACTGCCTACACTTCACAATATTATTCTCTGTTTTCAATGTTCTTCTTCATTTCCACCATACAGCTCTCCACCAATCTCAACAAAAATGGCCGACAGAGTGTTCCCATCCGCCAAGCCAAATGGGAATACCACAGACACTACCCACGGCGGCGCCTCCGCCGCAGCCGCGAATGTACCGAAACCCAAGCTCCACAATCCCAGCCGCATCCCCTACCGGCCTGTACCGATGGCCAACCGCAGAATGGAACACCGCCGCTGTAGCTGCCGGAGATTCTTTTGCCTCTGTTGTTTCTGGTCCATCATCACTCTCTGCACCCTCTTCCTCCTCGCCGCCATCTTTGGCGCCACATTTTACGTCATCTACCGGCCGCAGCGCCCGGCGTTCTCCGTCTGGTCCTTGAAGATTTCCCAATTTAACCTCACCACCGCCCCCTCCGACGGAACCACTCGCCTCTCCACCAAGCTGAACCTCGCCTTGTCGGCCAAAAACCCCGACCCGAAAATAGTCTACGCATACGACCCGATCGCCCTCACGGCGTACGCGGGTCAAGTCGCAATATCAAACGGGTCGTTTCCGGGTTTCGTCAGCAACCCGAACAACATCACCGTGATTCACTCGACATTGTCTATGCCGTCGCAGCTACTGGACGCGGATTCTGTTTCGGGTCTGAAATCGGATTTGAGGAAGAAAAACGGGCTGCCCGTTAAGATCTCGATGGATACGATGGTCCTGGTGAAGCTGGAGAAGATGAAGAGCAAAAAAGTTGGGATCCGAATCACTTGTGAAGGCATACGTCTTCCGATCCCGAAGGGTAAAGTTCCAGGGGTCGGTACAACTTCTAATGCACAATGTACGGTTGATCTTAGATTGACAATCTGGAAATGGACCTTCTAATCTTATCCTTTGTATTATTCTTTCTTCACTTATTCACAGTATATTAAGGATTGATTTGATCCTTTCACCAAAAACGGAATTTGTTAGGTAATGGGATATTAGAAAACAACTCAAAAATATCTGATTTAAGGGCATTGAAATTTTTGAGTTACTTGTTATTTGTAAATTTGCAATTACAATTGGATGATAATCATTTAGCAATAAAGCTAGGCCACATTTTTAATTCTTTTGTCCAACAAAAGGTTGAATCCCCAATGGCCAACCCCAAGAGTCCTCCACGCCCCGACCCGACAGAGCACATGAGAAGTTGTAAATCACAGTGACTCAATCAATTCTAATAATGGTAGACTTATACCCGTGCGCACCAATGGATCAACCCAGCACATAGCAACTATGACTTCCACATGATCGTTGCGGTTTCGATCTTTGGTCATTTGTCCAACTTTCCCACAGCTTTAATTCACGGCTACGATATGGAGTAGATATCAATTGAATCCTTTAAAAATAGACAATACTAGTATTTTTTTACCATTCAATACTAGTATTTGGCTTTCGGCCAACCATGATTGTATTTATAAAATGTACTAAAACAGTTTTCATAAACTTACCAGCTAGCAGTCTATTTTGTTTTGTCCATTATATTGTCCAAACTCCAAACCATAAGACTAATTGATAGGCTATCCCGCAACTAGTTGTGAAGAAGAACTGTATTAGATGGTCCACTTTGATCAGTTAATTTGTAGATCAGACATGCTTTGAAGCCATAGTCCATTCACAAATAATATTAATGGAGTTTCTCTCGAAACAAGCAAATTAATTTCAAATTATTATACTTGTTATAAATTAAGTCTCGAAACAACGTAACCAAATTAATTTCAAAATAGCTATTTTTATTAAAAAAAACATTGCTATAGATACGAGTTACGGAGTATTATTAGTACATCATTTGAAGTATCCTTGTTATACCTTTAACAAAAACTATCAATTTGATCTTCGTATCATCACAAAAATGTCAATTAGGTTTTCTTATTCCTAACAAAAACAATCGAATACTTGAACTTTGATAAAATATTAGGTGGGTACACTAGTAGGTTACCCACCATTAATGGCGGACCCAGAAAAATAGATAGAGTCATGAGATCCTTACTTTAATGTAATTCTAATTAATACACAAGTAATAAAAAACACATTAAAGAAGCATAATGTTTCCCAGGTAACATACACCATCAGATAGTATACCACACAAAATTACATATAAAATTTATTCTACAATTCTACAAATGTACCATCCTAGGTTTCATTTGTTGGAAATATTTTAAAATAGAATCATCGCTGATAGTACCAAATTATTTAATAAAATGAGAAACACATACAATAGATGAAAGATAAATATTAGGATTTTTTGCTCAATCCATTATGAGCTTCCAAATATTAAAAAATCAACATGTTCCTCTAAAGCGGCAGATGCTGAAACGCAAGACGCAATCGATTGATGTGGTCCGCCCAATAAAATCAATATTGTTCACCCTCAAAAATGGTGAACATCACCTCACCCTAATTACTTGTCATGTGACAAAGCAATTATTTAAAATTTCATTCTCAATTATTTAACTTTTTCATTTGCAAAAAAATGTATCAAATTTTTTATGATACCAATATTGCCCATGAAAAATTTTAAAAATAAAAATCAACTAAAAATAGATATTTAGAAAAAAAATAATTTTTTCAACTTATATATATATAATACTGATTCCATTGGATAGATAATAAAAAAATATTAAATCCGACACATTTTTTATAATAAATTGGACCACAAATATATAAGTTTTAATGATTTTAAGGAAAAAAATTAATTGGTATGTCAAATGACAATTAAAGAAGCTAAGGGTGATGTTTATCCTCTCGGGTGAACAAAATAGGACCCCCCACAAGACCGTAAATTACATGGTACAGCGGCTGTACCGTGCGCACGGTACAATCGGCCTTTTATTTCGTAAATCGCAGGGCTTCATCGCAAATCGCAGGCTTCCATCGCAGTTCGCAGGGCTTCCATCGCAAATCGCAGGCTTCCATCCCAGTTCGCAGGACTTCCATCGCAGCTCGCAGATCGTTACTCGTCCTTCACTCGCTGCCACCTCCCTCCAGCACAACCCTCCAACACGAGCGCAGCACAACCCTAGTTGCTTCTTCTTCCTCTTTCTTGCTTTGGACTCTTCCTTTTTCTCTTTTTCTTACCCAAGTTTCTGAAGGGAGTTCGTCACTTATGATATGAGCATAACAAATGAAATTATGAGTATAGTACACATTTCAAATGAGTTTTTTGAATGCTCATTTCGTAATAAATGTATACTCATTTGATATAAGTGCAATACTCATTTTAAAATGTTTACATTCATGCATATTTCAAAATGAGTTTTATGTTAAACTCAAATATTTACAACGCCCAAAATGAATGAGCACACACAAATGAGTTTTTAATATTTTAATACTCATTTTGTAAGTTATGCATACTCATTTGGTATTTTTTATGCTCATTTTAAAAGGTTGCACATGTTAAACATATCATAATCCATTTGATTCACACATTGAAATTAAATGAAATTGGTTATAGACATAATTTAAGACTTTAATAAACGAAAAAATAATAAACGGGAATGTGATATATGAGGAATGAAGCAGATATCACTAATGCTCATTGTTTAGACTACTAATACTCAAAAGAACAAGCTCTATGCTCATTTTAAAATGATGCACATACATATCAAACATATAATACTACATTAGATTCACATATTGAAATTAATTATAAACATAATTTAAGTTTTTTTTATAAACGAAAAAATAATAAAAAGAAACCGAATTAGAAGATATGAAGTAGAGAGCACTTGTGCTCACTGTTAGGCTCCTAATACTCAGAAGAACAGACTCCATGTTCATCAAAATTACATCAATGCTCATTTACGAGAAATCGCGAACTTCTTCAAAATTACAAAACTGCCACCGGATGTACGGTGCGTATACGCTTCCCCCACAAGACTAGGTTTGCCGTATGGTTAGAGATTTGAAGCAATAAAATGGCAAAATGTCTTGTTTTAATCTAGAATAAAAAGAAGCGAGAAAAAGTAAAGATGAGGCTCCAAGAAATCGAACCCAGCACCATCTAAAGTCTTAAGATAGATAGTACTACGTAACATTACCGCGAGTGCTACCATTCAATTGTTCTATCTATTTAATCATTTTGTGGTTTTATTTGTATATATAAATATATTATTTAAGTTTTTTTTTATAAAATATAGGATGTAAATAATATATCTTATGTATTATTTTAATTTGGAAGTTCATGGGACCCTGGACCCTTAGCGGATCCGCCAATGGCCGCCATGTCAGCACATCACCTCCTGACGTGGCACACAAGTGGTAGTCAATCAACACTGAATTTGCTGACGTAGCGCACTCGTGATTTCGTGAAAGTCTAGCTAGCCATTTCTTGATGATATGGCGCACACGTGAACCGTCACTTGTACGCCACGTCAGCGCGTAACCCGTTAATGGATTCAATTGAACGTTTTTTCAAAGTTTACAGATGATCTCATTTTAATTTTAAAATCAAGTATTGAAAACTCCAAGTTGTACGTATTAACAAATGAGGTCTCCTTGGCACCAAAAGAAAATAGATAAATTTGTATTTGAGGCAATGTGTTGTGGATCATTTTTATAGATAGTTTTATTTCGCTTTTCTTCAATGGAGAACACTAATCCATTATCAATGATCAGTTACTTGAATATTCTACGGGACAAGGTGAAGGTGGTAGAGTGGTCCATTGAGGCGGAATACAAATTAAATATGCCATCTTCTCCTAATTTATTCCATCTATGTATCGGTCCTATATACTCCTATCAAGGTAGTGTCAACTGTCAAGTATGGTCCATTGAGGCTATTTGCTTTTGTATGCAGCAAAGGGTCAGTTTACAATTTTATGATATACTCCCTAGCTAGCTATTATGATCATGTCTCATCTGATTTGGTAATATTATGTTCCATATAATCTGTTTTAATGAGTATAGTCTTAAAATATAGAAATATATCAATTTTTAGGCGTCTATCTAAGTCGACCTAGTGTTTTAAAGATTGTACTGAACCATGAAGTATAATTTGATCATAATTCCAATCAAATTGGAGGCCATTTCGTAAGTGGCATTTAGCTTCCTTTAACTATCGTTGAATTAGTCGGCTAAAGAGACTTGTATTTGACCAGAATACGAATTGAATTAGAATCTTAATTAATACGAAGTAATAATTCTATCGAAATTTGAAATTTGATGGGCTAGCTGTATAGAGATATTCCGTATTACGTTACGATCAAATGATTAATTAATGATCATATGTTTTTCAAAATTCAAATGAATACTTTTGACACGTGAATGTCATGTACAATATATTGTTATATTCTAAATTTCTAATCTCCTTTTCGTCTTTGAATTAAACTTGCTCAAAGTTAAATCCACGGTCAAATATGTATATACCGAGTGTCTTTTCGTCACTTGTGCTTCATTTACGATTTTACTGAATCAATTTGTTATCTAACCATCGTTTAAGAGGTGTAAAAAACTACCCTTCAAGTTTTGTGTGTGTGGGGAAGAAACCACCCTTCAAGAATTGAATTATATTAATAACATCATAAGAATCATATCATCTTCCTCACGATATAATAATCAGTATTTTCATTATCATTTCTCTTTCTTTCATTTTCCTCTATCTCTCTCGGTTTATACTGTTTATTACGCTCCGTATTCCAGAAAAAGGAACTTTTTGAGTATTGTTAAATGAGTAATTCTTGGTTTAAACAAAATACGTACACAAATTGAAAACTATCTGTATACACAAATATTTAAGAATAAAATCATGTTCTTTTTCAAATGAATTGTCTTTATACACAGACAATTAGTGTACACAGCCAATTAGTGTACACAGCCAATTAGAGGATTTGTGTACACATTGTCACCTAATTATATATACATCTAGCATTTTTGTTGTTTAATAAGGAAACCATTCTCGTAGAAATGTTACACTGGAATACCGGATAGTTATTTTCTTGAAAGAAAACGCTATCCACAACTGACAAAAATGGAAGAAATGCAACATTATTGTGAGGAAAATGTTTCCTTGTTTTCAAAATGAGGATAACAATTTCTCACAAAAGATTAAAGAAGGGCATAAATAACTTAGTTGCAATATTTAAGCATATACGAGTAGAAGCTAATGAGTGCATATCAAATAAATTGCAGACCTAAAAATCTCACTGATCAATCGGAGTCAAAGAAAATGATTGACCACCGACTGATGATTGAGTCTCCTGGCTACTTAAATTTTGCGTGTGACTTGAAACTCGACCCGAATTTAACCAGCAAAACCCTTGGCCGGGTTGCGTCTGCTGGTCAAAAGCTGCCGCCGTCGCCAATTTCATGTCCTGGTATCTGGACCGATAAAACGCGAGTTCCTGATTCACAGCTTCCAATTCCGCAATGCTACATTGCAAATGGCTATACAGAGTCCTGATCGTATTGCGGCAGCCACCAACGGGATCGGCAGCGCGGGCATTGGCTTCATAGATTACGGACACCATGAAATCGTCCCTGTATTCTTCATCGATGCTGGCCAGAGCTTTGGTGAGGTTCTTTATGCCGAACAGTTTGTGGGCATTGATGAAATCTCGCCGTTTGCACGCCGGAAAGTAAGGAGCTAAGGGGCAATTCGGGCCGCATTTTCTCCGCTGGTGGCTACAGGCGGCGCAGACTTTTGATCCTTTGGATCTGGGTCCGGAAGAACTGGGTTTTATGTCCCGGGTTGAGGGGCGATGGTTTTGATCCGTTGATTCACTTCCCATTTTTTCCGAGACAGCAGTAAAATGTCGGCTTGATTTTCTGCGAGGCTTGTGGAATTTTCGGTAGTTTCTCGGCGTTTCTTGGAAGATGACGACTTGGGAAGAAACCAGAAACTGAACGGAAAATGAGGAACGTGTGGGGGCGAATCTCCGTACAGGAGAGAATGTGCAGTACTTATCCAAACTAAGAGGGGGGTAGTTTTTTATTTGAAAAAAAATGATCAAATAAGTCCTTATATAGGAGACTCTGTCCGGCCGTCGCGATTTGAACGATTCTCGATGGAATTTTTTGATGAATTTTTTTGAGCATCTTATTCATCAAGTCTAGTTTACTCATACCAATAAATGCGTAGTTATCTTCAAGAATTAATTTGAATGCGTTTCCGATTGAAGTTTTAGCTGAAATTTGGTATGCGTAAACTAGACTTGATGAATAAGATGCTAAAAAAGTTTCATCAAAAAATTCCTCCGGGAACCGCCCCAAATCGCGACGGCCGGACAGAGCCTCCTATATAAGGATTTATTTGACCTTTTTATTTCCCTAATATGTGTGTAAGTCAAACCGGAAAGTTGTTTCGGGAATCGGGGAGGGAGGGACGATTAGGGAAAAAATTGTAAAACCCAAAAATAGTGCATTCAATTCTTCTATGAAAAATAGTAAAATACATAAATGATCATTGAACTATCATCACCATATCATTTTGGTTCTCGAACTATTAAATCTATCATTTTAGTCTTTAATCTATTTCATCTATATTAATTGAGTCATTCCGTTAAAATAGAAAGAATGGCATGAATATTACTCCTCAAGTTTTATTGGAAAAAAATAAGACTCTTTTAAAGTTAGACACAAAAGTGACCCAGACTCTTCCGTGCTTTCAATAATTCGGCTTCCTGCTTCCGTCCTCATCGAACCACCACCGTCTAAGCTCAGCCAACGTATCCTTCGGGCTGGTATTCTCTCCTCTGTCCTCATCGCTGAAGCACCAACACCCAAGTCCGCCGCCCGCATCCTTTCTTCTTCGCAGCTCATCTCTACCAATCTGCCATCATTGGTGACTTACTTCATCGTTCTCCTGCCCTACATCACCGATACTTGATGGAATCAACAAAGACATCATTGATCATTGATGTTAGGGTTTTGAATTGCAAACACGAACTGAAATTTTTATTCTCGATCTCCCAATTTCTGCATCTACCGTGACATCTCCGTTCCCCTCACTATCATCGTCGATGGAGTAAGATTAGCACGCCGTATTTCTGTTGCAGAGTTTCCACGCTGGAGAAAGAGGCGCCGCCGGAGTAAGATTAGCGTCAGCGGACTGATTTTCTCTCCAGAGATGAAATTAAAGTTGTGGTGTTGGAGGTTTGACCTTCGGATCTGCCATCAAACTGCAGCAAGACTCCCCACGTTTTCCAACGGGAGAGGAAGCCACCAAGTGCTGGGTGAGGCAGGGGGTTGGGGTGACGTAGGGGAGGGAGCTGGGGTGATGTAGAGAGGGGGCTGGGTGAGATAGGGGCTGGGGGAGGCAGGGGAGGGGTATGGTGGGGCAGGGGTTTGGGTATGGTGGCTGCCAGCGTTGGGGATGGTGCAAGCTGGGGCGTGGGGCCGGTGAGGTTAGGCGGTTATCATTGGATGAAGCGGTACAACAACGTAATTGGGCGGTGTGGGCGGCAGTGTGGCCCGTGGAATGACTACAGTGACACGGGCGGACGCCGCAGTGACACGGACGGTGGCCACAGTGACACAGGCGGTGGCCACAGTTACACGGGCGGTGGTTACAGTGACACGGGCGGAAGCGGCAGTGACACGTGCGGTGGTGGCAGTGACATTTGATAGTGACATTAAAACAAGATAGTGACATTAAAATCTGAGAATGACATTAACATGACCTTCTTGATCACTTTTTTGCCCCTTTTCAAAAGTGTTCACTTTTTTTATAATGGGTTCAAAACTACTAATATTCAAATAAAAACCCCGTTAAAATATGCTGTTAACATTGACGGTAGCTAATTAATATATTAACATCTCATATTTTTATACATTTTAGAACAATACAATCATTGTTAAAATTTAAGTAGCTAATCTAGTTTTTTTATAATATACAGATATAGAGGTGAGGACTGCTCAGGTCCCTCCGGAGGGACGGGAGGGACCGTCCGAACTTTACTGTTTGGCGCGGTTCCCGGTGGAATTTTTTGATGAAATTTTTTGAGCATGTTCCTCATCAAGTCTAGTTTGTCCATACCAAATTTCAGCTCAAAATTCGACCGGGAAGGCAGTCAAATAAATTCTTGAAACTTACTGCACTTTATATATGCGCAGAATGTGCAGTAAGCTTCAAGAATTTATTTGACTGTCTTCCCGGTCGAATTTTGAGCTGAAATTTGGTATGGACAAACTAGACTTGATGAGGAACATGCTCAAAAAATTTCATCAAAAAATTCCACCGGGAACCGCCCCAAACAGTGAAGTTCGGACGGTCCCTCCCGTCCCTCCGGAGGGACCTGATCTTTTCTGTACAGATATATACACATACACATATAAAAATTATAAATAAATAATATAACATCAAATGTATGACTTAAATAATATATGTCTTTCGTCCCGCTAAAATTGTCTCATCTTTTATTTTGATCCGTCCGACTATGATTATTCATACCAAATTTGACAAAATTTGTGTGGTTTTTTTATCTTTTTTACTCTATGAAGACGACTGCGACGCATGTGGATGGCCTCGACGACGGGGGAGGCGTGTGTTGTGGCGATGGGGGCAGGGGGTGTCACGGAGACAGGGCGGCTGGTTAATTGCTATGGTTTTTAAAAAATGAGTAGGAAGTTAGAATTTTACAATATCAATCTAAGAGTATATTCTGGTAAAAAATGTAAGGGAAAATTAGTCGATTAAATCTATTTATTTATTAAATATTATGAATTTAAATATGCAGTATTGTTTTGGGAAAAAAACTAATGAGGTCATGTATTGGAAAAGTGGATGAGTAGTTTTAGTCATACCTAAAATATTTTTTTGTTAAATATAATTAATAATAATAACAATCATCTTCATTTTCATATTTAATTTTATCTACTCATATGTATATAATTAAGTTTTTTTATTCTCTCTTAAGGCCTAAGTACTTTTTAGGCCATACATTTGATTTTATATTATTTATTTATAATTTTTGTATGTGTACGTGTGTGTGTATATATATATATATATATATATATATAGAATTAGGTTCAAGTGAGAAAATGATCTTAGGAGAGAAATGAGAATGAATCTGGACCGTTAGATTGTAATCTGTGAAATTGAATGTGCATTTAGTGAAACTGAAATGTGCATTACGTGAAATCAAAATGTGCAGCATAAAAGGTAAGCTGAAATGTGCACTAGGTGAAACTGAAATGTGCAGAATAAAACTATGATGTAGTGGCATTTTTTTAGCCTTTTATTCTGCACATTTAAATTTCACGTAATGCACATTTGAGTTGTACTTTTCATTCTGCACATTTCAATTTCACTTCATGCACATTTCAGTTTTACCAAATGCACAGTTCAATTTCACATCATACAATCCAACGGTCCAGATTCATTCTCATTTCTCTCCTGGGAGTCCTTTCTCACTGGAACTCTCCCCTATATATATATATATATATATATATATATATATATATATATATATATATATATATATATATATACACACACACACACACACGTATATTTAAAAAACTATATTAGCTACTTAAATTTTAAGAATTATTGTATTGTTCTCAAAGTGTTTAAAACTATGAGATGCTAATAAATTAATTAGCTATCGGCAAAGTTAACGGCAAATTTTAACGGAAGGACTCAATTAATATAGATGAAATAGATTAAGGACTAAAATGATATATATAATAGTTCAAGGACCAAAACGATATGGTGATGATAGTTCAAGGACCATTTATGCATTTTATTTACGAAAAAATTGCGTTTTTAAAATTATAAAAATTGTGTTTCAACTCTTTTGGGAAAAAGTAGTGCTTTCAATTACGGTGTTTTCAAATATTATTTCTTCTTTTGCTTATTTAGACCTTGCATGTGGTTGGTAAGTCTAAAGTTCAAGTCGAAATGCTGAAAAATTTCAGTTGAACGTAGATTTTCTTTCAAGTGGTTAGGGGCGGACCTGGTCCATCGAATCGAAATTGTGCCCAAAATTGTTTGAGACCGGCACGGGACCGGTTCTCCGATCTGGTTCTGATCAAGGATCGCTCTCACCGCTACTACGTTACCCGATCCTGGGTGTGACTATTTGAGACCAAGACATGCAACTCGAACTATGACTAAAATCCTGGAGGGGGGAGGGGATGAAGCTTCATTCGCTGATACGTAGCATATGAAACTAACTGCCATTTACTTGGTAATTGAATACGATAGTATGTGAGACTAAAAACGTACTCGGTAATTCAATAATAAAAATCTACCAACTATGGAGTATAATATAAATTGAAGTGAATGATTTATTTTGGGACATCCTGAAAAGGAAAAATGAAACTTCATTTCCACTCCGAGAGTATTAATTTAAATTATTAATTACCTAGTACGTAGTATTTGTTTATGCAAGAATAAACTAGTCTACAAGAATATATATCTAAGAAATTGGGATCGTACAAGAATGATAACCAATCACTAAAACAAGAATAGAAATTATATATATATTGATGAACGTACGATCATGTTTTTTTTACAAAGTAGATAGAGTGTCAGTTTTTTTTATCTAGTCGATCATGTTTTACAAGAAGTATCAAATAGTCTATTGATAGTGTTGAATATGTAGTTTTATTGATGACTAGCCATGTAGGAACGAATGACAGAATGAGTCTATAATTCACTTGAATCACTTATGCATTAATTAACTAACCATGTAGGTGGACGTTGGTATACGTTCTGACTAGAACAAATAAACTGAACTATACTTAGGTCTATATGGATTATAATATATGCGTGCATGGTTATGTCTTTGGTGTGATATCCTTCCCTACGTGATTGCATGATTAACTTTTGGAAATTAAAGTATCTTTAATGGAGCATTTGAAATATTTCTAAGAAAAGTTCCACATGCTAATTGCATTAAAAAGGAATATGTTTAAACATATATATGAGTACACGTAGCATCATGCATAGCTTGACTTTAAATAAATTAAGTATGGAAAGTATCTTTACTTATAAATGCTCTATGTTCGTTGCATGCTTAGTAAGGAAAATTTCCTTAACCTTTTGAGTTGACTGAAGTTTGTTTTGTAAAGAATAAAAGCCACCTAGAGTTACTTCATCTTTATTTGACCACATGATTTTGATGTACAATTGATATGCTAATTGATCACAAGATTTTTTTTTTTACTCCAGGGGGGTCTGGGGGAGGGGGTCTAGGGGAACCTGGAGTAATCAGGGCTGAAACTCATTTCATTGAGTTTCAAACCATTATGTGCCTAGCGGGTTTTGAACTCGAGACCTCCACTAAGCACGGTAACCTCACAACCAGCTGAGCTGGAATGCTTGGTCACAAGATCTTGATGCCTTAAGTAGGCTACCTAAGTAAATGAGCTCGGATATGGAAGCTAGTATGCAAGGAAAGCAATTTGAACATTTCAAGGCAAGTCCAAATATCCAATAAAGGAAAGAGGAGCCAACGGGTGTCATTCCTAACGAGCTATATATATATTCGGCAGAAGAGAAAAATGAAGGGGTGTGCTTAACCGAGAAAATTCAAGAGAGATACTCAAGAAACAAATGTCAAGTCCAAGGCCCCAGGAACTGCTCACGAAGTTCTAGATATAGTTTCCTATTCTCTTCTCTTTTTGTAATTGGGATTTTTAAGGATTAGCTAAGTGTAGCTTCCTCGGGTTGGGGACAAGTGTGTTGTGATACCTTTACTGTAAAGCTGAGAGGCTGACTACCCACAAGGTAGAGATGCAAAATGTGACACCGCACCCGGATGTACTTGAATTTGAAACTTAAAATGTACTTGAACTTCCTAGCGAATAAATTTCGTGTGATTGATTGATACATTTAATTAATGTGTGATTAATTAAATTATTCTTCGGGTCCATTATATGAGAATGGGCTACCAGATATTTAGTCGGGTCATCATAATAAATTATAGAAGCCCAATAATGTGCCAACTTAAGTTGATGAAAATATTTGGACAACCCGAGTGTTATTTTGGCCCAGCCTGCCAAAAATATCAGGAATAATTGGGAGGGACTTCCTATACCCATTTGGGATATCCTACAAGCTAAAATACTACACACAATAGGGAGGGGGACAAGAACAAAAGAGGGGAGGGGCGGATGACTAAGGGGGGAGTCTCCTAAAAGACACACTCACACCCCATGTCCCTATTACCTCAAATCATTTGAGCAATTGATTGAGAAGCAATCATCTCCTCTTGCTCATTCACCATTCGACCAAAGCAAGGAGAGGAGCTCAAGGGAAAAGTCTCCACAACCTCCAAGCTTGAAGGCAACATCAACAAAAGAAGTCCAAGGAGAAAAGGGTTGTTCTTGAGGTAAGAACACAAGTATTATCCTTTAACTAGTATTATTTTTGTATGATTTTTAAGAAATCATATGATGGATTAAGCATGAAGTTCTACACGTTTAAAAGTGTAGAATAATGTTATAAAGTGGTGGTAATTAACTTAGAAGAGTCGTGGAATCGATAGGAGTTGAAATCGCCGGAAACCGCCACTTGAAGGAAGCTGTTCGTAGCTGCAGACGACGAAAGCCGCCCACCTTTCACCAAAGCCGCCCGGCTTTCGTCTGCTGCCCAGATTTTTCATCTCCAATCGGTTTAGAACGGGGATTGATCGAAAGGCTTAACAAAGGCAACTATTTCAGCACTTCATAAGGTGAGGATGGCTGACTATGTTGCTTATAATCTTTGGGTTAATTTCGTAGGATTACCTAAAGTAATTAAATGTGATTTTCATGGATTATTAATGATTAATAATGCCTAAATGAAAATATTGTTGTCAATGAATAAAGGAGCATAATATACAAATTTAAGGATAAATTATTTATGATTATGAAATATGAGCATATTGGCTTGATGAAGGGATTAATTATAAATATTGTGTTGAAATATAACTTTAACTTCATATAAGGATACATGAGTGATTAAAGGTTATATTTTGTATATTGATATGAACTATATTTCCAATGGAAAATTAGTTTGGAAATTGTCTATATGACTATGAATTGAAAATGGCTTTTTGTTGGAATTTATCCGACTAGTATTATGATACTAGTCGGGGTATTGAAATGAGAATATGTTAGAATTGATCCAAGGTTTGGATTGTAAATTGTTGAGCCTTAAGTAGTCTTAAGAGATACTAAGGTGGATAAGTATGAGCTAAGTGGTGTTAGGGGTAGGCCTTGAGGGATACCCAAGATAAAGTGAATGATAAATTGATCCTAGATATAGGATTGGCCTACGGGTGTATTCGGTAGTCTTTGAGGATTAGCCGATTAAGTATTGGTAATTAGTAAGGACCATGGCCCTTCCCGACTCTAGAGAGCGGGGTTGGATAGCATGGACTTACATCGTGATCACGGGTTAGGGTGGAATCTGAACCGGAGACCTTACGAGGCTCCCGACAGCGGTAACACATAAGATAGGACCCCGAATGGACCTTACCTTCCTACGGGATGATGGGTATGAGTTCAGGGGCGGGATGTTGGACTCCGGCCCGAGAGCCCGGTGAGGCCTCGGAGAGCGGTGACAAGTCTCGTAAAGGATGATAAGACCTACGGGCGGTGTCGTGCTAACGACGGGTATAATGAAATATATGAAATGGGCCGTGTGCCGACAAATAAATAAATTTACTTATTATAGAGATAATAAGTGGGAAATATAAATTATTATTTATATTATGATATCACCCTATTTTGAGGGTCTTAGAAATTAAAACGTTGATTATACTTAGTATAGTTGTCATTGTACTTGTCAAATGCTTCCAAGTACTGACCTCCCCTTCACGGGGGAGGCCACCTCACAGTTTCAGGTAGGGAGTAAAGCTTGCTACCATCGCCCGTTGCTTCGGGGAGCTCAGGGAGAGAAGACGTGGTTCGTGCTTCCTCCGTTCCATTCTTAAAACATTAAATTAATGCTCATGGATATTATTTTGATTAATTATTTGGGGCTTGTACGCCCATGTGATAGGCTCGTTCCGTTCCTATCTTTTCACCCATATTTTGGGTGCTCATTGTCTAATTTTTGTAATTAACCAGGTGACTATTGGGGGTTTTGAGTAAAAATTTGCTAATTTTCGGTCCCGATGGCAGTCATATTGGAAATAGTATTTTTTCTACACAATTTGACATTTTTGGAGTAATTTGATTGTAAAGTTACATATTATTAGCGGGTGTGGTGAGTTGTTATTGTACAGGCTGAGTTCGCGGTGAATATGTTTGGACCGGATCATTAAAGGACGGTTTTTGAAGTTATTGTGTGCAATCCAAAAAGATTAAGGGAGTGTTTGCAACTGCTTCTGCTTAAAAAAAAGCACTTTTGGAGAAGTAATGAAAAAGTGATTGGTAGTAAAAGTTGATAGTGTTTGAGAAAAAAGTGATTTTGAAAAGTAAAAGTTGGTAGTGTTTGGTAAAATAAGTGCTTTTTGTGTAATAGAAAAGGGAAAAGCACTTTTCACACGCAAGCCGAGAAAAAGTAAAAATTGGTAGTGTTTGGTAAATAAGTGCTTTTTAAAGCCAAAAGCTGAGAAGTGCTTTTTTTTAAGCAGTTGCAAACACTCCCTAAGTCAGCCCAACAAATGAAAAAAAAAAAATAATGGCAGCAGTTTGTTCGTTTCACTGGCAGCCCAAAAAGAAAAGGAAAAATGGATCAACTGGGTTTTTTTTTGGGAGGAACCAGCAGCCGCACGGAGGATTCGATCTGTTCTATTCTTTCTGGGATCACACTTAGCCGCAGTTCATCAATTCATTTTTTTTTTCCCCAACACAAGCAGCCATAGGTAGGAGGTTTTTCTTTCGTTCTGGTCAATTAGTCGAAGCAAGCAGATCTTCAATTCCTAGCACAGCAGCAACGCTTTTCTTTTCTCTCCTTTGAAGTAGCCGTAGCAGCAACCAAGAACCAAGGAGGTTCTTAAACTTCGATTTCTTTCAATTCAATTTAGACTCCAAGTAATGGTTGTAAATTTCAGCACTATCTACATTCTTATTCTTGATTTTGGATTGAATTTGAACTTCTTAGTCTATAGTTAATAACTTCCGATTTTCTCATTTAATTAAGTCATTGCCTTTTTTACTTTAATTAAATATTTAACCAGCTCCTTATAATGCTTTTCAATATTATTGTGATGTTAATTTTAAGTATGAGTAGCTAATTCCATATAGGGTTTGAATTGGGGCTAGGGTTCATGGGTTCTTGAGGGTGTGAATTTAGTTTTTGAAATTCAATTAATTTTCTGGATAGTTGTATAAGGTTAATCCTAATTGCCTATATGAATTTGATCACCTCATATATGAATGTTTAGATTTAATTCAATTCTTGTCTATGAGAAATTGAGTTAAATTAGCTCAGGTCTTATACAAGCAATCTGACCTTAGAAATAAGTTAGGATTGTGAAATATTGATCTGATTCTTGTCTATGAGAACTCATTTCATTTTCTTTCCAGAAATAATCGAAAATTAATTTACTTAATTCTAATCCCGAAAGAACACCCAGAACCCGAACCATCCAATTTGAACCCTGTTTTAATATCTAGAATCATTTTTTTTTTCTCTACTTATTTTTTGCAGTCGCTATTAGTTAGTTTTTTTTCTTAACACTCAAAAAAAATATTTATTCGGAAAGATTACCATGACTTGTGCTGGCCTGTGATCACGGACTGTATTTAAAACTTCCTTTTTGCCACTCCTTGAGAGACGATACTCGTGGTCTGGTTATTCTTCGGATTAGCCAACTACGTTTTACTCACTAAAAAAATACACCGATCAAATGGCGCCGTTGCCGGGGAGTGGCACGGTTGTTTGTTAAGTACTTTCTGTGGAATAGGTAAAAGCAAGTCGGTGAGACTTTCTATTTTTTTTTTTTTTTTTTCCTGTTATTTGTTTGTCGTTTTTGGTGTTCTTTGCACGTGAACTAAGCTGCAGGAACCGGTGTATGCACACACGTGCTCGGGGAACTGAAGGCTTGATCCCATTGAATCCAAACCCCGAGCGTATTTTGAGAAGAAGAAAAGGAAGGTCAAGAAACATGGCCGGAGAACAACAGCCCGCAAGGAGGACAATGTATGAACAAATTACTCCGCAATTTGCAGAGGTTGATGGAATAACCATGCCGGGCATTGAAGCTGCAAATTACCAACTATCTCCCGGATTAATCAATCTAGCTCAGAGTAACCAGTTCGGAGGGATGAGACATGAAGATGCCCAGACACATATGCGTTGGTTTAATCGTCTCTGTCGGACCTCGCGAATCAATGGAGTTTCTGAAGCAGCTAACAAATTACTTTTGTTCCCATTCACTCTAAGGGACAAGGCGCAACACTGGCTCGATAGCCACACTTTTGCCACCTGGGATGAATTATACCAAGCTTTCATGAAACAGTACTGCCCAGCATCCGCAGGAATCAAAGCCAAGGCAGCTCTCCAGAACTTTAGGCAAGGGAGGAACGAGACATTGAGTGAGGCTTGGGAGCGGTACAAGGAGCTCCGAATTAACTGTCCATCCAACATCATGGAGAGCATGGACACCATATTTCACTTCTACAATGGGTTGTCCATTGAGAGCAAAAAGGAGTTGGATTACTCTTCTAAAACAGGTTCAATCCTAAGGCTAACATCAGGAGAAGGTGAAGAACTGATAGAGACTATTACCTCAAATGAGAGGTACTGGTATGATGAGCGAAGTGAAAGAGCGCCACAGAAGGCAGGATTATATGAGGTTGATTCTAGTACAGCTGCTGCCGCAAAACTGGATGCTCTTGTCCTAAAGTTTGAGAAACTCTATGAAGCTCAGGCGCAGAACCAATACCAAGGTGGCCAGGGGATGAACCAGAGGAGTGTTCGACCAATGCCAAACCAGAATCCAGTGAGAGACATGGTGCTTTCGTGTGATCATTGTTTCGGAGCCCACCTGACCAATTCATGTCCTCAATTCTTTGAAGAGCCCATTTCACCTCAAGAAGTAAATCTTATGGAGTATGGTAAGAAAGGAGAGGGTCCACTAGCACCTCAATACCAAGGAAACCGGGGTAACTTTGCTGGCTACAACAACCAGAGGAATAATTTTCAGAGTGGTGCAAACCAGTGGAGAGATAATAACCGCCAAGGTGGGTACCAACGAGGCCAAGGAAGTGGCAGCAACCAGCCTTATGTGCCCCCACATATCAGACAACAAGATAATTCAGCTCATTCCCAACTAGATTTGGTGCTTGCAGAGCTGACACGGGCTAGAGAAGAAAATGAATTAAGAGATAAAAGAGCAAGAGAGGAAAAGATTTTGATGGAGCAGCGGTTGAGGAACCTTGAGCTGCAACATGAGCAGCGAATACGGGAACTAGAGAACAGATTCTTTGCAGGTCCTTCCGGGAGGCAGTCTGGAAGCCTTCCCAGCACTACAGAGCCAAACCCAAGAGAGCATGTGAATGCAATAAATCTGCGCAGTGGGAAGCAAGTTCGTGAACCAATGGTGGATGCCAAAGAGAGCCAAGCCCAGAGTGTTCCTAGCTGTCCAGGAAAGAGTGCAGAGCTAGAAAGCCCAGAACCTTTTCAAAGACAATCTGAAGGTGAGCTAAAGTTCAATTCTGACCCGCCAGGCCAGCGAGAGGGTAAAGCAATCATCGAGCAGAATACACCCCAACAAGAGACCAAGAGGGCTAATGCACCAGTTGTTCCATTCCCTACTCGTGTCAAGAAGGGCGAGGACCGCAAGAGAGAATACAAGTTTATGGAGATGATTAGCAAACTACATGTGGAGATGCCACTCACAGAAGTACTTGCGGAGATGCCTAAATATGCAAGGTTCTTGAAGGACTTAATCACCAACAAAAAGAGGCTAGAGGAGTACTCTGTGGTTGACCTAAATGCAGAGTGCTCAGCTGTGGTGACAAAGATGATGCCGGAAAAGCTCAAGGATCCAGGTTCTTTCATTATACCTTGTTCTATTCATGATTATGTTTTTAAAAATGCACTAGCTGATCTAGGAGCCAGCATCAACTTGATGCCGGCTTCTCTTGTTGATAAGTTGGGACTGGGTGGAATGAAACCCACTAGGATGTGTCTTCAATTAGCCGATCGCTCTATTAAGTACCCAAGTGGTATTATTGAGGACGTCCTAGTCAGGGTTGGTGAGTTTATTTTTCCTGTAGATTTTGTCGTTATGGATATAGAGGAGGATCGTGGTACCCCTCTTATTTTGGGGCGGCCCTTCTTGGCCACTGCCCGTGCTGTTATTGATGTGTCTGATGGTTCATTGACTCTGAGAATTGGAGAGGACACTTGTACTTTTCGACTCTCAGAAGTTATGAACCACCCCGAGGCACAAACTGAGAGCTGTAATTTTCTTCATATGTATGAGTGCATTGAGGATTATTTATTTGGGGGCCAGGGTGAGAGTGATTATTCTGATGATACTGCATGTGGTGAGGTCTTAGATGTGGGTATGTGTGATGATGAAATGTTATCTCATGAACTTAAATGCTCTGTTGATGATTTGCTAGGAGAAGCCTCTCAAGAGGTTTCAGGTAGTACTGTTGTTGATACACCCCCATGTGAGCAGTTTTCTGAGCTTAAAAGGCTCCCAGAACACCTACAGTACGCTTCATTGGATGATGAGGGCAAACACCCCATTATCATTGCTTCTGATTTAGAGAGAGATGAAAAAGATAAGGTTGTGTCCTTGCTTAGGCGGCGTGAAGGGGCCATTGCCCGCACGCTGGGGGATATTAAGGGGATCGATCCTACCCTTTGCACACATAGGATTAGCATTGAGGAAGGGTTCAGACCGACAGTGCAACCACTGCGCAGGTTGAACCCTAATTTGATGGAGGTTGTGAGAACCGAGATTTTGAGGCTTTTAGATGCAGACATTATATACCCAATTTCTGATAGTAGTTGGGTGAGTCCTATTCATATGGTTCCTAAGAAAGGGGGAATGACTGCTGTTGAGAATGACAAAGGGGAGTTAATACCTACTCGCATTGTGTCAGGGTGGCGGATGGTGATTGATTACCGAAAACTAAATGATGCCACCCGGAAAGACCACTTCCCTTTGCCATTTATTGATCAGTTAGTTGAGAATTTAGCAGGGCACGGGTATTATTGTTTCTTAGATGGGATGAGTGGGTACTTCCAGATTCATGTAGACCCTAGAGATCAGGAGAAGACCACCTTTACTTGTCCCTTTGGCACTTTTGCTTTCCGTAGGATGCCCTTCGGTTTGTGTAATGCTCCTGCTACATTTATGCGTTGTATGCTAGCCATTTTTGACAGGTTTATTGGAGATTTCATGGAAGTATTTATGGATGATTTTTCTGTGTTCGGTGATACTTTTGACTCTTGCTTAACTAACCTTGACAGGGTGCTTGCTAGATGTGAGGAGACCCACTTGGCCTTAAGTTGGGAGAAATGCCACTTTATGGTCAGGGAGGGCATTGTTTTAGGGCATAAGGTTTCTGAAAAGGGAATTGAGGTTGATAAGGCGAAGGTTGAGGCTATAGAGAAACTTCCGTATCCAACCACAGTAAAAGCCATCCGTAGCTTTCTTGGGCACGCTGGTTTTTACCGCCGGTTTATACAGGATTTCTCTAAGATTGCCCGACCTTTGACTAATCTTTTAGGGAAAGATGTACCTTTTGATTTTTCACCTGATTGTGTTGTTGCTTTTGATACTTTGAAAAGGAAATTGACTGAGGCTCCCATTCTTGCTACACCCGATTGGTCTTTACCTTTCGAGATAATGTGTGATGCTAGCGATCAAGTGGTTGGGGCTATCCTGGGTCAAACCAAGGATAAGCACTTTCGCCCTATCTACTATGCCAGTAAGACTTTAGCGGGGCCTCAGCTCAATTATACTACTACTGAAAAAGAGTTTTTGGCTATTGTGTTTGCTTTGGAGAAATTTAGACCCTACATCATTCTTTCTAAGGTAATTGTCTTCACTGACCATGCGGCTTTGAGGTATTTACTTCAGAAGAATGATGCAAGGCCTAGGCTTCTCCGCTGGATTCTTTTGTTGCAGGAATTCTATGTGGAGATCAAAGATCGAAAGGGGACCGCTAACCAAGCAGCGGATCATTTATCTAGACTAGAGACTGAAGTGGTGGAGACATTCAAAAAGTTTGAGCTTGAAGAGACTTTTCCAGATGAGAGGCTTCTCGCCATTCAGCACGGTTCAAAGATGCCTTGGTATGCAGATCTTGCTAACTTTCTTGTGGGCAAAGTTGAACCTGCCGGGATGTCTCGCCACATGATTAAGAGATTGAAGTCTGAAGCCAAGCATTACTTCTGGGATGATCCATACTTGTTCAAAATTTGTGCTGACCAAGTTGTGAGAAGATGTGTACCTGAACAAGAAGGAAAGGAGATTCTAATGCATTGTCATACTGGACCCACATGAGGTCACTTCTCAGGAGAGAGGACTGCCAGGAAAGTTCTCGATTGTGGATTCTATTGGCCCACCATTTTTAAGGATGCTCATGCTTATGTTTCAGCTTGTGATCAGTGCCAGAGGACTGGGAACATATCCCGGAGGGATGAGATGCCACAACACTATATTTTGCCATGTGAAGTGTTCGATGTGTGGGGAATTGATTTCATGGGCCCTTTCCCGAGTTCGAAAGGGAACAAGTTCATAATAGTTGCTGTTGATTATGTGTCCAAGTGGGTGGAGGCCCAAGCATGTTCCACGAATGACACAAAGGTGGTTGTCCGATTCTTAAAGAAGTTATTTGCACGATTTGGTGTTCCCAGAATCTTGATCAGTGATAGGGGCAGCCATTTCAGAAGTGACCCTATGGCCCGTATCCTTCAGCGATATGGTGTTCAACACAGAAGCGGAGTGGCCTACCATCCCCAGTCTCAAGGTCAGGTTGAAAATTCAAATAGAGAAATCAAGGCAGTATTGGAAAAGACAGTTGGTCGGTCAAGAAAGGACTGGGCAGAAAAGCTTGATGATGCTTTGTGGGCTATTCGAACAGCATATAAAACTCCTGTTGGCGCCACACCATTCAGGTTGGTTTATGGAAAATCATGTCATCTTCCAGTGGAGGTCGAGCATAAGGCATTTTGGGCTCTGAAGAATGTTGTATTTGACCTTGAAGGGGCTGGAAAGGAGAGATTTTATCAGCTGAATGAGCTTGAAGAGTGGCGTGCTATGGCCTTCCACAACAACCATTTGTATAAGGAGCGAGTGAAGCAATATCATGATAGGCACATCAAGCAATCCCGCGAGTTTAGAGTTGGAGATCAGGTGCTGCTGTATAATTCTAGGTTGAAGTTGTTCCCTGGGAAACTGCGTTCCAGATGGTCAGGGCCATTTACTGTGACTGAGGTCTATCCGTATGGCACCATTGAGTTGCATGATCCTGAAAAGGGAAACTTTAAGGTTAATGGTCATCAAGTGAAGCTCTATTATGGTGAGAAAGTGAGCACTGAAAGGGAGGTTCTTTATCTTAAGGAGATTAGCGGCTGAGCATGATCTATCGTCAAGCTAATGACGTTAAAGAAGCGCTTCTGGGAGGCAACCCACCAAAAAAAAAGGAAAAAAAAAAGAAAAAAAAAGAAAAAAGAATTAGGAGTTTGTTATTTCTTGTTTCTGCATTTTTTTTCCCATTGTTTTTGTGATTTCTTCTTGTGGTTGTGCGGTTGGAGTTCTTTGTTTTGAATTGCAGGTGCGGCATGGGAGTCATGAACTGATTTTGGAAGAATTATGGTCCTATGTAGATGGAGTTCCTCAGAGCTACAAGTTGCAGTTTGCTTCACAGAGTGGGATGCTCAAGATGTGGGGCCGTTGGCAGCTTCTATATGGCGCCACATGCTGATTTTTGAGGAATAGATAAGCTGGCCGTTGACAATAGACCATTTTGATGGACAAGACTCTGCTGGCAGATTCAGGTTGGCACTTTGATTTTATGACCCGGCGTATGAGCAGACAGAGGAGTTTCAGCAACTTCTTTCCCAACTAATTTGGGCTAAAAGCCTTCTGGGAATGCCATTCTACACATGATACAAAGTTTGATGCTCATAGAAGTTCTAACAGACTGTGAACCAGGCTGCCTTAATGTGTTTCTTCATTGGAAAAAACCTTCACAGTAGCAGTCAAATCACGAGCAAGGTGCCAGAGTGTTTCATTTTCTTCTTGTGCCGCATTTTGAGCACGTTTCAGTGGACAAAGCAGTGCTCGTAGGCTTGTTTTTACTTCACCAGTGCACCAGACAGCCATTCACACTTACTCAAGATTGAAAGAGTTCAAGTAGCGTACAAGGCAGACTGTGTGAAAGATTCAGCGGTATATATGCATCGAGGGGGCTGAGTTTTGAGTTATTAAGGAGGCTATTCACTGCTGTTTGGTTTGTACGGTATTCTGCTAACTCTTACTACGTTGTTAATAATGTGTGGTTACTCTCATATTACTCCTTTGTTGAATTGTGTTGATTATCATTCTGATTATGATGTGCTGCCGGGCTGAAAATCATTTTATTCTTTAACTTGCCCCTGTTATTTTTGTTTTAATCTTTTCTTTGACCTCGAGGGCGATGTCACCCCTAAGTGTGGGGAGGTTTGGTTTTAGCTTGGTCATGACATTTGGTGATGAAATTATTCCGCCCAAGAACATTTTGAGGTGTACAAATTCTTTTTTCTGGTTTAGCAACGCAACAGAGGTAACTTGTTAATCTTTATTTTCTTTTGTAATCTTCCATCTCCTCCATCTTTCTTGGAAAGAATTAGTAATGGTGTAATCATCGGGGTGGTGTGTATATTCTTGGGAATGTTGGCATGTTGGATGGTTTGATTTGTGTAGATTAAATTCGGTTTTACTCGTGATTCACTAGTTCGTCATTAATAATTCCTTGACTGGCCAAGTGTTGAAAATCCTTACTCCGTAAGGAGCTCTGCTTTCTAAGCATATCGGGATAACTTCATGCTAAGCGGGTAACTGATTCTTGTAATGGGGTTACACTTCATGTGTCGAGAATTTCATCCCTGAAATGGGGCTCTGCTCATCTCGCGAATCACCCTGTGTGAGAGTTGAGTACACAGTAATGAGATAAACTCCCAGGCCCTAGAGCTTGAATCAGTCCTGCAAACCAGAACCTGGTCAACTTTTCATATTAAAAAAAAAAAGAATCACGAGTATACCAGTTTTATCACACAACTCTTGGGTTTTTGGAATGATTGGTGGTTTGGATTTCACACACCTACACCGTTGGGACCATCATGCTTTTCTCTACATTTTAGTCGGTTGGAGAGGAATTTTACTTTTGAAAATATTGTTTAGCATGTGAATCTTGGTTTCGTTGTTAAGAAAGAAAAGACCTTGTGCAGTCATTTGTTTTGGGTGTGAATGGTTTTTGAACCAGGTGTTGCATGTGATTATTTATGTTTCCGTGGGTTTAATGCACTATTGCTTGGGGGCAAGCAACGCTCAAGTGTGGGGAGATTTGATAGGCTCGTTCCGTTCCTATCTTTTCACCCATATTTTGGGTGCTCATTGTCTAATTTTTGTAATTAACCAGGTGACTATTGGGGGTTTTGAGTAAAAATTTGCTAATTTTCGGTCCCGATGGCAGTCATATTGGAAATAGTATTTTTTCTACACAATTTGACATTTTTGGAGTAATTTGATTGTAAAGTTACATATTATTAGCGGGTGTGGTGAGTTGTTATTGTACAGGCTGAGTTCGCGGTGAATATGTTTGGACCGGATCATTAAAGGACGGTTTTTGAAGTTATTGTGTGCAATCCAAAAAGATTAAGTCAGCCCAACAAATGAAAAAAAAAAAATAATGGCAGCAGTTTGTTCGTTTCACTGGCAGCCCAAAAAGAAAAGGAAAAATGGATCAACTGGGTTTTTTTTTGGGAGGAACCAGCAGCCGCACGGAGGATTCGATCTGTTCTATTCTTTCTGGGATCACACTTAGCCGCAGTTCATCAATTCATTTTTTTTTTCCCCAACACAAGCAGCCATAGGTAGGAGGTTTTTCTTTCGTTCTGGTCAATTAGTCGAAGCAAGCAGATCTTCAATTCCTAGCACAGCAGCAACGCTTTTCTTTTCTCTCCTTTGAAGTAGCCGTAGCAGCAACCAAGAACCAAGGAGGTTCTTAAACTTCGATTTCTTTCAATTCAATTTAGACTCCAAGTAATGGTTGTAAATTTCAGCACTATCTACATTCTTATTCTTGATTTTGGATTGAATTTGAACTTCTTAGTCTATAGTTAATAACTTCCGATTTTCTCATTTAATTAAGTCATTGCCTTTTTTACTTTAATTAAATATTTAACCAGCTCCTTATAATGCTTTTCAATATTATTGTGATGTTAATTTTAAGTATGAGTAGCTAATTCCATATAGGGTTTGAATTGGGGCTAGGGTTCATGGGTTCTTGAGGGTGTGAATTTAGTTTTTGAAATTCAATTAATTTTCTGGATAGTTGTATAAGGTTAATCCTAATTGCCTATATGAATTTGATCACCTCATATATGAATGTTTAGATTTAATTCAATTCTTGTCTATGAGAAATTGAGTTAAATTAGCTCAGGTCTTATACAAGCAATCTGACCTTAGAAATAAGTTAGGATTGTGAAATATTGATCTGATTCTTGTCTATGAGAACTCATTTCATTTTCTTTCCAGAAATAATCGAAAATTAATTTACTTAATTCTAATCCCGAAAGAACACCCAGAACCCGAACCATCCAATTTGAACCCTGTTTTAATATCTAGAATCATTTTTTTTTTCTCTACTTATTTTTTGCAGTCGCTATTAGTTAGTTTTTTTTCTTAACACTCAAAAAAAATATTTATTCGGAAAGATTACCATGACTTGTGCTGGCCTGTGATCACGGACTGTATTTAAAACTTCCTTTTTGCCACTCCTTGAGAGACGATACTCGTGGTCTGGTTATTCTTCGGATTAGCCAACTACGTTTTACTCACTAAAAAAATACACCGATCACCATGTTGCCGAAGTGTGGCATAAACACTTGTATTAAACGTTTCCGCTGATTTAAATGATTATTTTACATTATGTTTGTTTATGGATGTACTATTGTGAATGATATTCAAGACGCCTAGTATAGTATGGATGAGTTGGACTGCGGTTGACTATTCGTACTGTACGGCGGGTTGTTGACGTGTCCGGTAGGTCCGGGGCGTGACACAAAACTCTTCCTAGAGAGGATAGAGTTGGGGTGGCTCAAGGGTAGACTAGGAGAGTTATCCTTGTAAACTTTTAAAGGCTTATAGTGAAGTTGTTCAAAATTCCTCCGAGGGAGGTCGAGGTTTTTAATCCCTTTGAGCCAAGGGGTTTTTCCTCGTTAAATACTTGTGCACTTTATTATTTCGCATTTCTCCTTCTCCCACACTAGAACGAGGCGAAAAACTGCCACGGTTCCACACACACACAATTCACCCCCCCTCTTGTGTTGCTAACCGTTTCATCAGATGGCTTCTACTACATTTACTACTGCTCATAGTGAACTGCTGCCTACAGGAACTACCCCTGCAGCCAATGAAGTGATTAAGGCTTCAATAGGAAATGATGATATTCTATCTGATCCTATAAATTATCAGACTACACTTGCCCCAAACGTTTCCTATGATGATACTCTATCTGAGGAAAACAATGCTATTTTCCAAACCTTTTGGTCCTACACAAAATTCCCCTGATGAGGGGGAATGTCCGGAAGGTTTTACCCAAGTTACTAGAAAAAGAAACACAAACAGGACGCCTGCTAATTTTCCAAACACTGGCCAACAAAATTCACATCAATACTACCAGGTGGGATGGATCTTACACCCGATGTAACGACCGTCCCCAAAACGGCCATTACGATACTCAAACATAAAAGAGACTCGATAAACCAAGCGGAAATAAAGATACAAAGCCTCGATATGAGACTTTATTTCTTATATACATAAGCAAACTTCATAACAAAAATGAAAGGTATCCACAATAAAACATACTTAAAACCATTACACCTGATCATGATTTTAAAACGTTTAACAATCCTTTGAAGTACCAACGTACTAAAACAACAACATAACTGATAGCCCGATCATCTCCGTTAACCCATCCAAAACCTTGTCACCGGCTCCATACACTCTCTCAGGCTTCCGTACCTCGTTTATTACCTATACATGAGGACATAAGAGAATAGAATTCTCGTAAGCAATAATGCTTAGTAAGTCACCATTTCATCCACTAAAAACGTTTAGGGAATCTTAGCTAATCATAAATAGATACCCATGCTGAATACACCACACATATACTATAACCAAACATGATAGTAACACATAAGCACTCATGTAACAAACCCCAAAAGATTTCTTTATTCATCATTCTTTCTTTTTATCTTATTTCTTGACTTGATGGGCCCGTGGCTCGTATCCTAGCCCCCCGCTATTGACCTCGAGTAGCTAGCCCTCAGCCATGAGAAGCAACCCCGGGACTCCCCGCGGAAGGAGATCCGGCTACGCTAAGCTCAGGTAGTTACTTGGGGGCACGGCTACCTTGTAACATTACTTATCTTTCATTACTTTCATCATCATCATCATAACATCCTTTCATTGTTGGTTCCATATGAACTCAACCCCAAATCAAACATAGAACTTGAAATTCACATATCTCATGTCATACAATTTCAAGTATTCATGCACATACATCACCTTCACAATATTCCATAACTTCACAATATTCCATAACTTCACAATTAACACCACATGTCAATCGGTACATATAACTTGGAATTCACATGTCTCATACCATACGATTTCAAGTACCCATGCACATATATCGTATTCATAATTAGCTAATCTTCCACACTTTACTTAGAACTATCATGAATAGGTGGTGGTGACTTACCTGGTTCCTGCGGAGTATTTACTCCTTGTGTGTGCGTGTCCGGCATCCACGAGCAACGGTTCTTCGATGAGCAACTATATATATGATTTACACTTGATCAACATAGATTCACATTTATTCAAACTTAAATCCATGTCTGTAGAAAAATCCCTAGACTTAAAGATGAGGGGAAGTTCACCAATCAACCCCTACGAGTGAGAAAACTCCCAATTTCCTACATAAAATCGGCATAGCTTCGGGGTGGCTAGAGAACTAAGAACCGATTGAATTTCATGAACCAAGACTCATCATCCATTAACTAATTCTCATAATATCAAAGACTCCATGTATCTATTTAGAACCACCCCCTAGACATTAAGAAACTACCCAATTTCTTTCATTAATTTGGGTAAAACTTTGGGGTAGCTAAATACTCAAAACTTCACAAGGGTTTTTAATCAAGGATGAAAAACAACTCCATAACAAACTTATTATTAAGAAAAGCCATTAAATTTCCTAGAATCAACCCTAAATCAGTCAACCGTAGCAAAATCCACAACCAAGAACTGTAACTCGAAATATAGAAAAAATACTTCATGGAAAATGTAAAATCTTACCAATTGATGATCTTTGATGAAGAAATATGTTTGATTTGATCTTGAATTAGTCTGGGTAGGGTTTGGAAATGAGGTTGTAGAGAGGGGCTCGAGCTGGGCTTCGTTTTGGGGGAAAAGGTGGTTTTCGGCTTAAAAACGCAGTTTGACCGACCTGCCAAAAACCGACCGGACCGGTGCCGGTTTGGCCCTGACCGGCGCCGGTTATACTTTCATTTCACCGCCCTTAACTTTATGTTTTGGACCGGCGCCGGTCCGGATCCAACCGGCGCCGGTTTGAGGCCAATCGGGTGCTGAAAATGTCAATTTCCGCCGTAAACCGACCCCGATTGTTACCGTTCACATCCTAGACCCCCGATGACATTTTAAACTACATTTCAACACCAAAAACTATCTAACATTACAACTAACTTAATACCATTTCGTCCGGAATAAAAATAATTATAACGGTGTAGTTTCGTTGCTCATCGGATACCGTCGCCTGTCACGTTCCAACATAATACAAGCATGTGAGTTCAAGTACAATTATCACAAAATTCATAATCACATAATATCCTTATTCTTCACATGTATAGCACTCAAACCATGAGTCAAAACGTGATCATGTTGATTATTTAAACACATAAAATGTATATAAAAAGTACGGGCGTTACACCCGATGATCACCAGAAGTCATTCTCAAAAACCTCAAAATGAATCTGACTATTTCCTATACCCGGTTGACCAAAGGTTGGACTCAGCACACAAATTGGTCGCTGCTCTCAAGCGTTATAAGTCTTCAAAACTAGAAGCCACAATCTACTAACCCTATCTCCAGAAGGCGATCAAGTTCCACAACAGATACAACAGGAACATATCAACTACTCTTGGAATCCCCACAAAAAACTTCAATTGCTAATTTTCTTTGTTTTCCTTTTATGCTTTCTTTTTTAATGCTTTTTGTTTATCTCATGTACCCTTTAACTCTTTATTAATAAAATAGGGAGGTGTTCCCGGCACCCCCCCACCTCAGGTGGTTCACTCCGGGACACAAAAAAAAAATCAAATAGTCTATATATTCGCATATATGGCCTTGAGCTATGCCACTCAACTTCCCAGCCACTTTATCTCCAATCTCGTCGTATTGGAAGTACCGTTGAAGCTCCAACCATATCCTCTATTTGGGCATCAATCTGGCCATTCATTCTTACAGCATCTGCAATGCTACAATGTGCACGGTGCACATGTGGCATGAGAGAGATAGACACAAAAGATTGATTTTATGAACTTTCTCTCTCCTTCATTCCACGGTTTTACGTGTTTTTGGTAAGTTTTTCTCTGCAATGTCAAACACAATGTCTACATCTAGACATTGTGCTTGACATTTTGATGAAAAACTTACCAAAATGATATAAAATCCTTCAAATAAGGAGAGAGATATTTTATTTAGGGGGAATTCCCTAAATGGGAGTAAATAATCCCTTAATTGCTGAAATAGGACTATAATTTAAAAATTCCTTAAATAGGAGTTATTATTTGTAATTAGACAGAGATACCCTTCAAGTTTGGTAACATGCTGCCACAGACAGAATGCCGGACCGCCACTTCTCGCCGGCCGCTGCTGCTCGTAGACCGCCGCCGCGGTCTCAAAATTGGCCGCCGTTGCAGATCAGGCAACTGCGGCCGCAGATCTGGTCGCCGGAGCAATAGATCTGGTCGCCGGAGCAATAGATCTGGCTGCCTCCAGCCGTCGACTCTTGGCCCTGCAAATCCGGTCGCTGGCGCTGCAGATCCGGCCTCCGCCGGTATAGATCCGGCCGCTGCTGCTTCATCTCTGGCCGCTTCCGCCGCGGTTGCCAACATTTTTTAAGAATGCCAAAGTGAGTCGAAAATGCCATTTTAATGGCATTTTCAAAGGGAAGTACAAAGTTTTTGAAAAATAAGAATGCCATTTTGATGGCATTTTGAGATAAAATTTGGCAATGTAAGCAACTAAAGAAGAATCTAGCCAAGCACGGACCTGCCACAAAAACAAAAGGGGAAGAGAGGAAAACAGTAGAGGAGAAGGAGGAAGGAGGGGGAGAACAATGAGCTTCATTACTCTTGCAACAGATCTGGAACGAATTCGCTACTCACTCCCTCTCTGCTCGCCTCTGTTGCTTGTTGCTAGCCGATGGTCGCCGCAGTTGCTCGCAGCTTTCTGGAAGGTCGTTGTTGCCGGTTTTCAATCGGAGAAGATGACCGGAGAAGAAAGCCCACCAACTTGCAATATAAAAAATGAGTAGATTGAAGAAGAGATCTGCTTGCAGAGAACGAATAATTTAACAAATGAAGGAAAAACTCATCTGCCTGCCAAGAAGAAGTGGTGCGTGAGATGTGGAAAAAAGAGGCTCATGTGCACGTGTGCGGAAGTGGTGCGAGCATAAGGGGTAAAAGTGGAATAGTAATCCTATCTTGTAATAAAAATATATCTACTCCTATTTGGGAATTTACACAATAATTTAGTCTCATTTAAGGTAAAAAACTCTTTTATTTATTGTTTTTGATTGGCTATATCTCATGTCACGTATGCACCGTTAACATATTAGCATTGGAGATGCTCTTAGCCGCTGTGTGCAAGTTAATCCTTCTACTATGCAGATGGGCTATACAAAATTGGGCTGCTGTGTGCCTCCTTCGAATCCTAGGCCCGACACGATGAATTAAATAGGGAAATTCTATTCACAGCCACCATTTTACTAAATACAGCCACATATTTTTCAAAGTTTTTAAAATGTCCTCCCTTGTAGGCAAATCACTTCGCAAATAAGGAAGAACCATATGATCAGCCGCACCTTTCAAACTCTTCTCGCTAAGATGAAATTCTTAAACTAAATTCTGATAGCGATGAGTTCATTGACTGTCAAGGAAATTTTGAACAAGAGAAAGATGAACAATTACCTTACCTTGTTGTGGAGAAGCCCACTGCAATTTTTATCCCACCGAAAGATCTCGATCTCTAACCTCAACTAATCTGCTTTTGCAACCACCCATGAATTCTAGTGCTTTCCTAAAATTAATTTTGTTTTCCGGTTTAGACTTCTGGTTTTTTTTTCACGACTTCCCCATGACACCCGCCAGGACCTTCAATGTTACTATTGTCTTCTAGCTGGTGTTGCTTTTTTTTTCCCTCAGAAAACAAAAAAAGGAGCACAAAGATTCGTGTACTAACAGAGAGTCTACTGGACTAAATCAGGTTGACTCTTCTGCCTCTACTATGCATACAGTCAAAGACTAATAAAAACAGAGCAATAGAAGAAAGTACATATGTAAAAGGGGATTGGAGCATAAAAATTGCTGAGTTTGGTGCGGATTACAAAACTGGTTGCCAATGAGCTTCTGTAGTCCTGAGACAAGGAAGAATGGAAGAGGAAAATAAGGAAAAGTTGGAAGGATCAATTTCACCACAGGAAAAGCTTTCCCGTTGAGCGTCCAGATTTTTTCCTATGTATGGCGGACGACAACAGACGTGATTTGTGAAGGGAGGCTGTATTAAGTCGGGTATTATTAAGGACATAATAGGAAAAATTGAAAATATGTCGCTGTATTTAGTAAAGGGTGACTGTGAATAGAATTCCCCATTAAATATCTTATTAGCTCCTAGCCTAACTGTATTGTTTTAAATGAATTATGCAGGTTCTTGATGATCTCCATATTCATTAGCCATTGTGTCAAATAATAATTATAAAATTTAGTAAATCCCATATGTAACAAATGTTTGCAGTAATTGTTTTATTGTAATTAGGGTCTATAGCTCTAATTATATCGGAAGTGTCTAAAAATAGAGCTGTCAAACGGGTCAACCCGACCCGTAACGGGTTATGCTTTATGTGGGTTAGGTCGGGTCAACTCATTTTATGACGGGCCATAATTTCCACAACCCTAACCCAACCCACCTAACATGTGGGTTAAACTAGTTGGCCCGCGGGCCAATGTAAAAAAACATAACAAAAAATTATTTAAAAATAATTACCCGAAAGTATATATTTATATTAGTAAGTAGTAACAAATGAAAGAAATCAAAACACTAAAAATTCAATACTTGTTAAGTTTAATTAAAAATACTAAATACTAGTTATACGAGAATTTGAAAAGTATAAGAGGCTATGCGACAAAAATACTCATTGTATATATATATATAAATAAAGATCTACATAACGGGTTATGCTTTATGTGGGTTGGGTCGGGCCAACCCGTTTCATGGCGGGCCATAATTTCTACAACCCTAACCCAACCCACCTAACATGTGGGTTAAACAGGTTGGCCCACGGGCCAATGTAAAAAAAAATATAACAAAAATTTATTTAAAAATAATTACACGAAAGTATATATTTATATTAGTAAGTAGTAACAAATTAAAGAAATCAAAACACTAAAAATTCAATACTTGTTAAGTTTAATTAAAAAAAATACTAAATACTAGTTATACGAGAATTTGAAAAGTATAAGAGGCCATGCGACAAAAATACTCATTGTATAAAAATAAAGATCTACATAACTTTTTTGATTGATTATTTGTAAATAAGGACTACTAATTGTTAAATATTGTATCGTACTTCACATAAAATATACGTTTCAACATTTTATTTGAATATTTATTATAGACAAAAATATTTTTGCCATAGTTGTAATTTTTTAATTGTAATTATAATAATATTGGTAGTAAAAGAAAAATATTTAAGATAATAAAATCCAAAACTATATTTTTTTATATTTTGGCCGGCGGGCCAACCCGCAACCTGGTGGGCCAACCCACTTAAACCCGCAACCCGCGTGGGTTGACCCGCGAAACCTGCGAACTAAATGTGTCAGAAATTCTCAACCCTAACCCACCAATAAATGGGTTTAAACGGGCCAGCCCGTGGGTTTCGGCCCATTTTGACGGCTCTATCTAAAAAGAACAGAAACTTCTATCACAAAAGCATAAAATTAGAGTCGCTAAATAAGAAAAAGCAAGAGGAAAAATATGATTTATGTATAAAAAGAGGGTGTTAAGGGAAAATTAAACCTAGGCCACATCTATATTAGTGAAAGTGGAAGGTGGTATATATATAGATAATACTCGGTATGAACTAGAGTATGGTCTAACAATCCGAGGCATAGCTCACTTGATAGGAAGAGATGTCATAAGACTATAAGAGAGATCTCGAATCTAACTCCAAGTAAAGACTTGGAATGCAACCTCACCCTTTTTACATTGTGTGATCAAAACTCAACTTACACCATCTAAAGTTGTAGTGGTGGCCCTAGAGTGTCATGAGAAAATTGTCCGGTCAGCCTATTTTTTTATATACTCTTTCCGTTATCTTCTTGCATTGCAAACTTCCTTCTCCTCTTTCACTCATTTGATACGAATTCCTACAATCTCCTTATGCCTTCGTCTCCTCCGTCTATTCCAAGAAGACAAATAGGATTGTAAAAGCTCTCTGCCGGTTTCCATCTCCTTCGCAACTCCCTCGCTTCAAATTCCTCGAGCATGGCAGAAGCATCGGTGCCCAGTTTTCTTTCTCGTCTCCCCACAAGTATATTTTTACTCATTGCTCAAAAGTGTTTGGATTCATCCGTAGAAGATTTTTGTGTTAAGGGATCATGCTCTTTTATGAGGAAACCGTTGGAAGTGTCCCACTCTAACTTTTCATGAATTCTTGGCCAAATGGACCATTCTCGATGTCTTTGAACAGGGACAACTTATTTTCTTTTAGGGAAAAGGTGCAAATAAGCCCTTATTTAGGAGGCTCTGTCCGACCGTCGCCATTTAGGGTGGTTCCCGGTGGAATTTTATGATGAAACTTTTTGAGCATCTTAGTCATTAAGTGTAGTTTACTCATGCCAAATTTCAGCAAAAACTTCAACCGGGAAGGCATTCAAATGAATTCTCGAAGATAACTGCGTAGTTAAAAGCGCAGTTATCTTCGAGAATTCATTTGAATGCCTTCCCGAATGAAGTGTTAGCTGAAATTTGGTATGAGTAAACTAGGCTTAATGAATAAGATGTTCAAAAAATTGCATCAAAAAATTCCACCGGGAACAACCCCAAATGGTGACGGCCGGACAGAACCTCCTAAATAAGGGCTTATTTGACCTTTTGTGGTTAGTACATGGGCCTATTTACACCTTTTTCCTTTCTTTTACATAAAACAAAGTTTGTACGCTTCTATAAAAACCTGAAATGAGTAGTAAGTGCGTTGAATGCGGTTTCGGTTGGCTTCTTTATGAAATGGATTCTCAAAAACAAAAACCAGTAAATGCCTTTTCATACCAAAAGTTTGAAATGCATGAGAGTAAACAACTGTTGCACCAATTTCGTGTATTGAGGTCAGGAGGCGTTGTGTTAAGACTCGGGGTTCCATCCTAAAAGGTCAACCTTTTATTAGCCTAAAATCTTATATAGTGTTTTATTATTTTATACCTTTCCGGTGTAGGGCAAATACTTTAACACGCCCCCTCAGTCCTAAACCGGGCTAGACAATATCGGGGTATATAAATGAGCCAAATAGACCATTAACAAGCTATCCTTCATCATGAGTTCTAAACAAGCAGTAAATCCACAACCGCACTTAGCTCTGATACCATGTTAAGTCTCGGGATACCATCCTAAAAGGTCGACCTGATAGGAGAGGAGCCCAAATCTTAATATAGTGTTTTAATTGTTAAGACTCAGTGTTCCATCCTAAAAGGTCAACCTGATAGGAGTAGCTCAAAGCCTTAAATAGTGTTTTATTGTTTTATGACTTTTCGATGTGGGACAAACACTGTAACACATCCATATTGGATGTGCAGTTCTATCTGGAAATCAGCTAAACCAGAGAAATTTGTTGTGATGATCTTTCCATCGAAAGATTCATGGCTTTCTGACGGCCTGGAGAGTCTACTTGGAATTTCTTGGAATCACGTGGGGAACCTGTGAATATGAATAGTTATTATGACCTTGCGTTCCATAGTATGAATTGGACAGAAAAACAGGTAGCATGTTTTGAAGGGGGTGTGCGTAAAGCAGCTCATGTCATTTTTTATCGCGGAAAGTTCTATGTCGTAGATTATGATGGAAATGTTTGTGTGGGATCCCTCAACAAATGATCTAGCACGGCACATATTTTTCGTGGATAAGAATCTTGCTTTGACATAGACTCTGCGCTTGGTGGAATCTTCAAAAGGTGATCTACTTCTTGTCAGAATTCATCCTACATACGGCCGTGAAGGAGGGGAGTCAAACACTAGCCAACTTGGAACCATTTATAACATGTGACTCGAATGATATCCGAGGGGATCACCTTGTCATTGTCTTCGAAAAACGTTGATTCATTTGGATGTCATTAACGGAATATGGACTGAAAGAGGAAATTTAGGAGAAATGCATTGTTTACTGGCACTAGTCATTCCATTTCGATTTGGGCTCCGAACTTTCCAAATGTGACCTGGGGTTCCATCCTAAAAGGTCAACCTTATAGGAGGAGTAACTCAGATATTAATATATCACTTAATTCCTTCACAAATATCTGGTGTGGGAATTATTTAACACCCTCTTTAAGACCAGACACTTCGTCTGGATCGTGTCGTCATTCATTTTTTTTTTCATTATTGAGTCAAATACTTTAACACACACCATCATCCTCAATTGAATGAGCAATATCCAAGTGTATAATTAGGCCAAATAGACCCTTAACAAGCTACCATTAATCATGGGTGTTAAACAAGCAATTAAACGACAACCAGACTTTGCTCTGATACCATGTTAAGACTTGGGGTTCCATCCTAAAAGATCAACCTAATAGGAGGAGTAATTCAAACCATAATATAACATTTAATTCCTTCACGGGTATCCGCTGTGGGAGTTATTCAACAATTTCGGATGTGATCTCTGTGACTCGGCGAGGACATTCATTTCACTATCTTTAGCTTAACTTTTTGTTTTAACATGTTCCACAAAGTGTATTTGTATTTCACATGCCCAATAATGGTCATGCAATTCCCTTTTTCATGCTTAAGGACAGATGTAGTATTACTAGTATTGTATGTCTGTATAGATAGAATTGTCACCCATTCGTTTATGACATGGAATTCTTAATTCGTAAGTTCTTTCCAACAGGGGCGGAGTAGGGGGTCAGGGTGATCAGCCGACCCCGCTGAAAGTTTGAGAGTTTAGAACTTTGAAATATCTTCGATTTGATATATTATGACCCTCGTAACTCATTACGAGTAAAAAATTATGACTTTTGCAGAACATCAGCACTATCAGCAAAATTTGATGTGTAATATTGATTTTCCTAATTTTTAAAAAGTAACGTTTAATAAACTCATTACTTACGTGACACGATTCGGAAACAGAGCAAAGACAATTCATCTTATTGCTACGACTGGCTATTTATCTAGATTACAAATGAAACATTCAACTTGAACATTGTCTAAAAATGATCTACCATTTTCATTTTGTACATAGTTGATTTTCGACCCCTGAGCCATTTTTCTAGCTCCGCCACTGCTTTCAAGGATATATAAGTTCTGTTTATTATTTACTTTGGACAAGAAATGCATTCAAAGTATTTATAAGTTGAAATCTGATAATATTTTTCTAATTTGATTAGTAATGTGAGTGAAGTACTCATAGTTTGACAAATATATACGAAATATTTATGTATTTGTTTCCTAAAATATATTTTTTCAATAAAAAATCCGAATGATTCCTAGAGTGTCTGGTTGGATCATTGAATATATTTTGATTCGTAGCCAAAATATGAAAGCAAACTCTTATAATTGAATTGAAATTCGTGAAGTTACGTTGTTGACCTGTTGCATGCTTATTTTATTTGAGTTTAACTTGAATACTCAGTAGTGTAGTTATTCTGGTGTTTAACAATGCAGTATTGAGACTTGTTTAAAAAGCCACTTACTCATTTGAATTGATGCCACCGTCCTCACATTATTATGTCCTGCTATAGAGTAAGAGGATCTAATTCTGTTGGCTCCAGATGAGGAAAATCAGAAATGTTACCAGTTGTTAAATTTAATTACGATTTATGCATGTGCATGAAAGTCAATTGTTATAAAATCAAGTTAATATTATCACTAGAGTTAATGATTTTGTTTTTTGCTTTCAAGTTTCTTACTTAACATTTATTTATCTCTATTACCAGTTGGGTAATTATTGTAAGCTTTAACTTTTTTATAGGGAAAAATGTCAAATAAGCCCTCCTACTACCTATGTTCAAAAAAACCGACGCGGCCCGGCCGGGTTGACCCGGAACCCGGTGACCCAGACAAAAATCCAGTTCGGTTTCTTCAAAACCCGAAAATGGTCAAAAACCGGAAAAAACCGACTGACCCGAAAAAACCGATCCGGACCCGGACCCAAGAAACCCGAAAAACCCGGGAAAACCTTGTTTTCGGTCTTTTCCAAAAAAAATGTAATTTCTTTTTAATTTTAATGCATTTTTTAAACCAATAAAATTGCAATTTCAATTCTCTAAAAAAAACTATGTAATATATTTATTTAAGAATGAAAATCATGCCAAATTATAATATAAATGTACAATACAAATAAAATTATATAATGAGAGTGTATATAATTATATGTTTATTATTATTAATAGACGTATAGTCGTTGACCGGTTTTCCGGCTTTGACCGGGTTGACCCTTCGGGTCCGGGTTGACCCGTGACCCAGTCACATGACCGGGTTGCTCACCGGTCCGGTTTTTACAACATAGCCTACTACTACGAAAATGTCAATTAAGGACATGAACTCAAATAACACCCAATTAAGCATGTGAACTTGTAAAAAATGTTCATATTTGCTTTTTGCCAGGTAATCTTCGGTCATCAAATAAATGGCGACACGTGGCGACACATGGCATTTTTTCCTCCTTTTCTTTCTTTCTCCTTCCTTCCCCTCTTCTGTCGTTGACTCTTTCTTTGCCCTGCTACTCCCTCCCGTTCCCTGAGTTCATTTTCTTTCATTTTTAATCACTTCCACTTTTGCTTAATCACAACTCCAAGCTACTCCCAGTTTCTCACTTTTCTTTATTTTTTGGGTTTTGACATACCCTTCCTATCCATGGATACACAAGAAAAATTAGAACAATGCATAAAAGAACAAATTGATGGAGAAGATCGGCACATCATGTGACGGAACATTGGTAAGAGTGGAGGACAGCATTTGGTGAAGAGGCAGGCGCTCTCTTTGCTGGAAATTGGCCGGAGAAGACGACCGGAGCTCGGACCAATTTCTATGGTTTTACCGGAGGTTGACCGCGGAAGAAGACTGGCATTGGGATCCAACGGGCGCACATATTGGTGATTGTAAAATAAAGAATGAAAGAAAGAAAGGGAGAGAAGGGAAAGAAAGAGGCGCAGGAGAGGGGGAGTGGGCTGGAGATCGAAGAAAAGGGAATGGAGGAAGAAAGAGAGAAAGAAGGAATACAAAGAAAGAAAAGGAAAAGCAAAAAGAAAAAGGAGAAAATACAAAAATTAAATGCCATGTCATATGGTTTTACTTGGAACCGGAATGTTACACACTAAAAAGCCAATTTGATTTTTCGTTTGCGTGTTTGTGGGTCTAATTGGGTGTTATTTGGGTTTGTGTCCTTAATTGACATTTTCGTAGTAGGAGGAGGCTTATTTGACACTTTTCTCTTTTTTATATTTTGTGCACTTGATAATGCTAGAGGATTCTTAATTGTGTTATTTTGCAGGTATTTTACAAGTGGACAAATACTATTGTACGTTAGATTAGATGTAAGGTGTTAGATGAAATTTTACAAATTATTTTTTAAAAAAAGTGTACCATTGCGAGAGTTCGTATACCGCACGGCTGTACGGTGAGCGAGTGACTTTTATCAGTTGTGTACGGTAAAGGTATTGAGATACTCTCTCCGTCCCTTAAAACTTTGTCATCTTTTCTTTTTGCGACGTCCCAAAAAACTTATTACTTTCCTTTTTAATCAATATTTTGTGATTTTTGTTATTTCTCACTCTTGTGCACAAACTTCAACCACACAGTTTTTACGTTATTATTCTCCGTGCCAATCAACTTTGACAAGATTTTAAGAGACGGAGGTAATATTTTAATTGCTTTTAAGTGCACATGTAATATGTTGTCAAAAAAAGTGCACATGAAATATTAGTAATACAAAACGCATGTGAAATTTGTTATTGTTTAATATATGGATGGTACGTGTTATAATGAACATTGGTCATTTGGTTGTGAGTCGTGACCTTAAACGTACTACCTCTGTCCCTCAATAAAGTAAAAATTGTGTAGTAAAGATTTGAGCAGAGAGAATTAACTAGAACCACAAATTATTTACTTAAAAGAGAAAGTAACAAAATTAATGAGACATCTAAAAAAGAAAAATTGACAAAATTTTAAGGGACGGAGAGAGTATTAATTTGTCATATATCATATGCCAGATACAAACAATGTTCTAAAAGTCACAAATGTTTATCTCTCTAAGATTAATACTACGTACTAGTATAACTTAGTGCATATGTAGCACGAAACTTTCGAGAAAGAGTACGTTTAATTTTCATTTTGGAAACTCTGAAAACTCTTTGAAAACCCTCTAAATAAATCCTTTTTAACCAAATGTTGACGATTCTCGTTTCCGATTTCATCATGATTTTCGCGTTTCCGTGCAACATAACTTAGTGTCATGCCCAAATAGAGTATAGCAGATGCTAATAATAACACCATGAAAAACATATCCAATCTAAATCCAAACACATCAAAGAATCCTATTACCATTATGCGACCCCATACCCCCTTTCCCTCGCCGACCATTGCTGCTGCTGTGCTTGCGTGCAACTACAGCCCACCCGCCACCATCATCATCATCTTCAGCAGTTGACTGAGAAGACATGCATACATCACCGTCAATCGCCATTTCATCACCACCATTTGCAGCAGCAGGATGAGACATCGGAAAATCTAGAGCCATCATATTTGATGTGCCACCATAATTATTCACTGGACTCCCAACATCATCTTCAGCATCAGAATCATCACTATCCCAGCTGTTATCATCATTCTCATAAACGGTTGCCTGCATGCAAAATTTACAGGGATGATCAAATTCAGAAAAAAGATTTTAACCGGCAGCATATAATGGAAGCGTCACATTCTAAACTTGGGGTCCATTTGGGTAGAAGGATGAAATATAGTCACCTTCCCTACATGGGCACCAATCCATGCGGGTGGTTTCCAAGCCCTTAACCTCTCTACAAAACTATAGTCTCCTTTCATGCATCCTTCATGAACACGCATAATATTGGATGCTACCTGATTAAAGATGACCCAATTGAGTTAGGACATCAGACAAATAATAACAATCATCATCATAACAAGTCAAAGAAAATTGTCAAGCGAACATTACGCCGCTACTAAATCAAAATAAATCAGAATTCAGAACAAATAAAGGATTGTGAGATTCTAGAATAAAAAACTGACATGCATACATACATATGTGTGTGTGAAAAAATATGTGTGTATGAATACACAGATTTTTCAAAAGTGAGAAATGCATCTAGTGTATGAAATGAGAATGAATCTCAACCATAAAATTTATGATGTTGCATTATAAACAGCTTAATGATGCACTAGGATTGAATTTTTGCAATGTTGCACTAAGATTTGATTATGCATAAAACAGCTTCAAGTTGCACTAGAAAGGTGTAACACAGACTTTTCAGCGCAACATTAAACAGTTTTACTGCAACATAATCGAATTCAACGGCTGAGATTCATTCTCAATTTTCATCTAAATACTACATCTGCTCTTTCTTAATTGCAACGATTTGACTTTCACGTTTACCAATGCACAACTTTGATTGTAATTATATTTAATTACATATTAACAAACATTATAAAAATTATTAGTTTGGAAGTTCACATTAAGAGAAATTTAATAATATTTTATACATATTGATTTGAATGTATAGTGTGAATAGTGTAAAATTCAAAGTGTTGCAACTATTAAAGAACATAGGAAGTACACAATAAAAAATAAAGGAATTCAAACCTTCTTGTTAAAATAGAGCATATTAACTAAGAAATAATATTGGAGAGGAAAGGATTTTCTGTGTATTTCATTGGAGGGTTAAGTCCCTATAAATATAGATTACAAAGATAGAATATTCCTATAAGATTCTATACAATAATAATATCCTAGAGTATATTCCTAAAATATTCTAAAGTATATTCTAAGGATAGAAGAATATTCTAAAGTATATTCTAAAGTATATTCTAATGTCTTTCACACTCCCCCTCAAGTTGGAGCATAGATATTTATCATGCCCAACTTGTTACATAAATAACCAACACGAATTCCATTTAATGCTTTAGTGAACAAATCTCCAAGTTGCTCTCCAGTCTTCACATATCCTGTAGAGATCAATCCTTGTTGTATCTTTTCTCGAACAAAGTGACAATCGACCTCAATATGTTTTGTTCTCTCATGAAACACTGGGTTGTTGGCAATGTGTATAGCAGCTTGGTTATCACACCAGAGTTTAGCAGGCATTGGTGTCTTCAATCCGATTTCACTCAGCAAATGGTTTATCCAGATTATCTCACATGCCGATTGTGCCATAGCCCGATATTCTGATTCAGCACTCGAACGAGAAACCACATTTTGCTTCTTACTTTTCCAAGAGACGAGATTACCACCAACAAAGACGCAATAGCCAGATGTGGATCTCCTATCATCTTTAGATCCAGCCCAATCAGCATCTGCAAAGCATTCTATTCTCATGTGATCATGATTTTGGTAAACAATACCTCGTCCTGGTGTCCCCTTCAAGTAACATAATATATGCTCTACTGCATTCCAATGATCAACTGTCGGAGATGACATATATTGACTCACTACGCTCACAGAGTAAGCAATGTCTGGACGAGTGACTGCGAGATAGTTAAGCTTTCCAACCAATCTTCTGTACCTTTCTGGGTCTTCGAATGGTATGCCTTCTGAAGTGAGTTGCACATTGGGAACCATGGGAGTTGTGTTTGGCTTTGCTCCCAATTTCCCTGTTTCAGTTAGTAAATCAAGTACATATTTACGCTGAGATAGAAATATGCCTTTCTTACTCCGTGTTACCTCAATACCCAGAAAGTATTTCAATGAGCCTAGGTCTTTTGTTTGGAATTGGCTATGAAGAAAATTCTTAAGGGCCAAAATACCTGCGGTATCACTTCCTGTAATCACAATATCATCGACATACACCACAAGCAATGTGATACCTGCTTTCGTTTTTCTGTAAAAGACAGAGTGATCTGATTGACCTTTTATCATTCCAAACCATTCAATGGATTGACTGAATTTCCCAAACCATGCACGAGGACTCTGTTTCAGACCATAAAGAGATTTGCGAAGTCGACAAACTTTCCCATACTCCCCCTGAGCAACAAATCCCGGAGGTTGCTCCATATAAACTTCCTCCTGAAGGTCACCATGTAAGAATGCATTTTTAATGTCCAACTGGTGTAAGTGCCAATCATGAGTTGCAGCGAGTGAGATAAGTAACCTGACAGATGTTAATTTAGCAACAGGAGAAAAAGTGTCAGAATAATCAACACCATAGGTTTGAGCATAACCCTTTGCAACCAATCGAGCTTTCAATCGAGCAACAGATCCATCTGGATTAACCTTAACAGCAAAGACCCACTTACATCCAATAGACTTCTTCCCTGAAGGCAAGTATACCAAATCCCATGTACCATTAAGATCCAAAGCATTCATTTCCTCTATCATGGCATGACGCCATTCAGGATGAGACAAAGCTTCTTTAACAGATTTGGGAACAGAAATAGAATCAATGGAAGCAACAAAAGAACATGAGGCAGGAGATAACTGACTGTATGACACAAATGAGGAAATAGGATGAGTACAAGACCGTGTACCTTTACGTAGTGCTATCGGGAGGTCAAGATCAGATGTAGAGACAAGATCTGAAGATGCAGGTACTGGTTCAGGACATGAGATCGAAGTCGGACCAGTATCAGGATATGTAATCACAGGTGTCACAGGTGGGGAGTGATCTTGTGCTTTGTGTCGACGGGTGTAAACCAAGTGTACAGGAGGTCTAGGGTCAGGAACAGTGACATTCGACATAGTTACTGAAGGTGTGGTCTCAGGTATAGTAACTGTGTAAATGAGTATTTCATCGTTGTCCTCATGAATATCTGTCTTGGATGATGAAAATGGTGTATTTTCATGAAATGAGACATCAATAGAAATAAGATATCGACCTGTACTTGGACAAAAACATCTATACCCCTTTTGAACTCGAGAATAACCCAAGAAAATACATTTCAATGACTTGGGGTCCAATTTCGTCCGATGAGGGTTAACATCTCTAACAAAACAAGTGCAACCAAATATTTTAGGTGGAATAGGAAAAAGTTCTTTATTTGGAAAAAGACATTGATAAGGAGTTTTACCATCCAAAACAGAAGATGGCATACGATTGATCAAAAAACATGAAGTAGACACAGCGTCAGCCCAAAACTGTTTAGGCACATTCATTTGGAATAGAAGAGCCCTTGCAGTTTCTAACAGATGTCGATTCTTTCTTTCAGCAACTCCATTTTGAGGAGGTGTGTCTACGCATGAAGTTTGATGAATAATGCCATGTTGAAGCATAAAAGATTTAAATGGAGCAGATAAATATTCTTGGGCATTGTCTCCCCTTAACACACGAACAGGAACATTAAATTGAGTTTTAATTTCAGCACAAAATGCAGAGAAATGAGTAAATAAATCGGATCGGCGCTTCATAAAATACACCCATGTCATACGAGAATAATCGTCAACAAAAGTGACAAAATATTTGAAACCAGGTTTGGACACAACTGGACATGCCCCCCAAACATCAGTATGGACAAGATCAAACGGAGCATTTGCTCGTTTATTAAGTCGGGGACTTAAACTAGTGCGATGATGTTTAGCAAACTCACACGACTCACATTGTATAGAAGACACTTTATTAAACTGAGGATATAATTGCTTCATTAGTGAGAGAGATGGATGTCCTAATCGGTAATGAGCTTCTAATAGATTTCCAACCCCAAGGCAAGAGATACCTTTTGTAATTGATGTATCCAAAATATAAAGACCACCCGACTCATGTCCTTGACCAATAGTATGCTTCGTTAACAGATCCTGAAACACACAATATCCCGGAAAAAATGTTACAGAACAATTAAGAGTACGTGTGATTTTACTGATGGAAAGCAGATTAAATGCAAAATTAGGAAGACTCAAAACAGACGATAATGGTAATGTAGAAGTTGGTACAACAGTACCAGATCCAAGAACGGGTGAGGTAGACCCGTCTGCTAAAGTGACACTGGAAGCAGGTAAATGTGAGTGAAATGATGAGAATAGACTAGGATTACCAGTCATATGATCTGTGGCACCTGAGTCAATGACCCATTTTGAGGATGATGAAACAAGACATGTGTTTGAAATACCTGAATTTGCGACTACCGAGATAGGGGTAGATGAATGCTTTAGAGATTCTTGGTAGCAAATAAATTTAGCATACTCGTCTGAAGAAATAGCAATTGATCCATCAAATGAACTCGTAGCGGAAGCAACATGAGCAAGCTGATTTCCTTGATTTTTGAACAGCAACTTTCTACATTCTTTGAGCAAGTGTCCAGGCTTCTTGCAGTAATTGCATCTTATTTCTCTGCCAAACTGAGTGGTACAAAACATTTTTTTTTTTTTGATTTTTTTTTTTTTTTTTTTGATTTTTTTTTTTTTTTTTTGCAGTAGTAAGTTCAAAATTGAGATACTGCCATAAGCTACAGCAGCCTTTCCCCGTTTGTGGGCTCAAAATTTGGAGAAGAAAATTTGGAGGAAAAAAAACTTACTCAACTTTTAAAATTGATGCGCTGACATATCGGTAGCAGTTCAAGGGGTGTCCACACATATCCGATGCTAGACACCAGCGAGGCAGCGACCAACCCACCTGGGGCGTCCACAGTATCCGATGCCGGACACTAGCGACCAACCACGAAGCTTCCTCCGGCCCACAGATCCCGTCCCTTGCTGGACAAAGAACGAGAGAAGTAAAGTATACCTGGCAGAGGACTTTCAGGCGAGTTTCAGACGAAGAGTTCCGATCAGATTCCGGCCAGAAACACGGCGTCACGCGCCGGTGCGTGAGTTGGCTGCGGAATCTTCCGGCGGCGCGTGTCACTCACGCGCAATGATTTTGGAGTGCGGACTTTGGGTGTTCGGTCGACAGTGGCAGGAGAACCAGAGGATGAGGGAGGTTGAACAGGGTTGTCGGATACCCAGTTGCTTCTGAGATCGAAGGTTCTGGCAAAAGCTTCTGGGAAGAGGTTCTGGGAATAATCGGAGGTTCTGAGATTGAACTAAGCTTCTGAATAGAGATTCTGTGTAAAGAGGTTCTAACTGGGTTGAGTTTCTTGTAGACAGAATGGTGCACAGAGGTTCTGAACTGAACTCAAGTGGTTCTGAACTGAACTCAAGTTCTTTGAGAAAGAACCGAGTGTGAAAAACTAAATTGAAATCTGAAAAACTAAATTGAAATGAAAGGCTCTGATACCATGTTAAAATAGAGCATATTAACTAAGAAATAATATTGGAGAGGAAAGGATTTTCTGTGTATTTCATTGGAGGGTTAAGTCCCTATAAATATAGATTACAAAGATAGAATATTCCTATAAGATTCTATACAATAATAATATCCTAGAGTATATTCCTAAAATATTCTAAAGTATATTCTAAGGATAGAAGAATATTCTAAAGTATATTCTAAAGCATATTCTAATGTCTTTCACACTTCTCAACGATTGAAACTCTATTGTCCAATAACTCAAAGGTATTGAAAGTAAAAATAACTCTATATTCAAAAGCCAGAACTCGAAAGTTGATTAGCCTGTGAAGACTCATGGGTTAAACTGTTGAAGACGACCTCTCTGGCTCACTTGTTTCCATTTTTATCAGTATCATTTTCACTTACTTTCTAAGTTTCTATTGGGTGCCACTCCTTATTTAATTAATTATTATAGAGTATATAGGTATATTACTCCATATCACTTATTAACTTATTTATGACGTAGAGTGTCAGAGTAATAGAGTTTATAATCACTTATCAGCTATCAATTACTCCCTCCCGTCCTAAATAAACTTCATAGTTTGACTTTACAGTTTTTAAGATAGTGAAATTTTTACTTTTGACTTTCCCATCATGCCCCTACAAAAAGGTGATAAAGTGTAGTGTGAGAGACAAAGTGGGTGTAAAGTAGGTAATAAAGTAAGGGTAGAGGGGTAACTTTATGTTAAAAACTTGCCAAAAATAGAAGTGTGAAGTTTATTTTGGACCTATCCAAAAAAGAAAGTGTGAAGTTTATTTAGGATCGGAGGGAGTATTTCTTTTACCATTTATCAGTATCGTCAAAAATATTCTTTTCTATTTTTCTTTCCTTATAGAAATTATCATTGTTTTAAAAATTAATGTTTGTTGAGAACTTAACTGTTTAACGTTTTATTGCTTATTTCAGAAAGACATGTTTAGTATTCTTTCCCAATAAGTTACTTCTGAATTCTGATGCAGTGTGTCAGAGTAAATAGAGTATATTCTCACTTATGAGTTACTCAGTATCACTTATTTCATAGACCTTTTATTACGGAGTACTATCGTCGAAAACATTTTCTCTGTTTTTCTTTTCTTTCATAAACTACCATTTTTGTTTGCAATTAGTACTTGTTGAGAGCTTAACCATTTGATCTTTTATTGCTTATTTCAGAAAAACATTTTTGCGCTTATTTCCCATTAATAAGCCTTCTTATTATTAATATTGCGCCCACCAAGATAATTTTGTGTTTTAGTTAAGTTAGAGTTTGGAGAATAAATTACCCACCCACACATATATATAGACAGAGAAAGGTAAGTAGTCACCTCCTTTATTTCTGTGTCCTCATCTTCAAAAATGGTTTCCATCTCTTCCATCTCCCAAAGCAGGACATCCTCCAAAACTTCTGGACATAGTTCCTCCTCTGAAACCCAAATTACAAAAGAAACATCACAGAATGTTCTTTAAAAAGCAGAAAGTTCAATGATCACAGTAGCCCTACAAAATTACTTCTGGAATTGATGAAGAGGGAGATGATACATGAGGCGAGCTTCTCACGAGGGCGTCCTGATTGTTGGAGTGCCAGTTCAAGGGCTGTCCATCGAGAGAGGATTAGATTGATCCCTTCTTCCATGATGGGAGACACCTTTGACATTGGAAGGGTAGTTGATGATGTTCTGTTTCCTTTGTTGTTGTCCATCTTTTTAACACCCCCACAAAACCTCAGTCTCCTACTTTTGCCACCAATAAAAATCCTGTTAATCTCAGCCTCAGTTATTCGTTTTAGTGTAGCATATTTAACGAGCCAGTGAACAATTAGACAAATTCAATTGGAGTTCTACTTTAGCAACAGTAACATCTATTTTGAGGTTTTCAGTAGTAAAATCAAACTATTACCTGTAATTGTTTTGCAACCCAGTAAGCATTCAGAAAATTGGATCACAGTGGGAGTTCTAACATAGCAATAATGACATAATGCCATAAATTTTATGGCATCAAGTTACAAAATTCGAACTTTTTAATATTTATCCGAACCCAGCAATAATCTGCAGAATTTTGGCTCTCCTCTGTACGAAGGTAACACTCCCAGCGTATTGGATGGTCATTAAGTTGCAGCTTATTACAACTCCTTAATTTAGAAAATGATTCATCGTTTAAGTGAAAGAACAGATAAAGAACGAACCTTAACAACACCCTCAGCGAATTAGACGAACGGCGTGGTGGAGACTGCGTGAGATTTTCCCATGTCTCGGGCATGTGATTTTCTAACTGGACCGGAACAAACACTTTGGGCCAATATCCATTTACTAACATTGAAATCCATGACTTCAGTAATTTGCTGATTTGTAGAATTATTATATTTAAAATATTTTTTTATGACAAATCAAGTAAAAATCTTATAGGAAATAGCCACAATGAACTCTAACACTAATTGTAGTTAATTCAATATAAAAGTAACTTAAACTCACTTATGTTGATCACTACAATGTATATAATTCAGCACAAAATCAAAAGTTATGCGTTTCATAAAATAAAAATGACTGATGAGAATAATACGTTAAAAATCATCGTCACAGCCACCCTCTCCCTCGCCATCTCCCTAGTCGACGTTGTTGCTCTCTTTGACGTCGTCTCTGTCGCCTACTCCCTCCTCTTTGTCGTTCGTGTGATGATTTCAACGACGTCAACATGTTTGGCATTCATTTTCTTCTCTTACTATTCTTCTCTTTTTACTCCCACGATTGGGGATGGTGAAGATCTAACAATGACGGCTGATTTGTTGATGGCGATTTGGCATAGACGTGTTGGCGAGTGAAATAGTTGTGGCTGCTAGGGTTTTTTGTGCGGCAACGATGACGGCTCAGGCTTAGGGCAGGGCATAGCATGGAAAAGTCAATGGTGGAGCACTAGTGGTGCTAGATCGGCCATCCTTGATGGATGACGACCCGATTTGGGGCCGCAACGACTGCGCAGGGTGTGGTGAGGATTTCAGCGAGGGGGTGCGGTGGTGGTGTATGGGTAGGATTTTTGGGCGAGCTAGAGATAGGCAAGGGAGCTGGTGTGTGTGTTATGGGAAGCTCAAGGGTAGTGGTGGGTCATCGAGGTGGCCACAATGGTGGCCGGATGATGTGACGGTTGAGGGTCGAGGGCTGGTTTTGGTGAATGGTAGTGACGAGATCATTCTGACAGTGTCACTATGGTCGGAGTCACTGTGGCGGCATCATTGTGGCGGCGGCATTGTGGTGGTGTAAATGTTGTCGAAGTCACTGTGGCCGGAGATACTGTGTCACTGTGCCACTGGAGTACGTTGGGCCACTGGAGTTATGTAATCGTGTCACTATGAGGCTAAATTTGTAATATTAGTCACTTTTTTGAAATTGAAATAAAAGGTCACTTTTTTCAATTATCCATTTTTAGTAATATTCGAGTCAAAACCCCGATGTTGTAAATCCCATAACTTAATCCAAATTTAACATGCGCATAAAATTCACTCACATTGATAAGCATATTGAAATATTTAAAGAAATCTTATAAATTGCATCAACCACAATTAATTAATTTATATCTACCTCATTTTATTAATCTTAAATTTTAGTGTTCATTGTAACTATCATTTTCTTACATTAACTAATGTATACTAAAAAAATGTTGCATCATTGGTATTCATTTATTTGAATTCAAAAATGCATTAATCGAATTTCAATGTTACGTAGAAGGTTTGGAAAAACATTTAAAAACTCTGTTACCATGCGCACAATTGAAGATGAATATTGATCAATACAGTGCTGCATATTTTTACACTGCTACTAATAGTGTTGTGGATTAAGTCTTTATATTATGTTAACATAAAGGCGAAGGTAGTGGTGGAGCACTGGTGGTGCTAGAGCTGCCATCCTTGATGGATGACGACCTAATTTGGTGGTGGTCACTAGTAGAAAACTGGCTTACAATGACACTTTCTGATATAATGTCACTTTTTTTTTACTCTAGGGGGCCTGGGGAGGGGGCTGGGGGAGCCTGGAGTAATCAGGGCTGAAACTCACTCCATTGAGTTTCAAACCCTTATGTTCCTAGCGGGTTTCGAACTCGAGACCTCTCGCTAGACACAGTAACCTTACAACCAGATGGGCTGAACTGCTTGGTTTCTGATATAATGTCACTAATAACACAAAAGTGTCACTATTTTCTAACACAAATGCTTTAGCACCAAATAGTGACACTTAACATTTTCTACGGAATATGCTTGAACTTACACACGCGTAATTACTCCACTAATGGGTCGGCCTACTGCCCTACACAGAGTTTAATATACAGAGTAATATTTCAACACATAGGACACGTTTACTTCACGGGTTACTAAACGATGCTTATTAAGACCCGTGTTAATAAACGGCACATAAAATAAGCAATGTTGTAAGATCGCGTTTACTTCAAAGGGTTTAAAACACTGTTTAACATTAAAATGTTCAAAATAACACTATACATATATAAACATACAAACATTCAAGTAACACAAGTATATAACATAACATGTGAGGCCACCTCGTACGTGTACCCATACCCCACCCCTACCCTACACCCTACACCCAATTCCACACCCTTGACCCCTACTCCTACCCTTACCACGACCTTACCCTTAATCCCTACTCCCTTACAACCTTTCATACCCACCCACACCCCTAACAACTATTACTCATAGGGTGAGGTCGGGGCTAGGGTCGGGTCGAGGTAAGGGCAGGTGGTATGAGGTAACGGGGTAGGGTCGGGTAGGGTAAGAGGGTACAGGACTTGTGGGGTGGGGTTATGGTCGAGGGTAGGATGGTTAAGGGCTAGGGGTAGGGGTGTGGTGTGATGGGGTAGGATGGGGTCGAGGTAGGGGAAGGTGGTAGGGGGTAAAGGGGTCGGGTAGGGAAGGCAACGAGCGGGTGTGGGGTAAGGTGTATGGTCGGGGGTGGGGTAGGGTCATGGTTGGGGGTAGTGGGTAGGGTGGGGTCGGGGTAAGGTAGGGGTAGGGGGTAAGATAGGAGGTAGGATGGCGGTAGGGTGGGGTCAGGATCAGGGTAGGGCAGGGGTAAGGTACGAGGGTGGGGGTAGGGTAAGGTGGGTCGGGGTGGGGTCGAGGTGGTAGGGGGTAGGATGGTTGTAGGGTGGGATCGGGATCAGGGTGGGGTAAGGTCGTTGTAGGGAAAAGAGGTACGCGGAGGGGATGGGGTAATGGTTGGGGGTAGGGTAAGGTACGAGGATGGGGGTAGTGGGTAGGGGTGGGGGTCAGGGTGGGGTCGGGGTAGTAGGGTAGAGGGTAGAGAATATTATCCCTCGTATGACTAAAACATCTCTCATTTCTCAATATATGACTATGAGTTTATTTCCCACTATAATACGTGCATGATTAATTACTTTTCGTTTATGTTTTTAATTCCACAGTTGCCCTCCTAACATGATCAAGATGGAAGTAGTTTAGTGTTTTAATCTTCCTAATTAGTAGGATATGATATGCACGGCCGTCCTTTTTATTAAATAGAAATCCTATTAATATATGGTAACTGCTTGGCTTATCATTATAGCAATCCTAGAAATATGGTAACTGCTTGGCTCATACGTAGTATATAATTTTAAGTATTATACTTCGTATTTATTTATGAACACATGTTTATTACGTAGTGTTAAATGTATTTCTAGTCATTTAAAAAAAAGTATTACGTATTGCATATTCTCATTCATTCCCGACTTCCTTCATTTTCGGTCATTTTTTGTACTTTCATGGATGTACGTTGTCATATTCTTTTTATTGCTCTTCACTACTACTCCTGATTAAGGATGTTTTTACTTGGACTGTAACTTGCTGGTCTGGTCTGGTCTGGTCTGAACTGGTCTGGTCTAGTCTGGTAAGGTCTGGTTTCTTTGTATTTTTATAACTATCCAAGTCTGGTCTGGTCTGGTCTGAAGTGGTCTGGGACAAATTACAATCCAAGTAAAAACATCCTAAACCATCTTACTGCCCTTTTCTTGTTTTACTAACCAAAGTTACTCTTCAACTAAACTTATTGCCCTTCTATGATTTTTTAACTGACCAATGTTATGACTCAACAAATTAAAATTACTGCCATTATATTGTTAATGGCATCATATTGTTTTCAAAATTACTGCCCTTCTCTAGTTTTTACCTGACCAATATTATGACTCAACAAATTAATATTAATTACTGTCATTATATTGCTAAATTTACTGCCATTAAATTATACTCCGTATTGTATAACCAATGTTATATTACTGCCCTTCTCTAATTATGACCAATGTTATTGCATAACCAACTTACTGTCCCTCTCTTGTTTTTTTCTGAGTTAAATTATTGCCCCATATTTCACTTGATACTTCCTACCCCTTTTGTTCACGATCTAATGCCTTAAATAATAATAATGCCTTAAATTCGTAATTACTGCATTCACTGATCCGCCGTCACTGAAACGTAGGAGTCCTTCGTCTTCAATGCACCGCCGTCGCTGAAACGCTGGTGTCTTTCATGTTCACAGCACCACTGCTCCGCCGTCCTCAATCTCCGCCATAGCTTTCTTTCATGTGATTCAAATTCTATTTTCACCTGTTCTCCGTGCGTTTTGATATAGGTTGTAGAAGGAAAGAGTGTCCTTCTGGTTCTCTATTGCAATTAATACGGAGTATTATTGTTTATTTTCTGTTTTAGAAGAAAATTCCTTTTATATTTAAACAATGCAAAGATAGGGACAATCAAGTCATTTTGTTATGAATTTAAGACACCATGTACTCGTCGCACTGACTTTTAATCATCTTTTGGTCAATCATGTTTTTGAGTCATATAATGAGAAACTCACTATGTTTTACTAATACTACCGTATTTTTCTCAATGGTAAATTCGGAAACTGAAAAAACTTAAAGTGTCGCTTAATTAATACATGGGGGGTGATATGCTTAGTAAGCGGTACTTTAAGCACATCTTTCGGTTAGTAAGGAGCTTTTTAAGCAGTTTTTTAGGCATTTCACTCTCCCGTTTCAGAATTCATCGATCCCCGGCCTCCCCCGTTTTAGAACCCAACCCTAGCTAAATATTGCACTATTCTCCATCGACGATTGATTGCCGATCGCCACCTTATTGGGTATGCTGCACGACTCACTGGTGGTCCTTGCTAGGTCTTCTTCGTGAGCGATTCTCGTCGATTTTAGGTATGTAAATAATACTTCATCTCTTCCCTAAGTAATCCTTTAATTTTATCATCTAATATGGAAATCCTTCAAATAATCCTCGTCAATTCTCGTTGGTTTAGTTTTATTCATCCTTATTGTTTCTGTAATCCCTCACATTAGATTTAGACTCACCGAGTAGTTATTCTAATCTTCTATCCTCAAACACTTCATCTTAAAATCCATGAGACTTACTTTAAAAAGATTGAAAGAATTGCAGATATTAAATGTGGAGCTAGTTGTCAGTGGAGGTGATTTACTTTAACTGTTGATTTATTTTAGATTTGAAAGAGATGAATAATGAATTAAATTGTTGATTATTATAATCTAATGGGAATTTTTATTATGCCTTGAATTGCCTTAGAACTGATTTGAGTTTCAGTTTTGATTAATTCCAATTCAAATTAACAATGCGTTAGTACAATGATACTTTTTGATTTTGTGTGGAACTTTAATTTGATTACAATCTGTCAAGATTCAAAGGAATTGCATTTCTAAATCTTGTAATATGGTTTGAATTGCATGATGGTAGGAGGGTTCATGTGATTGAAAGAGACTAGAGAGAGCCTGACCGAATTGTTGGAGAACTCTTGCAACCAGGTGGTTACCTCAAGTTGCTTGAGTTAAGGCTGGAAGGTACGAGTTCAACCAAGTTAGCGAATTGTTGATTGACTTACAGAGGACAAGTTTTCATTTAATAAAATTATGTTTGCTTTGATATGAAATGTATTCATTTCACATGATGTGGGAATTAGATTCTTGGACCCTCTCACCTCCAATCATTCTTGATTAGCGAACCAATCACACGATTTGCAAGTAAGCAAAAAGAGATGACCCTTATTTCCCCTGTAAGCTGCAATTGAACTTTATTGTATCATAAAGATCTCTATTTGTATATCCATTATTGATAATTGAATAATGAACAAAATGTAAACCTATTTGTAGGTCTCTGCTTGTATATTGCTATTATTGATATATCAGCATAAACTCAACAATGCTTAAGGTTTGTCATGACAATTTTTTGTTGTCTTGCTATATATCATTGTTATTTGAAGCATCCTGAGCAAGTCTAACAGATCCTTTGGTAGTCATTTTATGAATTGATTATAATCTTCTAAGTTGTGTGGTCTTGGGAATTTGATTAGGGAACTTGTATGTGGTCTACCGGCATTGCTATAAACTTCTATCAATGAAATTTTGCTCTTCTAGAGTATGCATTTTCAGCGGCTTCCCAAATCTCAACCTGTTTGATTTTCATGTGTTTCATATCAAGAAACGCTTGAAGACCTGGAGGATCATAGGGAGGTAACATGAAGCAAGGGCTTGAATCTAAAGCATTATTCACCATTGAATATAATTTGAACTTCTTCCTCAACCCTTTGACGGAGCAAATCAGTGCCTCTTTGCACACTTCAACTGCCCATTTTGGAACACTTGGCTGACACTTCATTAGTTTTGTACACTCCTGTAAGAGGTGAAACATGTAATCGTACTTCATTTGTACCTGTAAGAGCTCCTTGTACACTTCATTAGTTTTGTACGCATACTTCATTTGTAGGTTTTGTTTAAAGTACTCCCTTCCTTCTTTCCCGGTCTCTTGTGCCTGTGAAACTCACCATAAGAGAAAGAAAATTTTGGATGGTTTGGTCTAGATTATTTTTAAAAAAGCCCGAACTGGATGCCAAAAGAGCCTTTTTCACCTAGTAGAAACTTAATCACATAGTAAAAAATAAAATGAAATAGCTCCTTGTTTTGAATGGTTCAATTTTACTGGAGTATGCATTTTCAGCGGCTTCCCAGATCTCAACTTGTTTGATTTTCATGTGTTTCATATCAAGAAACGCTTGAAGACCTGGAGGATCATAGGGAGGTGGCATGAAGCAAGGGATTGAATCTGAAGCATTATTCACCATTGAATATAATCTGAACTTCTTCCTCAACCCTTTGACAGAGCAAATCAGTGCCTCTTTGCACACTTCAACGGCCCCTTTTGGCACACTTGGCTGACACTTCATTAGTTTTGTACACTCCTGTAAGAGGTGAAACATGTAATCATACACATACTTCATTCTTAGGTTTTGTTGAAAGTACTCACTTCCTTATTCCCGATCTCTTGTGCCTGTGAAACTCACCATAAGAGAAATGGATGGTTTGGTCTGGCTTATTTTAAAAAAGCCCGATCTGGATGCCAAAAAGAGCCTTTTTTAACCTAGTAAAAACTTAATCACCTAGTAAAAAATAAAATGAAATAGCTCCTTGTTTTGAATAGTTCAATTTTACAAAAATACTAACGCAGATTCTCATACTATGCAGGTTACGTTCAACCAGATATTGATAAAGACTTGCTTTATTGGATGTGGATGGTGATGCCAGGAATAATGATGTCTAGCGTGTACAATTAAAATGTTGTATGGTTATAGTGTTGATTTATAGCATATTATAATACACTATGTATATTGTGATATTGACACAGTAAATAATTTGAGTAATAAATACAATTGTTGATATTTTGTTTTGATTATTTATTGTTCTTTCTATAATCTTTCATAGAATCAGTAACAAATAATATAATGATTATTACGAAGTATAATATTATTATCATATTTATTATATGACATTATGACACCAATGTGTCATATTTTTTATGATACCGATGTGTCACAAATTCTTATGATACCAATATGTCATAATCTTGGATCACATTAACGTGTCACAATTTACTGACACTTATGTTTTACGATCAGTGACACTATATTTAGTGTCACTAGCCACCACTTTTCCCGACGTTTTTTTAGTGTCACATAAACTTTCAGTGACACTATATTATTGTCACTATAAGCCCTTTTTCTACTGGTGACTCCACCACTGCCTTCGCCACACGGTGCTGAATGAGTTATAACATAAAGGCATATTTTTATATACTATCAATGTTAACATTTAAATTTCATGTAATGTGGATTGAAATTATTTGTGGCGTTTAATCGACACAAAAATCACATTGAATTTGTAAATAAAAAATATGTCTTCACATGCTACGACTCTTAGAAGTGTTATATGAATTGCTGCATGAACAGCTCAGTTGGTCACAAGTGTGAAATTTGGATCAAGTGACCCGGGATCGATTGTAGAAAACGGCGGTGTAGGAGTAACCTCCCAATGTTAGGGGGGACTCCTTGTGCGCAATGAACACTGATGTAGCCTTTGTTCTCAGTTGAGTGACCATGATTTACAACCCCTCATGTGCTCTGTCGGGTCGGGGTGTGAGGAGCCCTTGGGGTTAGGGGTTCAACCTTTTGGAAAAAGTTATGAATGAGTTGTTGGAAAAATGGTTTTACAAATTAATATTATAGTTATTAAAAAATGAATGGTTGTGTCATTTATTTGGTTTTATCGGAAAAACGTAGCAAAAATAAATCGTCCTATCTTAAGCTCGATGTTGACTCGTCAAAGACCTGAACCAGACCGACTGATAGCGGCAGTGTGTGCGTGTTAAATATAATTTCACGCTTATATTTCGGGAAATAATTTCTCATTCATTTCAATATGGTTTTTACAAATAATATTAATAACTATAATATTAACTTGTAAAACCATTTTTCCAGCATGAGTTATAACATAAAGGCTTGTAGGTGCTCCTAACTCATAAGTCAGTGAGCGCATTTTCTCTCTCTTTTCCCATAATCCTACTATCTCATGTGGCACTTTATCAATTCAATGAGACAGTAAGAATAAATAATGTAACCGAACAACTGCAAGAATTGAGAAGGATTATCTACGTATTGAGATTTGACAGTACTACGTATATACATACATACATACATACATACATACATACATACATACATACATACATACATACATACATACATACATACATACATACATACATACATACATACATACATACATACATACATACATACATACATACATACATACATACATACATACATACATACATACATACATACATACATACATACATACATACATACATACATACATACATACATACATACATACATACATACATACATACATACATACATACATACATACCATTCTTACATTAATCCTACTTTTGAGAAAGACTAGTTATCTCACCCGTGCGTTGCACGGGAGTGAAGTATATACCTATAGAATTATTTAGATGCAATTACATAAAAACTACAAAAAAAAATGATATTGAACCAATAAATAAAAATATTAGAATAAATATAAAATACGATATCATTGTAATATCTGACTAATAAATAAATGGTAACAATTAAAAGTTTAACATCATACAATGAAAATGTAAGGATGTTTTTACTTGGACAAAAAATGTTAACTTATTACAAATTTAATGAAAAAAAACACATATATCAATTATTGTTGTATTTTTTCATCATTCCTCTATGTTCACTAATTTTTCATATGTGATACTTGGGATGTTAAGCATCTCACACTAATTCCTACATTAAATTCAGCATCACTCACATAATTTTTTCCATTAATATGTATGAACTACGTTCCGCTTTAAAGTTCGCATTATGAAATGATACAATTATTTAGATAATAATTAAATAAGATAACTGGAATATATTTTAAAAATATTAACATTGGTTGAAAAAATGGATTACATGAACATGGAAAAGAACAGGAGGAGGAAAAAGAAACAAATGATGCGTGAACTTTTTTGAGAAGATTTATCATAGATAGAACTAACTTGAAAATGTTATCAACTTTTTTTTATTGTCTAGTGTCCCACTAACACTGGAACTTTTATCTTTTTATTAATGAATTTGTGGTTCATGTTACTTATTTCTCTTATGCACAACCTTTAATCGCACATTTTTAATTTATATCCATGTAGGTCAAACTTAGTCATATTTTAAGGGACGTAGGGAGTATTGTTTTCCAACTTTTAAAATACCCACTCATTTTTTTTAAGTTTCACGACATCTTTCTTTAGTGTAAATGTTTAAAATTTGATCCAAAATAACACTTTGTGGTTGCTGAGTAACTCACCTAGTTAAAATTATCATGAGATAAAATGCGGATCCGCTGCCCCTAGGGGTGGACCGGCCGGCCCCTGGTCGGGACCTAGTCCGGGTCGGGTCTTGGGCAGTTCAATTTTTTTGGGCATTAAGCCTGGTACTGGCCTGGGTTAGTTACGGGCCAGGCCCTGGCCCATGGCATCTTATTAGTGAGTAGATAACCTGAATTGATAATTTATCCATCTTTCGGGCCCTGAATTGATAAAATTCCTTTTGTTTATGGTAGAAACTACTTTTGGATTCCATAAAGTATGGTACTTGTTTATTGGAATTTTATCAATTCAGTCCCTCAAAGATAGATAAATTATCAATTCAGGATTTGAAAGATAAATTGTATCAGTGTAGGACCCGAATGATGGAAAACTATCAATCTAAGACCTAACATTTATTGTTTTTTATTTTTTTTATTTTTTATTAATTCCATTGCTAATTTTTGATAAAATTTTCTTCACAAAAGTTTGTTAGTTTAATAAAATTAAATAATATTTAAAATTTTGGCAAGAGTTTTACACCAAATTCCGGGTTTTCCATCAAATACCCAGGTTTTCCGGTCCTTGCCCGTTCCAGGTCCGGTTCGGGTTTGAACGGGCTGCCGGGTAATTCCGGTCAATGCTGGAATTGCGGGTTACATGGTAACTAGACCAGGTTTGGTTCTGGGTCACCGGTTTCCGGGCTGACCCGCCCGGTCCGGTCCAGCTCTCTTAACACAGCTTAGATCCTAAATTGATAGTTTTCCATTATTCAGGTCCTATATCGATACATTTTATATATATTTTAGGTCCTGGATTGATAAAATTCCATTTGGTAGGGCCGGTTGAAACTTATCCATTTGTTATAATGTTGTATTTCTCATTTCTAATGTCGAAAGTCGAATGATTTAAAAACAGACGACAAATCCACAAGATTCAAGATTAGTATCAAAGCAAGTGAATTTAGAACACCACTTCCAAGAGAGTTACTCCACCTCATGGGTAAAAATTCAACATAAACTAAGCAAACCCTTTCAGCTCTTAAACTTGATAAACTATATTATCAGTCTCTGTTCACACCAGTTAGCATCCCATTTGGGTTTACAGTAGCAACAACATGCCACATTATGAACTGTAAATAAATCTCGATCATTGAAACTTGGAAGCTTGCAGCCTGCATAAGTGGATGAGCAAGGGAAACACATTTGGAATTTCTTGAGCATCAACTAAGGATCATTGATAGAAAGAAGGTTTTTAAATAGTATCAAGCAATTTTCTATTTCTGAAACAAAATGTATAAACAGTACTTAGTGTTTTATAAGTATGAAGTAATAACAATAAAAACTATAGAGCTAAATTCTCCAGCAATTATAGTCCAACAAATAAAAAATCAAGGAGTTGAATGCTTTTAGCTGCATATAAAGAAAATTTGGTATAGAAATAGCATTCAAAAGTTGATTTTAAAAGAAACAAAGAGTTAAAATCTCACAAAGAGTTGATATTTTTTACGTGCAGCTTTTTATATGATTGTATTTCAATTTGCCTCACATGCATAGCTAAAGACATCAAAGAGTATGATTATTTTATTTGTTTGGTTGGTCATTTTATTTTTAAATCCAAGTATATGGGGACCTCTTTTAAGAGAATTGTTTTTTATTACACCATGTAAAAATTTTATGTGCGAAAATTGTAAGGAACACACACTTCAATTATATATTTAGAATTCATAATCTTTTATAGCATATCATTTTGATTCATTTTTATATCTTCACCTTCCTTTTTCCTTTCCTTGGCTGTCAATAATCATCCATGCTAAAAGACTCATGATTAGAAAGGTGATAGATACAAAAAGGTATGTGTAAATAATGTGTAAACCTAATTCGTTTGTGATGTATCAAAAAAATGTAAACACTCTAAGAACTTTAACCCTATTTCAAAATCAGAAATAAGTTTTACTCCATATTTCAAAATAAATAAGAATTCTAAAATGGAATCTAATGACAATACTCGAAAAACACAGTTTTCTTTTCAAAACCATTGATAAATGATTCAATTGAAACACGTGGCACTTAATTTTGCGGCTTACCCGTCTTAACAATTTGAGCTATTGATATATGCACTGGGGCGTGTCTAGATGAAATTTTTGGAGCTGCTGAAACAACAAAGCTGCAGTACCAATTACTTCTTCAGATATAACATTCACCCAATTAAAAAGAATGGAATTACAGTGTATACACTTGGTTACCTAAGCAGAACATTCAAGAAAGAATGTTTGGATAAAGAACCTAGCCTCATAAAAACAACTTTTTTACCAAAGCAAACCTGGTAATATTTGGTTTGCAGAAATATACACTCATACTTTTCATCAAAATTTAGTTTGCTAAGCATACCCTGTTTTTTTTTTTTTAAATTTTCACATTTTCCCTGCTTCACAAACGACAATACACATTTAACTCATAGTTTTGAATCTAAAAAAAATGCATGTTTTTTATTTTGTATAGAGATAAATCAAGAAAATAAAGCATTGAAGAACATAGTTATTCATAAATAGTAAGTAAAAACAACTGCTACAATCTATGGATTTATGGTGAAGCTTCATAAAGAGATATTCCATCAAATATGAAGGCCACAAAAATGAGAGTGGTCATTACCACTGTTCTAAAAATTGTTCTAGGCGTCCGACTAGTCCCCGCCTAGGCACTAGGCGGTGGTCGGGCGCCCCGATTTTTGCCTAGGCGCTCCGACTAATTGGTTTACCGTCTAGGTGAATTAGTCGGCCGCTTATGGTGCCTAGTTGCCCGACTAGAGCGCCTAATCAACAACCTAGGTCATCTAGATTCGCCAGACATTACTTTACTTTGTAATTTTAATTTTCTAAGTGATGTAAGTATTTTAACTTTAGCCCCGAATATAAAGAAATGAAGTTGTAAATTAAGATAAAGACTATATATGTTTGTATATATACCTAAATTTTATTATTATTTATATATGTATGTGTATATATGTATTTTATACACGTAAGAATACACTATTACTTATCATATTTATGCAAGCACATGGATAAAAATGCAATTTATATGTCTCCGACTAGTCCCCGACTAGGCGCCCGCTTAGCAGCCTAGGCGCTAGGCGCTGGGCTAGCGCCCGACTAGCGCCTAGCGCCTTTTACAACATTGGTCATTACTATTAAAACTATCTAAACCAAACTTGTTGCCTTGGTAGCGAGTCTAGTGACGTATTTTAGGACTGGAATATGGTGTGTTTTTTAACACCTGGACATTCTTAAATGGTACTACCTCCGTTCTCTTTTAATTGCAACATTGGACTTTTTGCACTATTCACATATTCTACTTTGACTATATTTTATTTTTTAATGTATTATAATTTAATTTTTTTTAAAAATATTGTTAAATTCTTCTCATTCTAAATTTTCAAAATATGAATTTTTTAAATTTTTTACTAATAAGGAATAAAAGATATTAATGGTCAAACTTGTGTGTAGGCAAACGTAAAATGTTGACTGTTACAATTAAAAGGAAATGGAGGAAGTACATTACATGTATGGAAGAAAAAATATGATTATATTTTGAAAACCCGGATTAAGCCATGCCCATTTAGTAAAGCTCACCAAAGATAATCAGACAGTTTGATTAAGAAATACTACTTCTAATCAAACTAAATCAAAGATAGTAAAATAAAAAATGAAATTCACGCTAAAAATGAATCTGTAAACTTACCAGGTCCGTGTGAAATTGGTCCCTTTTCTTTTGATTCACAAAGTTGGGCGATTTCCTCATAATAGATTTAGGTGCTGTGGAGATTGGTCTGGATGGGGGGAGATATGTGAATTTGAAAGAAAATCGTCTGTCTTGGAGGCGCCGGCGGATGTTGTGGCGGTGATATCCATTCCGGAAAACACTTGCTCCTCGGACTTACTGACCTCAAGCCGTCGCCAGGCCATTTCCCTTCATCCTCTTCTCCATGACGCCCTGGGACGAAAGAAAGAGATGTCAAAGACTTGCAGGCGTTGCAGCCACAGAAGCAAAGAGATCGGTGAAAAGAAAATTAGAGAAAATTAGGATAGGTGATAGTACGTATTTTTTAAGTGAACGGTACAGATCATTTTAAAATGAAGGGCTGAGATGCATTTGTATTCCTATTAAGTATATAGAGGATTATCTTTATATATAAATAGTTCTTACAAAAATAAGAACTATTTTTGTAAAACAAATTGGGACAATGAGAATACATTATTGTTATTCTTGTTGTTGTACATAATTGAAGAATAATAAAAGTGTAATATAATGTATGGAATTTTTACTATGAAGTTTTGACTATGTTCATATTTTATGAATATTGTTATCATGTTTTCAGAAGATAATATCTTTAAGTACCGTATAAGTTGTGTGTATTTATGCATATAACTAAAGTATTTAATTTGAAACATACTATACAATTTGAATTGATGCACAATTCTATCAATAATTAAGCATATTATGTAGATGCTACAAGTTAATAAAGTGTTGTAATGTAAAAGTATGAATTATTTTTTATATTGTACAGAGTATGAGCATTTACGTTGTTTAATGGGTTAAATAACGGTTGAAAAATTAATGTTAGCATCTATTATGAGAAGTCAATAAGAGAGTAACACATAACATTTCATAATTCAAATATACTATTTTTTACCGTAGGGGGTCAGGGGGCTGGTGTAAACTAGGCACAAGTTCCTTCCATGGAGTATTGTAGAGGTGGGCAAAAATCCCGGTGCCGGTGTCCCAAACCAAAAAATCCCGATACCGTTCCGAAACTATCCCGATCCATTTAGGACACAATTTTTTCATCCCGAACCGGTCCCGCACCGATATTAACCGAGACGGGACCGGGATAGCTATAAAATATCATGTCCCGTCCCGGTGTCCCGTTTGAAATTAATATGTTATTTTAAATTTATAATGCTATGTAATAGTCAAACCCAATTAAAACTTTCTAGTCCTTAGTCTCCCTAGTGACTAGTGTAATTTTATTTTATTTCATGTCTCTCTTAGTCTCATTTCTTTTGTTTCTTTTGATTAAAATTTGTTTAGTTCTCATTCCAATACTAAACCATAATATATTATTACGTGCGGAATACTATTTATGATTGAATAACTACTACTCCAAATTATAGTTTTGTTATAGATTTAATATTTTCCAAAATAACTACTAGAAAATATATATATATATATAGAGTCTTTATAGATATGTTATTTAATTTAATGTCGTATTGAAAAATTACAAGTGTACTACAAAGTATAAAAATATTTTGCACTACTATTCTACTAAAGGAAACACAAGATTAGGGGGACCAAAAAAATTTACAAGACAAAAATTAAAAAATAGTTAATTAAAGGTTTTACTGAACTTTTTAGGGAAGCTAAATTTGCAAAAATAGTTATGTCTTTATTGTGATGTTATGCTTATTTTTATATCACATTTCACAAATGCATATTTTATGGGACATCCCGAACCACCCCGGTTTTTCTCGGGTTGTCCCGGTCCCGTTTTAAATGAGACAACATTGGCATAAAGACTTATCTTGTACCGTACCGAACCGTTGTTATAAAACCGGGACAGAATAAACCAAATCCCAGACCGTCCCGGACCGTGCCCACCCCTAGAGTATTGAACTCGAGACCTACGAGAATGAATCGTCGACTAACTGAGCTGGATCGCTTCCTCAATAGAAAGAACAATAAGAAATAATAAATTTGATGTTTTACACATTCTTTTTTTAACTTTAAAATGTAAAAGTTAATTATGAAATCTTAGTTTTAGGATATGAATCTACTTATAAAAGTTTTGAGCTTTATTGACAAAAAAAATTTGTAGGCTTAAAAATATTGACCAATTGGATCTTCAGATTTGTTGTTATATATACAGTATTGGTGTCATATTAAAGATCATAAAATAAAAAGTTATGAATTTTGATATATATTTTTATTAAAATTGAAGCACAAATAAAAAGTTATATCACTTTAAAAACAAGAGATTTTTCTACTTATTTATCCGAACGAGATGGCCTAATTAAGGTAAATAGCTAGTGATGCATCGTGAACTTGGGAGAATTAATTAAATGTTTAGTGGGAGTGATACTATAATTCTTAATAACCAATAACAGATTGACACATAGTTGATTTACAACTCAAATTTACTATATAAAACCATAGATGATTAATATTACTACATCTACCAATTAAGAGAGTGCTTTGAACTACTTTTTCAAACTGCTTTTGATGTTTCAGGAAGCAGAAACAGATATTTGGTGTTTCAAATTTCTCCTAGAATCAATTTTTAGAAGCTGTGGAACACCAATTTTTAATAAGTTGATTCTGATTCTATTTCTATTTCTACTTCTACTTTTACTTCTGCTTTTGAAAAGGAAACAAAAACAAAATTAATTTTCAAACACCTCTGAACCGTATTTGCGTCTAATACTACCTCCGTCCTGGTGGACTTTGTCAAGTTCAAAATAGGTGAAAAATAAGAAAAGAAAAAATTATGTGGTTGAGGTTTGTGCAGAGGACATAGAATTATGTAGAAACACAAATTAATTGCTTTGATAGGAAAGTGACAAAGTTTTTTTGGACAACCAAAAAAGAAAAGTTGGTCAAGTCCAATGGGACGGAAGGAGTATATACAAAGTAAATTCTTTTGAGGGAAGAAGTGGAGTGACTCGAGTCTATCAGCTAGATTGAGAGAGTGTTTGTGATTGCTTCAACTTAAACAAATGATTTTTTAAAAGTGATTTTGAAGAAAGTGTTTAATAGAATAAGTTGATAGTGTTTGAAAAAAAGTGATTCTAAAAAAGTAAAAGTTTGTAAAGTTTTGTAAAATAATTGCTTTTTTGTATAGAAAAAGTGAAAAATAGTTTAAATCACCCTTTCACCTGCCACAGCTTTTAACTTTAAAGTTATTAATTTAAGCAGAAATTGTCATTTGAAAACACCATTTTAATCTTTTTTCACGTCAAAGGCGGAAAAAACTTTTTTATTTTTATTTTTTGCAAAAACACTTCCAATTGAGGTTTAAGTTGTTGACAATGAGCAAATGAGTCGGGGTAGACATCTCATTCTAAGGGTGGACACAACGGTTTGGTTTAACCGAACCATACCAAACCGAACTAAACCGAAACGAAATTGGACCGTATGCAATTTGGTTTGAGTTTGGTACTATTTCTTTCAAACCGTATTAAACCGAACCGAACTGAAACCGATAAAAACGGAACAAAACCGAACCGAACTAAAGAAATTAAAAAAATCATATATTGTTAACATTGATGGTTTGATTTGGTTTGGTTTGGGTTTACTTAAGTAAATCGTTTGGTAAACATTTGCTCAAACCGAATGGTTTGGTACTTTCGTTTGGTTTAAAACAGAAAAACCGTAAACCGAACCGAACACCAAACAACATATACATATATATACTTTGCATTTATCTTCTGATGGATAGTGTACCCGGGGGTAGCTTATCCGAGGGGTTATTACGAGGAATAACGTAGAGAGAAGTCAGAGCAAACAAGTAAGAGAGAGAAAGAGTCAAATGTATTAAATGAACTCGAGATGTTGGAATCGTTTACAAGGGGAAAGGGGCTGCTATTTATAGCAGCCATAAATGCTAAGCGTGTACACATGTCACTAATCTAACGGCCGAGGGTCACCTCAATCGGGGTGGCACCGGCAACTGCATGTGCACCGCATTAAATGCGGTGGTTGGACGTGACACCGCATTTAATGCGGTGGTTGCTTGTCTTTAGAGGAAACTTCATAGGGCGTAGACCCTTCGGACTGGATCATATGGTCGAAGGCTTCATGTATGGCTGAAGGCCTCATGTATGGCTGAAGGCTTCATGTATGGCCGAAGGCTCCCCCGGCTGAGGACTACTACTTTTCTGCCGTTTTCTCTCAATAGCTTTACATGCCCAAATCTAGCTGTCTCCTGGTGTTTGGAGCCCTCGGCCATAGGGCCGAAGTCATCTTCGTGTGCACCATGGGCTTCTCGACGCTTGGGCCATTATATTTGGGCTATATGTGCTCATTGGGCTTGATAGGCCTGTGTAGAAGAAGTAGGAGCCTGTGGGCCGGGGGTCCCTGAGCCATATACTCCATCATCTTCACTCTTCATTTTTAAGATATAAATAAATAATTTAGACATGAATATACATATTTAAGCATATACTCGTATAATTTTAATTTTTACACATTTCATACATTCATTATGACAAAGTTAGGTAATACGACATATTTGTACGGAGTATTTGTTATGTTTGGCGATAACAATAGCAAATTGCATTTAAATTTTTACATGATTCATTTGAATAAAATTGTGAATATTACAACATTTGTACCATCGACTCTTTTAGATTTTTTTAAATATTTTATGTGATATTACAAATGCTAATCAACTATCTTATTTTTTGTAAGAAGTGAATTTTTTGTAGTGATAAAAAGATGTTAGAAGTTTTAATTTATAATATTTTATTATTTATTTTTCTATCTTTTATTTCCTATTTTCCTTTTACATTTTATTTAAATAATCAATAAACTAAAAAAAGATGAGATGGACTACTACTTTCATTTTCTAATTCTAAAATATAGAACTTGATCAAATAAAATACTAGTAATAAACATAAGCAAACGAATCAAACCAGACTAAATTAAACATAATATTTTTTACTTTGGTAAACCGAACATCAAATTGAACTGAACCGAAACCAAACCGAAACACAAATGATTTTAATTTGGTACAAATTCTCCTAACTCGAATAAACCAAAACCGAACTGAAATCGAAGAAAACCGAATCAGAAACCAAATTACCCACTCGCCCTATCTCATTCCATTAAAATTTATTGAAGGAATATCCTTCTACCGTGCTCTCTGGATCCGTTAAGGAAACCAAAGCATGGTCGGCGCTGTCTGCACGAAAACTTCACCTTCATCAACACAGCCAAGCAAGTTCTCCATTAAGGATTCGCTCTCTCCTCCCACTTTCTGCACAAGGTATTAAGCCCTCTCTGCTAACTTCTTCCGAATTCTTACTTATTACTGTCAGAGCTGCAATTTTCTTCTTTTCAAGCTCCTTTTCTTTCAAATAATCATATTTATCTCCTTCTTTGTTATACTCTACTCCTATTACGGTAGTAATTAATGTGATGTTTGGCATTGTTCTTAAATCATTCGTAGCCCGAATTTCCCATTACTGCATGCTTAATTTAATTCAATCAAGCGTAACTCAGATTAATCTTGGCTAGGCGCGTGCCCGGTGCCCAGATTATCTTGCTTCCCTCCTTTTGAACTTGTGATGTTACTGCGATGATGAAGATAAATTTCTGGCTGCTCCCTCTTTCAAAATTGAGCTCCCAAAGCTTACTTTCCTAGTTTAAGCTTCAATTTCATGGTTCTGGTTCCGGAGTTTGATCGTGAACTGTGTTTCTTCTTCAATTTGTTTTTTTTTTGTATTCAATGCACAACAGTTTTCTCTTACCATCGTAGAAGTATGTTTTGCGTTTCTGAAACTTAAATGGTTACAATGACGATGACTATGTCGGCTTTTATGCAGTTTGTGAGCCTGAGGAGTAACCTGGTTATAGGTTAATCAGCTGTTGCGATGGCTAATCTGCTCTCTACCTCTTGTTTGAATACTTATTTATACCCTAAAATTCACCACAGGCTATCAAAGAAAGGAAGGGTTACTATCCCTAACAAATCCTTTCAGCTGAAAACCTTAGACTCACCAAAAGAGCTCATCTCGAGAAGGAAATGGTCGAAAAGAAACACCATCAATGCTAAGGCTGTTTCGGTGGGTCAAGAAAGAAAAACTGATATGGCTTCCGGAGTTGACCAAACCACTAATAGAAGAAAAGTCATGGTTATTGGTGGTGATGGCTATTGTGGATGGGCCACTGCTCTCCACCTATCCAACAAAAACTATGAGGTTTGTATTGTAGACAACCTAGTTCGTCGCCTTTTTGACAACCAGCTTGGGCTTAACTCTCTCACCCCGATTTCATCTATCCACAATCGAATTAGCCGTTGGAAATCACTTACAGGAAAAGATATCCAACTCTTTATTGGTGACATTTGTGATTTTGAGTTCTTGGCAGAAGCAGTCAAATCTTTTGAACCAGATGCCATAGTTCATTTTGGGGAACAAAGGTCCGCTCCTTATTCAATGATTGACAGGTCGAGAGCTGTTTTCACTCAACATAATAATGTGATTGGGACACTTAATGTCCTGTTTGCCATAAAGGAGTTCAGTGAAGAGTGTCATCTGGTGAAACTCGGGACAATGGGCGAATATGGTACCCCAAACATAGACATTGAAGAGGGTTACATAACAATCACACACAATGGAAGAACCGATACCCTTCCATATCCCAAACAAGCGAGCTCCTTTTATCATTTAAGCAAGGTCCATGATTCCCATAATATTGCATTCGCTTGCAAGGCATGGGGTATAAGAGCCACTGATTTAAACCAGGGAGTTGTGTATGGGGTTAGAACAAATGAGACTGGAATGCACGAGGAATTGGTTAATCGATTTGATTATGACGGAGTGTTTGGGACTGCCTTGAATCGTTTCTGTGTTCAGGCTGCTGTTGGTCACCCTCTCACTGTCTATGGTAAAGGAGGACAGGTTGGGATTTTCTTTATTTGCTTGTTGTTCCATTGCATTTAAATTTGTTATGTGCTTCCTTGTCCTTCTCCTCCACAGCCTCCAAAATTTCAAACTTCTATCAAGATATAGACTAAATCCTCCAAAGCCTTCTCCTCCAAAACCCTCATATTAAACAGGCCATAATCTGTTCTTTGTATACTATAAGATTTGATGCACGAGAATAAAAAATAACAAACCAGTCCAGAGTGGACGTTTTCCACAGCAGTTCAGAAAATTATGGAAAGGTATTTCCTCAATAAAAATGCTTTGTGCTGCCAAACACAGGAAAGTCTGGGAAACATTTTTCAAGAAAATATTATCCTGTTAACAAATGCTACAACAAAACTTTTGTAATGTCTTCTTTGCTCATTGGAGGATCACATTGAGAATATTGATTGCTAGCCCGTAGTGCAAATTCCACAACTTAGTTTTCTATTACTTGTTTTATTCTTTTCTGCAAGTATTCAGTGTCTTTATGTGGTGTTTGGTTGTCTTTAGTTTTATTAATTTATTATTATGCAAAAGAACATGTCAGATGACTAATAAGTGTTTTTCTTGTACTTCTTGGAGGCTTATATGACATTATGACTTATAGTAGTAGCATTTAAGTCTGCTCTGCTCTTTCAGCTTCTGGATGTGTTTATTTTTAAATTTTTAAATTTGTATGCAGACGAGAGGATACCTGGACATTAGAGATACAGTGCAGTGTGTTGAGCTGGCAATTGCAAATCCTGCGAAGCAAGGAGAATTTCGGGTTTTTAATCAGTTCACCGAGCAGTATTCTGTCAACCAGCTCGCTTCCCTGGTAACCAAGGCTGGAGAGAAACTCGGGCTTGAGGTGAAAAGTGTGTCCGTCCCCAACCCGCGGGTAGAGGCAGAGGAACATTATTACAACGCCAAACACACCAAACTTATTGAGTTGGGTCTGCAACCCCACCTTCTGTCGGACTCTCTCATCGACTCGCTTTTGAATTTCGCCATCCAATTCAAAGACTGTGTTGACACAAAGCAGATAATGCCCAGTGTTTCCTGGAGAAATGCTGTGGTGAAGCCGAAAATGGTTGTGGTGTAAATCTAGTAACTGCTTTTCGTCCATTTATTTTAACAATAAGACCATAGCTAAGATTATGTGACATTTGTAGCAGGCTTCTGTAGTGATTTGATGAGATCTAGTTTTTAAGAGTCTTTTATACATACAGGAAGATCTAGTTTATACAATAAGAGTCATGCGTTTATTATATACATACATCAATGAAATAAGATCTAGTTTTTAAGAGTCTTTTATAAGACGATAAAAAAAATAGTCTTTTATAAATTTCAATTCTAAGTGAAGTACTAGAGGAAGTGAGAATTGAGAAGAAGTGATTCTTTTAACTAGAGGAAGTGAGAATTGAGAAGAAGTGATTCTTTTAACTTTGGAGTTGCTGAAACTTTGGCGAGGGTTGTGGAGGTGGGGCTAGGATTGTGGAGGCAGGGTGAGTGCTGTACCGAGATTGAAAACTAGGTCACTATGGAGGATGCATTACAATTTCGTCCGAAAAAGTCGCTAGAAAATCCCCCGGTCACAATGACATGTTTCACGGTGGCATGACATCTGTAACTGACACGAAAATCGAGCAGTAACAACTCTCAATAACTTGAAAAAATCGCAATGACATAAAAATTTTGTAGCGACATCACGTTTTCCCAAATAATGTCAATTTAATCACACTTTTGTCATATTTAAAAGTAGTCACATATTGAAAATTGACTTCAATTTAGTAATATTTAAGGGGATAACCCTTAAGTTAATCTTTTATTCATAAATATACAAGTAACTAATTGTTGTCATCTTCATCATCATTACCCCAGTGCCGCAAAGGCTCCCATCTACGATGGGGTAAGGGGGGGTCGGATGTACGCAATCTTACCCTTGTACTAAAGCACCGAGAGACTGTTTCCGGATGACCCATAGTGAAATTCGCGTCGAAAATTGCATGCACTGACTACTGCTTCATAATAAAGAAGCGCAGACAATTTAGTGAGTCATTTTGCTTTATTCCATCATAAGACCAAAATTAAATAATACCAGTAATTGAAAGATTGCAGTGATTTAAAGTTACGGGACTAGTAATAAAGAGTCTAACGTTGTGTGACTAAATTGCAAATCTCTCTATTTAAACATAAGACTATGAACTGTTTGGATCTGTTTAAAATCAGATATTGGAGTGTTTGTAGGAGCAGAGGTAGGGGGCCAACTGAGCCCTGACCCACCCCAAATTTAAAAACTATTTGTATTTTTAGTGTTAAATTTTATGTATAAAAATTTATCCGGAAACCATCTTTGTATCGGCCCTTATAAATCTTTGTATAGGCCCATAAAAATCTTTCCCTCCTAGCTACGCCCCTATATTTGGGTGAAAGTTGAAAGGTACTCTATGTGCTCCAAATTGTTTCTAAAAACCATTTTTGAAAAGCAAGGGAGACAGAAAATTGATTCTACTCCCACTCATGCTTTCAAAAAATAAGTAAAACCAAATCAATTCCAAACACTATCAATAAACACATCTTGTATTGTTTAATAATGCACTATACTCACATTTAATATTTAAATATTTCGCACGTTCATTTCTTGTGAATACTTATGTCTTTAACTTTAATTTGAATGGAAAATAGTATAGTACAAATAGTTGAAGTGTAGATAATTTCAATCAACCAAGAGAACACATTATGGGGAATAGAAGCTGGGCAAATATACATGCTTTTGCAACAGAAAATTAGGGTCAAGAAAATTAGCTCAATATATTATAAGTATTCTGTCAACAAATTTGAGCAATATAATGATAGCAACGACGTACGTATTCGGCCATCACTATATATAATAAGCTATGGATGACTAAAACGAAAGAAAAAAACTAGCTAGCTAGGAGGGGTATACAATATAAAGCCGACTGATCAACGAAGACAACCCGGAGGGAGTTGTTGGCCAACAGCCAACTGATCAACGAAGACAACCCGGAGGGAGTTGTTGGCCAACAGCCAACTGATCAACGAAGACAACCCGGAGGGAGTTGTTGGCCAACAGCATTCCCATGAACATTGGAACATAAGGAAGTGGCCGAGCCATCGAGACCATTGTAGACCAAGTTGATGTCCACAAGTTTGACATCTTGGCAAGGGTGTGTTGGACTGCAATTCAAAGTGACCGCTGCCTTTGAACTCGATGTCCCCCTTATCTTTTTGAATGTCACGTTCCTTATTTCAACCGAAGATGTGCTCTACCATGCATGAATGAAAACAACAATAATGAAGTTCATTTCATTCTAATAATAATAAGTTCTCGGTAAGGTAACGACAGAAAAATTAAAGTTCAAGTATATGGATATAAGGATGTTTTTAGTCACATCAAAAATTTCAAGTTTAATCTGGTTTGGGTTAATCCGTTTAATTGTGATCGATTGATTCTTTTTACATGTAGTCTGTTTAAATCTCATCTCATCTCATCTGTTTAAATCTGATCTAAAACGGAAATAAAACAAAACATCCTATCACTAGATCACAAACTTGGGAAATAAAATAAGAAAGTCCACATTCTCGCAATAAGACGGGTGAAGTATAAAGTTCTGCTCGATGCATATACTTGAGGTATACTCCATTCTGTCTAATTACTTAATCGTTTTGCTTCTTTTTTCCAAAAATGTTCCATTTTGGCGTCACTTATTAGAAGTAGCTGCATTCAATAAAATTTCACCTAGTAGTTAAATAAAACGTCACACGCCAAAATGTGAGAGTAATTTGTAAGGAAATAATATTCATAAACACAAATTTCTTAAAAATAAAAACGATCTTAACAGGTGTGTAGACAATGTAGTAACTATGTAAGCAATCTAATAAGCATAAATTTATCACTACGATCTTAACAATGTTGTCACGCGACATCCTTCAATTGATATTCCCTATGACATATCAAATTGATCTATAACAAAATTGATCTTTTGACTTCCACATCCTTCAACATTCGTCTCGACCATTATAATAATATAAGAAATACGAGTAGATAGTAGTTATATAAATTATACAGTTTTCAAAATTAATAACACATGAAATCAAATCGGTCGAATTTAATTATTTTGATTTAAAAAGTCAAATAAACTATAAAATTTACATTAGTAACAATTAAATGGAATGTAGTTTTTTCAAACCAATTAAATCCCAAATAGCTTAGGTAACATGCATACCTGAGGGCTACAAGGAGGAACAGGACAATATTGCTGGTCAATAAATATGGGATTATTGACATTTGTCATCACAACATCCTCGAAAATAACATTGCTGACTTTACTCGGATATGAGGGCGCCCAAGTCTTGATCCTCACTCCATTTTGGGTATCCGAAAAACTGCAATTCTTTATATGTATATCACTCACAAATTCGTTTTTGGATTTCCCTAGACTTCCAATACTAATACCATGACCCGGACCGCATGACACATTGTCGACGCTAATGTTCTGGCAGCCCGAGACCATGGATATGCAATCATCCCCGGTGCCGATGACTGACTGAGAGATTCGGATGTTTTTCGATAATCCAATGTGGATGCCATCGGTGTTCGGGCTATCGCCCGGGGCGGTTAGTGTCACGCCATTAAACACCATGTCATTGCAAGCAAAGACGTCGAAATGGATGTTCTTACTATCGATTGAATGGATATTCTGCACCATGGCGTTGCTCACGAACTGGAACCCCACCGTCTGTACAAATGACATAACAAAATATTTGATCACAATTCACAACATATTTATGACAAAATATTTGATCACTCGTATACTTGTTTTTTTTAGAATTGATTACGAGTGTTACCAAACTTCATCAATTACACCCTTTTCTAATAAAATGCACCAAATTTGGCTGATATGATTGAATAATACAATTTTTTCATAAGTCAATAAAATAATCCAATTCAACGTAACTAGAACCTTATAAATTTTAACATGATCAACCAATTCAGCCAATTAAAATGCCACTAAAGTAGGGCTTGTAATGTAAATCTTAAAGCCAGTAAACTTTTTTCTAGGTTTTATAAATTTATTACTCTCACAAAACTAGAGTAAAAAATGTAAAACTACACAAACCATATTTTAACTTGCAATAGAAACCGAAAAAGGCTAATTAGGATCTGACAATTGCAACGTAATACGAGTAGTCAATGTTGAGCCATTCTTTTAGGTGGGACAAAACAATTTTGGACTGTTTAATTTGTCTGTTCCTTTTCCCACTGGTCAATCTTCCGACATGCGGTTATTTTTTTCTCTTTTTCTATAACTGAGAATTTAATGTTTCAAGATCATAAATTAGATGAAAAGCTGTCGTTTAATTAATTGCAACAAGTGATGCATCGCCTGTTTGTTAAATTATCAACGCCTATCTATACACCGAATATGTCAACCCCTATCAAATTACAATTGATTAAACGAGTCTAATCTCTATTTGCTTTAATTGAACTCCCCAATCTGTAAAAGATAGTAATTTGTAACCACATGGAATGGGTACTTGAAGACTTTTTGATTGGGGCAATTAAGTTGTGTATTAGAGCCTGAAAATCAACTGATTTGACTGATTCTGCTGAAATTTATGAAATTCTGGCTGAAGTGGCTGCATTGGCTGATTCTGCTGATTTAAAAATAATTATTTTTAAAATATATTTTATTGATAAAATAAAGAAAAAGTTATATGTAAAATAGCTAAAATGATCATCTACAGTAATTTCAGCGCATGCAACCGGAAAAATAACTGCAACCTTACTTTTTCTTATTATTACACAATCCAGCGCACAAAAACAAACGTTACGTGTTTGGCAAAAAAGTTGACATAAATCCGATAAGCCAAAAAACAGTATTACCAAATGACCTCTTAGTTTGATTGGAATTATCCAAAGTTAAACTTAAATTTGTGCCTCTCATATATATACATTATATATATATAATATATTAAAATTTTAGCTCTAAATGATACATATGTGGTTAAAAAGGGTAAGCATACATATGTTAGTGATGAGAAACTTACCGCGGGAAGTTTAGGGCAGTGGGGATTTTTGCTACAATCATCGTAGGGCCAAGCACAAGCCCCCTGGCCGTCTAAAGTCCCACCCCCTTCCAGCACCAAGCCTTTAATGTAACGGAAGTCGAGCCACGTGTCCCCCATGAACAACGAAGGGTCCGTCGGAGCCTTTAGCAGCCCTTGGATTTTGAAGGTCACGGGACCCTCGCACCATCCAATAAATTTAACGGCTCGAACCATGTATGTCCCTTGTGGTACCCATACCGTTGCTTTACCTTTCCAGTTGCACGCATCATCCCAAGCACTCAAAAGTGCCTTCAACAAATATGAATGGTAAACGTCGAAATTAAAGATTATAAGATTTCGTAATTGAAAAAATAAGATTATTGTTCACCTTTTCTGGAGAAATAATGTTACGTGGATAATCGAATGGGTTTTAATTGCTTTGGTTTAATTTGATTCCTATTTATAAACCTCAAACTATATTTTGAACCACCTATATATGGCTATATATGTATCATAGGTTTATCCGTTTTGGTTTCAGTGGTCCAGTTTCGATTAATTCTTAAGCTTATTTCAGTGGTTATTCGCACCGAGTTTAAGAAAATAGATGATAGAGGTGATGTTTGGCTTTGGCGTTCCAGCTAAAACCCCAACATGAATTGTACTGAAAACGCTACAAAGTGTAGCGGATAAGGCCAACATTTTCACTCAATCGCCAAAAACCAAACAAACCCAGAGAGGCGAGGAAGCAATCCGGCCGCTGAGTTGGTCACCAACTCCATAGAGGGAGTTTCAGTCTTGTTCATCCCAAATCCCCCGGGTAAAAGAAAAACAAACTCAAAGTGGTTGTATTGTGACTTCCAAAAAGTAATGAAATTAAGGATTTTGGGACGAAGTGAATAATAATTTTAATGAGGATTTATCATGCTCACTAATGAGGAGAATCTATAATAACCTTATTTAAGAAAAGTTGTGTGCTCGGATCTATTGTGATTGTCAGATTATGAATTTTGACCTCGGCCCCACATAATATTGTTTTTCCATTTCAGCTGTTTGTATAATCTTTAACTTAGAAGAGATGGTTCTTTTATTGCTCCCAAATGAACCATTTCTAAACCAATAAACATCTAATAAAAAACAAGATTGACATGTAGAGATTTTTCAAAATTGACAGAAATTTTAATAAGGATATGCTAAATCCGTATCAAAAAGATGTTGGCATGATATATTTGACACGAAGTGGCGGTCAATCCGTGCCAAATCCGTGCAGATCCCATATTTTTTTGTAGTGATCAATAAATATTTATAATTATAATCGATAGTAATCAATAATATGGCTTGCTGAAATGATGTAATATAAATTCCCCGGCTACCCCAAACATGTTCTAAATGTCTTCGCAAATGATAGAACCTACGTAGTAATTAATTTAAGCGCAAACAGAAAAACCAATTTAGAAGTCTCAGATCATGGAATAAAGCAAAACATAATTCGAGCTCTAGAGAGATCAAGTTTGGTCAAACTGGATTTCTACAATTTTTCCGCCATTAGGCTACATTGTATTCACTTTCCGCAATGAAAAGTGAAGGATATTAATACACCTTTGACCTCTCCATATCCAACAAAAACGTTATGGATCTTATGATAGATGGAAAGTAAATAATCCAAAGTGATTAACTCAAGTCGTTATATACGGAGTACTCTTTAGTACAACACTTGCCTTCTATGATTATATAGTCATTCCTTCTACGGAAAGCTTCCAATAAAGAGTGAAATTGAAATGATGAAAAACTTTTTGAAACTTTAGCTATTGAAAAACACAGGATCGGGATTGACAGAGATTTTTGACAAAGATTTCCCAAAATTGGCAGGAGATTGGCGGAAATATGTCAAAACCGTACCAAAAACATTTTGACGTGCTATTTGGCACGAACCCATCTGTCAATCCGTGCCAAATTCGTGTCAATCCCGTAATTTTTTTTGTAGTAAGTTTAATGTTTATATATGACGTGCGATACTAGAATGTATAAAAATAAGTGAATATGAACAAATGAAAGTCACTAAAACAAATTATTTATTTATTTTTCCAAGTCTTCCAACTAAAAAAGATGCAAAAACATTTCTGGACTCTGGCGAATGTTGGTACCATACCATTCTTCATACACAGAATATATACTCGTGAACAAAGCTTCATATTGTCCAGTAAAAACTTCCCACTGCACTGCTGATGTTCTTTGGGTGTATTTAAATTCTAACAAACCAGAAATCATGATCGAAATTGTGTTCTGGAAAAGTAATGCGAATTGAAGTAACAATGTATTGCAGAATGACCTTAACAACACATTCTGCGCCAGAAACCACTTATTGAACTCCATAAAGTTCAAAGTATAAACACATATATTTATATATACTCAAAAAGTATAGCTTTTGGCATAGGACATTTAGACTCACCTTACTATTGTCAGTCTTTCCATCAGGTTTTGCACCATAAGAGATGACGTTGAATACCCTGACCGTTACAGCAGCGTCGACGACCAGACCTAAAATTAGTATTAAAACAGTACAGAAAAGCACCGCCCTTGAATCCATTTGTATGTCTTTTCTGCCTGTTTCTGTTTTATTCACCTTTAACACGTATATGGACGGCAGCATATAAAGAACTCAAGTGGGTTAATTACCTTAATCAGTGGGTGGATATAACATATACGGAGTATTATATATATACCCCTCCCCCTCCCCTGCCCCCCACCCCCCCCCCCCCACACCAAAATAGAACAAGTGGATTTTCATTCACCGCGGGGAATAAGGGCTAGTTTGCAATCGCTTTAAAAAAGCACTTATCAGCTTTTGGATTTAAAAAAATACTTATTTACCAAACACTAACAATTTTGTTACTTTTCTCGGCTTTCGTGGCAAAAGTGTTTTTCCCCCTTTTATACAATAAAAGCACTTATTTTACCAAACACTAGGGAAAACTGTCAATAGATCCTCGAACTTTCATAAAAAAGTCAATTAAGTCCTTCTATAGGAGACTTTGTCCGGTCATCGCGATTTGGGGCGGTTCCCGGTGAAATTTTTTGATGAACTTTTTAGAGCATCTTATTCATCAAGTCTAGTTAACTCATACCAAATTTTAGCTAAAAATTTAATCGGGAGCGCATTCAAATTAATTCGAGAACGCAAAAATGCGCAGTTATCTTCAAGAATTAATTTGAATGTGTTCCCAATTGAATTTTTAGCTGAAATTTGATATGAGTAAACTAGACTTGGTGAATAAGATGCTCAAAAAATTTCATCAAAAATCTTCACCGGTAACTGCCCCAAATCGCGACGGCCGGACAGAACCTCTTATAGAAGGACTTAATTGACCTTTTTATGAAAGTTCGAGGACCCATTTGACAGTTTTCCCCAAACACTATCAACTTTTACTTTTCAAAATCACTTTTTTCTCAAACATTATCAACTTTTACAACTAATTACTTTTTCCAAATCCCCCCAAAAGTGCTTTTTTTAAGCAGAAGCTGTTGCAAACACTCCCTAAGTAATGCCAAACACTTTCTACCTTTAAACTTTTCCTTTCCATTCTTAATTTTTCTTCTCACTCTATTTATTACTCCATTTTCTTTGGGTTAGAAATGTTTTCTAATTATCGAAAACTAATGGGTATCTCGAATATAGAATTTGGATATTTTAGGATTGATTGAGTGAATTTTCATAGAAATCTATTGATTCTATCATATTCCAATAAAACTTTATGAAATCTATAAGAATCCTAACCATATATATAAATGATCGAATTTTTATAAGAACATATTGGCCATGTTTGGCAATCGGCTGTTATTGGTTAGCTTTAATTGATTGTAATACGGAGTAGCTGTTTAAAAATAGTTGCTAGTTACGTTAGTTGTTTGAGTTAGCTAGTTATTTTAGCTTATTGTAAACAGATGTTTAGTATAATTAGCTGTTTAAGAATAGCTGTTAGCGCGTGAAAAGACATATGAGGACATTAGTAATAACAATAATAACAAGGAAAAATTCACAAGAATAATCCCAACTATTAGATGTCTTCTACTATTAATCCCAAATATACATAATTCTAAAATAATCCCAAATTTAGCATCTGTCTTCTACAAACAAGCCTGTGACCTGAATAAACGGCTTTGGCCGGTCACCTGACCACGTGTCAAGTTTCTTTCCACTTTCTTCTTTAGTTTTTTGTTGTTTGGTTATTCTTTTTCCCATTTCTTTTTTTCGAGCTTCTTCTCTGGCAACTCTGTGTCTCTGTCCAATACTCCAAACTCATTTCTTTCTTCGGCCTGTTATGTACTGCGCATCATATTCTTCTTTTCATTCTCGCATCTAATGTGTTTCATCTTCTTCTTGTTTTATTTTTTATTTTCTCCTCTAGTCCCATCTCCTTCTATTATTTGTTTTCCCGTTTTGTTTTCCATCTTTTTGCTTCATCTTCCTGGTACTGGGTGTACGAGTATTGTTCCATCAATCCATCCTCGCCATCAAGGCCAGATTTTCAATGGCCAACTGACTGGCTTTCCCTGGATGACAACGACTATCTGTCTTCATTATCATCTGTCGGAGTTGTTCTTGGAAGCCGGCCCTCCAACTATGGCAACTGTTCTTTGTAGCTGTCCCTTCTTCAGCCCATCCGGTCCGGTCTCCACCGTCGATCGCCCATCCCTCAAGTTTTATCATCGACCGCGATAAATAGTGTCACATTTGAGTTAGATTGAATAAATTAAACTTTTCAGATCTGAAATTGAAAGAATGAAGTACAAATTTGAGGTGCAAATTTCAGAACAAAACTAAATGGAAGGTGTGAAGGAGATTTACTTATGCTATTGAGCGGGAGAAAAAAGAAGAGAAAGAAAATTAAAAATAGAAGAAGAAGAAAGTGAGAAACGTTGCTATTAGAGACAAAGGAGGAATAGTTCCCAGTAGACCAAGATACTGGTTGTTCACCTTTTCTTCGTTTTCTTTTAGTTTGTTTACCCGTTGAACAAGTTATGGGTAAAATGGATCAATTTGAGAAGAGTACCCATAAAGCTGAGATTATTTTAGAATTACTTATACTTGGGATTAATAGTAGAAGACCTCTAATAGGTGGGATTATTCTTGTGAATTTTTTCTAATAACAACAATCACAACAATAGTAACAATAACAACAATAACAATAACAATACTAACAATAATAATAACAATAACAACAACAATAATAATTGTAATCATATTTATAATAGACTTTAATTAGATGGAAACCATAATGACTGATGTGGTGCAATTTGCGAACTCGTTTTAAATATCTTTGATGTAAATGTGATGCTAAATAAAGACCAATTTACTAACAAAGATACACCAAAGAGGATAGACATATTTAGTATTTACTATTGAAATTAAAAAAAAAACTAAATACGGAGTATTAAATTTTAACAAAGAGAGAAACGATGTTCCAAAAAGAAGAAGAGAAAAGCGAATAAAATACTATTCTGGAAGACTTTGCAGGCACTTGCGGCGGGAAGAATTTTATATCACCCAGCCACACTCATATTAAAAAACTAAAAAGAGACACGAACAAGTAACAACGTGCAAAGATGATTTAACAGATGCATAAACTTTAAGCGGTGAAGGGCATAAAAGAGAGAGATGGAACAGCCGATGCAAAACGCTGCCCCTGCAGCGTTTCAATATTTAGCTGATTTGAGTGTGTTAATATATTGTTGGCTCAAACGTTTTTGTATATTCATAATGGTCAACACACTTTCTAGCAGCCCACTACACTATACCCATTTGTTTGTCTGGTCTATCAATATTTGCCTCTCCCGTTAGAATTTGAATCTAACGCATTATTGGGCTAGTGATGAGTTGTGTGTGCAATGTATTATTTGAGTGTCCTTGTGAGCTCTTCTAATAAAGCCAAAATACTTCCCTGTTATAACCACACCCCCTGCCCCTTTGTTCTGCGTGTGAAACTCAGAGTGTTTCCCCCTTCATCTTCCTCTTGGTGAGTGAAGCTATTATTCTTCTTTGTGAGGTGAGAATCCTTCTTGGAGAGGTGAGTGTGAGTGTTGGCGAGGCTAGAAAGGTGTGTTGCTCCCTTAGCCTAGGTGTGCACAAGAGACAACCGGGAAAACCGACGTCCGGACTGCCTGAGCCGGAATCCGATGACGGAATCGATCCTCAACAGTGGTATCAGAGCTTGTGTTGTTGTCGCCGTCGATTTTGCCGGATTCTGCCCTCCGCTGCCGTCCACCGCCGTCCGCCGCCGTACACCGTTGTTCGCCGCAATCCGCCGCTGGTAGAAGCTTTTGGAAGCTCCGCCGGATCTGACCGTTGTTCTACGTTGCCGGTGGAACCTCCCGCTGCTTGAACCGCCGTTCGTCGTCGCTGGTTCAATTGATAGCTGATTCGTTGTTCGTGGTTTCCAGAGGTCAGATGTTCAATTGACTGTCGACTCAAGTCACTGGAGGAGTGCTCGTGACTCGCCTGGACTCTACGCCGCCGGAAATCGACCGTCGATTTCTGTCCAATCGTCGGTCTGTTTGTCCTCGGTCTGTTTGTCCTCACCTGGGAATCGCCGCCCGTCATCGAGGTCAAAGCTCGTAGCTGAAGACTGCCGTCGCAGGGAGGTCCGTCGCTGGTGGTCTAGCTCACCGCCGCAGGGAGTTATTTAGCCCACAAATTGGCTCGTCGCTGGACTGGAAGTTGGTGCGCTGGATCTACGCCGCCGCAGGGAAGCTCGCCGCCGCAGGGAAATTGCTCGCCGACCATTCCTGGTTTTTTTTTTCTCCGTTCGAAGGAAGGTAAGGAAGGAAGGTCCACTGCTTGAGAAGCTGGTTCGCCGGAGATATCCCGCATAGAGGAACGTGAGTCGCTGGTCTCGCGTAGAAGGAACGCAAAGTGAGCTGAGTTGGAATCTGCTGGGTTTTGGGCTGCCGATATGGACTTCGTGGCTGGGCGCTGCGGGGCTGATTTTGGCCTTTTGGGCTGCTGCGTTTTTTGAAGGATTTCTGGACCTGGACGGCTGCTGAGTTGCTGTATTTGGAGCTGGATTTTTGGGCTGGACCTGGAGGAAAGACCAACGGACCAGTCAACTCCCGCTCAACACACGCAGTCACCAGTCTGTCAAAATGGTCAACGCCGGTCAAAAGGCAGTCAACAGTCCGAAAAATTCCCAATTTTAATTGGGTGGGTAAGGTTGAAACGCCTCTCCTAGGGTTTCGCTCCGGTATATTGACTTTTATCCCTTTTATCGCTTTTGTAGTGATTTAATCTTTTATTGTGTAGAAATCTGTTTTAGGTTTATTACTGCTTTTAAAATTGTTTGAATTGTTGTATTGTGTTTGTGCTGAAAATTTATTATTTATTTGTGCTTATACGGAAGAACAAGGGGTTTGAAGTTGAGTTTGGTGCTCATTAATACTCCCCGCGTGTTCGTGCTAGTTGCTCCATATATTTGTAGCCTTATAAATATTTAAATTGTTTTCAGCGAAATTTACATTTTCTTTTGTTGCTTATTTTTCTCTGTGAAAATGTCTGCTTATAATTAGTATGGTATGGCTCCATTTAATGGAAAATCTGATTTTAGCATTTGGAAGCAAAAAATTAAATGTATTTTAATACAACAAAAATGTTTTAAAGCAGTTGGCGAAATCTATTTAATTTCTGATACAGAAGAGAAAAGGGCTGAAATGAATGAAAATGCATGTTTTGTGATTTATTTGAACTTATCTGACTCTGTGATTAGAAAAGTTGGAATTTTAGAAAGTGCTAAAGTTCTTTGGAATAAATTAGATGAACTGTATACTGAAACCTCTTTGCCTAACCGGATATTTTTACTTGAAAAGTTCTTCAAATTTAGACTAGATATGTCTATAGATATTGAAGAAAATCTATATGTTTTTACCAAACTTATTTCGGATATTAAGTTGTGTGGTGATAAGCATATAGATGATTATTCCCTCATTGCTCTTTTAAATGCTATTCCTGATTCCTTTAGTGATGTGAAATCTGCTATTAAGTATGGTAGAGATAATGTGACTCTTGACATTGTGGTAAATGGTCTTAAGAGTAAGGAATTAGATTTAAAACAGATGGGTGAGGGTAGAAAATCCGAGGAGGTTATGCATGTGAGGGGTAGAGAAAATAATAGTAGACGACATAGATCTAAGTCTAGGTCTAATTCGAGACGTTGCTATTATTGTCATGAACCTGATCATTTCATAAGAGACTGTCCTAAATCTAGGAAAAATGAGCATAGTGAGCATGCTAATTTGACTACGTGTGAAGATGATTTAGGTGATGTTCTTATGACAAATCTATGTGATTATGACTACTTGAGTTCTGTGATATCTGATTCTTTGGGTAAATCAGATTGGGTGGTAGATTCTGGTTGTAGCTTTCACATGTCCCTTTTGAAAAATGTTTTTTCAAACTATAGAGAGATTGAGCATGGCTTTGTGTCTTTAGCAAATGAGAAGAAGTGCAATGTGCTAGGAATAGGAGATGTGTGCCTTAGGTTTTCTTCTGGTTATGTGCTTACTTTGAAGAATGTTAGGCATGTTCCTGAGCTGTGTTGTAATTTGCTATCTTGTGCTTCTCTTGAAAATGAGGGTTTGAAGGGAAAATGGGGAAAGGGAATCATGAAAGTTGTGAAGGGTTGCTTAGTTGTTTTCAAAGCTGAGATGAAAAACAACTTGTATGTTTGTCATGCTGAACCCCTACTTGATTCTGTGAATTGTGTGCAATCCTGTGTGCTAGGAAAACAGTCTAGAGTTGGTTTTCCTGATCTGCCTAAGTGTACTAACGTGCTTGATTGTATTCATGCTGACTTGTGGGGTCCTTATATTAACAATATATTAACAATCTCCACCTTTGGCCAAAGGTGGAGATTACAAATGGCGATTACAAATGGTAACTGCCGAACATAATAATGACTAAATTAATTACAACATTAATATGTAATTAAATACATAATTAATAGCGCATTGATTGTTGGCCGTTACTCTTCATGGTTGGCTGGCGGGTCGGCCTGGCTGGTATGCCAGACGCTTGAGCTCCATGGGCGGCAGGTTTCCATTAGGCTGGAAGGCAGGCTTCCCGCTGGGCTGGCTTGAGATCCGGATGGGTGATTCTATTTACAGCCCCCATTTTGCTATACACACTCACTTTATTTTTAATTTAATAAATAAAATAGACGATTGCCCTATTATGTCCTTCCTTCCACAACCAGTGCAAATTAGCTGCCTCTGCCACTTCTTCTTTCCCTCAACTCCTAGCCTTCGGGGATTTCTCTTATTTGTTGCTTTCTTCTTCTTTTTCTCTTTCTTCCTCTTCTCTTTCAGTCGTTTCTTGTTTATCCGTCTTTCCTTTTTAGGGAGGTCTGCCTCTAGAGTTTCAAATCTCAGCTTCCCCATCCGAAGATATCACAAAATTCACAGTTCCATAAATAAAGTTTCTTAGCCCCCACCAAATATTTGAGGAATAAATGGATTTCCATATCCCGACGTTGATGACAGATCCTCAATTGGCTTTGAGTATTATCGTATTGACCTGGAGATAGGAGATGAGGGATGACATGGCTTGACAATGAAAAGTTTCCTTTTTCGAGACATTGAACCAGACATAGCCATTACATGTTATTAGAAGTCAGTCAAAACCTCCATGGATAGAAAACTCCAGAGACACTTGTGGAGCTTCTTCTCTATGAATTATGGGGTAAATGGTATCAACAAACAACTATGATGTATATATAATATGAGGACACGTAATTTGCAAGAATCCAAAGAAAATATGAAAAAGAAAACATACATCCAGTGCTTCTAATTTGGGAGTAAACCGCGAACACAATTTGGGGTATGGTGTAGTCCGTGAAAGGTTGGAGTGTTGGACGCCGGTGGCAGGAAGAATAGGTTCTCGAAGAAAACCAGGTTGCCTTGTGCTTCGTATATAATTGGGAAAAGGACATAATTTGGAAATTCATTATTTTATTCATTAGTTTTAAATGGTTGTGTTTAGTAAAATGGGGGCTGCAAATAGAACTACTTGATCCGGATTGTTGGGTCCACTGGTTGGGCCTGCTGATCCAAGTTCGGGGCCTGAGCCGATTAGACATTGGGCCAAGTCCCATAACCCCATCACATATATATTTTCAAAGAGTACTATGTTCAATGGTCGTCTAGCTAAATAGTATACTAGAAGTAATTGAATTGCTTTCCCGTAGCTATATGTAGAGGATGATTTTTTTTGGTAAACAATCAAAAGCAGAGATGATTAAAAATGATAATTCATCCGTTCAATATGAAAGATTAATGGAAATTTACCGAGAAATATTCTACATATCTTTTAGTAATTATAGTTGATTTTATGATCGTATATGTAAAGTAAGAGAATAATATAATCAGAATAGTTCATGTCCGGAATTCGCATAGGAACCGCCGTCCAGACGGCGGCGTTTGGCCGCCTTCCCGGTGGAATTTTTCAATGAAAATTTTATGACATATTCTCCATCAAGTCTAGTTTATCCACAGAAAATGTCAGCTAAATATTCAATCGGGAAGGTTGTAAAATGATTTTTGGAAAATAACTGCGCTTTATATGCAAAAAATCATTTCACGACTTTCCCGATTGGGTTTGTAGCTGATTGTTTTGTGGATAAACTAGACTTGATGAAAAACATACCATAAAAATTCCATTAAAAAATTCTCCCGAGAAGGGCCCAAAAGCCGCCTTCCGGACGGCGATTCCGGTCAGAAATTCCTGACCGAAAGAGTACTCATAATCCACAATATATGTTGAAGAGTGGTACCTTTTATTAAGCATCTTAATGAAGAAGATGTCTTCCCGAATCTAATTAAACGATTTATAGTACGGAGTATAACTAGGTTCTTATGCAATCATTTATGGTTAATTACCCTAATAGGAGTAAAACATTGCATATGTGCATAAATAGGAGTTCAATGTTTAAGTGGCTAAAATAGGAGTAAAAATGTAATGACTGGACTAAAGTACCCTTAGTGAGATTTCAGATCTGTTCACAATTAAAAATAGAGTAATAAGACAAAACAAATCAAAACCGTAACACATTCTGTCTACGATCGATCTATTGTACACCAGCTGCACTTGATGGGTCTTCCGCCACCGCCGCCTGCCAAATCTGCCGCCGCCACCCGGCAAACCTGCCGCCGTCTGGAAAACTGCCACCACCGCCGGTCGGCAAGCCTCTGGCTAGGTCGCCGGCCCTATGGAGTTGCCGCCACCACATCAAAGGAGCCATCACCGCCCTCATTTTGATGTACCAAGATATCCACCGTTGTGGTTTTCTCCTCCAATGGCTTTTTAAAAAAATAAGAAACCATGACATTAACATATCTAAAATAATGGCATTTACAGATCTAAAATAGTAGCATTTACAGATCTAAAATCATGACATTCACAAATCTAAAAACATGGCATAGATCTAAAAGCATGGCATGCACAAATCTACAAACATGGCATTCACAGATCTAAAAACTTGACATTCCCGATAAAAATGATGGCATTTTCGTGTGTTATGATGACACTTGAAGATGAAATTGATGAAAATTTAATGATACATGTCATTTACCAATCTAAAAACATGGCAGTCAAAAATTAATGAAAATTTTATAAAAAACGGAGAAACGCAAAATAGAACTGAGGAGGAGGAGGAGATCGAAATTTACCTATGACAACCGTTGTTGCTCGTTGTACACCGTTGGTCGGAGCTGAGGAGAAAAATCCATCATTCATATCACAGAATTTCACTGGAGACGGAGAGACTTGAGATCGACGGGGATAAACGAGGTTGCTACAAATTTAGTTACATGTTTGTCCAAAAATGTTTTTTTTGAAAAAGTAATCCCTTATAGTCACTTTGATATAATTTAAACGTAATTATAATTACTAAGAATTAAGAAATCATATTTCTATACATTACCCTTATTTCATTCATATATTAGGAATTGTTTATTTATTCATTTAATACGGAATAATATGTATTGGGGTGGGAAAATCGGAAAATTGTTAAATTTATCGATTATCCTTCAATTTTTTTAAAAAAATTTATATATGCAATATTGGTGTCATATGGAAGATCGTAAAAAATTATGAATTTCGATATAATTTTTATAAAAATTGGATAAACTATGAAAAAGTTATAACAGTTTAAAAAAATAATGTTTTTATACATTAAAGGCCCATGAATTGATGCCACCTGTTTTTTTAGTGTAATTGTTGAGCTTGGCTATTTGTTCATATGTTAAGAATTATTTTATTATTTTATACGGAATGGTATTGATGTTGGAAAATATGAAGGTTGTTTAATAAATTTTCAGAGTCTTTTAAATTTATATCTGCTATATTGGTGTCATATGAAAGGTCGTAAAAAATTATGAATTTTGATATTCTTTTCATAAAAATTAGATAAATAGTTAAAGGTTATAACACTTTAAAGAAAATGGTGTTTTTTATACATTGGGGCCCACATATTTGATGCCACGTTTTTTTGAGATTATATAGCAACCTCCCTTTGGTGTTGATATTGCCATATTATCCTTGAAACTGTCACATGACATTGTTATAGTAAAGGAGCAAATTGTGGGAAGATAGACACATAGGATTAATGAAGGGTGTAATTGTTTTTTAAGGAGCTATTTGTTTTCTTATATATATATAGAATAGATATATAGATAGATGTAAATATAAATATAACTATAGTCACAAAAATTAAGAAAATCATGTTTTTATATATTATCCTTATTTTGTTCATATGTTAAGAATTATTTTATTATTTTATATGGAATGGTATTGATGTTGGAAAATATGAAGGTTGTTTAATAAATTTCCAGAGTCTTTTAAATTTGTATATGCTATATTGGTGTCATATGAAAGGTCGTAAAAAATTATGAATTTTGATATTCTTTTCATAAAAATTAGATAAACAGTTAAAAAGTTATAACACTTTAAAGAAAATAGTGTTTTTAATACATTGGCCCCTCCACATTTGATGCCACGTGTTTTTGAGATTATATAGTAAACTCCCTTTGGTGTTGATATTGCCGTATTATCCTTGAAACTGCCACATGGCATTGTTATAGTAAAGGGGCAAATTGTGGGGAGATAGACACATATGATTAATGAAGGGTGCAATTGTGTTTTAAGGAGCTATTTGTTTTCTTATATATAAATAGATGGTGAAACGGGTGAGTTGTCTTTCAACTCTATTAATTATAAAGTGCTCCAAAGCTTATTCAAAAACAACTACTTCAGAGAAAAAAGTTAAAATTAAAAATAATGATTTGTATATACAAATACGGAGTCCTATTTAAGAACATTGTAGTTATTTCAACATCTACAATCTTATAATTGCCAATGAGGGTCGGGACAATTTAGGTAAAAAAAGATGTTGGTGTAATCACCTTGCTTTAAAAAGTTGCACATTAAGCTCTATGGTTTGTACTCTTTGCTAATATGTCTGTCTTTCCGTTTGCTGCCTTCTTTCATCGTTGTAATTTACCGCTCACAGTATCTTCTACTCCGTACTGCTTATTTTCTCCCTTAATTAGGATGTTTTTACTTGGACTGTAATTTGCTGGTCTGGTCTGGTCTGAACTGGTCTGGTCTGGTCTGGTAAGGTCTGGTTTCTTTGTATTTTTATAACTATCCAAGTCTGGTCTGGTCTGGTCTGGTCTGAACTGGTCTGGTCTGGTCTGGACTGGTCTGGGACAAATTACAGTCCAAGTAAAAACAAGTAAGCTTCTGCGTTATTGATTCCTTTAGGAACTGAATAACTGATGATTGCAAATATGATCGCATTCAATTCCTAAATCTAATACGACTCTAACTGATCTTCGTCTTCATCCTTTCAACTTCTTCTGAGTCGGGATTATGGGTAATGGAGAGCCTATGAGTGCAGCTTTTAACCCGTGGCGATTATGAATATGATGGTATGAAATTTTTTCAAAGCTTCTGTAATTCCTCACAACCGTACCATTGTTACCAGCTTCAGTTCGCTCAGTCGTTTCAACACATTCTTCTCATCATTTTTACTCATTCTTTATAAATGTTTGGGAAAACTATCAAATAAGCCCCTATACTATACCGACAAATTCGATTAGGTCCTCGTACTTTACAAACACTCAATTAAGTCCTCGAACTATTAAAAAATGTTCAATTAAGTCCTTTCGGTCGGTAAGTAACCGGTTTCCCGGTTAATCGGCGACGACGACGGCGATGTGCTTGAACCCCAACAACGACGGCTGCCGGGAAATGGGTTACATTTAACCGGGAAACCAGTTACTTACTAATCGAAAGGACTTAATTGAACGTTTTTTAATAGTTCGAGGACTTAATTGAGTATTTGTACGGGGGCTTATTTGATAGTTTTCCCTAAATATTTTTGTGAAGATGAATGCCTTGTCCAAAGTTGTACCTTCCATTATTGTACTACTAAAAATATATATGATTTAAATGAAAGATTTTTTACTTAGGAATAGAATGGAAAAATTATTTGTTCAATGGGTTTCAAATGGAAAATGTTTACCTTGTGAATATTATTAGTCTGTCATTTTTGTGTTCATGGGGAAACCTTAGAACGTCTTATATATTCTTAGGGGCTTATCTTTTCAAATGTCATTGGTTTGATTTGTATCATTAGTACCTACTAAAAACGAGCTTCTCTGGATTGTTTCTTTTGAAGTAAACTTGTTCCTTGTACAAATCATTACATAGGAAGTAGCATTTTGGATGCTCACTCCATACCGCTGCATTGGTTTCAGTATGGTACTATATAATTGATGATCTGTATTGTATTAGTAATAAGATTTGTAAAGATACAAATTTCTAGATTTTTCAAATTGCTCTCAGTATGGTACTACGGAGTATTTCATATTTGCATAGCCTTAACCCTTAATACCCTTAGCTTTATATGATTTATAACATCCAAAAATAAATCTAAATACTACGTATATGTTAAGAAAAGCCATTGAAGTATTTTACTTTCCTATAAATGTTCTAGGGACTTCGTCTGGTTCGTGTTGGTTTCATTTAATTTTCAGTTGAGGTATGTTCCATTTTCAATATGACACACTCAACTATTTTTATGGAATCTGATTTGGTAATGGTTTAAGTATATTTGCAGAATAGCCTGATTAGGATGAAGAACATTAAAAAACTCACTTTGTCTGAATTTGGCTGAAGGATGGATTTAACACTCTGTTTGTATTTTGTAACCTAATATAACGACCTACCAATTTAATTGAGCTACGACAAGGTTTTTAGGAAAGTTGATATCCCAACTACTATATGCTCAATCTGTGGATAGAGAGATGAAGATGGATTCCATGTTGTTGTTGAATGCAGAAAACCTAAATCTCTTCGGGATAATGTTAGAGCCTACTGGAAGCTACCCCCGGACAAGTACTTCAAGAGAACCAGGCCAGAACGGTTTCTAAACCTTTTAACTAGGGTGGATAAAGGGACACGTGATCAAATTATGTTACTCTTTTGGCGAGCTTGGTATCTGCGGAATGATGTTGTTCACGGTAATGGGAAGGTCTTGATCGGTGCAAGTGCTAACTTCTTGCCCAGCTTTCTTAACTCTTTTGGATGTTTGCAGCAGGTAACAAACACGGGGAAGGGTAAATGTGCTTATTCAGGGCCGTCTAATGAATTTGGAGGCCCCGGTTCTAAATGTAAAATTGAGGCCCCGCATCAATATAAAAAAATTTGAAAAAAAATCGACCAAAATACTTATATTCAATTCAATTGAATACTTATTAAAAAAGAACTAAAAGAGTAAAAGGGCCAACGAAAATGATGAATCTATATATTTATTCCTTACTAAATTCATTTTACTGATTAGTATGAATATATAATACTACTCCATACTATATAATACTAAAAGAAATTTAAAATTTTGGGGCCCCATAAATTCGGGGGCCCTGTTCTGGATACCCTATTGAACCCCCTAAAAAACGGCCCTGTGCTTATTTGACATATCGCTTGGCTCCTGCTAATACCATCCACCGCTGGAACCCCCCGCCTCAAGGATGGGCTAAGTTAAACTTGGATGCCAGCTATGATCCGGACAATGGAGAAGCTGCCGCAGGATGCATTATCCACAATTGCAGGGGTGTATTCTTTATATTTGCATGGAGTAAGCTGCCCAAGTGTGTTGAAGCAAAGGAGGCTGAGATCCTAGCCTGTGCAGATTGCTAAAACATGGGTTAATATGCCAATAATTATTGAAGGATGTTGGGATCGTATTCTTCCAGCTCCGGCTCAGGTCTTTCTTCAGAAAGACTCACATACACCACACTAGGGGAAGATACAACACATCCCTATTTTACTCTCCACTAAGGGGACCTCTCTACTCACACAAAGGAAGAAGAAGGGAGCTCTGCTCTCTGAAAATGTTACTCTCGCAGGCTAAGTCTCACAAGGAAGAGGCATAGCTTATTAATAATAGGCTGCCAGCCAGAAGGGAAGTCACAGGTGAGCTAGACAACAAATAGGACACTCACGGGCTACCAAGACAAGAGGTGCAGTGGACAGCAACAAAAACGGGTCAGCCAAGTAGGTGAGTCAACATTCAAATAGGTATATACTTGATCAGGATATATACCAAAGAAAAGGTATCCAAGTGTGCAAGCCTCAACAAATAAAGTGGAAGGGAGGCCTTGGTAGGACCAATACCTCCAACATTCTCCACCTTATTGGTCCTAGGTGGTGTAGAGTAACAATACAAGGTTGTGACAAGACTCATCATCGCCGGGTCACCCGGAATATCAACAGACACAACGGGCAAACACTTTATTAGGCAACCCACAGTTATCCACAGTCAAAGTTTAACACGCGTTTACAGGACAAGTGCTTCTCAGCAGAAAGACACTTGGTACCCATATCCGCGGGGTTAAACTCCGATGGGATGTTGCACAGCTTGACTCCACCTGCATCAACAATATCACGTATGAAATGGAACCTAACATCAATATGCTTAGTTCTATCATGAAATACAGGATTTTTGCAAAGTTGGATAGCCGATTGGCTATCCGAGAAAATGGTAACTCCCTTTTTGAGAAACCCAATTTCGGAGACAAGGCGTTTGAGCCAGATGGCTTCCTTAAACGCTTTTGTGGCTGCAACATACTCAGACTCAGTGGTAGAAAGGGCCACAATAGGCTGTAGTTGAGACTTCCAACTAATGCAAGAGCCACACAAAGTAAAAACATAAGAAGTGGTCGACTTCCTGTTATCTCTATCATTTGCATAGTTAGAATCAACATAACCAATCAATTCAATACCACTAGCACACTTAGAGAAAATTAATTCATGTTTCACAGTAGATATCAGATATCTAAGCAACCACTTAAGAGCATTCCAATGAGGCAAACCGGGGTTGGACATATATCTACTCAAGCAACTAACCCCATATGCAATATCAGGTCTAGTGCTAACCATAAGATGCATAACCGACCCTATTGCGCTAGAATAGGGCAAAGATTTCATTTTCACAATTTCAGGAGCAGTCTTGGGAGACTGGGCCCTTACTTAACACAAAGTGAGATGCAAAAGAGACATTAACAGGAGAAGCAGATAACATATTGAATTTACTCAAAACTTGTTCTATGTAAGAAATCTGATTCAAAGTAAGAGTACACTTACTCCTATCCCTAAAAATGTTTATGCCTAGGATCCTCTTAGCATCACCTAGGTCTTTCATGGAAAAATTCGCACAAAGGCATTTTTGCACATCTTTAATAACATTCAGAGAAGTATTAATTATCAGCATGTCATCCACATAGAGTAACAAAAATACAGGCACAGAAGAAGTATTCTTGAAATACAGGTAATGATCACAAACAGATTTTTGGAACTTCAAAGATATCATGCATTTATCAAATTTGATGTTCCACTGCCTAGGGGATTGCTTCAGGCCATACAAAGCCTTCCTAAGCAAACAGACATGCTCACTTCTCTTGGGATCCACAAAGCCCTCAGACTGGGTCATATAAATCGTTTTGTCCAATTCACCATGCAAAAATGCGATAGTTACATCCATTTGTTTCATTTCCGAGTCATGGTGAGCAACTAAAGCAAGCATCATACGAATAACGGTGAATTTAACAACAAGAGCAAAGATTTCTGCATAATCTACCCCCTCTTTTTGAGTAAACCCTTTCGCAACCAACCTAGCCTTAAACCTAACATCACTAGGTTCTTCCTTAACCTTAAACAACCACTTACACTCAACTACCGAACAGTTGGGGGGTCTAGGTACAAGGGTCCAAGTCTGGTTCACTCGCAAAGAGTCCATTTCACTTTTCATGGCACTAATCCATTTCTGAGACTCTTTGGAACCTAAGGCTTCACGGTAGGTCTTGGGTTAATTCAGCTTTAGGGATTCAAACACAGAAAATGCAAACATAGAAGTATTATGCACAATGAAAGCATAATCAGGCATACTATCAGCAGTTTTCCTGATGACCCTTCTATTCCTATCTCTAGCAAGTTGATAATTATGCAAATCATCACTACTAGGCTCCACATGTAACTCATGCAAACTACTGTTATCATGAAAATCAGATTCAGCACCCATATCATGCAAATCATGCTCAGTATCATGAAAATGCTCCACCTCACTTGAGGTGGTGGGACTATCATGCTCAGAGGAATCAGAATCATGCATAACAATATTGACGTGCACTTTGTCGTGTGTGCACTCAAAAAAAATATCAATACGACACTAATACGTAGTATAGTGTAGTAAGGTTCGTATCCACAGGGAAAGGAATATTTATCTTTTATATAAATAGTAACAAAAGGGGGGTTTTGATTTAATGATTGAACTTAAATTATATTTAAGCACGAAGATGAACGAGTTATGTAGTTTACTTTAATGGAGATGGAGGCTTGGTTTTGCTTTTATCCACTTAATGAAATGTTCGTCGATCCCGGTTATATCTTTAACTATCTTCCTCTCGAATACTCAATCGAGGAGTATATCCAGTTCATCGAGGGTAATTATTAGTAATGAGATGCGTTCATTAATAAAACTTACTATCGAGTCAATATAGAACAAGCGCCGTTTATTAACTTGATAGTAGCAATAAACTTAAGATGAAAACGATTGAGATTGATAACCTCAACACAAGCGGTTTATTGGTTTAATCAATATAATTAATTCCCTTGGCTTATTAACCATGAGAAGCATGCATTAACAACCCAAGTTTACTACCATTGAAAGAACAAAATTAATAACAAGCGTATTAACCGATTGATTCTAGTAATAATTAATATATGAAACAAAACTAGTTGATCCTTTAAGTAAGGTTCAAAATATTAATATGAAATATGAATAGGAATTAATTAATATTCAAGGAAGAATATTAAAGAAGATGAATCCTACTATAGTTAATATAAAAATGTTAACTAATTGTCATCTTAGTAACACTCCCCAATATTAACGTAGAGGAAGAAATAGCTATTACTATAATTAATGTCAAGATGTTAACTAATTGTCATCTTAGTAACACTCCCCCACATTGATATAGAAATAGTATTTAAAGGAAGAATTAATATTCAAGGAAGAAGATTAAAGAGAATAACTCACAACTTACAAATTCATTAAGCTTCAAAGTAGCAAAACCAAGATGGAAGAGTTTAGATCCTCATTTGGAGACTAAACATGATGAAAAATATAAAGAAAGAACTTGTCTAAACTGAGCTAAGAAGTATATGTGAATTGGTGATTTTATTGTGAAGGAAAGGGGTGTATTTATAGGCTTTTGGGAGCTGCAGGGTCTGATACCCGATCGGGTATCTTAGGAAATTGCCCAGAAAGTCACTTTTCTGGGCATACCCGATCGGGTATGTCGGCATACCCGATCGGGTATGTGACAAATCTTCACGAAAATTTGCTCCCACGATCATTTGTTCCCGGATTTGATTTGGACAATCGAATCAAGTGAATACCCGATCGGGTATAGGCATTACCCGACCGGGTACATGAGTATTTTTTCCAAATCGAAATCTTTCTTGTCTCCTTACACTTTCCTTGATCTTTTAAGGTCCAATCTTGATCCCTTGGATGATCTTTGACCTGTTTAGCTCAGAATAATCCTAATCTAAACAAATTACAAATAAAAATGAAAATAAAATATTACACCAAAAGTGTGTAATTTCCACAACTAGAACTAATAAAAACTAGTTAAAATACAAACATACAATCGAAAATTACATGAATATCAAATATCACCAGTAATAACAGGATCAAAAGATAAAATACTAGGAACAACAGGGACATACTCCACCTCACTAGGAGTACTATCAGACCTAGACTCAGGATTAGAAACAGGCTTGGTCAAGAAAGGGAAATCAGTTTCATTAAACACCACATTTCTGCTAAGGACCACCTTAAAGCCTACCTGGTTCCTATCCCATAACCTGTAACCCTTTACCCCCTCTGGATAACCTAGGAAGACACATTTCTTAGACCTAGGATCCAACTTGTCAACCTGTTGATGTGCATACGCTGCACAACCAAACACCCGAAGTTTAGACAGATCAAGAGGCTTACCAGTAAAGACAGTTTCAGGACACTTACCACCAAGTGGGACAGACGGGGACCTATAAACCAAACAGGCAGCAGTAGTAACTGCTTCACCCCAGAATTTCTTAGACAAACCAGAGGTAGCTAACATGCTTCTAACCTTATCCACAGAGACCTATTCATTCTCTCTGCTATCCCATTCTGTTGGGGAGTATAAGGCACAATTTTGTGCCTTTTTATCCCACAATCCACACACAACTTATCCATCTCCTTGTTACAGAACTCTAACCCGTTATCAGTCCTAAGGGTTTTAACCTTCCTACCAGTTTGGTTTTCAACTAGGGTTTTCCACTCCCTAAACCTCACAAACACATCAGACTTGTGTTCTAAAAGGCAAACCCACACCTTCCTAGAAAAGTCAGCAATAATAGAAAGGAAATATTTCCTACCCTCGTGGGTAGGAACACTGGCAGGACCCCAAACATCGGCATGAACATATTCAAGCACAGATGAACACTTAGACAGATTAGGGTAAGAGGAAGGAGGGAAGCTGACTCTATGCTGCTTTCCTAACACACATGATTCACAGAAAGGCACAGAAGTCACAGAGTCCTTACCAAAATAACTAGCCCTACGCATGACATCTAAACCATTATTGCTCATATGTCCTAGCCTATTATGCCACAAAGCGGTCTTATCAGAAAATACAACATTCACAGAATCAGCAAAAGGTTTAGCATGACACACATAAAGGTTATTCACCTTCTCAGTTTTAAACAACACAAGAGAATTTTTCAAGATTTTCATGCAACCATTCCCTCACTTTCCCTATAAACCACTACTCTCCAAAGCAGCAACAGATAACAAGTTATGACACAAATCAGGGACATGCCTCACATTCTTAATGGTAAACACAAAGCCACAAGAAAATTTCAGACATATATCACCAACACCAAGCACATTGCATCTCTTATTATCAGCTAAGGAAACGTAGCCACTATCACATAATTCATATGTAGAAAACAAATCTCTAAAGGGGGAGATGTGATAGGTACAACCAGAGTCAATCAACCATTCATGCTCAGACAGGGAATTTCTCACAGAATTAACATGGTCACAAACTATCAAAATGTCACCAAGGTCACATATATCAACAGCTACACTAGCATGCTCGGTCTTCTTAGGGTTAGGGCAATCCTTAATAAAATGGCTAGCGTTACCACAATTGTAACACACTCTCTTCCTAGATTTGCTTCTCTTCCTCCCAGGCTGACTAGTGTTCTTACTTTGACTATTTTGCTTAGAGTTCTTAGACCTACCCTTAGATCTACCTCTAACAAACATAGCCTCACCGGAGTCCCTGGACTGACTAGTAATACCCCTAGCATGCTTCAGGTCTAATTCCTTACTCTTTAACCCATTAATAACAATATCTAATGAAATCCTGTTAGAGATATTTTCATTATATTGTGATCAATGTTTCTTAGCTCTTTGTATTTAGCTTATATAAATAAATAGACTAGCTAGAATAATGAATAGGCCTTTTAAGACAATTTGTAATAAAGGCTTTCATGCCCTTTTAGGTATGGGCCTCCTAGAAAAAGGAGCCCAAATGATTGTAAAACCTACCTTTCCCGTCAGGCTATATATATATGCCTTAAGGGAAAGGCTAGGTTAAGCTTTTCGACATTCCCTGTGCCGCAGTGCCTATATCGGTGATAGAAGTTTTACGCTAACTTTCATATCATTCCGTAAACTTCTTCATCATTCAATGAAAAGCTTCATTCCCAGATCTACCTTCCATACATATACATTATAGACTAGAAAACAGGGACCTAACAAATCCAATCCCTACCATACTTAATAGCGGACTTAACATCATTATAAGAGTCGGGAATGGCATTAAGTAACACTATGGGGGTATAATCGTCTATGTGTTTATCACCTGCATATTTGATGTTCTGTATCAGTTTATTAAACACATCCAGGTTCTCATCTATGTCCTTAGTTAGGTCAAGCCTAAACCTAAAGAATTTCTCTAGTAAAAACAACTTCCCGGGCAAATAGGTATCAGTATAGAGACTATCCAATTTCTCCCACAACTCCTTAGCGGACTCAAGAATACCCACTTTCCTAAACACAGAATCAGACAAATTCAAGTAAATAGTAGAACAAGCAGTTTCGTTCATTTCAATTTCCTGAGCCTTATCTTCTAATTCAAGGAAAATACCAGTGACAGCTCTGAAAACTTTTTGCTGTATTAAAACACACTTAATTTTCTGTTTCCAAATATCAAAATATGTTTTTCCATTAAATGGAAGCTTACCATACTGATTAACAGCCATGGTATCAACCACAAAACAACACAAAGCAAAACAGACAAATTTGACAGAAAATAATCCAACCCGGCCTATAAAGTATACACTTAAATAACCTCGGGCAGCATGCAACACATAGCAATTTCGGACAGTTTGGCACCTAAAACAATTCCAGGCAGCAATTAAAATTAATTAATTCTACCCCTAACACCCAGTAAACCACCCCTATGCATAACAAATTGAATAAAACACTTAGCAATTCAATTAACACACTAAAACAGTCTATCACAAAGGAGAAAGTTTAGAACGTACCTGGGGGTTTGGCGGCCGGGATTAAATCAACTGGCGGCCCGCGAGGAGGGGGAATAAATTAAATTAAATTCAGAATATTACAAATACGAAGTTTATCGAAAACTTACCTTCGCAAAACCCTAGGAGAGCGTTTCGACCTTACCTACCCAATTAGAAAAAATTGGGATTTTTCAGGTGGGTTGACTGACTATTGACCGGTGGTTGATCGGCAGTTGACTACTTCCAGCTCCAGCAGTCCAACACAAACCCAGCAGCCCAGCAGACTGGTCCAGTAGCTCTTGCTCCAGCCCAGTAGTCCAAAACAACAACTGAATAACTCCAGCTCCCAGGTCTCGCCAGCCCAAAACAGCAGCCCAAGTCGACCCAATAGGCCTGCTCCAGTCTCCCTGCGTGCAGACCAGCGACCAAGCTACAAAAGCACATGGCACATGCCCTTCGTCTCAATCCTCAACGACCGGCAGATCCAGCGATGATGGGCGAACAGCTCCTAGCGGCCTTCTGCGCAGGTGGTGGCTCCAATTGACGAGAGTTGACCGGCGAGCACCCAGGTTGAAAGCAACCGACTACCGCATCAACTAGCCCAATTAGCTAAGAAAGTTTCGGAAGGGAGGTTCTTACACCTTGATTCGCCGTTTCAGATTAATATTTTTCTTATTATAAACGATTGTATTCCTGAGTTTTTCTATCAATAATACACCTCTTTCCTCGCAAAAAATAATTATAGTGCAGATTTTGGCCGATCTGCTATTACATACGAGTATTTGATAAAATAAAATAATTCTATTTAAATAATGAAACATGCAGTTTGGGTATTGTGTTTACTATAATAAATTTCTTAAATTGTTAAATGTTTACATTTCTTAAATGTTATGCTTTCATATTTTATAGGCTATGTCTAGGTACATCCACAGATCATATTGAAGGGAATATATTGTATTTTTATAACTTATAAAGAAAAAAAGAAAATAAAAAAATGTCAGTACACAAAATTGAGGATCTCTCTTGAATGGAAAAAGTATCCCGCTATATTATTATACTAATATCTTATCTTTTCCTATCCAGTGAATATTTTGCAATTGTGTTTTAGGTTATGTTGGCATGTCACTTTAACTCAATAAAGGACTGAAATTCTTTAAACTCAAATAATTATTTTAAAAGTAGTCGCGTTTGTGGTGGTCAATTCTGCCTTTTCAATATTTTCATAATGTTTACATGCCCCGTTTTCTCAACCCACTCCTTTTTAGAGCTTTATATATTCTCTAATCCGACATATCTTTGTTTGAAAGCTTTTATATCTATTCACATCCACACCATTTTCACATTTCATAATGGCATTGAGCATTATATTCATTCGCGCAACGCGCGTCATAAAACTAGTAATTAATAAGTACGCTTGAACTTCTATTATTTGGTCGTGCAACTTTTTCATGTTGAAATTATACGAAGTTATATTAATGCAATCTGCCAATCTGGCTAAAACAACAGTCATCGAAATCTGCAGAAATAAGATATACAAAATTTGAAATAAATTCATAACCCTCAATAAAGTAGAACGAATGTTTACATGAATTTAACAATGGAACGGTTCGATATCAATATCAACTAAATCCATTGAAATTGGTAAAATTCTGCGTGACGCGACTATAGATGTCATTTGATAACACTGAAATTGGCTTAACTGGCTGAATCTGCTGAAATTGATGAAATTATGGTGAAGAAACTCAATGCGCTGAATCTACTAAATAATGAGAAAATTATGTTTAAAATATATTTAGTTGATAAAATAAAGAAAAAAGTATATGGAAATAACTAAAATCAACTTCTTTAGTAAATTCAAACAATTAGATGAATATACCTAACATAAAAAAAATGAGTATCGAAAAATTCAAAAGCTCGATTGAAATACACAGACAAATATAGTAGTTTATATTAAAAAGAATTTATAATCTTTCGTTCTCAAATTACAAATATAATCGGATTCTTTCATAATGTTTTACCCATGCATATTTATTTTACTCTATACTCATTTTAGTATAACAAAAAACTCATGTTAGCAATTAACACGCACTACTCAAGAGCTAATAACTATTTATCTTAAAATTAAAAAAAGAAAAATAAAACAATAATACTAAAATATTTTATAATGCACAAATGAAAAACAAAATTAAGTTAGAAGATTGATTTTTTGTTGAAAGAAAGTCAAAAGATTGATTGAAAAAAAATTCGTATATTGTATTAATTTTTTATACAGTATTTACATTTTATCATAATTGAATAAAAAATTAAAGAAAAAGGTCCTTGAATAAAGAAAGAAACAAGTAAAAGATAAGAAGCTGTTCTCTTCATCTGATCTGAATGTTTCTAGTCTGAATTTTTGAAGTTCTGATCTGATCTGATCTTAATTTTTCTGATCTGATCTGATATGAATATTTCTGATCTGATCTGAATCTTTCTGATTTGGTCAGATCTGATCTGAATCCTCTGATCCGATCTGAATCTTTCTAATCTGATCTAAATCCTTCTGATCTGATTTGAATATTTCTATAATAATAATACTAATAATATAATATAATTATAATTATTACTACTATAATTATAATTTTAATTATAAATTTAATTTTAAGATAATTATGATCATAATTATAAAAAATATATAATTATAATCATAATTATTATGAAAATTAAAATTTTATAATAGGTAGAATTATTATTAAAAATATTACACTAAATATAATTATAGCTATAATTATAATTTTAATAATGTTTGTAATTATAATTATTTCTAAAATTATACTACCTCCGTCCCCCTAAGTTTGGGACAAGAGAAGTTGGCACAGTTATTAATAAAAGTGAGTTTATGTGGTTGATATTGAAATGATAAAGTAAGAATAAAGTAAGAATGATTTAGAACCACACAAATTTTACCAAAAAAGGTATGAGACAATCTTAGTGGGACGGACCGAAAAGGTAATATGGGACAATCATAGCGGGACGGAGGGAGTAATTATTATTACTTCATGTAATTATTATTATAATAATGATTATAAAAATAATTATGATAATCACAATAACAATAACAACAAAAATGATGATGATGATGATGATGATGGATTGATGGTGATGATGATGATGATGGTGATGATGGTGGTGGTGGTGGTGATGGCGATGGTGATGGTGATGGTGATGGTGATGATGATGATGATGATAAAAATAATTATAATTACGATTATTATTATTATTATAATATGAAAAAGAGATAAATTATGTCTGAATTTTTCTGATCTGATCTGAATTGTTTTGATCTGATCTGAATCTTTCAGATTTGATCTGAATGCTTCTTATTTGATCTGAACAGATCTGAATCTTTCGGATCTGATTTTTTCTGATCAGATCAGATCTGAATAAAATAAGAATAAGCAATAAGTAGAAGATTAAGACGAACAGAATCCCTTCTAAAAGGCTGCAACCTAGAAACGTAGGTACGTATAAAACAAAAGAAAAAAGAAAATACAAAAAGTAAAACAAGGAAGAGTGTCTGAAGCGGCACAAACGAGAACAAGAGAAAGTGGAGCGGAGCACAGGAGCAGCATATCTCTTAGCCTTTAACTTTGATCTTATTACAAAAAATCCCGATTGTATCATCCTCTAGGTACAGCCGGTTGTAGGGTATAAATTAGTGGCCAAAGTAGTCATTTTTGCGGGAGTGAATAAAATACGAGATCGAGGAATAGAAGTTGGGCATGCCGCATGCAGATGTGTTTATTCAACAGAAAGTTTATTAATTAGGGCCAAGAAATATTAGCTCAATACGGAGTATATAATAATATGGAGTAATTAAGTATTCTCTCTTCACAGTGGAGCAATATAATGACAGCGACGACGTACGTATTCGGCCATCACTACATATAATAATTAAGGATGCCTGAAATAGGAATATAAAAGAACTAGCTAGCTGGGAGGGGTATACACTAACAAAGGTGACGGATGAGCGAAGACAGTCCAGAGGGAGTTCTTGGCCAACAGCATCCTCATGAACATCGGAACATAGGGAAGCTGATGGGTCAGCGAAGACAGCCCGGAGGGCGTTGTTCGCCATCAGCATTCCCATGAACATTGGAACATTGGGAAATGGTCGCGCCATTGCCACTGTAATCCAAGTTGATGTCGACAAGCTTAACGTCTTGGCAAGGGTTTGTTAGACTGCAATCCATAATGACAGCTTCACTTGAACTCGACGTCCCCCATATATTTTTGAATGTCACGTTTCTTATTTCGACCGACGATGTGCTCTGCCATGCATATATGAATAACAATATGATGAAGTTCATTTCATTCTAAAATAAGTACTTAGGACGTTTTCTTTTAGACTGAAATTTGCTGGTCTGGTTTGGTCTGGAAAATGTCTAGTCTCTATGTATTTTATAACTACAGAAGTCTGGTCTTTTCTGATAAGATACAGTCTGGTCTGGGACTGAAAACAGTCCAAAAGAAAACATCCTTAATAAGGTAACAATAGAAAAAAGCTCAAGTAGATGGATATACATATATTTTTACTGGCATTGAAAAGTTTCTGGTCTAGTCTGATTTGATTTAATCTATTTAATTGTGTTTTTTTTTAAAGTCTGGTGTATGATTATTATACGTTCCAATGTTCATGAGGATTTTAGCAGTCTGGCCAACATCATCCTCATTAAATTTAGAACCATGCAATTAAACTTTACCAATTAAATTTAGTATAAGACAATTTTAGTGGTACGGATCGAAAAGGAAAGATGAGACAATCTTAGCAAGATGGAGTAGTACTACGTAATACTCATATATAGTATAGCTATATACAAATTCAACAGTTTTTAGAATAAAAAACGCATGAAATCAAATCGGTCGAATGTAGTTTCTCACTTTCTTGTAATAATTAATAATGTAATACCGAGTATACTATGTGATTTTTTTAAAAAATAATATGTGAACATTTATTCCTTAAATTTGAATATTTTGATTTAAAAAGTCAAACTATAAAATTTATATTAAGATTTGAATAGAGTGTAGTTTTTTCAAACCAATTAAATCTTAAATAGCATAGGAAACATACATACCTCAGAGCTACAATGCCCAGAAGGACAATATTGCTGATCAATGAAAAGGGGATTATTGACATTATTCATCTCAACATCCTCAAAAATAACATTGCTGACTTTGCCCTGAAAGGAGTCCGCCCAAGTCTTGATCCTTAATCCATTTTGGGTACCCGACAAACTGCAACGTCTTATATGTATATCACTCACAAATTCATCTTTGGATTTCCCTAGGCTTCCAATACTAATACCATGACCCGGACCGCATGCCACATTGTCGATGCCAATCTTCTGGCTGCCCGAGACCATGGCTACGCAATCGTCCCCGGTGGCGATGACTGACCGAGAGATTTGGATGTTTTTTGATGCCCCGATTTTGATGCCATCGGTGTTCGGGCTGTTGCCCGGGGCGGTTAGTTTCACGCCTTTAAACAGCATGTCATTGCAAGCAAAGACGTTGATATGGGCGTTCTTACTATTGATTGAATGGATATTCCGCACGATGGCGTTGCTCACGAAGTCGAACCTCAACGACTGTACAGATGACATATATAACGTAGCATAAATATTCATCACAAAGTATTTGATCACACGTATATTTTATTTATACGTAGTAATTGATTACCAAACTTCACCAATTAGACCCTTTTGGAACAATATGCACAAAATTTGGCTGATATGATTGAATAATAGATGGAGATTGCTTATATATTACACCCATTATTGGATCAATGGATTGGACTCGATTATTTACTTTTTAACGTATTTTTCTACAGTTATTAACGTATATCCAGGTAAATACATTGTCTAGATATATAAAAGGCCGAAAAAGTTATATTTGGTACAAAAGTTATATTGGGAGTATTGCATGTACTAACGTAAATTTCTTAGATGAAAAAAGAGTGTAAGAGGTTACTTTAAGGGTATAGGGAAAATGTCTCGTATATCTCTATGCATATACGTTCATGAGATTATTTATCAATATAACTGGTGATGAAATTGATTATTTTTAAAAGAATCATTAGGTAAAATAGATTATTTTGTAGAGTTGTTTGTCACAATAATATAAGATCAAACTGAAATCACATTGGGGGTGTTTGTGTTCTAGCGGGCTGGAGGCAAAATTAGCAGTGTTTTTCGTTTCCTGTTGAAAAAGAAGAAGTGTTTTGGGGCAAACAAGTGTTATCCAAACAACCTCATCATTTTTACTTTCACTCAAATAGAGAGTAAAAGATGTAAAACGACACAAACCATACTTTAACTTGCAATCCCGCATTAAGTGCCGTATTGGCATATTACAAACTCCGTAGAAACAAAAAAAGCCTAATTAGGGATCTGACAATTTCAACGTAAATTTACTCCATAATAGTCAATGTTGAGCCATTCTTTTAGGTGGGACAATACATTTTTGGACTGTTTAACTTGTCTGTTCCTTTTCGCATTGGTCAATCTTCCGACATGCTATTTTTTTTTCTAGATAATTGTTAACGTCTCATACGGTAAATTAAGAAGTAATAGAATGTTGTTATATTAAGATTTAAGCTACCTCTCTTAACAGGTTGCCTTTTAGGATGAAACTTCAGGTCTTAACATGATATCAGATCGAGTCAAATCGATCGATTTTGGTAAACATTTTTCTATCGTCATTTCAAGTGATTCACATTTTTACATTGGTAGAAATTAAAAATACTAAAATAGAATAAATACAAAATTTAGTTTTTAAAATTAAACTAGAATAAAGATCTAAATTGTAAAACTTTTAATCACAATTTACTTATTGAAAATAGAAAATGTAAATGTTAATAAAAGAAAATAATATATAATCATATTAACACAACTATGAAAAAAAATTGGAAAAAGGAAAGATGAAATTTTAATGAAAATAAATAAAAAGTGACTAATTTTTTTTTAATTTAATTTTAGTACATTTGTAAATTTTCGTAAATATTTTTTCATGTTTAAAAATTTAGTTTGGAAATATATAAAAATATTTCTATATCTTCCAAAAATTGAGAGTTGATAATTCGGATTAATAAAAAGATCGACTTTAGTTAGGATTAATTAGTTTGTAAACTAATGGAGTCATGGTTATGGTGTGTCGAACTTATTAATCTTTACAGATTAATACAAAATCAAATAGATTGAATATATGCTACTCTCTAAGTTCTAGCATGTGTCGGATGTAGATTTTTTCAGATGATCTGAGTGGATTCAAATGAATTTCAAATATATAATTTGTACTCCGTATAATTCTCCGGAGAACCCTTGAGATAACGAACGACACGAAGGGCTGCATGCCAGTGCTCCTGCCTCGGGGCCTGCATAAACTGAGAGAGAATATGAACCGCATATGCCAGGTCTGGACGAGTGAAAGACAAATAGATAAGGCAACCGATCAGTCGTCGGTAAGACTCTGGATGTGTCAGTAAGTCACCCGTAGCAAGAGCCAAGGAGTGATTTTGCTCCATGGGAGAGGAGGAGGGTTTGGCTCCAAGAAGACCTGCCTCAGAAATAATATCCAATGTATACTTGCGTTGGCATAGGAACAAACCATCCGGATTGCGAGCCACCTCAATACCAAGAAAATATTTAAGCACACCGAGATCCTTCATGTGGAAGCATGCATGAAGGTAAGTTTTAAACTTAGACAAAGCTGCAGAATCAGTGCCAGCAATAATCAGGTCATCGACATAAATAAGTACATGCAACTGGACATCACCTTGGCGCAAAGTGAATAAGGAATAATCAGAATACGACTGTGTAAAACCATAGTGTCTAAGGGACGCAGCCAACTTTGCGAACCAACACCGTGGTGCCTGGCGTAGACCATACAAAGATTTCTTCAGGCGACACACAAGGCCCGGCCGAGATGGAGAAAACCCAGGTGGAGGACGCATATATACTTCTTCTGCTAAATCACCGTGAAGGAAAGCGTTGTGGACATCCATTTGATGTAACTCCCAGTTCTTAGCGGCGGCCACAGCTAAAAGAAGTCGTACTGTAACCATTTTGGCTACAGGAGCAAAAGTTTCGGTGTAATCGATACCAGCTTCTTGATGATTCCCAAAAACAACTAGACGGGCTTTAAGGCGTTCAATTGTGCCATCAGATTTATACTTTATTTTGTAGACCCATTTACAACCGAGAGCCTTTTTATCAGGAGGAAGTTGCTCCATCTCCCAAGTGTGATTGTCCTCGAGAGCTCGAATTTCAGTCTGCATTGCTGAGCGCCACCCTGGGTCCGTCATAGCTTCCTTAAAAGAGCGTGGTTCGTGACCTGCAAGAACAGCTCCGAGAAACGCACAATGGCGAGAAGAAAACTTATCACAAGATACATAATGAGCAAGAGGATAACGCGTACCTGAGGAACTGACGGAGGGTGTCGACGGGGATGGGCTCTGTTTCCGAACAAGATGAGTAACAAAATCGCGTAACAGGACAGATGGCTGCTTAGACCGCATACCGCGACCAAGAGGAGGATCACTCGGCGGATTCTCGGAAATCACTTCCGTTGTGGGAAGTACCTGATCAGCAGGCGTATCGATCGGTGGATCACTCGACGGATCAGTGATATGGGTATGTAGATCTGGATCATGAATAACAGGCATTGTGGTGGTCAATTCGTCAATATGGGATGGTGCCGCTCTAGCAGTGTCTGCGTCAGAAGATTCGAACGGAAATATATCCTCATGAAAATGTACGTCGCGTGAAATAAAAATTTCCCCAGTATCACAGTCATACATTTTCCATCCCTTCTTGCCAGTAGGATAGCCGACAAAAACACATCGTCGACTGCGTGGTGTAAACTTATCACCACCAGTTCTGAAATTATGAGCATAGCTCAAACACCCAAATACTCGTAAGTGCTGAAAATCCGGAGCCATCCCATGAAGTACTTCATATGGTGTCTTCCCTTCCAAAAGCCCAGAAGGAGTACGGTTAATAAGATGGACGGCGGTGAGCACACATTCGCCCCATAAAAAAATAGGCACATTAGCCTGAAACATCAATGCTCGAGCGACATTCAGTATATGGCGATGCTTGCGCTCCACCCTACCATTTTGTTGAGGCGTGTGCACACATGAAGTCTGAAACAGAATACCCTGTTGCTCAAAATAGGATAACAAACATTTGAATTCTGTCCCATTATCGCTACGTACGATCTTAACAGGAACCTCAAATTGTTTTTCAACCATGGCTATGAAGGAAAGAAAAAATCGTTGCACTTCCTTTTTATCACGCAATAAATAAACCCAAACAGCCCGTGAATAATCATCAACCAGAGTCATAAAATAGACAGCATCACAAGTAGAAGGGGTTTTATATGGGCCCCACAAATCACAATGAATTAATTCCAAAATTCTACTTGCTTTATTGGTACTAAGAGGAAAAGAGTCACGAACTTGTTTGGCCTGTGGACACACCTCACAAGGTTTATTCAGCCGTTTTTCAGAAGAACTAGCCCGAACAGCAGGTAACAATTTAATAACACGATCCGAGGGATGACCCAAACGACGGTGCCATAGCTCAAATTCTGCCAGTGCCGAAGTGTGAACCGCATGCAGTACTGGTACCCCTCTGAAAAAATAGAGCCCATCTCGTCTTTCACCGGCTCCAATCAGATTCCTCGAGTGACGGTCCTGTATTGCACAAAATGAGTCAGTGAAAGTAATTAAACAAGAAGACTGATCAATCAACTGAGATACAGAGATAAGATGACAGTTCAATCCGGGCACAAAAAGAACGTGCTCAAGTACAAAATTCTTAGTGAGGGTTACACGACCCTCAAAAATTGCGGCAACCGTGCGGCCATCCGGCAGCCCCACCTGGCGTTCCTCTATACGTGTGCGGTCTGTCAAGCAGGAAATATCACCCGTAACGTGGTGAGACGCCCCCGTGTCAATAATCCAGTCTAATGAAATGCTTGGCTTGTTTAGCCCATTTATTTTTGCATTATTCACTGCAATAGAACCCTCGGACGGAAGAGGTGTGGTTATTGCGTGAGTTTTCTCCCCCCCCTTGAGCACGACGTGCGTGAGTAATAGGCCGTTGATGTTACCGACAGCCGTGTCCGCAGTAATACGCCGGCTAGTATCGCCGGAATCCATATGGGACACCGAAGTTGAGCCCGCCGTGATGAACGCCGCTGGAACACGCTGGTGCTGCGGCAGCTCTTCCTCGGTTGACCTCGTCCGGCTCCTTCCTTTCCTGGGCTCTGATACCATATTAAAGTAAGGCAAGAATCAAAATTATCATATATGATATCATCATAATCTTCTCTGCTTTTCATTCTGGCCGATGGCCATATATATATACTACGTTACTATACTGCTATAGCTACCCAAATACAAGCCCTTGGCCCAATAATGTGTACACAAGACTAATTACATATATTAATATATTAACAAGCCCATACTATGTCTAACAAAAACTAACTCACAAAATACTTAAGCGGCATGGATGCTCCATTTCAAGCTAGTCGAAATTAATATCTTACATGAAATGGTTATACAAGAATTTCGGTATACGTTGTATACTTGATTATATTAAAAGATAACTTAAGTTTTTTAAAAGAAACTCTTCACTACCAATCTTTCAATTTGTAAAACTTCTTAATGGCCAGATGACTCTCCCGGCCTAGAATGTTTTGGCTCACTTAGAATTGCAATTATATTTTTGGATATAATCAGATCTATACTAAAAAGTCTGTTTATACATTTTTGCCATTGTTCCGGTCTATTCGATGATTCAAGTATACGTGAATATATGATCTGTCTTTCCAATTGAATTTTTCATTGAAATTTGAAGTGCATGAACTAGATAAGACATATAACATATTAGCCCTAACTGATACATTTGTGTGGTTATAAGGGGCATAAATATGTTAGTTATGAGAAACTTACAATGGGAAGTTTAACGCATTGGGGATTTTTGTTACAATCATTCAAGGGCCAAGCACAGGCCCCTTGTCCGTCCAAAGTCCCTCCCCCTTCAAGCACCAAGCCTTGAATGTATTGGAAGACGAGCCACGTGTCCCCCTTGAACAACTCAGGGTCCGTTGGAGCCTTAAGTAGCCCTTGGATACTGAAGGTCATGGGACCCTCGCACGGTCCCTTAAATTGTACGACACTAACCATGTACGCCCCTTGGGGTACCCATACGGTTGGTATACCTTTACCCTTCCACTTACATGCATCATTCCAAGCACTCAAGAATGCCTTCAAGAAATAAGAATTGTAAACGTCAAAAAATAAGAATATTGTGTTTGGTAAGATCAAATTCTCATTGTAACTCTACGTACAGAAGAAATTTTGAAAAAAAAACAAACGCATACTATGTCGAGGTGTTCACTGTTTCTGGAGAAATATTGTTACATACATAATCAACAAATGGAATTACTAAGGCTTTGTTTGCAAATACTGGAAAAAACGAATTTTCCAGCTTTTGGCTTAAAAAAGCTAAAAAGAGTGTTTTCAAGTAATAACTTCTACTTAAAAAACTTTTCTCGGATTTTGTGCAATTAAAAAATGCTTTTTACTTTTTCTATTACACAAAAATCACTTATTTTACCAAACATTACCAACTTTTACTTTTCAAAATCATTTTTTTCTCAAACATTACCAACTTTTACTATTAATCAATTTTCCCCAAATCACTTTAAAAAGTTAAAAACACTTGGGAGTAGTGTTTGCAAACAAAGCCTAAGTTCCTTTACGGGTGTTTGGGAATTGGATTTGGGTGCTTTTTTCTAATCCTAAACAGGGGTGCAAATGTTTTTGTATTTCAAAATAGAACTATCATATTCTTATTTTTCTAAATGAGAGCATTTATTGCAATGTTTGGCCGTACTAGTCTTTAAACATGACAATAGTCTCCAAAGTTAACATTAATTACTCATATTTAAGGAATAAAAAACAAAAGAGTTATATTTTGTAATTCTCACACATTTTTACGCCTACTCGAGGAATTTTACTTCTTTTTTTCATTCACAAAGTCGAACATTTGGTGTTATTCATCGAGTAATTTAATGTATTCGTCAGATAATCTCATCCATGACGCTGGAAATAATGTTAAAAAATCTCATTCATTTGACTCATCAATTGCTAATTAAAAATAAGATATTCTTTGATTACTCGTATATTTATTACTATATTGATAGTATATACTCGTACGATTTAGGGAGTATGTGTTAATGTGCTCTCTAAGGTTCCCGAGCTGGTTCCCTTATTGGTCAAACTGGGTTTTTTCAAATTTTCCGTTGTTCCGCTAGCTAGATTGTATTTACCAGCTTTGACGTCCCGCTCCAAATCCAACAAAATCGTTATGAATCTTATGATGGAAATATTGGAAAGTAAATAATCGAAAGTGATTAACTCTGGTTGAATTGGTACCATACCATTTCTTTCATAAACAGAATATACATACACTCGTGAACAAAGTTTCAAGACGTATTTGTTAGCTTTTGGTAACTAAAAAGGTTGAAAGTACAAGTTGGTAACTATTTGATACAAAGCTAATTGTTTGGTTTAATTATATTTGGTATACAAGATATTGAGACTATTAATACTACTTTTCTCTAATGCTAGTCAGTGTACCGTAGGATCTAAAAAAATCGTTTTATTTTTAAAAAAAATTCCTGTTGATCGTTTTATTTTAAAAAAAAAATCCTGTTGGGGTGTATATGAATTCTAAAAACCAGTACTTATGATCGAAATTGTGTTCTGAAAAAGTAATACGAAGTGCAAAATGACCTTCAAAACAAAAACACATTCTGCGACGTAAACCCATTATTGAACTCCACAAAGTTTAGACTTACCTATTTATAACTATTTATTACATATACGCAAAAAGTATAACTTTTGATATTGGACATTTACACTCACCTTACTATTGTCAGTCTTTCCATCAGGGTTTGCACCATAAGAGATAACGTTGAATACCCTGAACGTTCTAGCAGCGTCGACAGCCAGACCTAAAGTGAATACTAAAACAGTACCGAAAACCACCGCCCTTGAATCCATTTATATGTCTTTTCTGCCTGTTTCTGTTTTATTCACCTTCAACTCATATACGTAGTAATTAATTGACGATACTTAATTAATTGGCCGGGTTAATTACCTTATAAATAAGTGGGACCGTGGAAGGATATGATCAAAATACCTCATAGCTTACGTACGTAGTTACTTACGTACTCTAATAATCTAATCAAGTACGTGCTTCTTAGTTTTCTTGAGAAACCAGATTTGTCAAAAGAGAATTGCTAAAGTAATACGGAGTAATTTTTGCAATAAAAGTCAAGAGGAGTATAAAGTCAAGCTAGCCAGAGATAGATGCTCTTGTGCACCATTTTGTAAAGTATATTACTAATTCTTTTTGGATTATGTAACATCATCCGTTCTTTAATAGTTGTAATAGTTTGGCTTTCACATTTGTCGATGCATAACTTTGAATTTAATTTAATATAGCTACGTATTAGGATGTTTTTACTAGGACTGTAGTTTGCTGGTCTGATCTAGGCTGATTGCTTTGTATTTTTATAACTATCCAAGTCTGACCTGATTTGGTCTATTCTAGTCTACTCTGGTTTGGGACATATTACAGTCCAAGTTAAAACATCCTTAGTAAACATTATGAAAAGTTAGTATTTTAAAAAATCACATTAATAGAAATTTAATAACGTTTTATACGGAGTACATAATAATTTGATTATATATTAACAGAAAAGCATGGTCAAAATAAATTTTGTGAATTGTACAAAAAATTACAACGTTACAACTATTATGTAATGAGGGAAGTATTTTGCAACCACGTACTGCTCCTCACATGATTTTTTTGTGGAGCATGAGAACATTGTATGTTACTCCGTACTTGTTACTCTGATCCGTATTGAAGAATATAAGGCCTATATTACATAAGGAGTGCTTGGTTAATAGTGTTTTTATCGTTTTTATTATATTTTGAGTTGAATTTGTTGTTCCACGCACTAGTGCTTGATAATTAAATTACCTATGGATTTACAATTTGATGTTAATTTAAACTGGAAACAAAAAATATCCGGTATGAGAAGCTTTTCTCATGTCTGTTTTTTAAAATGATCTAGCCTAATTTAGCCGGCCTCTGTTTTTACCTCTTTCGTGAACTTTTTATGATTATTGATGATAAAATATTAAAATAACAATAATAACAGGGAGAAATAGTTATATAGCCTTTTTAATTACTCCGTAGCATACATAAAGTTAATAGCCACCATTTATATTTTATAAAAGAAATGGCACTTTTCTACATAGTGAACTGGACACCTGGTAAATAAAAGATCGGAGTATTGCACCATTTACAATAGTGCAACGATATTAATTCGATGTATGGTCCTTTTAATAATATCATTACAAATAGTAACATACGGAGTAGTGCTCTGAAAAATGAATACAGACACAATACTACCAGTTGTATATACAACCGGCCTCTTTTAAAATGTAATTTTAATTATTTTTTAAAAAACTTATCGTTACAAAGAGGTGAAAACGTTAGATATGGTCACAAAAATGCTGCTTTTTACAAAGACATATATAGTTCCTGATATATTACTAAAATATAGATAGGTTATAATTCCATATTTAAGCAAACATTTTATGGGAGTTGGAATCGGTTTTATATATGTAATGTAACTTCTTTTAATTAGCTAATTTGTATCACGTTGTGTATTATTAATTCAAGTAACATTTCACCGAGTTTTTGGTCGTGTTTGTAGTTTTTTTTAAGCAATTTTTTGTAGTTTTTAAGCATTGATTTAAGAGTAACATTTCACCATGGGATCGGTATACCATGCGCATGGTATACCGATCCCAAATACGGTATCGTTTTAGACCATGCGCTCTTTCTCTATTCGCACATCCGCACTCTCTGGACTCTCGCTCTTCTTTTATTTATTTTATCAAAAAGCTACGTAGTATCATATTATCTCTTTCTTTAGTCACAAACATCCCCATCACCGTTTCTTTTTTGTCTTTTTCGTTTTCTACTTTTATTTTTTTCAGTATTAAAAGCTATCATGATTCCAAATAGTTTTTTTTAATTCAGAAACACCGGAGTGTTCATAATTTTGTGATCAAATTTTCATCCTTTCAAAATAAATTAATTGTTGTTTCTTTTGGTCTTAGTCTTTGTTCATACACATTTTTTCTTTCTTTTTCTTCAATTGAAATTACAACCAAAAAGTAATTATTTTTTCTTCAAATAAATTTTTTTATTTGATACACTTTTTTGTAATATATTTTTTCATATTCATACACTTTTTCCGATGATATATTTCTTATCTCTTTTATATGTTTCTAGTCTTTTTAAGACATTAAGTTTATTTATTTCGATTTACATTTCATAAAATATATGATTGCATCTTCATATGTGTGGTTTAGATTTCTGAATGAGTAAGTTACGTTTATTATAGACAATTTTTGGAGTTTTTTTGTAGTTATATTTCATAGGACGTGAAGTTACATTTTCTTGTGTGTGAGTTACGTCTTTTTTATGCGTGACTTATATCTTCTTGTGTGGAGTTACACTAGTTGGACTTGCTTCAACAAGTTACATTTTGCATACACCTAAATTAGATTTTCCATCAACGTGAGTTACATTTTTCATAACACAGGTTACATCACAAAATAAAATCAGGCTAATGAAACAAAAAAATCATTTTTTGTAAAAAAAAAATATTTTTTTTGCAAAGAAAATGAATTTTCTTAAAAACATTTTTATAGTCGTAATATTAAAAACAAAACATATTCACTATTTAAGTATATTAATTGAGTCATTATATATACTCTTTTTTTCAATGTTTACATTTGATAGTATATGGAAATATATCATCTTATATGGAGTTACATCATTTTATGCGTGAGTTACACCTTTTTATGCGTGAGTTACATCTTTTTATGTGCGAGTTACATTTGTACTTGCTCAACAAGTTATAATTTGTATACACCTCAGTTAGATTCTCTTCAACACGATTTACATTTTTCATAACACGAGTTACATCACAACTAGACTCTTGCTATTGACACAAAAAAAATCATTCTTTTTTGCCAAAATATCATTTTTTTAGCAACAAAAATTTTAAAAAATATTTTGTATGGCCTTAATATTAAAAATAAAACATGTTCACTATTTCGTAAAACAATTGAGCGATTAGACTCCTTATTTTCATTGTTTATATTGAAATCAATGTTTTATTTGTTATACACCGCATTAGACAAGTTACATTTCGGTTGTCTGCAGTTACATTTCTTATCAATGTGACTTACATTTCTTTACGCGGGAGTTACATCATCCTGCTACTGGGACAATGAATAAAACAAAAACTAAAAGTTATTGTTCACGTGTGAACAGTAACACGCGAATTTTGCCTGTGGGAGCACCATGCTCACCCAAAATAGGATATAAAAGAGTTTAGATATGCTAAAATAGGACTGTCATATTTTTATTCCCTAAATATGAGTAATTACTGCAAAGTTTGGAAAAAAATTGCTATTCGTTAAGTCTAGTACTACTAAAACATGACACTAATTACTTTATTTAAGGAATAAAAACTTGACAGTCCTAATTAGGGTTTCCCTGTATATGGTATACAGGTGGACCCAACTCAAAGTCTAGGACCCGTCGGGATCGGAAACGGCCGATTCACAGAAGCGCAACCGGCCAATTCATGAGACTGGACCGGTACCTTAGTTTTAGATCCAGACGTGGGATTGGCCTTGGTCTCAATTATGATTTTTCATACCGGAACCCGCCGGTCCGATCCTGATTCGGTCGCCAACAACTTTTTTTCGTTTTCTTTTCTTTTCTGTATATTGGCTAACCGTACCGTTTGGAGCATTGGAGCCTCCTCCAACGTCTCGTAGGACCGTTGGAGGGACTAGTGGTGGGGAAGAACCTCCATCATTTACATTTTTTTATAATCGTGTTGTCATTTTTCACATAGGGTCCACACCATTCATGGATCAGTTTGACTCTAATCTGATATCATGTTAATACCTGAAGTTCCATCCTAAAAAGTCAATCTGATAGGAATGTCCAAATACTTAGATAGTGTTTTATTGTTTTATAGCTTTCCGGCGTGGTACAAACAATTAACACGTCCCCTCAGCCGGAACCGATATGAACAATATCGGGGGTGTACAAATGGGTCGAACAACCCTTAACAAGTTACCATTAATCATGAGTGCTAGATAAACAGTCAAACCACAACCGAACTTGACTCTAATACCATGTTAGATTTAGGTAACTATCCTAAAAATCAATTTGGAGTAGCCAAGAATCTTAATAATATAATACTCTATTATTTCTTAATTTTCTGGTGTGGAATTTAACATGGACATTAGTTTAAAAACATTCAATGTGGACTTCTCAAAAGTTCAATTCATCCAACCTATATTTATTTGAAAATTCAATTTAATCGCATTCGTAATCATGAATTCAAACGATTTCATATAACTTTAAGATTTGGTGATTGGAACAAATTGTTGTTCACCTTACTTTAAACGTCAATCAATGTGGACTTATTAGACAGAGTACTACTTTGGTTTTTATGATTAGGTGTTTGAAAAAGTGTTGCAATGTCCATCCATTATAGCCTTATAGGGAGTGCCGAGTGCTACGTATTTTACAAAGAAATTTGGATGAACTCGTCACAAATTCACCTGTCTTACCAAAAAGACGGAAAAGGATGACCCCATCCCTTTTTTTTTACCAAAAAAACTGAACAATTTAAATTGGGGTACACTATAATTAATTCCCGGCTAAGGCTGTCCGCAACTGTGGGATGAAAAAGTTATTATTTAGCTTTTCATCATATCACAAAAACAGTTGGAATCTATAGCATAGAGATTAGAGATGTGTCAAAGTGGATAGAGGAAACCTTATGGTGGGAATGCATAGCTTTATTCATGAACGCGTTAACTCGAATGGCAGCCTGGGATTAAATATGGTGGGCCACATAAAATGTAAAGTCTCATTTTTGTGTAAAGTTATATTATTATTTTTACTCTATTTTTATTAAAATAAATATATCAAAAATATACTCCCTCCATCCCGCAAAATAGTTCCCGGTTTCTTTTTGGACCGTCCCAAAAAATATTTCTTATTTCCCTTTTTTGGAAAGTTTTGTGTGACACACATTCATTTACATTTTTTTTAATCAACCGCAACCATACATTTCTATTTTATTCTCACTTTCTTAAACTCTGATCCAAGTCAATGTGGAAACTATTTTATGTGATGGAAGGAGTAACCTTTTACCATTTTTCATTGATCCAAAAGGTGAAATCTCCCACCCCAGGAGCCCCCACACCCGACCCGACTGAATGGTGGAGGAGTAAGTCACGGTGACTCAGTCAGCATAGTCGCAGTAAGCCCATACACTCATGCGCACCAGAAGCCCAGCCTTATTTCAGGTTCTATGACCTCCACCCGATCACTGTGGGGATTCGACCTTAGTCCATTGATCCAAATCTCCCACCACTCGACCAACTGAGCTACCTGTGAGGGTACCTTTTACGATTTTTCATATGACACTAATATTGCATATACAATCTTCTAGGGGGAGAGACGTATGTGTTGACATAGATACTTATACACTAGGAATGACATAGTTGTCCAAAGTACAATGACCGGTGCACAACCAATATTTGGAAGCATCATGTAAATCAATATTATTTGTTAAATGTCCCACACCGGAAAAGTTTGGATGAACAAAGTGCTATATTAACACATGGGCTACTCCTCCTATAAGGTTGACCTTTTAGGATGGAACCACGGGTCTTAACGTGGTATCAGAGCCAATTCCGGTTGTAGTTTGACGGCTTGTTTAGCACCCATGATTAAGGGTTTGCTTGGCCCGTTTATACACCTCGATATTATCCAACCCGGTTCGGACTGAGGGGGCGTGTTAAAGCATTTGTCCCACACCGAAAAGCTATAAAATAATTAAACACTATATAAGGCTTTGGGCCACTGCTCCTATCAGGTTGACCTTTTAGGCTTTGAGTCTTAACATGGTATCAGAGCCAAATAGATCCATGGTGTGGGCCCCCTTATGAAAAATCACGACACGGAAAAAATGAATGACGAACCGACAAAAAAATGAATGACGGCACGATCCAGACGAAGTGTCTGGTCGTGAGGAGGGGTGTTAGAATCCCACACCGGAAAACTTTGAATCAGCAAAGCGCTATATTAAGATATGGGCTACTCCTCCTATCAGGTTGACCTTTTAGGATGGAACTCCGTGTCTTAACTTGTTAGAATCCCACACCGGAAAACTTTGAATCAGCAAAGTGTTATATTAAGATATGGGCTACTCCTCCTATCAGGTTGACCTTTTAGGATGGAACCTCGTGTCTTAACTTGGAATCAGAGTCAAATCAATCCATGGTGTGGGGCCCCTTATGAAAAATGATGCCACGATTATAAAATGGCTGGATGAAAAAAATGGACCGATGAAAAAAATGAATGATGGCATGATCCAGACGAAGTGTCTGGTCGTGAGGAGGGGTGTTAAATGTCTCACACCGGAAAAGTTTGGATGAACAAAGTACTATATTAACACATGGGCTACTCCTCCTATCAGGTTGACCTTTTAGGATGGAACCCCAAGTCTTAACGTTATTACATAGACAGTAATTGTGTAAACAGATGAAGTATTCTTCCAATTCATGTTCTCACGCAATGTTGCTCACGTTGAATGTTTATGTGTGCCATTAATTTAAGTTGTTTATATAAACAAAATGAGTTTTGACATAAATTTTCTCATAAAGATCCCACTTTTTTGTGTGCACGTGAATTAGAAAAAATCTGTTTGTATACAATTTTTTATACATAGCTTATGCTCAATCTCTCCAAATCAAATTCCATAAAAGTTAGTATGTGTTTTTTAGACTTAGCTTTGGTAATTCATCTAGTAGAGTATCCGGGTATAAACAAATCAATGTATTGTAAAACATAATAATTCTAACTCATACTTCGTATTTCATTGGGAGAGATTTTTTGGTCTTTGGCATGGCTCTAAGCCAAAACATGCGGTGACCAAATAGCTATGAGTTTATGACACAAATACATAATTTTGTGCGAAATCAGTGCAAAACTTATTTTGACGAAGAAATTAGCATAAAAGACCTTTCCACGATAAATTCTTCTTGAGCCCGTTTTTCAAGCAAGATTTTCAAGATTCCTCAACCCCCGGCATCAAACAACAAATTGCCAAGAAGACATCAAATGAGAGATTGCAAGGATTTCTTCAGAAAGCTTTCTCAAGAAGCCGAGTTCAAAGACAAAGGAAGCTGAGTTGCACTGAAGTTCAAGACAAAGAGAAGCAAGTGGACAAATCTTATCTACGCTCTCCTCTACATTGCTGAATCAACACAAAGACAAAGATATTTGCACTACAATGTTGATTGAACATGATTGAACACCAAGGGGGAGATTGAATGGAATATTTTATGGTGTCCAATCTAGTTAAATATCTTTGTATTTGTGTAGTTATTATGTCTAGATATTTCGCCCCATTGGCACCTTTGTAAGCTATAAATAGACTAGCCTTATTAGGAAATATTGAAAAGTGTGCAATTGGGCCACCTCAATAAAGGAGCCCAATCATGCTTAGGTTACATCAACTCATTCTCTAGACATATAAATATAGCCTTAGAGGGAATGAGCCTTAAGACTTTTCAGATTATTCAGCGCATATTATTGTAGTGAGAGAGAGAGCCGCATTTTCCTTTCTCGATACCTTGTATTGTACTTCCAAATCATTCTTGGTATTGAATCGGATCATCGTTTCTTCTCTACTCTATCTATTCTGTTAGTTTGATTGTTGAAACAGGGACAAACACATCCATTGAACGTTTTTTTAGTAAATGGCCACTTCACAACCCTTGGGATGCATCTTACTTGACCTTCCTTGATCTTGCAAATTCTAGCTTTTTGTAGAACAGGGAAAGTTTCGAACACCAAAACTTGAAGAACAATCAAACACCCTGGGAGTGTCGCTCTGATGTGTGTTTTCTCGCACTTAAAATAGATTGTAATATAGTGGTGTAAGTACGAGTATCGTCTCCATAGGGACGGACAATAGGGAATCAAAGATTAACTAAATTCAGCGATTAAAAAGAAATAAATAAAAATGCGTCGTGCGAGATTGGTTGCTGGAAAATAAAAATGTGAATAAAACGATTAAACTAGGGGGTTCTTTCTAATTAATGACGAAGGGAACAGAGATTGATTCCGGGGTAACCAGGTTTCTGTCTGATCAGGCCTAATTACATGAAATTGATTTAATTGAGCCTAGCTAATCACTACTAAGTTCTTACCGCTCTCGCGGTGTAAAGTATAGGAGACCAGACTGATCTCTCATGCGACAGGATCCTAAATTATTGCCAAGACGAACGAGCTTACGGCCCCTTAATCGCTACTAATCTCTTAGCGAACGATTAAGTGTGTGTGAATGTGTCCTAGAATAAATTAGATCTCTCTTAATTTATTCTACAAGCAGTTGTAATTCTAACGGCCGTTCTAGGTTACAAAAGATATCAATTAAATTCTTCAAACACAAATTAAACGGCATTCATGCGGTTAAACCAACAAGAATCTAGCCATAAATCATGATTAACCCCTTCATCAACCCCAAATCCCTAATTAAACTACTCACAATTCATAATTGAAGAATCAATAGAATTGCAATAAAAAAAATTAAATGTCATTAATTAAAAAGGTGGAACTTATAAAGAATCCCAAAAGATTGATGAACAAGGCTGAAAAGCCCTCTAAAATTCGTGCTAGACACTCTCTCTAAGCTCCCCCTCGAAAACGGGGGTTTACAGAATGTTTAAATAGAAAAATCGGGTGAAATTTGAGCTGAATTGGGATTTCCGGAGGAAGGCACGGTGTCACGCACGATCGTGCCTTTGATCATGCCTCCGGAGCAAAAACGCGCAATTTGGGCAGGCACGATCGTGCCTGGGTGGCAGTAACTCCGTGGTGCTTTTCTCTTCAGGCACGATCGTGCCTGACTTTGAGGGCACGATCGTGCCTACTTAAATTCCGAATTTGGCAATGCGTTCTTCATGAAAGTTGTAGATAATGAAGTCCTCTATCCACCCCAATCTGCCGAATGTGATTTGAATCATCCAATAAAGAGATGTGATCAAAACAGTGGAAGGTGTCTTTCTGAAATCGCAGCAGAGATCATCTGACTTCAACATCTGCTTTCACCTTCTTCCTCTCAGATTCTCGCAACGGTGTCTTCATATGATCTGTAGATCTTGAAGTTAGCTTTCATATTGAACTTGAGTTGTGTCCATTGGTGGTTTCTACAAAGATATATGTCTGAACAATTGACAGAAGGTCATCCTGATCGTTGTTTTCAAGCTTCATTCATCTTCTTTTGATCCCGAAGCCAATTCTAGAGCTCTTTTGTCATCAACTTTTCATCGTAAACCTCCTGGTGACCTCCAAGGCTCTTAAATCAACCTTGAATGCTTCTCAAATCATCCCTATTGCTTCTCAAGCGCCAGTGCCGAACTCAAAAATCCTGATTTTGACTCCAAATGCAACAAAACTCCAACCAACGCCCGGTAACCATAACTTGAGCTAATATTGAGACTTACAACACCTTAAAGCTAGGAAAACCATCAAAATACAATCCCAACACGCATCAAATGTGTGACTAAATACGGACTTATCACGCTCGTTGCCGTTTGCAATTCTTCAAATTATCTACATTGCTTGCCATGTTTTTTACTAGTTCACTCCACACATCATCACCCCACAGGTAGTCATTAAAGGCATCCAAATCTTCCACCAAGTTCACATATGCCGCCGGTAACTCCTGGGCCACCCAATTTCCCAACAATCCATGTGTGATAGAACGTGTAGAAGCGCAAGTTTCACGCCATCTCCCATTTGTGCTTCAGGGTCATCACTGTTATACATAGCTAATCTTGCTCCCATGGTTGATTTTTTGCTCAACGGCGGAAGTTGGTCTGGGATGGGGGAAGATTTTTCTCTCTTTATTTTATGCAAAGTAGAAGGTACGAGTAAAAGGTGTGGGTAGTATAGGGATGATGCTTAAAAGCCATTCCTAAATGATACAATTTCCAGCGTTTGAAATTTTGGCTGTTTGGAACAAAAAGCCAATTGAAAATGTCATTTAACCAAACACTTCTATTAACTGATTGATCTAGTCAAAAGGCCAAATAGAATCAAATCAGCCAAAAAATGGTTCACGGACTCTTAACCAAACACTCCCTATACAAAATTGGCCAATCAGTCGATCACATTTTCATTATACCCTTTACATTTCCAAAATAAGAGTAAAAAGAGATTTAACTAAGATATCAATATCTAAGGAGTATTACATTTATGATTAAAATAATAATTGTTTAAAAAGTGTGAGTAGTGACTAATTGGCAATAGTAATAACTTAATCATAATAACTTATACTCTGTATTTAGCATTAAATTGTAATAATTGCTAATCATATTTGTATTAATAAGTTTTATTTTAGAAATATTATTAAAAAAAACCTTTAACTAATTAATAGAAATATTATAAGGAGTGCGTAATATCTATATATATAAAAACGCAATAGTATAAGATATGTTTGGGCAGGAAGTGTGAAAGGATTTGTCCAGAATAATTGTAATGAGATGCTCGAAGCAATAATTTAAAAAATAATACTACTTCGTGTATTAATTGTTGAATGGGATAAAGGGGAAGCTATAAAGACAATTGTTATTCCCGAAGAGACGCAAGATATTTTATATAATTTCAGCTCAACAAACAATATACTCCATATAACATTATTCCCAATGGAAATGTATTAATACAGTTTATAAAAGAGACAACTGGGCGGCAACCATTATGAATGGAAACACTTCTGTTGTTCCTATAAAAGGGGACTATTAGGAAGCAAATTGAATTCATCATGCTTCTAATCTTATGCAAGAAACTCCTTGATTCTGCACAAATTGTATGACTATATCTACCTGCACAAAAATAAGGAAACAAACAAATGTATGTATCTGCTTGCATAAAAATAAGGCAACAAACAAAACACTGCCTGCAATAGCAATCAGGTACCAGCCCCTTCACCGACATGCAATTATATTTTTGTGCTATTTTCTTTATAATTTGTAAATGCTAGCAAATAGAGTACTCTTAGAACTTTTTTGGAATCCTTGAAAATCATCTTGCATTGTTTTATCTTTTTCATTAAGAGGTCTTAGGAAATTCATTTTTCACCCATGTGACAATCTCAAAGAGTTAAGATGTCTGCCGGAAAAACACAGATACAACAATATTAAAAGTTGTACAAGAATTACGAACACCTAAATCTATTGATATTTTTTTGTGTTTATGAGAGTTGTTGAATTTACAGAAATGATCTTTTTTTATAGAGATTAACAATAAAGCGGCGCAACAAGGGTGATGATTCGGTTTGAGTGCTTACAAGACAATAGAGCATACGAGACATTAAGAAGTTTATTTTGAATGGCCATAAGATGTGTAAATATGTTACCTTTCGAAGTTTCATTTTTCTAAAAAAGTGCATAACAAGTTGAAGTTTGTCTTTGGGTGTCATCACTTTATGGCTTAAGAGTTTTCCTCCATGACACTTCACAGAAACTCATTTTACATATTTATGAATTTATATCTCATGTAAGAGGTTTATGTCTTTGAGTGTCATCACTTTATGGCTTAAGAGTTTTTTTTTTCTGAATCATGTTGAAAGTGATCCAATGTGACGTGAGCATGTGAGCCTGCATACGTAGGAATTAATCTTTTATTAATTATTGTTGCTCATGTTTTATGCTTTGAATAAGTCTGGTAGTTATCTTATTTGTAGGAGTCTTTTGTTCCATTATTTAGGGAGTGGCTATACGTGCATCATGCCTGCATTTTAGGGAGTTGTTACGCAGTACTCATACACTCCTTCTTGCATTGTATTTGGCTATATAGGCCTCGGTTATTTTCAGTAATCGCAGTGAGTTTTTCCTCTTCTGGTTCTTTGAGTTTAAGCTTGAAAGATAGCTTCTATATTTGTGTTGTGATACACATTCTTAGTCTACATTTGGTATCAGAGCCAGTGCAAAATCCAATCACTTGGTTGAGGGAAAACATGAGTGAAAACAACACCAAAAAAACAACCCAAAATGCAAGGGGGTAATGGCAGTTCAGTGAATCAACTTCCTTTGTTCAAAGGAGTGAATTATCATTTTTGGAGTTTCAAGATGAAGACCTTGTTCAAATCTCAGGAGCTGTGGAGCATGGTTGAGGATGGATTCGTTGATGATCAGCCAGAAGAGCCTGATCAAGCCCTCAGAGAAAAGAGAAAAAAGGATGCTAAAGCTCTCTTTCTTATTCAGCAAGCCCTTGATGATGCAGTATTTCCTCGAATTGCTGCAGCATCCACTTCTAAGGAGGCCTGGTGTAAGGAATAAATGTAATTAGATTTTGATGATGCTATAGGATTAGAATTTTAAAGTACCCCCAAATTAGATTTTATGTATTAGAATTTTCAGTTGTAAGTATTAGTGTAGTCGACGATCAGAGTTGCTCTATTTTGGATCAGATCAGAAGTGCATCAGAACTGCTCTACCAGACTTGCTCTATGAGAACTGCTCCATCAGAGTTCTCTTACCAGAAGTCCATCAGAGTTGCACCTATGAGAGTTGCTGATAAACTTGAACATCTGATAGCCGATGAGAACTACAGATCAGAGGTACTCATCAGCGGACCTATCAGAGTCAGAGTCAGAGTTCAGTCAGAAGACCATCAGAACTCAACTCATCAGATAGCCATCAGAATTCAATACTTCAGAAGAGCCTGATCAGAGCTCGACGAACACTTAGAAATTTTCAAGCAACATCCAACAGCTATGAATTCAACGGGTAAAAACATCCAACGGCTAGAAGACTGTGCATGAAAGGAAAGCAGTTAATGCACATTAAATGAGCCCGATACGCTGAAGGATTGATTGCAAATGATTGACCAAGGAATCCGGGAAGATATATTTTAAAAATAGAAACCTTCCAAAAACGGCGGTCAAGTCAACTGTACGCGCATTTAATGCAGTTGTCTCCTCCTCCAACGGGCAGACAACCTCCGTATATAAGCTACATACCGAAGAACTGAAAAACAACTTTGCTACAACTTTTGCTCATCATCATTCAAGCTCTCTTGAATTTAAAATTCTACAACCTTCAACAAGACAAGCTTACGTTGGGAAGATTCAAACTCCAAATCTTTCATCCCCAACAAACAAGCAAAGTTCATCCTGTTCTTCAACACTTCAAGAACTTCATCAAACATCCTTTGTAACGAAGCAAGTTGGAGGAAAAACTCTGTTTTTCAAAAGAATCTTCTGAAAAGAAGGGCGTCCAAGTAACTGCAGTAGTGAAGTGGTGATACTTCCGGGAAGCTGAGTGAAAGGATCAGCCATCAGGACGTGGAATTGCATCCTGGGTGGCATCTAGGCTTGAAGAAGACGAGGAGTGCTTCTTAAGTGCTAGGAATTAGCTTTGTAACTGATCTACTTCAAAGCTAGTGGAACAGTGGACTAGAGGAACGAGTTGTTCCTTGAACCACTATAAAATATCCGGTGTCATTCACTTTACTGCAATTTATATTTCTGCACTTAGGATATTAACTGATTAACTCTAAGACTTGGAATCTGTGCTCAGCAGATCTTGTTTTCAGAGTTATCAGAAAGGCATCTGCCTTAGTGGTTCTGAGGCTACCCGGACAGATCAGAATCCGCTGCCAAGGCCAGTTCTGATATCAGAACCAGCCTTTCTCTGTCATCAGAATCAGACCTTCTCTGATAAGTCACTTCGGACTTAGAGAAAATTTGAAAAACCAACCAGTCTATTCACCCCCCCCCCTCTAGACTGGTTACCATATTAAACGGGACCAACAAGTGGTATCAGAGCCTCCTTGTTCTTGTAATCTTTTAGGTTACTCTCTGAACAAAGATCCACTTGTTCTTAGCCTCTCCTTATTTATTATAATGGATAATTCTCTTGCAAAGCATCTTATGTTCACAGATCAGAAATATGATGATTGGAAGATCAGAATGAAGGCACATCTATGTGCCCTTCATGATGAAATGTGGGAAGTCTTGGAAAATGGCCCCTTCATCCAGTTCATGAAGATCAATCCTGCTCACTCTATTGACAACTCCCAACCCCAGATGATTGAGAAAGCCCGGTCAGAATGGACCAAGGAAGAGAAAAGGCAGTACAACCTAGATAATATAGCCAAGGACATTCTTTACAAGGCTATTGATGAAAGATACTTCAACAGGATCAAGAAGTGCAGAACTGCCAAAGAAATCTGGGATAAGCTGGATGAGATTGGAGCAGGAGATGAACAAGAAAGAGACAACAAGCTGACCATTGCAATGAAGAAGTTTGATGACTTCAAACTCCTACCAGAAGAATGCATTGCTAAGATGCATGAGAGATTGCTGATTCTCATCAGTGAGATTTCTGAGCTTGGGAAGGAGCTCACCATCAAAGAGGTCAACATGAAGATCCTCAGGGGACTGCCTTCAGCTTGGAAGATGAAAGTGATTGCAGTCCAGGAAAGCAAGAACATCAAGACTTATGCCACTGAGAAACTCATCTCTGATCTCAAGGCTTATGAGTTTGAGATGCATGAAGAGAAGGAAGAAGTTCCTGATGAGAGGACCACCACTGCTCTCACTGCTAGCACCTCAAAGGTAAGTGACTTTGACCCTTCTACTCTGTTATCTGATGAGTATATGGCTGCTTTTGCCAGAAAGTTTAAGAAGTTTATGAAGAAAGATGGAAGGAGTCCATCTTCCATCAGAAGACCACATCAGAAGACCAAGTCCTCTGAAAGCAATGGAGAGTACCTCTGCTACAACTGCAGACAGCCTGGGCACTTCAAAGCAAACTGCCCCTATCCAAGAGTGTCCAAGAAGCAAGGACATGAAGATGAAAAGAAACCAGATGATCAACACAGAAGAAGAAGAGCATTTGTCTCAGAACAAGCTGAGAGAGATCCACTCTCTGAATCAGAGTCCAGCTCAGACTCCGACTCTGATGAAGCATTCTGCTGCTTGGATGCAGAAACTGAAGACCTTTGCCTCATGGCACAATCAGATGATGAGGTATGCTCTACTTCTAATTCTATTTCCTCTTCGGTAGGCACAGCCTTAAATGATGATCCAATGTCATCATTTTGGGAAGAGTTCCAAACTATCCAAGCCACTTATTCTTTTGTTAAAGAAGAGAACAGTAGGCTGAAAGTTGATATCTCTGATCTAAGGAAAGAGACTGAGTGTAAACTTAATCTCTTAACTGAGGAAAGAGATAGACTGAAAGCTGAAAATGAGTCTCTTCTGAAAAGAATAAGAGACATCAAGGAACTTGAGAGTAGATATAATAGCCTTCTGAAGATGCAATCTTCCATGAAGAATATTGGTGACTCTCATAACTTCACCTCTGGCCTTGGATATGTTGAACCAGAGTCTGGTGAGCCTTCTGTAAGGCCTAGCACCCGGGTTGCTAAAGCTAAAAAGGTCATAGTGCCACAGACTCTGAGCCCCAATTGCCATGCTAGTACTTCTGGTACTAAAGTTGTTCATGAGAAGGTCATACCAGAAAAACAAACTCTAAAGGCCAAACCAAAACAAAGTTTGAAAACTAATGAACCTGGCAGACACTCTAACAAAAGGAAAAGTTTTCAGAACAATAATAATCAACGGCCTAACCCTATCAGACAATCTCATGACAATGGTATCAGAAACTGCTATCAGAAAGGCAGATATCAAGAGAAGATTAACTATAGGCAGAAGAGGTTGTCTGGTCAACCTCAGAAACCTAAAGTTAAGCGCTCCTCTGATCTTGATAGCATATGGGACTTCTTTCCAACAAAGAAGGCTATGCAGAAGTATGCAAACAGAAAGCATGATCCTCACAAGCATCTGCCCAAAGTGAATCATACATCTGTTTACTACGACTACCAGGTGGACAATGGGTACCATCCACCAAGGTTTCAGTTAATGAGACCAAAATGGTACCAACTACCAAAACTGCATTACCCTCCAGGACCCAACATTGCTTGGGTACCTAAATCTTCCTTTTAATTTTGCAGGAACTGTGTGCTGGAGTCATCTCAGAACAAGAATGGTATATTGACAGTGGATGCTCCAGACACATGACAGGTGACAAGAGTTGCCTATCAGAGTTCCAGAAAATCAATGGACCCAGAGTCACTTTCGGTGGAAATGACAAGGAAGGGCAAACAAAAGGAAGAGGAAAGCTGATCAAGAAACAGATAATCATTGAAGATGTCTCATATGTCAAAGGTCTAAAGTTCAACTTGCTGAGTGCTAGCCAATTTTGTGACAAAGGCTACACAGTTGAATTCACCAAGACCTTATGCTATGTCAAGCATGAGACAACCAAAGAAGTGGTTCTTACAGCCAAGAGGAGGAAGAACATCTATGTTGTTGACTGGCAAACAGCAAAAGATGGAACTTGCCTGATAGCAAAGGACAATTCAAAGCTAAGCTGGGATTGGCACAAAAAGCTTAGCCACCTGAATTTCAAAACCATCAACAAACTGGCAAGGGAACACATTGTAGATGGTCTGCCTGACATTGTCTACAAGAAGGAGACCCTCTGCAGTGCTTGTCAGAAAGGAAAACAAGTGAAGACTTCATTCAAACCCATAGCTGGAGATCTTTCTACTTGTCCTCTAAATCTGATCCACATGGATTTATTTGGACCAGTTGAAACTCCCAGTGTTGGTGGAAAAAGATATACTCTTGTTATGGTTGATGATTACTCAAGATATACTTGGACTATGTTCCTAACCAAGAAAAATGAAACTCTTCAGAAGTTGCCATCTCTGTTAAAGCAACTTCAAACTGAGAAGAACATGAAGGTCAGAACAATCAGATCTGACAGAGGAACTGAATTTGTCAACAAAGTGATCAAAGACTTCTGTGATCAAAATGGTACCTTCCATCAACTTTCTGCTGCCAGAACACCCCAACAAAATGGTGTCGCAGAAAGAAGGAACAGAACACTGAAAGAAGCTGCAAGAACTATGATTGCAGAATCAGGACTGCCCATCAGATACTGGGCTGAAGCTATCAACACTGCATGCTACACTCAGAATAGAAGCATGATCCACAAGAATCATCAGAAGACCCCCTACGAGCTGTGGAAAGGAAGAAAACCAAACATCAGCTACTTCCATGTGTTTGGATGCAAGTGCTACATTCTAAACAATGGAAAGGATAATCTGAAGGTATTTCAAGAAAAAGCTGATGAAGGTGTATTCTTAGGCTATTCAAGCTCAAGCAAAGCCTATAGAGTACTCAACAGGAGAACTATACAAGTTGAAGAATCCATTCATGTCAAGTTTGATGATAGCACCTCTACAGAAGAACTATCAGAGATCTTGGAGAAGATTAATCTTGAAGATAAGGTTTCAGAACCATCAGAAGAGGTCACCATCAATCCTGTATTATCAATTCCTCCTGTCAATCCAATTCTGATAGACAAAGATGAAGATGAAGAATCAGAAGATGAACCATCAGAGCTGCCTAGACAGCAACTGTCAGAACCTGATCTAACTTGGCTAAGAGATCATCCTTCTAATCAAGTGATAGGTCAAGTCACCAGTGGTGTTAGGACCAGATCTGCATCAAGAAGAGAAGCCATGTTCACCTGCTGCATATCCCAGATGGAACCAATGTGTGTGGAAGAAGCTCTAGAAGATTCAGATTGGATCAATGCAATGCAAGAAGAGCTGACACAGTTTGAAAGGAATGAAGTGTGGAAACTTGTTCCCAGACCAAAGCATCAGAATGTCATTGGAACCAAGTGGGTATTCAAGAACAAAGCAGACGAAGAAGGCAACATTGTAAGGAATAAAGCAAGGCTGGTAGCAAAGGGATACTGTCAAGAAGAAGGCATAGATTTTGATGAGACCTTTGCACCTGTTGCCAGACTGGAAGCAATCAGGATTTTTCTAGCCTATGCTGCCTACAAAGACATCAAAGTCTACCAAATGGATGTCAAAAGTGCATTTCTGAATGGAGAACTTGAAGAGGAAGTTTATGTTGAACAACCTCCAGGTTTTGTCATTCCTACTCAATCTTCTTGTGTCTACAAGCTCAGAAAGGCCCTTTATGGTCTTAAGCAAGCTCCCAGAGCTTGGTATGACACATTGTCCCTATTCTTAGTGAACCATGGGTTTACTAAAGGAAAGGTGGACAAAACTCTATTTCAAATTTCTGTTGCTAATCATATTCTGTTAGTGCAAATTTATGTTGATGACATTATATTTGGAAGCACTAATCCAGAATTATGCAAGAAATTTTCTCAAGTTATGCAGAAGAAGTTTGAAATGAGCATGATGGGAGAACTCAGTTATTTCCTTGGATTGCAAGTCAAACAAGTTCCTGAAGGCATCTTTATCAACCAAGGGAAGTACACCAGAGATCTCATCAAGAAGTTTGGAATTGATGGAAAAACTTCAGTCAAAATTCCTATGAATGCATCTCAAGGCATTGGACCAGATGATGAAGGCAAAGATGTTGATGCAACAACTTATAGAGGAATCATTGGATCTCTCCTCTATCTGACTGCAAGCAGACCAGACATAGCTTTTGCAGTAGGAATCTGTGCCAGATACCAATCAAAGCCCAAGGAGAGCCATCTAGTAGCTGCTAAGAAGATTATCAGATATATCAAAGGAAATCCAAACGCAGGACTATGGTATCCCAAGGGAGGTAATTTTGAACTAATTGGTTATTCTGATTCAGATTTTGCAGGTTGTAGATTGGACAGGAAAAGTACTTCTGGTCACTGCCAATTGTTAGGTGGGAGACTTGTCTCCTGGTTTAGCAAGAAGCAGAATTCAATCTCAACTAGCACTGCTGAAGCTGAATACATTGCTGCTGGAAGCTGCTGTGCTCAATTGCTCTGGATGAAGCAACAACTCAAGGATTATGGAGTGCAAGCAAAGGAGATCAAGCTGTTATGTGATAACACAAGTGCTATTGCCATCACTCAGAATCCTGTGCTGCATTCAAGAACCAAGCATATTGAGATCAGACATCACTTCATCAGAGATCATGTGGAGAAGAAGCACATCTCAATTGAGCATGTCCCAACTGAAGACCAGCTTGCAGATATCTTGACCAAACCTCTCTCTGAGGCAAGGTTTAACAAGTTGAGAGAAGAATTGGGAATGATGGATGATCTTCCCAGAGAAACATGAATCAGAGTTGCAGAAGTATCAGATGTGGATTCATCAGAACATCCCATCTCTGATACCTAAGCTCTTATCCATCAGAAGCTTGAATCAGAATTGCAAGGTTCAGACTTGCAAAAGTCAGAGTTGCAGGAAGGATCAGACTTGGTATTCATCAGAGGACCCTATATCAGAATACCCCTTCTCTGATATATGGACTGATATTCATCAGAGTGGCTGTGGACTTAGAAAAATTTTCTAAACTACGGGCGAGGCTGTTCAATAAACCGGAAGTTACTATTTTACCCCCGGTAGTTATTACCATATTTGGAAAACGGCTTTCCGCCCACATTCCATTAAATGCGACCTCGAAACCGCAAATTATATCAAACGTCCACTAACCCGAACTCATATATACTCAGTTTGTAAACCTAAACCACCATTGCATCTTATCTCTCTTCGTTTTCAAGCTTTCTGAACTCTCAAAACCTCAAATCTCAGAAATTTCTTAATCCCTACCCAAAAATGAAGTTCATCAACATCACCGATCTTACTGATGATGAAGCAAAAGCTCTAGTAAGCAATATTGTCACCGGAATGAAGGTCGACATGTCTTCATTGCCATTGTTGGCAGAAAACCAGGAAACCATGAGAGTAGTCATTGCTGGAATGAATGACTCCCAACTGAGCAAAATTGTGGCTCATCCTTACGAGCACTTCAGCAACATTGACGTAGCTGAATTCTATCTGAATGCCTTCGTCTCCGACAACGCTATCCTCTCTCAGGTTCAAGGCAAGAATCTAACGATCGATGCTGACGCTCTAAACGAGTTCTTCGGCATTCAACTCGACTCCCAGGACATAAACACTCCAAATCTCATTGATCTTGAAGATGTAAATGTCTCAGTCGAAGCTTTTGTTGACACCTACTGCCGGGAGGATGCCACAAGAGTTGACAAGCTCTACATGAAGAAGAATGTCCTCAAGAAGGACTTCGAAAGGCTAATGAGCATCATGCACAGATGTTTATGGTGCAAGACTGGGTCAACTGACCAGATGAACAATGCCAACTCCAAGGCCATCTATGCTGTTCACAGGGGAATGAACATCAACTGGGGAAAGGTACTGTTCCAGTCCATCTCTGAATCTGTGTCTAAGAAAGACAAGAAGACTGGCCTCTTCTCAACCAAGATGGGACATGGACTTCTGATCTCCAGACTCCTATCCAATGTCAACATAGCGCTACGAGAGGCTACTGAGGTCAACCACATGAAGACCATCTTCCTCACAGCCTCCCCCAAATTCAATGTGGCCATTGCTGCAGAACTGAAGAAAACCAGCAAGCATGAGCAGAACAGGGAAAAAGTAGTTGAGAAACCCAAGGCTGTCCCCAAGAAGACCACTACAAAGGCGGCAACCACCTCTGAGCAACAAGAGGTAAAGCCTGTTCAAACTCCAAAGAAGAAGAGAACTCCGAGGTCTAAGATTGCCTCTTCTGAGAAGATTGCATCAGAAGAGGATGCATCAGAAAAGGAGAGATCAGACTCGGCTCCTAAACTCTCTCCTTCAAAGAAGCAGAAGCAAAAGAGGAGAAGAAGAGCAATCATCAGAAGTGACTCTGATGACTCTGCTTCTGATCACATGCAAAGGAAGAGGAAGAAAGAGAGCACTTCTCATACGAAGTCAGACACTCAGGGGGAACCTGAGCCAAAGTCTCACCTCTCATCCGTACCAGACTTGCCTCTGATGACTCCATCAGAAGTTCATCACGCATCTCCTATCAGAGAATCTCCCACAGGGTTCCACACAGCTCTGGATAGGCAATTTGAGCGTGTGCTAGCATGGAGGGAATGGAGAATGGGTCCCCTTCAGAAAATCCTCCAATTCTTCCATTACTATGAAAGTGAGGAAGCTGAAGTCCTCAAGTGGGTGGGAACAGACGATGTCTCCCAGTGCTTTGATATTGCATTCCTAGAAGCTGTTCTACAGAAAAAGAAAACCAACTGCAAAGGCAAGGCTGTTCTGATAACCAGCTCTCCAGAGGAGCATGTTAAACCCCTAGCTGATCATGAGGTCCCTAGCTTTGATGACTGGTTGATGGAGAAGAAGAGACAAGAATCAATGATCAAGATGAAACCTATTCCTGGTGAAGAAGGTGAACCATCTACTGTGAATAATCAAGCTCTGACAATGATGAATCTAATCAGAGAATGGAGAGCCTCACAGTCTGTAGAAACAGTTATTGAGGTAATCCCTAACTCTCCTTCTCCCCCTCCTCAAATTACACCAGAGCCCCATACCTCACCTCCTAAATCTCCATCCCCCGAACCCACAACACCCACCTACACTCCACCACCCTCACCTCAACCCCCACAAAAGTCACCCACACCATCACCAAAGAAAACCCCATCTCCAACTTCTCAGAAATCCCCCTCTCCTCACAGAACCCCAACCCCTTCACCCAAGCAGTCCTCACCAAAACAACCATCACCCTGCAAACCCTTCACCCCCATCAGAAACCGATCTCCCTCACCCCCTCCCTCTCCACAACATCAGAAATCCCCTAACTCTCATCAGACCTCTCCCCTTCAGCAACCTAATCTTCAGAACTCTCCACCAGCTCCTCCACAGCAATCTTCCCCTCCTCTACAGCAAGTCGTCACTCTTGTCCAAGGCAATGCCCCTGCACAATCTTTCATAACAGATATAGAGCAGGTTGGACAGCATATAGCCAAAGGAATGGAAAAGCTTCTCGATGCTGAGCATGAGACTGATGCTCATCTCACCAGTATCAGCAACCATCTCTCAAAGGGCATATCCTTACTACTAAAACATGTAGGCATCATTGCCACAGCCTTTGAAGCACACAAAGACAAGACTGCAGAAAACCTGGGAAACATTGCTAAGGAAGTGGATGGAATCAATGCTGTCCTATTTCATCACACCAAGGCTCTTGAAGAGCAGGACAAAGCAATCAAAGGCATCTCTGATTCCATTGATGATCTCCAATGGTCCTCTGATAAAGCTCGTCAGGAGTTCCAAGATGTTGAAGGACTGTGCAAGGATACTAAAGAACTCACCGTTAAATTGATCAATAGTGGAAAGGACAGAGATCACAAGTTGACTCTCCTTGAAGCTACTACAAAAGATATCCAGTCTGCAGTGGACAAACAGAAAGAAATCATTGAAGGACTGGCTTCTGTAACTCAGACTCTGCCAAGTGCTCTTGAAGTCATAAAGGAGAACCAGGCCTCCGAATTCTCAAAGATTGGACTCCTGCTTGGTGATCTTGCTGATGCCAAAAAGGGGGAAGATACTAGAGAACAGATCAGAACTGCAGAAGGATCAAGCACCAGAGCTCTGACTCCCATCTCTGGTACCCCTGATCCTGCTATATATTTTGAGAAAGCCAGACAGAAGCAGATTGCTGCTGGTATCCAAAGACCAACCCCTCCCAGATCCAAGAAAGGGAAGAAGACAGCCTCTACCTTCACTCTGGCTCAATGGCTCAACAGTGACCTAGCCAAGCCTGATGCAGCTCAGTTCCAAGAAATGAAGAAACACATGACTCCCCATCAAAAGGAGAATCTGATTCTAGATAAAGATGGGCTCATAATAATTAACCATGGTGGGTCAATGCAAGAAGCAGAAGATTGGTGGCGGATGAAAGTGATCCCTGGCAAGGACATCTCTGAAGCCATCAGAAACTACCTTGACTGCAAGCTTGAACCTGCCTGGTCAGAGTGCCAGAACCCAAGGAACTTGGCTTCCATCAGAGCAAAGGTAAATGCTGATCTGAAGGCAGTTGAAGCAAAGGAAGCTGATCTAGAAGAGGAAGATATCTAAACCTTATCCTCTTGTTGCTTTTAATACTCTCCCTTAATAAAATTACCAGCTTGCCTCTACTCTGGATGGCAATTTCAAATTATTTCTCTATTGCATTCTGATTATTTACGCTCTGATATCAATTATGTTATTTCTTTTCTTGCTTATCTGATTGATTGTATCTTACTCTTACTATTTTCCTATGCCAAGTGCCCACCAAGATTTTAAATGAAAGTTTATCTTTAACTTATTTTTCTTTATGGTGAAAGGCACTTCTCTGGAAATAGTTTAAGGGTTTTGGCATCATCAAAAAGGGGGAAATTGTAAGGAATAAATGTAATTAGATTTTGATGATGCTATAGGATTAGAATTTTAAAGTACCCCCAAATTAGATTTTATGTATTAGAATTTTCAGTTGTAAGTATTAGTGTAGTCGACGATCAGAGTTGCTCTATTTTGGATCAGATCAGAAGTGCATCAGAACTGCTCTACCAGACTTGCTCTATGAGAACTGCTCCATCAGAGTTCTCTTACCAGAAGTCCATCAGAGTTGCACCTATGAGAGTTGCTGATAAACTTGAACATCTGATAGCCGATGAGAACTACAGATCAGAGGTACTCATCAGCGGACCTATCAGAGTCAGAGTCAGAGTTCAGTCAGAAGACCATCAGAACTCAACTCATCAGATAGCCATCAGAATTCAATACTTCAGAAGAGCCTGATCAGAGCTCGACGAACACTTAGAAATTTTCAAGCAACATCCAACAGCTATGAATTCAACGGGTAAAAACATCCAACGGCTAGAAGACTGTGCATGAAAGGAAAGCAGTTAATGCACATTAAATGAGCCCGATACGCTGAAGGATTGATTGCAAATGATTGACCAAGGAATCCGGGAAGATATATTTTAAAAATAGAAACCTTCCAAAAACGGCGGTCAAGTCAACTGTACGCGCATTTAATGCAGTTGTCTCCTCCTCCAACGGGCAGACAACCTCCGTATATAAGCTACATACCGAAGAACTGAAAAACAACTTTGCTACAACTTTTGCTCATCATCATTCAAGCTCTCTTGAATTTAAAATTCTACAACCTTCAACAAGACAAGCTTACGTTGGGAAGATTCAAACTCCAAATCTTTCATCCCCAACAAACAAGCAAAGTTCATCCTGTTCTTCAACACTTCAAGAACTTCATCAAACATCCTTTGTAACGAAGCAAGTTGGAGGAAAAACTCTGTTTTTCAAAAGAATCTTCTGAAAAGAAGGGCGTCCAAGTAACTGCAGTAGTGAAGTGGTGATACTTCCGGGAAGCTGAGTGAAAGGATCAGCCATCAGGACGTGGAATTGCATCCTGGGTGGCATCTAGGCTTGAAGAAGACGAGGAGTGCTTCTTAAGTGCTAGGAATTAGCTTTGTAACTGATCTACTTCAAAGCTAGTGGAACAGTGGACTAGAGGAACGAGTTGTTCCTTGAACCACTATAAAATATCCGGTGTCATTCACTTTACTGCAATTTATATTTCTGCACTTAGGATATTAACTGATTAACTCTAAGACTTGGAATCTGTGCTCAGCAGATCTTGTTTTCAGAGTTATCAGAAAGGCATCTGCCTTAGTGGTTCTGAGGCTACCCGGACAGATCAGAATCCGCTGCCAAGGCCAGTTCTGATATCAGAACCAGCCTTTCTCTGTCATCAGAATCAGACCTTCTCTGATAAGTCACTTCGGACTTAGAGAAAATTTGAAAAACCAACCAGTCTATTCACCCCCCCCCCTCTAGACTGGTTACCATATTAAACGGGACCAACACCTGGAGTATTCTCAAGCAAGAATACTTAGGAGACAAAAAAATCATCATGGTTAGGCTGCAATCACTAAGGAGGGAGATGGAGAATGCACGCATGAAGGACAAAGAGTCAGTGCAGGACTATCTCTCCAGAATTACAAATATTGTTCAGCAAATGAAGTCCTATGGTGAGGATGTCAAACCTGAACAGGTTGTGAGCAAGGTGCTGAGAAGTATCACACCTAAATATGGGCAGCTTGTGTGTGCCATTGAGGAATCCAAAGACCTAGAAACATATACATTTGAAGAATTGAAGGGCTCTCTTCAAGCCTATGAAGAGAGGGGCAATGCTGAGACTAAGAGAAGTGAGGAACAGGCCTTTCAGGCCAAGGAAGAGTCATCCAAAGATCAACCTTTCCGGTCTTCAAGTAGGGGAAGAGGGAGAGGTAGGGGAGGCTCTAGGGGTGCTCATAGAGGAAGGGGTAGAGGAAGAGGCCATACCAGCAGTGAGGGGAGGCAGGACTACTCCAAAGGCACTCCTAAAGCTCCTATCAAGTGTTACTATTGTAACAAGCCAGGCCACAAAGAAGCATCATGTTGGAAGAAGGAAGAATACAAGGATAAGGATCAAGGAAGGATTGAACAAAAGTCAAATTATGTTGAGCATGAACAACTCTTCCTTGCTCAGCATAATTCTGATCATGGTGGTAGTTCAGTAAGGTATGTGGATAGTGGATGTTCAAACCACATGACCAGTTCAAAATCTATATTCACATACCTAGATGAGGCCATACCAGCAGTGAGGGGAGGCAGAACTACTCCAAAGGCACTCCTAAAGATCCTATCAAGTGTTACTATTGTAACATGTCAGGACACAAAGAAGCATCATGTTGGAAGAAGGAAGAAGACAAGGATAAGGATCAAGGAAGGATTGAACAAAAATCAAATTGTGTTGAGCATGAACAACTCTTCCTTGCTCAGCATAATTCTGATCATGGTGGTAGTTCAGTAAGGTATGTGGATAGTGGATGTTCAAACCACATGACCAGTTCAAAATCTATATTCACAGACCTAGATGATACCAAGAAAGGTACTGTGAGGCTTGGAGATGGAAAACAACTCACAGTGGAGGGTCTTGGGACCATTTCAGTACAAACTGATCAAGGGGGAACTAAGTTCTTGCAGAATGTTCAGTATGTTCCTCAGCTTGCTCATAATCTTCTGAGTGTTGGGCAACTTCTATGTGGAGGGTACTCAGTCATCTTTGAAGATGGAGGCTGCACTATCAAGGAAAAAAGGAGTAATGAAGTTGTGATGAGGGTCTCCATGGGCAAAAACAAGGTGTTTCCACTAGACTTGATCAAAAGGGCAGATCATGCACTAGTGATTAGAGGAGATGAGAGTGCCAGGGTTTGGCATCTCAGGTATGGACATTTAAATATTCATAGTCTGAAACTACTAGGTGCCAAGGAGTTTGTTCTTGGACTACCCTCTATTGGTGGCCTAGATTTCTGTGAAGGGTGTATTTATGGTAAACAAGCTCGTGGGTCCTTCCCGACTGGTCAGGCTTAGAGAGCAAGTGAAGTTCTAGAACTTGTACATGCAGACTTGGGTGGTCCTATGCAGACTGAATCCATTGGAGGAAGCAGGTATTTTCTGTTGTTCACACATGATTTTAGTAGAGTATCATGGGTCTATTTTCAAAAGAGTAAGGCTGAATCCTTTGAGAACTTTAAGAAGTTCAAGGCATTGGTGGAAAACCAAAGCGGTAAGACTGTGAAAGCCTTAAGAACAAATAGGGGAGGAGAGTTTATCTCCAAAGAATTTATTAACTTTTGTTATGATCATGGCATAAAGAGAGAGTTGACTGCACCCTACACCCTAGAGCAGAATGGGGTGGCAGAGAGGAAGAATAGGACAATAGTAGAAATGGCAAGGAGCATGATGAAAGCTAAAGGTCTACCCAATCAGTTTTGGGGTGAAGCTGTAGCAACACCAGTGTATTTGCTTAACATTTCTCCAACAAGGGCTGTGCTGAATGCTACACCTTTTGAGGTATGGAGGGGAAAGAAACCATCAGTTGGTCATTTGAGAATCTTTGGGTGCATAGCATATACCTTAGTAAATCAAAGGACTAAACTTGATGGAAAAGCTGAAAAATGCATTTTTGTTGGTTATTCAGTCCAATCCAAGGCCTACAGATTATTTAATCCCCTCACTGGTAAAATAATCCTCAGTAGGAATGTTGCTTTTGATGAGGAGGCAATCTGGAATTGGCATAGTCAGTCTGAGAGAAGTGTTGATGTGCAACCCTCAGTTACTCTGGATGAGTCTGCAGAAGCTAGAGAAGTCACACCATCTCCAACACCTTCTTCTACTCCATCCAGCTCATCTAGTAGCCACAGCTCATCTGAATCAGATAGTGATTCACCCCCACGCAAGGTAAGGTCATTAATTGATATATATGAGTCATGTGACTTTGCTTTGGTAGCCACTGAGCCTGCAGTATTTGAAGAAGCAATCACACAAGAAGAGTGGAAGCAAGCTATGCAGGAGGAGATTAAAGCAATAGAAAAGAATAATACTTGGGAGCTTGTTCCTCTACCTAAAGATAGGAGTGTAATAGGTTTGAAATGGGTGTACACAACCAAGTACAACTCTGATGGAAGCATCTCCAAACACAAGGCCAAGTTGGTAGTAAAAGGTTATGCCCAGCAGGAGGGTATTGATTATGAGGAAACATTCTCACCTGTAGCCAGATTTGAGACTGTCAGAGTAGTTCTGGCACTTGCAACTCAGTGGAACCTACCAGTGTTTCAGCTTGATGTAAAATCAGCATTCCTTAATGGAGAATTGAATGAGGAAGTATTTGTGGAGCAGCCTCAGGGGTTTGTCCAATCAGGTGATGAAGAAAAGGTCTACAGGCTGAAAAAGGCATTGTATGGGCTCAAACAAGCCCCCAGGGCTAGGTACAACAAGATAGATTCTTTTTTCACTCAAAAAGGATTTGCAAGAAGTGAGAATGAGCCCACACTTTATGTAAAGAAACAAGGTATGTAACACCCCGGCCCCACAGGACCCGAGGTATTTACTCCGGACCTCTAGTACTATCCTCACAAACCACCACGAGCCTTTACCGCGCACTTTGTCCTAACTCATGCGCGCCCTGAGAAACTTCTCAGGGGGTCACCCATCCCAAGACTACTCCCGTTCCAGCACGCTTAACTTTGGAGTTCTTGGGTGATGAGCTCCCTTAAAAGGAGATGCACCTCTGTTGGTATGAGTAGTACTATTAATCCGTTTATATTAAATCTCAAGTGTTACAATCACCCCCACTTAGGAACGCAACATCCTCGTTGTGCCCATAAACCAATCTCAAATCTCAATCAAATCCCAGAATCCTTCCCCGCTAAGTGACAGCCCAATCTCCAACGGGTCAGCACACTGTCGCAGGGTTGCTCTAATACCACATGTAATACCCCGGCCCCGCAGGACCCGAGGTATTTACTCCGGACCTCTAGTATTATCCTCACAAACCACCACGAGCATTTACCGCGCACTTTGTCCTCACTCATGCGCACCCTGAGAAACTTCCCAGAGGGTCACCCATCCTAAGATTACTCTCGTGCCATCACGCTTAACTTTGGAGTTCTTGGGTGATGAGCTCCCTTAAAAGGAGATGCACCTCTGTTGGTACGAGTAGTACTATTAATCCGTTTATATTAAATCTCAAGTGTTACAAGGTATGACTGAATTCATTATAGTTTGCTTATATGTTGATGATATCATATACTTTAGTTCTTCACACAATATGTTAGATGGCTTTAAGAAAGCAATGACTCAAGAGTTTGAGATGACTGATTTGGGAAAGCTGCAATATTTTCTTGGGCTTGAGGTAAGACAAAACAAAGAAGGCATTTTCCTAAGCCAAAAGAAGTATGCAGCTGATCTGCTAAAGAGATTCCATATGCAAAAGTGTGAAGCTGCCAAGACACCAATGAACACAAATGAGAAATTACAAAAGTATGATGGAACATAAAAAGTTGATGAAAGACTTTATAGGAGCACGGTGGGAGGTCTAAACTATCTCACACACTCTAGACCTGATATAGCTCTGAGTGTCAGTGTAGTATCAAGGTATATGCATAGTCCTACCAAACAACATCTTGGTGCAGCCAAGAGGATTTTAAAATATGTTTCAGGTACACTTGAATATGGCATCCAATATTCAAGTGTGAACGATTTCAAGTTGAGGGGATATACTGACAGTGATTGGGCTGGGTGTGTGGATGATAGAAAAAGTACATCCGGATCAGTGTTTGATCTTGGTTCAGGTGCTATCACATGGAGTGCAAAGAAGCAAGATATTGTAGCTCTATCAAGTTCAGAGGCAGAATATGTGGCTGCAGGGGCTGCAGCAAAGCAAGCTTTATGGCTGAAGAAGTTACTAGCTGATTTGTGCTGCAAGCAAGAAGAGAAACCTGAGATTTGGTGTGACAACAAGTCAGCAATAGCAATGGCACGGAATCCAACATTCCATTCAAGAACTAAACATATTGATGTGCAACACCATTTCATAAGACAACTTGTGGCTGAAGGAAAACTTTTACTTCAGTTTTGTGGCACAGTTTGGCAGAATGCAGACCTTTTTACCAAGGTCTTGAATCAAGCAAAGCACTATTATTTCATGAGGAGAATTGGAATGTGCAAGCTTGGATCAAGGGGAGGTGTTGAAAGTTATCCAATGTGACGTGAGCGTGTGAGCCTGCATACGTAGGAATTAATCTTTTATTAATTATTGTAGCTCATGTTTTATGCTTTGAATAAGTCTGGTAGTTATCTTATTTGTAGGAGTCTTTTGTTCCATTATTTAGGGAGTGGTTATACGTGCATCATGCCTGCATTTTAGGGAGTTGTTACGTAGTACTCATACACTCCTTGCATTGTATTTGGCTATATAAGCCTCAGTTATTTTCAGTAATCGCAATGAGTTTTTCCTCTTCTGGTTCTTTGAGTTTAAGCTTGAAAGATAGCTTCTATATTTGTGTTGTGATACACATTCTTAGTCTACAAATCAAACTTGAGGACATATAGAATTGGTAAATATCACTTCAAGTTGCTTTTAAAAAAGAACTGAAGGGCGTGGAGCAGTGGATGTGTGTGGGTGTATATCCTTCTTAAAATGAAATATCAATTAAATAGCAGATGTAACTTTAAGTAGTTTTTTCAGTAATGCTGCTTTACACTGTCTTCTGGTGTGATGAAACATCAAGATGGAACAATGTAAATCAAATGATCACATTAGCTCTCCCACATTTATTTCTATAATAGGCATGAATGTATTCTGATGTCATGAGGTCTGCAAAAACAAACCAAACATTTTATTTTTACCACGCCATTAAACCATATATACCACAACACTAACATTTACTACAAGTTAAATATAATACGCAGTATCTCTTGTTGGGAAAAAACACTCCGGACTTTCCCGCTTCGTGAAGTTAAGATAGGCCCTTAGGAAATAAGGTAGCAATGGGAGCACACGATTTAAATTCTCCAATATGAAGATTCTTCCACTATACAAAAGAATAGTAGGGTATACAAGGATGTTACAAAATTGTCTCACTCAATGGTGGCTCACTCAAGCTTGAGGATGATGTCTTCCCAAGCTATCTCTCTTCTCTCTCAAAGAGGCTCTCTAACTTTCTCACTCTAGAAGTGGATTCACTCTTGCTAGGATGGTTAGGAATGAATCCCCCTACCCCTATTTATACTACTCCACCTTCACAATGAATGGTGGGGATGAATTCTATCTAAGGGTGGAGATTGATTCTCTAGAATGCTCCACACACTCTAGGAGTCTCCATACTCTTACACTCTCTTCCATATCCTTCCATACTCTTCCATAGGCTTCCGGAAGTTTCCACACATCTCTAGAATATTCTAGAGGATTCCACACTATTCCACAAGCTTCTAGAGAGTTCTAGACTTCTCTAGGATTCTCCAGAACGTTCTAGAAAATTCTATACTTCTCTAGAAAGCTCTAGAATTTTCTAGAACCTCTCCAATTAAGGAGGGATCCCAACAAATCTCCCCCTCGCGACTTAATTGGGGGGTAGTAGCAAACCTGCACCTTGACAGCAATCTTCGAACTTCTTTGTCCGTATTACCTTGGTCATCATGTCTGACCAGTTCTCGTCGGTGTGAACCTTGTCAAGATGCAATTTCTTTTCCTCGAGGACTTCTCGGATCCAGTGATACCTTGTGTCAATGTGCTTTGTGCGGGAATGAAATATTGAGTTTTTCACCAAGTAAATTGCGCTTTGATTATCACACTTCAACACGTACCTTTCTTGATCTATTCCCAGCTCGAGCAGAATGTTCTTCATCCACAACATCTCCTTGCAAGCTTCAGTAGCTGCGATGTACTCTGCCTCTGTGGTGGATAATGCAACACACTTTTGCAGCTTTGATTGCCAGGAAACAGCTCCCCCTTCAAAAGTAGTTAGGTAACCCGATGTTGATTTCCTTGAATCAATATCACCGGCCAAGTCTGCATCTGTGTATCCTTCTAACACAGGTTTTCCTTTTCCAAAGCATAAGCATCTTTTGGAAGTTCCTCGTAAATATCGGAGGATCCATTTGACCGCTACCCAATGTTCATTCCCAGGGTTGGCCAAGAAGCGACTGACGACTCCAACTGCATAGGCGATATCTGGTCTTGTGCATATCATTGCATACATGAGACTGCCTACTACCGATGAGTATGGAATCTTCTTCATTTTCTCCATTTCTTTATCATTTGTTGGACTTTGCTTCGAACTCAACCTGAAGTGTCCAGCAAGTGGTGTGTTTACCGGCTTTGATTTGTTCATGTTGAATCGTTCCAACACTTTCTCAATGTACCTCTCTTGGGATATCCACAGCAGTCTCTTCGATCTATCACGAGTTATTCTCATCCCAAGGATTTGTTTAGCCGGTCCCAAATCTTTCATGGCGAAACTCTTGCTTAGATCCTTTTTCAAGGCATTGATAAGTCCGTATTTAGACACGCATTCGATGCGTGTTCGGGTCGGATTTTGATGGTTTTCCTGGCTTTAAGGCGTTGCAAGTCTCAATTTTGGCTCAAGTTGTGTTTAGCAGGCGTTGGATCGAGTTTCATTGCATTTGGAGTTGATTTGAAGAAATTGGAGTCCGGCAATCGGCGCTTGAAAGGCATTCGGGAAGGATTTGAAGGCGTTCGGGAAAGATTTGGAAGATTTGGAGGTCACCGGGAGATTCACGACGAAATTCTGATGAAGAAAAAGCATTTGGATCGACCTCGTAGGCATCCGGTAGCGTTTGGAGCAAGAAAACGAAGGAAAAGTGAAGGATAAGGTCAGGCACGGTCGTGCCTGGACTTGGGCACGCCGTGCCTGAAGAAAAACGAAACTACGAGCTACTGGAGGCCAGGCACGGTCGTGCCTGGCAGCTAGGCACGCCGTGCCTGGAAGCGAATTACGGGATTCTTCCGTAGGCACGGTCGCAGGCACGGTCGTGCCTGGCACCGTGCCTGGCCGCGATTCATCCTAATTCGACCCGAATTCGTTGTTTTCTATAAATAAGGCCTCCATAACCCCGTTTTGGGGGTTACGAACATTACGGAGAGGCCTAGGGACGAATTTAACAACGTTTTTACGCTATTTTCTTCCAAGACCCTGGGATTATTTGTAAGTTCATCTTTTTAATTAATGACAATTATTTCTATTCATCTCAATTCTGTTGATTCTTCAATTATGAATTGTGAGTAGTTTAATTAGGGATTTGGGATTGATGAAGGGGTTAATCATGATGTATGGCTAGATTCTTGTCGGTTTAATTGCATGAATGCCATTTAATTTGTGTTTGAATAATTTAATTGATATCTCTTGTAACCTAGACTGCAGCTAGAATTACAATTGCATGTAGAATGAATTAAGAGAGATCTAATTTGTTCTAGGACACATTCACACACACTTAATCGTTCGCTAAGAGATTAGTAGCGATTAAGGGGCCGTAAGCTCGCTCGTCTTGGCAATAATTTAGGATCCTGTCGCATGAGAGATCAGCCTGGTCCCCTAAATTATTGTACTCTACGCCGCGAGAGCGGTAAGAACTTAGTAATGATTAGCTAGGCTCAATTAAATTAAATTCATGTAATTAGGCCTGATCTGTCAGAAATCTGGTTACCCCGGAATCAATCCCTGTTCCCTTCGTCGTTAATTGAGAAGAAACCAATCTTTTATTTTTATCGCTCATTAGCATTAGTTTTAATTTTAATTCAACCAATCAATCTCGCACACTTGCATTTATTTATTTTTATTTCTTTTTAATCGCTAAAGTTTAGTTAATCTTTATTTCCCTTTTGTCCGTCCCTGTGGAGACGATACTCGTACTTTACACCACTTTTCTACAACTATTTTAAGTGCGAGAAAACACACATCAGTTTTTGGCGCCGTTGCCGGGGACAGTGTCGGTTTTAAGGGTTAATTAATTTCAGCGAGATTTTTTTTTAGTTAGTTTTCTTTTAGTTTTTCCGTAGGATTTTTCTGTGCTAACCTTTCAAGTAATTTCTAAGAGGCATGAGATGAACCCATTCAGCCAAATTCCTGGAGGAATTCCTTACCCTCAAACCTCCATGGAATATTCACCATATACGTCATACCCTCCTTACACTCCTCCTCCTCATCCTCCTCCTCAATATTACTCACCTCATCAAAATTATTCTCCAACACCACAAAAGTTTTCATCTTCCTATTCTTACCCTCTTCCAAATACGCAATACTCCCAATCTCATTCTCCTAATCAGTATCCTTATCCACAATATCCTCGGACAAAACCAGGCTCCATAATGGAATTTCTCATTCAAACTAAAAGTCCCGAGGAATTGGTTGATTGCTTTCCTAAAAATAGCATTTGTTCCTTCTGTGGAGGCGGTCACCATTCATGTCTTTGCCCCATTCCTCCATACGACCATCCTTACTGGGCAACTGCATACCCCACTTCGTCCTCCCCACAACTTACAAACTCAAATGTTTCAATCACTCCTACGTCTTTGCCGAGCTATGAGCCACAAGATTCAGACGACGAATTGGAAGAGATAATTTCAGAGAAGTTGTCTGACCTGGAAGAGACACTAAAGAAATTCATGCAAGTGTCCGATGCAAGTATGCAGAACATGGAGAATCAATTGGGGCAGATTGCAAAGGCTTTATCTGAGGAGTCCGAGAGATCCCATCCTAGCGACACAGAAGCCCAACCTGAGGAGACCAATAGGGATGATCATATGAGTGAGTCGGACTGCGAAGGTGGGAATATGATGGATGATACACTTCCTGATGCTTTTGAAGACCCTCCAATGTTTGAAGATGAAGAAGAAGATAATAGTGTCAAGTTGTTTTTCGGAGAATACAGGAAAAAGTTCGAAACGGTACAAGCTGTAACTGATGAAGTCACAAATCATTGTGATTTTCATACAGAAACTCCCCATCCGTTTGATTTACCATTAGTCTCAACACCTGATGAGGGAAAGGAGCAGATCAGTCATGATGATGGAGCTACTGAGGTAGGTTTGGGTATTGAAGATGAGTTGGGAAAAGATGATTACATGCTCCAAGAGAGTGGGGGCAAGGTAGATGATGTCCGTAATGAAGAAGTCCCGCTCCACAAGCAAGATTACCCTTCTTGTACACCTGTACTGATCCACTCTTACGTGGTTTCAGATTTGGATTTCTTTGATTCACTACTTGATGATATTCCTTTTTGTACGAAGAGTGACAACATCATCCAAGAAGACCCTGATGAGAACGATGTTAACGAGAGTTGGGATGCCTTCATGGGGAGTGATACAGAGTCCGGAGGAGAGGTTGTGAATGTAGATGATATTTGTGAGGAAGAAGAAGACTTTTCTATGTTGCAGTTTGACTACGGTGTTGCTCCTACTCCTTGCTTGGAGACATGTTTTGAGCTTCCGGTGATGCCTAGAGTAATCAAAGTTTTCACTCATGTTCCCTATCCACCTGAAGAGGATGAGAGTTTCATACTTCACTTCTGCACTAATGAGGGTTATGAAGACCATATGTTGCCTACGCGTATTCAAGAATTTAAGGATCCGCGACACCTGATGGCATTTGTTGAGGGAAAGTTGGATACTTTGATGAATAGGGCCCCACTACAGTCTTTGCTATTGGAGAGTCTAAATGAGTTGGTTGCGTCGGGCAAACGACGTTAAAAATAGCGCTTCTTGGGAGGCAACCCAAGCTTATTTCTGCATTTTTTTTGTTTGTTTGTTTGCTTTCAGAAAACCCCACCCCACTTCCCAAAAAAAAAAATCCAAAAAAAAAGGAGTTTTCTGTGTTTGTTTTTGTGTTTGAGTGTTTTGTTTGTGCAGCTCAGGGTCTTGCTTTGGGGATGATGTGCCGAGGATTACATTGACTCAGTTTAATTTTGCACCGACCAGCGCCTTAGGGAAGTTTCTATGACTCTTACTAGCCTGTTGTACTAATTGACTTGAGTTAAGTTGAGCATGCGTGACCCTATCCTCTTTACCCCCTTGTGCATAGTGCATTTTTGGTCATCGAGGACGATGCCAAAGTTTAAGTGTGGGGGAGTGAATTGGGCATTCGGGCAATAGTTGTTACATGTGATTTTTAGAGTTAGCATGCACAGGTGTTAGTTGTATATTCATAGGAAATTCATGCAAAATTTTTGAAAATTTTTCTTTAAACTGTGTCTTTGTGAGCTGGCTAGCGTTTTGACTATACTTTTAGAACATCCTTGAAGTGTTTAGGCTTAAATTGCTTGCACTATAATCTAGTTGTTGAAAGGATGAAGGCATTAGTCACCCATTGAATTAATCCATTAATTATCCACCCCACCTGAAAAAGTCCTTTAGGGGAAGCCATTTTGAGCCGACCATTCTTTGTTTACCCAATTAATTTAGCTCCATAGCCAAATGGCCTATTTCCTTACCCGTGAATATTTCTAACTTAGTCTTGATGTTTAGGGAACTAAGGGATTAATTTGCTAAGTTTAGGGAATTTGTGTAGGAGCCATTTTTGGCACTGTTCCTATGCCCCAAATGGGGTAAGAGCAGTCACTTTTTAGGAATTTGATACTTTCGAGGATTGCATTGTAGGCATGGATTCACTTTTAAATAAATGAACCTTAATTGCTATTTTTCCTTGGTGAGGCCGAGATTAGAATGGGGTAATGTCTAGTGAGAATCCGAAAGGTGAAAAATTAATATAGCTAGACCTCTTACTTTACGAAAAAGAGAATGGGAGCCCCGGTCAAAAAGCGTAAGATGAGACTTGGGTATCTTTCGAAAGAAACGGCGTTCTCGTGCCAACATGACAAGGAAAACTAAACTTAATTAAATGAACTTGGAGGCTATTGAAAATTTAGCTTTAGTCCTCCGCGTACTTCAAGTATACGTTAAACCACAAATGTGCCGAGACGGTTTAGCTTAGTTGTACACCATGTCTACTCTTTGCATAGGTTTAGATGATTGTTCCTAATTTGTGTCCTACTGAGTTCCTTGTTCCTAAGAATAGCCCTGAAGTTCCTGAATGCATTAAGTCTTTGTTAGAATATTCCTATCTCTCAAAATAAAGGGACTATTATTATTAACCATTCACCATCACATTCACAAGTCCTTCTGATCAGTAGCTAGCTTATTTGTGTATGCTGTCATTACTTTGAGGATGTTGTGAACAATTGTGTCAAATAGTTTAGCTTGAGTACAAAGGTGTAGTTTAGGGAAGAATTTTATTGGTTTAGATTGTCTGTCCTGTGAACATCCCTTTAACTACGTGTGCATGCTAACTAGTTTAAATTCTGTGTGGTGATTATCGTAAGTCCCGTTGTTCGATTTGCTTGAGGACAAGCAAAAGCTTAAGTGTGGGGGAGTCTGATAAGTCCGTATTTAGACACGCATTCGATGCGTGTTCGGGTCGGATTTTGATGGTTTTCCTGGCTTTAAGGCGTTGCAAGTCTCAATTTTGGCTCAAGTTGTGTTTAGCAGGCGTTGGATCGAGTTTCATTGCATTTGGAGTTGATTTGAAGAAATTGGAGTCCGGCAATCGGCGCTTGAAAGGCATTCGGGAAGGATTTGAAGGCGTTCGGGAAAGATTTGGAAGATTTGGAGGTCACCGGGAGATTCACGACGAAATTCTGATGAAGAAAAAGCATTTGGATCGACCTCGTAGGCATCCGGTAGCGTTTGGAGCAAGAAAACGAAGGAAAAGTGAAGGATAAGGTCAGGCACGGTCGTGCCTGGACTTGGGCACGCCGTGCCTGAAGAAAAACGAAACTACGAGCTACTGGAGGCCAGGCACGGTCGTGCCTGGCAGCTAGGCACGCCGTGCCTGGACGCGAATTACGGGATTCTTCCGTAGGCACGGTCGCAGGCACGGTCGTGCCTGGCACCGTGCCTGGCCGCGATTCATCCTAATTCGACCCGAATTCGTTGTTTTCTATAAATAAGGCCTCCATAACCCCGTTTTGGGGGTTACGAACATTACGGAGAGGCCTAGGGACGAATTTAACAACGTTTTTACGCTATTTTCTTCCAAGACCCTGGGATTATTTGTAAGTTCATCTTTTTAATTAATGACAATTATTTCTATTCATCTCAATTCTGTTGATTCTTCAATTATGAATTGTGAGTAGTTTAATTAGGGATTTGGGATTGATGAAGGGGTTAATCATGATGTATGGCTAGATTCTTGTCGGTTTAATTGCATGAATGCCATTTAATTTGTGTTTGAATAATTTAATTGATATCTCTTGTAACCTAGACTGCAGCTAGAATTACAATTGCATGTAGAATGAATTAAGAGAGATCTAATTTGTTCTAGGACACATTCACACACACTTAATCGTTCGCTAAGAGATTAGTAGCGATTAAGGGGCCGTAAGCTCGCTCGTCTTGGCAATAATTTAGGATCCTGTCGCATGAGAGATCAGCCTGGTCCCCTAAATTATTGTACTCTACGCCGTGAGAGCGGTAAGAACTTAGTAATGATTAGCTAGGCTCAATTAAATTAAATTCATGTAATTAGGCCTGATCTGTCAGAAATCTGGTTACCCCGGAATCAATCCCTGTTCCCTTCGTCGTTAATTGAGAAGAAACCAATCTTTTATTTTTATCGCTCATTAGCATTAGTTTTAATTTTAATTCAACCAATCAATCTCGCACACTTGCATTTATTTATTTTTATTTCTTTTTAATCGCTAAAGTTTAGTTAATCTTTATTTCCCTTTTGTCCGTCCCTGTGGAGACGATACTCGTACTTTACACCACTTTTCTACAACTATTTTAAGTGCGAGAAAACACACATCAGGCATCTATCTTTATGCGATCTTGTCCAATGATCAACATATCATCAACATAGAGTAGAAGTATGAGGAAGTCGCCATGTTCATACCTCTTTATGAAGACACAATGATCGCTTTTCATCTTTGTAAAGTCATGCTCTGCCATGAAGGATTCAAACTTCTTGTACCATTGCCTCGGTGCTTGCTTGATGCCATATAAACTCTTCATGAGGCGACATACTAAATTTTCCTTACCCGGAACTTTGAAACCCTCGGGTTGCTCCATGTAGATCTCTTCCTCTAGGTCGCCATGAAGGAATACCGTCTTGACATCGAGTTGTTCAATCTCCAAATCTTGAACTGTTGTTAGGACAAGGACAACTCGGATGGATGACATCTTTACCATGGGAGAGAATATTTCCTCAAAGTCGATGCCTTTTTCTTGACCGAATCCTTTGACCACCAACCGAGCTTTGTAGCGAGGCTTTGAGCTACTATCTTCAGTCTTGATTCGATACACCCATTTATTCTTCAAGGCTCTTCTCTCTTTTGGTAGCTCCACAAGTTCATAAGTGTGATTCTCATGCAAGGATTGCATCTCTTCTTGCATGGCTTTTCTCCACTCTTCTTTATGAATATCATTGATTGCTTCTTTGTAACTTTGCGGCTCCCCCTCATCCGTGAGTGTAATGTAATCTTCGGTGTTATACCAGATGGATGGTCTTCTCTCCCTAGAGGATCGCCTCGGCTCTGGTGCTGGCAGAGAACTAGATTGAGGATCTTCCTGATTTGATTCATCATGAGTCTGTTGGTTGCTTTGCTCATGGTTTTCATCATCATTATCTTGATGTGTGTCATCCTCACGTTGAACTGGAGTAAGTTCGGTGTTCTTGCTTCTTCTCAATCTTGGCTTCTCCGAGTTCTTAATATCTTCAATCGTTTGGTCTTCGAAGAAGATGACATCTCTGCTACAAAAAACCTTCTTATTAATTGGATCCCATAGTCGATAGCCAAATTCATCCTTGGGTGAGAGAAGGTAGATACACTCCTTTGTCTTTGCATCAAACTTTGCTCGCTCATCCTTGGGAATGTGAACAAATGCTCTGCACCCAAACACCTTGAGATGATTGTATGAAGCCTTTTTGCCCGTCCAGACTTCCTCTGGGATGGCGCCGTTCAAAGGAACTAATGGTGTGAGGTTAACAATGTCAAATACGGCCATTATAGCTTCTCCCCAAAATGATTTGGGTAACTTAGCATGAGAGAGCACACAACGAACTCTTTGTTCAATAGTTCTATTCATTCTCTCAGCTAGCCCATTCAGTTGTGGTGTCTTACGTGGAGTCTTCTCTAGCCTAATGCCATATTTCTTGCAGTAAGCTTCAAAGGGACCTCTATACTCACCTCCATTGTCCGACTGTACACATTTGATCTTTCGGCCGGTCTCATGTTCTACTTGAGCGTGGAATTCCTTGAAGGCATCAAGCACCTGATCCTTGGATTTTAACAGGTGCAACCACACCTTCCTTGAATGATCGTCAATGAAGTTCACAAAGTACAATGCACCACCAATGGACCTTTCGGACATTGAGCACACATCGGTGTGTACAAGGTCGAGGATGTTCTTTCTCCTTGTGGGCGGAGAAGATCTTTGGAAAGCAACCCTGTGTTGTTTTCCAGCTAAACAGTGTGCACAAGGATCAAGTGACTTACCTTTCACATTCGGGAGTAGTTGCTTCCGAGCTAGTATGTGGAGTCCCTTCTCACCGATGTGTCCAAGTCGTTTGTGCCATACCTCCATGTCATCAGTGGTTATATTTACTTCCCCTTTGCAGAGCTTGGCTTGCATCACGTACAATGACCCTTCCTTCTTTCCTCGAGCCATGACCAGACTTCCTTTGGTGAGCTTCCATTTTCCTTCACCAAAGTAGTTCATCAGACCAGCATCATCTAACTTTCCAGAAGAGATAAGATTGAGGCGCATGGCCGGGACATGCCTCACATCCTTGAGAACAAGCTTACATCCAGTGCTAGTTGTTAGGATGATGTCTCCTATCCCAACGATCTTGCTTCTATCTTGGTTTCCCATTTGAACAGTGCCAAAGTCACCGCTTTGGTAGGATGAGAAGAAACTTCCATGGGGAGTGACATGGAAGGAAGCACCAGAATCGATAATCCAAGAACTATCATCACAAGCAATGTTGAGGATATTACCTTCTCCAACGAGATATAACAGATCTTCTTTTGCTACTACGGCAGTGGTACTCTTCTCTTCTTGCTTCTTTGTTGGGCTGACTTGGTCTGGTTTGACGTTACCGGCCTTTTGGTCTCTCTTGAGGGATGGACACTCCATTTTCCTGTGGCCCATTCTTCCACAGTAGTAGCATGTAATCTTCGAGCGTGACTTGGACCTTCCTCGAGATTGATGCGGATCTCGGCTTTTACTACGTCCACGAGTCTCATTCCTACCCCGGTTCTCAATAACATTGGCCTCGGGATGCATAGACTCACCTCGTTCCATTCTCCTTGCTTCTTCACCGATAAGGCTATCACTAACGGCATCCATGGTGAGCTTTCCTTCCGGGGCTGAGTTACTAAGTGTAACTACAAGAGTTTCCCAACTTTCCGGCAAGGAACTAAGGAGTAAAAGGGCTTGCAACTCGTCATCAATCTTCATCTCAATTTTGGTTAATTGATTTACGAGCCCCTTGAAGTTGTTCAAGTGTTCAATCATACTATGACCATCCTTATACTCCAACTTCACCAACCGTCGAACTAAATTGGCCTTATTACGAGGTGTCTTCTTTTGAATCATGGACTCAAGCTTAGTCCATAATTCATAAGCATTTGTGTAAGTCGAAACATGCTCGAAGAGAGATTTGTCAATGTACTTACGGATCATAGCAACAGCCTTCCGATTCAGTAGCTCCCACTGGGCATCACTCTTGCCTTCAACCTTCTCTTTGTAGATGATGGGCTCATGCAAATCCTTGCAGTATAAATGATCTTCCATCATCGGCTTCCAATATGAGTAGTTGTTGGCGGTGAGCTTGAACATGTCTCCATCATGAGCGACGTTATCCTCCATCTTGAACTGCACGAGCTAATGACAATCTCAGGTGAACCTGGCTCTGATACCACTGTTGGGAAAAAACACTCCGGACTTTCCCGCTTCGTGAAGTTAAGATAGGCACTTAGGAAATAAGGTAGCAATGGGAGCACACGATTTAAATTCTCCAATATGAAGATTCTTCCACTATACAAAAGAATAGTAGGGTATACAAGGATGTTACAAAATTGTCTCACTCAATGGTGGCTCACTCAAGCTTGAGGATGATGTCTTCCCAAGCTATCTCTCTTCTCTCTCAAAGAGGCTCTCTAACTTTCTCACTCTAGAAGTGGATTCACTCTTGCTAGGATGGTTAGGAATGAATCCCCCTACCCCTATTTATACTACTCCACCTTCACAATGAATGGTGGGGATGAATTCTATCTAAGGGTGGAGATTGATTCTCTAGAATGCTCCACACACTCTAGGAGTCTCCATACTCTTCCACTCTCTTCCATATCCTTCCATACTCTTCCATAGGCTTCCGGAAGTTTCCACACATCTCTAGAATATTCTAGAGGATTCCACACTATTCCACAAGCTTCTAGAGAGTTCTAGACTTCTCTAGGATTCTCCAAAACGTTCTAGAAAATTCTATACTTCTCTAGAAAGCTCTAGAATTTTCTAGAACCTCTCCAATTAAGGAGGGATCCCAACATCTCTTTGGTGCGGACGCCCTTTGGTGACTGCCACCAATTTTCCATATTATGATTGCTGCCTCTCAATCATCTATCTTGCACTACCCATACTTTGCCAAAACAGTACTCCCTATACGATGTTTAAAGACTAGATATTGTTTTCTAAGAAAGTCTGCAATTCAAAAGATAAGTTCATGCATATTTCAAAATGAGAAACTTACAACCATATTCTAAATAAATATGGTGTTTTAATTAAAAAAGAAAATAGACAAGGATGATAAAATAAACAATATAGAGGATATTATGGCGACAAACATTAATGTATATATATGATGAATTCTTATTTCAAACCTAATTGAAAGAGAACATCACCTAAAAAGACATTTTGGTGTTCATATGTCCATTACAGCGGCAAATCTGCCTTCCCTGGCCCTTGAGCATAATCGCACGGTGTAATTATTATGTACGGAGTATGAATGAAATTATCTATAAGGGTAAATGAAAATCAAATATAAAGAGGAGGAGAAGCAATTGAATGGAAGAAAGTATCAAACCGCCTTTGAGAGGTGGTGGGTGGTAAACATACTACATATCAGATAGAGAACAGTGCATGAGACGCGTTAATGATATTTGCGTTGAATCACGCTTATCCTTTTCTATTAGTTGGGCTTATAATAAAAGGGGGGAATTTGACTTTGCACCCCACTTTTTGGATAATATTAGACTTTGCACCCCATTTTGAAAAAACTTTGACTTTGCACCCCATTCCACTTAAAAATCCTTTGACTTTGCACTCCTTTAGAAAATTTTCTTCACAAAGTGATATGTGCTGGGGTGCAAAATCAAAGTTTTTTCAAATTGGGGTGCAAAGTCCAATATCACCCAAAAAGTGGGGTGCAAACTCGAATTCTCCCTATTATAAATAATGGTGTTTTAATGGGATTATTTTCATTTTAAGATAAGATTAGATGTAAATATATCAAATTAGATAAAAATAAAATAAAATTGCGCTAATAGGAAAATATATATGCACCGTATATTCATCTCATAAGACCCGCTCGAATTAAACATGTCAAATCCTCCCTCCGTCCCATTTTATCTAGCCAAACTTAACTTTTTCAAATTAATGATATCTATTATATGTTTATATAGAGAAAGTATTGATAATATGAAAATGATATGAAAATGTTCAAAGTATAAAAGTATAATTGGTCAAAAGTATAAAATTATAATTGTATAATAGGAGGAGTAGCTCATGTGTTAATATAGCACTTTATACATCCAAACGTTTCCGGTGTGGGACATTTAACACCCCTCCTCACGACCAGACACTTCGTCTGGATCGTGCAATCATTCATTTTTTTCATCGGTCCGTTTTTTTTCATCCGGCCGTTTTTCTTATAATCGTGTCATCATTTTTCATAAGGAGCCCCACACCATGGATTGTTTTGGCTCTGATACCATGTTAAGACATGAGGTTCCATCCTAAAAGGTCAACCTCATAGGAGGAGTAGCCCATGTGTTAATATAGCACTTTGTACATCCAAACGTTTCCGGTGTGGGACATTTAACATATAATATTTTATTCGTTGCTAAAAATACTATCATAAAAGTATAACATTATTGAATTTTGCATAAATATATTAGTTAAAATAATTGGGCAAAGTTTACCATTTTTTATTGGAAAAGTCAAAGATGACCAAGTAAATTGGGATGGAGGTAGTATATGATGGTAGAAGCAACTAGCTCTAAGGGGAGGAATGGAGGGATAATGTCATCATGCGTTTGTGACAATGCATAATTTCACTTTTTCATTTATTTTGACCTACACACAACACCTTAATTGGACCCAAAACACTTATATATGATTCAATTTTGCATTATTTTACTGCTGTACAGGCATTTTCAGTTTTGTGTACATAGTACACCACTTAGTCCATTATTTGTTCAACTTAATTTTTTGGGGAAGTTTTTTTTCAAAGGGTATATATATGATACAATTTTGCTAAAACTGTTCTACCGTTGTACTGTTTAGTTATAATGCATTTGAGTTCTTATTAAAGTAATAAAAGTTTTGGAATTATATTATACAATAGTATTGTTTCCATCATTTGCAATGGAGCCAAAGATTCATTATTTTTTGGCTTGAGAATATGATGGAATAAAGCAAAATGGCTCACCAAACTGTCTGCGCTTCTTTGTTATGAAGCAGCAGTCAGTCAATGCAATTTTTGGACGCGATTTTCATTATGGGTCATACGGAAATAGTCTCTCTGCGCTTTAGTACAGGGATAAGACTGCGTACATCCGACCCCCCCTTACCCCACCATAGGTGGGAGCCTTTGCGGCACTGGGGTAAATGATGATTGATTGATTATACAATAGTATTGAATAGTATTGAGGTCATGGTTCTAAAAATTGGATAAATCGGCCGCCTAGGCGGCGGAAACTCGCTAGGCGGACGGCTCCCGTAGTGATTTCCTTCTTTTCGCCTATGTAATCGCTCCTCCGAGTAATCACCCGCCGTGACCGAGTAATCGCCCGCCCAGACCTTAAAATCGGCCGCGATAGATGTTCCTCACTCCAAAGCTTTCTCTAAGAAAATTGACTTTGACCTTCTTAACGCCCAAATGATGAGGATGGGCCTTTCTTCCCCTCTCTCAGTCCACAAAATTGGCTTGCCTATCTTAAACGCGGATTTCGACCTAACGCAAAGCTTTCTTCTCTGCGATGGAACGGCCATCATAGTGAAGAGTGCTGAGTCTTCTTCTCTTCCATTTCCGGATTTCCTTCTTTGAGTATTGAATCATCTTATCCACTCTCCAGCAGTCCAAGTAAAGGTATTGTCATTGTATATTTGTATTATTATAGTTATTAAGAGAGTTCGGAAAATGTATTGGTTTTTCTTGAGGCACTTTTGAAATCCCAATTGCTTTCCAGTTTCCATGTCTGATGTTTTAGCGGATGAACACCCTACAAAATGTTACTATCATTTGATTTCCATTTTCCACTAACCGAAAGATATCTTTTGGTGCTGTTGAAACCTTTCAAGATTAGGTATGTTTTGAAAATGAATACTTTCATTTGGTTATAATTACCATTCTAATTTTCACCTTTAGACTCTTAATATTTAGAGAACATTGGCAATTTTTCAATGGATTTTTTCTATTATTCATGATTCATGAACAAGAGTTTTCTTTTGATTCCAAAAAAAGAAGAAAAAAAGACATATACTTAGTTGAGAATTTGAGATAGTTTGCAACTTTGTATGTAATTCGTATGTATCTACATGAGCATCAAGATTGACTTATAGATTGAGAAATTTATAGCCTAAAATTGATAGGTACTTGGAATGCATCTATGATGTTTGATAAAATTCCTAAAGGAAGCAATGCACACTTTAACTAATAATTTATTTCAATGTAGAATGAAATAACTTATCATGATGACTCTTTTGGAATATTATCTCAATGTTTTTTGTAAGAGCACTGTGATGACTCTGTGGTAACTAATTTTTGAAAAAAGATTAATTCTACATGCACCAATTGCAATAAGTTGAGATTAAAGTGATGATGATAATGCACATCGTTTACTGCTATCATCTTTGACCTCGTCCACAAAAAGAATGAATAGTAGTCTCGGTTAAACTTATTGACTAGTCTGGTGTGGAATAACTAATTTGGAAACAAAGAAGTACTTTATAATGCGGTGTTAGTAAGAACATTGTTACATCAAAAACATTATCTTTTATCTTAGTTTAGATGTAAACTCGTACATTGCTTTAAAATCACTATCAACTGTGGTAAAAAAATTATTTTTCCTTTTGAGTGAATTATATATGGAGTCTGCACTTTTTTTGTTTTCAATATGATGGCCATTGACTTTGTTATAAATTGACAATTATACATCTCTGCGTACAATCTTGGAGATGTATTTAATAGCAAAGTGACACTCTTATATGCCACTGTCCTGTTATGGTTGGAATGAACTAATATTCAACTTTCACATGTGTGCCTACCATGCCCTTATTGTTAGAGCACCACGTATCTATTAATTCTCATGAATGAGTATTAGTATGTATGATGTTAAAGGTGTATAGGGAGTATTATGGAGTATTAGAGAGTTATTTGTCCATATAACTTATGTTTTGGGTGGAAGAAAGTTTATTTCCTTAAGCAAATCATGTCGCTCAAATCTTGTAAATGCAGCAACTAAGGGTGGAATATTTATATTTTTTGGTATTATGTTGAAACTGAGTTGGCCGCCTAGTCGCCGACTAATCGGCGCCTAGACCGCCTAGGTGATAGGCGGTGCTTGACCGCCCGACTAGCGCCTAGCGAATTTTAGAACATTGATTGAGGTATATATTCTTTAACCAAATGAAACCCTCACGTTCATTCATAATATAGCAAGTTGAAAAAACAAACTCCTTACATGCCTTCATTACATTTAATGCAATTATTTCAAGTTAATATACTTCTTCAAATCTTTTATTTAAAATTTATTATCCCGTGCATCGTACGAGTATTATACTAGTTTTGTATTTTGAGACGGATGAAGAGTGTTAATATACTCTCATATTATGTCACAATCAATACACAGTATTCTGTATTGATAGACATCAATTATTCTTATTTAATTATGACAAAAGTACATTACTGCACTGTTTTTATCCCTATTTAATTTAGAACAATTATATTCCGTATTTCTTTATCCTTTTACCTCGAAGTAGTTTTATATTGCAAAACAATCACTCAATTTCTAAGTAAATTAACATGTGGTTATTTTATTCGACTCTTCTCAAAAAAAATATTAATGATCGCATAGTTTCATAATTTTAATCTCTATGGAGAATGAAAAATATATAAATGAAAAATTAAAATTTTATTTAGGGACGTGGAGAATGAAAACTATAATAATCACATTAAAATATCCAAGTGGAGGATGAGTTGTGATTCCTTTTGAATCCTAAATTGATGTAAGAAATTTAAACAACGATATACCATGGGAAATTTCTTTAGCTATAATAGTACCAGGAATTTTAATGTACCCGTGACGTGCTCGTTAACAAGCACGTAGGTCCACGTGGCAGTCGATTCATTTAATTGAATTTTAAAAGAAAATAGGTCGGGTGCGGGAATCTCTTTGGCTGGAAAAAAACATTCTAAACATTTCAGAACCCATACTTATCCCAGAATCTATATTCCGATGTACATCAGTAGTGCTAACCAAGAAAAACGCTAGCCACCAAGCTTTTACCCGCCGCCACCGAGCTTGGTCTCCGACGGGCCCTTCTCATCGCAAAATAGTCTATTATGGTGAAGGCAAAGCTGAATTCTAAGATCCAATTCCTCTCCCCTCGTTGACATCCCCAGGTCGGCTACTTTAAAGTCTCATATACAAGTTTCTAAGATTGCAGAGAGGAAGCTATATGGTTGGACCTGCTCGCAAGACCCAGCTTGCTCGTAAGGTTAGTTGGATTGTATTTCTTAATCTAACGAGTGTTGGATTGTACTTTGCAAGACCCATTGTATTTCTTAGCTCCAGAGAGAAGCTCATTTCTAAGATCCAACGAGTGTTTGATTGTATTTCTTAAATTTTAAAAACAAATCATTTCTTTTTTCTTCAATAAATAAAGCATTGTGTTTGATTTTATTTGTGTCTGCCTTTTGGTATCCTGCTAGGAGAAAAAAGACTTCTCACAAGCATGAACTTGAGATTCCTGAGCCTTCAATCTACTTTATTAATTTTTTTGAAAGCTAATGTTGCAGATGACGTTAATGCTTCAACTATCCTCAATATAAACAACCAAACAGAGGTCTTCAAGATGATCTGTCAAGGAATTGAAACTGATTTGGTTATTTGGCTCTCAAATTGATGAATGGACACAGGCAACCTGCATTGCTTTACATAGTTCCTTTCACTTTAGGAATGTTTTTTACATTAGGAAAGAAAAGATGTGATCTCAAGCATTTATGGATGAAGGGGACTTATGGACGAAAGGGGATCTAGACCAGCTTTGTCCCCATGTCAAACTCCAACCCATAAATGCTGAATGACAAAGTTTGGGATTTACTTTCTAAAAATGATGCATTCACTAACTTTACTACACTTAATTCTAAAAATGACACAGTTTTGGTAAAGTGATGCAAAACTGTCATTTTTTTTTTTACAGTTTTGGTAAAATGATGCAAAACTGTCATCTTTCTTATGATCCCTGAATTATATCCCCTTTCTCCTCCAAAATCATCCGTTTGGTTAGCTTTAGATGGTATTACTCCCTATAAGATCTTTAAAGTTTTCAGTTTTAGAATAGAAGAATTATAATGAAAAGTGAGAAGTAAGTTGTTTCATTTTCTATGTCATTACAATGTTCTCATAGGGTCAACATTGGATATAACACCATAAAGTCATAGAAATAGCAGAATAAATACAGAAAAGCTGCACTATCTTAACTTGTAAATTTCTGTTTTCTCTGTTTCTTATCAATTACTCGCCATATTCCATATAAAGATGTATTCACTAACTTTACTCCACTTAATTTGTTGCAGGGTTTGTGCCTTTTACAGGTAAACTAGAATATACCGCTTAATATGCTTACACGTTTGCTTCAGATTCACTAGTTCCACACCAGGTTAGATTCATATGAAAAAAAATTTATAGGAAAATGTTCTCTGCAGATCTTTGGCTATGTTTGAAACATGCATAAGTGAGGGGAATGAAAGTAGTTAATAAAATTATAAAATAGACAATAAATTAGGAATTGAAACACATAAAAGAAAGCAAGGAATATGTTTAACTTATGGAAATGTGAAACATGCATTAATCATAATTCAATTTTATATAGGTTTCCCATTTCTGTTTTCATTCTACTCTTTGGGAATGAGCTGATCAAAATCCTAGTAAGTAGAATAAAACTCAGGGTTGGAATCCTTCTGTCACTTAAGGGGAAAACATGGATCATTCTTCTGAAACAATCAATCTTATAGATAGAGAAATCATATTCTCATAGATAATCCAGAAATACGAATGAATACCATATGGATAATACCATATTATCCAGAAATACTAAAATATTACTAGTATATCATTACGAAACAATAAATAAAATAATAATGTAACATCTGAATACATGTCAAGCATCAGAATCTTGTAGCAGACTTGTTTCTTCAGTATCCTTCAACATTCTAAATCCGGGAGATTGAGATCAAACTGCTTATTACAGTTTTGAGACCTGCCACATTAATCACATGTATTACAGATATCCATTACATATTTTAAACTATTAGGTGGAATTTAAAGCAATTAATCAACTGCTTAATTAAATGTAAAATATCAAATATGAAGTCGAATTTTCACCTCTCTAGCTGGGAAACTTGACATGATCTAGCATTATGTCCAACCTTCTTGCATTTTCCACAACGTCTAGCCCTTTCAGATGGATGCTTAAGCCGTGAACCTGAACCTCTAATTTTTGTAATTTTTGGATCATTCACAGGAACTTCTTGTAATTGACAGGACAGTATTGATGGTTGGTTTGTATTCCCTCCCCCATCATCCATATGTGCTAGGTGATCCATAGCACCCTTTAAGACTTCATCAAAATAATTGCTTCGTTCTTCAGTTAAGGATGCTACGTCAACAACCTGAAAAGCAGATAGCCTTAGCTTCACCCGCCTAGCCCACAATTTGGAACCAACAAATGAACTACTTGTAAGCTGATAAACAGGGTTTATCTTTGCTTTTTTTGTCCATCGATGAAGAATATATTGCTCTGGTAATATCAACACCTGCTCAACTCTCATCCATATGAGAATATGTCAGCAAATAATCCCCATAAATTCAAATTTTTGGTAGCTACAACAAACAAAATCCAAGGATCTATTATATGTAAGTCTATGTGTCGCAGAGCTAGAAGTCGAACTTAGATCAAATCTTTTGACATCATAGATCTTAGTTTCAGCAGAGCTAGAAATCATGTGACAAGTGTAAAGAGCACACTTGTCGAATTCTTTCTGGAACTTACAAAATATTGCCTTTGTGTATATTTTCGCCATTTGTCGTTCCATTAAATAGCTTGAATTTATCTGAGGAACTTCATTACGGTCGCGGTGATCAGCAATAAGCTCTCTATGCCTCTGTCTCACAATAGCCCGAGTAATACGTGTCACACACTGGCTCAAGGTGCACTTCTTGTTAACATACTTTTTAAAAAAAGCATGTGTGCTTTCGACACGCTGACTACTTAGCATTCCCGCACAAAAAATATGTTTCACAAAACAAGGGACCCATTTTGCTCGAATTTCATATATATCAGCAAGCCAATTATTATCATTCAACTCTGGCAACAAGAGTTTGGCAGTCCACCGTTGCTCAAAATCACTTGTGCTCTCTGAACTCATTATAATATCCACTAAATCTTTATGGAGTTCAGTATAAGATGAGCTAGAGACATTCATCTTTTCTGGGAATTTTTTAAGTATGTGCCACAAACAATGATGATGCGATACATTTGGAAAAACATTACCCACTGCTCGAGCTATAGCGGCATCTTGATCAGTTATTATTACTTTTGGATGGGGTCTAGGACCCATAGCTTCCAAGAATTTTGATAGTAGCCAAGAAAATGACTCTGTCGACTGATCACTTAGCAGACCACAACCGAAAACAGTAGTTTGACGATGATGATTAACACCAACGATGGGAGCAAGATAGAAGCCATACTTGTTTGTATTGAATGTTGTATCAAATACAACCACTTCACCGAAAAATAAGTATGCATTCCTACTATCACTATCGGCCCAAAAGCATCTAGTAAGAACCTTTTGACTATCAATTTCATAATTGTAAACAAAGTCACAATTCCTTTGCTTTTCAGTCTGAAATCCATGAATCATTGTTTTCACATCAATCCCATTAAATTTGGATTTCAATGATGCATTGTAATTATATATATCAGTCTCTGTGCAACCCATCGTAGATAGACCTCCAGCTTCGTTCTCCAACAATCGAATTTGAGTATGTGTCTCAATATTTGCATCTCCCCACTCATTCATCAATATTCTTTTCGAAGATGACACTTCTCGGTGAGAACGAATCAAATGTATCTTACTCGGACTAACAAGGTCATGATTATGGATCTTCTCAAATCCTGTCACGGTCCATAAATTGCTTTGTCGATTCCTCGAAATATGCATCTTAGCAGGACATCCACACCTTGAGTGGCCCCTATTTCTTTCAAAGACAATTTTATTAGTCTTCCGCAAAGACACATTTGTCCGGCCTTCTTTAGAGCATGTAAAGGCTCTCCATGTTATGACTCCAGCTTTGTTAACAGTTGAGTTTTTTATTTTAGTACCAAACCCAAGCAACTTTGCATATGCATTATAAAAAACCTGAGCATCATCTAGCGAATGAAACTCTTGGCCTAATTTAGGCGTCTCCTCAAAGAAAAGATCTGCGAAAAAAATTAAATTACAGAGAATCTTGAATTATAAGTGAAAGTAGGGATGTTTTTAATTGGATTAGTTTCAATTGCAGACTAATCATATCAAATTAGACAAAATGTAAGCGGATCAAATCACACTGGACATTGATAATAGTAAAATACATAAACACAATACGTTTACAAAATCATATCAGACTTAATTAGCAAAAAATATGATACCAGAGTAGATGTTTTTTTGAAAATATTAGTCCAATAAAAACATCGAAACAGACTTCCATATTTTTTTCATTAAATTTTATCACCAACACCTACCATTATTAGGCATACAATATGTTCTAAAAGCGATTACTACACTAAGGTGTAGTTTTTTTTTACACCTGCACTAAGGTGTAGTTTTTTTAACAACTGTGTAGATGTTAATTGAAGTTAAAGAATTACATGAACAAATAATTTTAGTGTTACAACTTAGGTAAAAGATTAGAAAGAGGATTTTTGGTCTGGTATACGCAACAACAAATATAAACAAAAAATATAGTAGATTAACGCATTAATTGAAGTGTACTCAAGATGAAGAACCTTCATTATTTTGTATATGCGGTGATGAAATACTGATATTACCTACATCTGTAGGTATTACGTTGTCGTTGTCCATGGATTACCTTCGATGTGCTCCTACGTCTCTGTAGAAGACGGTTGGATAAATAATATATGTAAATTCTACTGCAAGCATATCAAAATTGTCATAAGAATAAGAAATATGTATAAGATTGGGATTAATCATGTTAGTCGTGATTGGATTCATACCTACTTTATCCATGTTATTTGTTTCTAAGAAGAAGAATGAAAGCTTCTCTACCGAATAGCCTGCAAATATGTTTTCCGATGCATACGTACGAATGAAAGATCCTATTTTTATTAGGGTAACTCTGTTTTCATTTAATAATAAAACTTAATTTAATGATGTCATTAATCATTTTTAAGTCTTTTAGGTGGGAGCCAGTGTCAATTGTACGGACTACGTGCTCCATAAGGAGCATGTAACGTGCATTTTAAAATTCGCCATAATAGTACTCCCTCCGTCCCGTTAGAAGGTTCCCACTTTCCTTTTTTGGACGTCCCATTAGAAGATTCACATTTTCATTTTAGGAAACAATTAACAATCTTAAGTGACAAAATGGTCATTAAGTATTAAAAATAATACATTTATAACATCACAGTTATCAATACTAACACATTATAATATATACTTATTAAAATTATTTCTCAAAATATACCCGAAGTACTTTATTTGATATGGGAACCTTTTAGTGGGATGGAGGTAGTATATTATAAACTAGTACTCCCTCCGTTCCTTATAACTTTGTCAACTTTCCTTTTTTGGATGTTCCATTAACTTTGCCACTTTCCCATTTAAGTAAAGAATTTGTGGTTCCAAATAATTCTTTCTCATCACCACAAACCTCAACCACACAGTTTTTACTTTATTAATCCTCGTGCTGGTCAAACTTGGCAAAGTTATTAGGGACGGAGGGATAATGTGAATTATAGCTGTATAATAGTATGATTGTATAGTTAAATAGTGAGAGAGAATTCTCTAATTAGGAGTAAAAACGTTTTGAAATTCTAAAATAGGACTAAGATGTTTTTTATTCCCTGAATAGGAGTAAATCTCTGCCAAGTTTGACATTGCTAGGTTTTAAACATGACATTTTTTTCAAACATGGCATATTATTCCTATTCAGGAAACAAAAACAAATATGACAGTGTTATTTTGAAATTTCAAATCCTTTTACCCCTATTCAAGGGCAATTTCGGTTAAATAGTTTAATGTTGTGCCAATCTAAAATTGAACCGTAATCGGAAATCCAGACGATATTAATAGTAGATTTTATAAAAAATACTCCTAATTAATTAGTTGATACACTGTATTGAGTACTTATATATTATTATTGATTATTGACATATCTACCATATGGGTGCCTAGTATATTCGTAATTCGTCTATAGATCCTGGTACAACATTTTTATACATTTTTAACATATACAGCTTGATCTTTTACACATGGAAAATTAATTAAGACAGCCCAATTTTAAATATTTCCATTTCCAGCATTCTCTCTTATATCATGTATAAATATGAAGGTATACTCCATTTTCGTTTTCCCGAACTATAAAAGTTATTTTTATTTGATACCGTTTTTATTAATTAGAGAAAAGGTAACATATAAATTAATTTCCAAGATGTGGTGGATAAAGTCGGGACAATTTAGGGAGTGTTTGGCAATCGGCTGTTGACTGTTGGTTGTTGGCTGATTATTTTAGCTGATTGATGTCAGCGGATTATGTTGACTGTTTTAAATAGCTGATAGTATTAGCAGTTTCTAAATCGGTGTTTGGTTAAATGGCTGTTTATATTCAGCTGATAACTTATTAAATGACCTTTTAGGACATCAATTAATACTATTATTAATGATATTAGTAAACTACCTAAATCCTTTTTATGATTAAAACGTTAAATGTATTAACACAAATAATTAATATAAATCTCTACTTTTTTAATTCATAATCAATTCTCCATACTTTTTTTATGAGATGAAAACGACATTTTTATGAGATTCCACAACGGAGCAGGCAACCCGAGTCGAATCCCCATTTCTTTAATTGATAATAATTCATTCCTCAGATTTTTTTTGCTATGAGATGATCGTTGGTTGAGTAACATGAGAGAGAGGAAGTAACCCAGTCAAAATCCCTTTCCAAACAAATATCCAAAGCACAAAAAAAAAATTGAGGTGAATCTGATAGCTAATTATAGGAGAAGGCCGCTTGCTTCCTACATTGGTTTTTTGCTATTCGGTGGAAGAAGATCTTGTTGGGCAGAATTTTATTTTTGCTCTTCGGTGGAAATGTTTTCTGCAAGTAGGGGGAGATACTATACGGAAGAGACATGGGTAAATGGTGTTTCATTTTTTGGCTGTTTGGAACAAAGGCTAATTGAAAAAGCCATTTAACCAAACACTTTTGTTAGCTGATTGATCTGATCAAAAGGCTAAGGGGGTGTTTGGCAAATGGCTGTTGGCTGTTAGCAGTTGGCTGATTATGTTGGCTGATTGATGGCAGCGGATTCTGCTGGCTGTTTTGATTAGCTGATGTTATTAGCGATTTGTAAAATGGTGTTTGGTAAAATGGCTTTTTATAATCAGCTGGTAACTTGGTAAATGACTTTAAAGGACATCAATTAATTTTTTATTAATGTCATTAGTTCAATTATTTAAAACATTTACGATAGTATATTTTATAACTCAAAAAAAAATTGAAAACAAGCAATGATTATTCTGACATTTTTTCATGTGTAAATTAATTTAGTTAGTATAACAATATTTCCAAGTGCGTAGTAATAAATATCACTTGTTATAATACAAACTACTGTCAGTAATACGTAGAAAAATATCAATATATATAAAAGTTACTCCATATCCTCTAAATTCGGTGCTTGTGCAAAAATTACTCGTGTCCAGTTGTCCACCATTAGGGACAAGCTTGGAGAACAGTATATACGGGAGCCGTGGGTGAAATAGGAAAATCGGGAGAGAAGCGGAAAGGCCGATGCTAAACGCCAAGTTTAGTGGCGTTTTGAGTTTTGGCTGTTTAAATAAAAAAGCCAAATTAAAAGCTATGTTACCAAACACTTCTATTAGCGGTTTCATCTGGTCAAAAGGCTAATTATTGGTCAAAACAGCCAAAAATTGGCTGATCAGCTATTAACCAAACACCCCCTAAGTATGGTCAAATCAGTCAAAAATGGCTAATAGGCTCCTAACCAAACACCCCCTTAATCAATCAATCAAAAAGTTTCAGCTTATGAGCCTTATTAATTAATTAAACACTAACCTTTTGGCTCTAGCGGAATTGTATAATAATCAAAATATGAATGTTCAAGTTAGTTTTCTATAAGAATTGACTAAAGTTACTGTAGACACCTTTTTGAACTATTTTTCACATATAGTTTTTTATTTTATTTATAAAAATATTTTAAATATAACTTTTATGTAATTTAGAGATTTAGCCAATTCAGCCGCTTCAGCCAGAATTTCATCAATTTACACTGTTTTTATATTGTGTGTATTTTGACTTATAAGTTGTATCATCCTTTTTACACTGTTTTTATTTCGCATATCAAATTTTGTAATAATCAAAATATGTAAAGTTAAATATACTTTTATCACTGAATGGGCCAATTTTGATGAATAGGGCTATTTTATTCTTATTCATATAACATTTTCTTTATTCATTCAATTTCAGCGAGCAAGAATTTCAATTACGTAGTATTTTGGAAAATATCAGTCGCATTTTAGTGGCCATGCATACGAGTATTATTTTACGGGTAAAAGAACAGGGCATTCCAACGTACTCCGTATAATACGATACTAAGTATATACACGGAGTATATACTAGATACTTAGATAGGTCAAAATGATCAAAACTCCAAAGTGTGATAAAGATTTTAATACTACCTTCGTTTCAATTTGTTTTTGTAAAGTCAACATTTTTTTGTCGATCAATGTTAAAGTTGAATCATTCTTATCGATAAATATTTAACTTTCAGTAATTAAAATTTACATATTCAGAAACTACAATAAAATGTTTATAAATTAACAAAATCCAAATTAAAATTTTATTAAGAATTGATATTCTTATTAAGTGAATATAAGAGAGATTTGACTGAAAATAGTTAAATTTGCAACCCAATTTGGAGTACAAACAAAAGACTATCCGCTGTCCCTGTTATATTCCCGGTTATATGTTATTTTCACACCTCTTTTACGATGGAGAATTGGTATTGCGACAAGCATGACTTAATCTCGCTATAAGTATCATCAGTAGTGGAAATGAGAAAATCCACCCAATAAAGTGGGCCTCCCACTATAAGAATGTCCAGTCCATTCCCTCCATCACCCACAAAACATTTTAATTTGGCTCTTCAATGCTCAGAAGCGACTGAAGATCGAAATGGAGTGGATTGGAGGAAAAGATCAAGTTTTTACCATTTCAATAACTACCCTTTACACCATTTTGGCAGTTCTTGCTGGAGCTTTAGTGTATTTATACAGACCTTATTGGCTGGTAAGAAGGGTGCCAGGACCTCCAGCACTTCCCCTTGTAGGGCACCTTCCCTTGCTTGCCAAGTATGGCCCTGATCTTTTTTCTGCCCTCGCCAAACAGTATGGCCCCATATTCAGGTAATCCAAACTCGGTCTTGGTCTATGATCAGTCATCTTTCATTCCATATTAGGAAGAAAAGGGGTCTGTATAAGATTGTTGAAAAAGATTGTATCTTTTATAAAGGTTCCATATGGGGAGGCAGCCATTGGTGATCATAGCAGATGCAGAGCTTTGTAGAGAAGTTGGGATCAAGAAATTCAAATTCTTCACAAACAGAAGCATCCCCTCTCCCATCTCTGCTTCCCCTCTCCATCAGAAAGGCCTGTTTTTCACCAGGTCATTCAATCCACAGCTCTTACTTTTATTTCATTTTATTCTGTTTTTTGGTTTATGAGTACCTCGTTTTGGATATGGAACTAATCCTTGGGAATCAGTCCATATATCAATCACCACGTTTAAATCAAAAGTCTGTGAAGTGAATAAACTCCCCTGGTTTCCTGTTTCCTATTTCCTGAGAATTGAATAAGGATAACAGACCGGGTCGAGTTCCACCACGATCGGTTCGGGCCATGGGAAGGGAGAGACCTAGACCGTAACACGGTACGGGCGGTTTGGTTTTAGGTCAATTCCCGACCGATTCTCATTTTTTCCCGGACTGATGTTTAATTTAATACTCTCTCCGTCCCATAAAATAGTTCCCGCATTGACTTGGATCGAAGTTAAAGAAAGTGAGAATAAAGTGGAAATGTATGGTCGTGGTTGTGTAAGAAAAAGGTAAATGAATATGAGTCACACAAAACATTCCAAAAGGGGAAATGTGAACTATTTTTTGGGACGACCCAAAAAGGAAACCGGGAACTATTTTGCGGAACGGAGGAAGTAAAAAGCTTAATTCGGTCTAAATTTGAATGAATTGGACCGGTTCGGTTTAATAGGAGAAATTAAGTAGTGATAATTCGACAACTTGGACTAGTTCCACCCATTGTTTTAAAACTCGCTAGGCGCTAGTCGGGCGGTTGAGGGGCGCCTAGCGCCTAGGCGGCCGACTAGGCCGATTTTTTGGCCAACTAGGCCGATTTTTCGGCCGACTAGGCCGATTCGGCCTCTACGGTTAGGGCCGCCTAGGCCGATTAATCGGTCCGCCTAGGCCGATTTTTAGAACAATGGTTCCACCCATACTACCTAAAGTAGTAAATGTTTTGTAAATGATATTTTTGGGAAGTATTTGAAAATGAGATCGATATTTTGGCATGATAATAACTTTCATAAACTAAATTTAGATACAAATTAACTCATATATTAGGGTATGGTTGTACACATTCCGATTTCGTACTGATATCTATCCCAGACCGGATCCTATATTTCCAATGGTCTGGTTCCACCTCGAATATTATCTGACCAATGTGGTTGATATGGATAGGAAATAAGGAATTTTGGGTTCTTCTCCCGTACGTTGATCTTTCCCAACTCCACTATGACGTAAATTTGGGACCAGGAACCTTTTGAAAATCGTATACATTATGGAGCATTTTATTCCCTTTAGGCTCTGTTTGCAAACACAACTAAAAAAGCACTTCCCAGCTTTTGACTTAAAAAAGCTAAAAAAGATGTTTTCAAATGACAACTTCTACTTAAATGAATTACTTAAAAGCTAAAAGTTAGAATCTGCTTTTTACTTTTTCTATTACACAAAAAGCACTTATTTTACCAAACACCACCAACTTTTACTTTTCAAAATCACTTTTTTCTCAAACACTACCAACTTTTACTATTAATCACTTTTTTACCAAATCATTTAAAAAAGTTAAAAGCACTTTTCAATTGGGTTTGCAAACAGAGCCTTAAGCTTATAGAAGTCAAACTACCACTGAAGTTCGGTCGGATTGTTTGAAGGCGATAACTATATTTATCTAGGTGTCATTTTAGTTCACCTCATTTTATTTGTAAATATAAGAAAAGAATTTAGGTTTTCAGATAACCTAGGTTTGAATTGGATATGCAAAACATCTAATAACTTCGTTTTGGAAAATCTCTGAGTCCAAAGTTTTTGAAGGATATACTTATCGTTGTAATTTTAACAAGTTCATAGATGCATTAGAGCTTAACTTTCATCCAAGCAAACTGTTAGTTCAAATTTTAGGTTAACCTAATAACTAATCAAACAACATTCCCCTACATATGCACTTGATTCCGTTCCATTGATTTTTACTGAATCTAGTTTTACTACCATTCAACAAGTTTACTTAAATTCACTATGCATAAAAGAACCATAAATGGAAACCTGCAGGGATGCAAGATGGTCAGCAATGAGAAACACACTAGTGTCAATCTACCAGCCATCTCACCTGGCCAAGCTGGTCCCAACAATGCAATCATTCATCGAATCCGCAACTCAGGATCTTGATTCTAAAGGGGACGACTTCACCTTCTCTAACCTCTCCCTCAAATTAGCCACCGATGTTATCGGGCAGGCTGCATTCGGAGTTGACTTTGGTCTGTCCAAACCCCCGAAAGAGGACAAAGAGTCGCTTGACAATGGAATCCAAGAATTCCTCAACCAGCATATATACTCCACAACACAGCTCAAGATGGACTTGTCTGGCTCCTTCTCCATCATCTTGGGTCTAATCGTCCCCATTCTCCAGGAACCGTTTCGGCAAATCCTCAAGAGGATCCCCGGAACAATGGACTGGAAAGTGGAGAAAACAAACAAGGACCTTAGCAGGCGTCTTGACGACATTGTTGCAAAGAGAAGGGGAGAAAAGGAGCGTGGGACGAAGGACTTGTTGTCCCTTATCCTGAGTGAGGTGGAGTCCGAGAAAGTGGCAAAGAATGTGTTTACCTCTGATTATATTAGTGCAGTGACTTATGAGCACTTATTGGCTGGTTCTGCAACGACTTCTTTTACATTGTCTTCAATTGTCTATCTGGTTTCTGGTCATCCACTGGTTGAAAAAAAATTAGTCGAAGAGGTAGATGGGTTTCCAGCTGATCAGGTGCCGAGCGCCCATGATCTTCAAACAAAATTTCCATATATTGATCAGGCAAATCTCTACCTCCTGGTTTTTGTTGTATAGCTATATCCATTTAATTAGGCTTAACTAGCCCATCTAAAAAGATCTTCTAAAGAGATGAGATTTAGTCATACTGAAACATTAGACATAATATGATAAACACCCCATATGACACTTTAAGGATGTTTTTACTTGGACTGTAATTTGTCCCAGACCAGACCAGACCAGTCCAGACCAGACCAGATCAGTTCAGACCAGACCAGACCAGACTTGGATAGTTATAAAAATACAAAGAAACCAGACCTTACCAGACCAGACCAGACCAGTTCAGACCAGACCAAATCAGACCAGACCAGCAAATTACAGTCCAAGTAAAAACATCCTTAAAAGGATTCATCCATATTTCAATATTCTTTTCAAGGGAAGACCCCACATCAAATTGAAGCCGTTAAAGAGAATATGAGTTCATTAATCTCAAATGAGTCCAGGGGTTTTGCAAGATTTATTGTGTTTGGAGACACAAATTGGCTAATTTAGCTTATCAACAAGAGAATCATTTGATTTACTTATTTGGTTGAATCTATTTTTTTAAAATAATTTTTCTTCGAAAAACTCACCAGCTTCCACAATTTCAGCCAATTTACCTTTACAAAACACTCTTACAGTGAGGAATATTAACACAAAAAATCATGTTTCCACTCACAATACATTTGGGATTTAGGTGAGGAAGATTGTAATACGGGTGACTTCTGTTTGGCTGCAGGTAATTAAAGAGGCAATGAGATTCTACACAGTTTCGCCACTAGTTGCAAGAGAGACATCAGCACCAGTAGAGATTGGAGGCTACAGCCTCCCAAAGGTATTCCCAACTCCACCTCCCCAAATTCTAAATGTTCATTTCGATTTTGCATTCACATTTAAATAATTAATATTTAGCATGCTTCCTAATAGGTTCTGTTTAATCAATGGGCAGGGGGCATGGGTATGGCTAGCTCTTGGAGTTCTGGCTAAAGATCCCAAGAACTTTCCAGAACCCGAGAAGTTCAAGCCAGAGAGATTCGATCCAAGCTGTGAAGAAGAAAAAGGAAGACATCCATATGCACACATTCCTTTCGGAATAGGGCCAAGAGGATGTTTAGGACAGAAGTTCTCCTTACAAGAAATCAAACTCGCCCTCATCCATTTATACAAAAAGTACATATTTCGACGCTCCCCCCTAATGGATGGCCCTCTGGAGATGCAGTACAGCATAGTTTTAAACTTCAAGCACGGCGTCAAGATCCAAGCCATCCGGCGTACATGAAAGAAAGCATGACTTAAAGATCTGCAACCTACTTTTTTTTCTTTATACGACTCTAATGTAATGCAGCAGAAAAATGGATCATATTATGCAGGAATAAATAAAACTCATAATTTTACAAAGATGAAAAATCTTAGATCACATTTCTAATGTCTCACATCAAACGGATTCATATTCGATTACAAGTGGGGAAGAATTTCACTCACTTAGAGAATTTATCCATTCGAGTAGGTAGACAGAAGGGCCTAGACAAATTTGCAGACGAAAGATCAGAACCTGCGTTACTGAAATCGCCAGATTTATGAAGGTTACGAAACTGAAACTCATCCATGGACTGTCTAAGGAATCTGCTATTTCTCTGCTTCGCCTTAGTTGACTGAGTCAAGCTCATATAATTCGGCATACGGCTGTTCTTCTCCACCGATCTATCCGCTGAGTTCCCTGAGATTTGAGTTGTGGATGTGCAGAGTGAAGAAGAAGCGGAGCTCTCGACGTGGCTCTCGTCATATCGGAATTCAGAACTAGGGCTGGAAGATGAACGTTTGGCTGAAATCCGTTTGGTTACGTTGTTCTTTCTGACTTTAACAGAGAATGGTTCAAAATGATTTTCCTTGGCGGAAGAATTGACGAAGCAAGTCTTCTTGGAGTTTGGAGTTGTTTCTACTGGGTCAGTTTGGGTTTGAGTTTGCTCCATCAGTCTGTTCTCCCATGGCCTTGCAGCCATCCATCGTTCCAGCCAGCTCCAGCTGTTCTTGTCCAAATTGTAAGTCTTTAAAGAGGGAAAGGAGATAGTCGTTTGGGAGTCTAAGTTCTGGACCAGCCTCTCCTACACCAATAAAATATAAAATATTAATACTTCCAATAAATTTTCAATTTATAATTATTATTAGGATTTATTTCAAAAAAATATTATTAGGATGAATTATTAATTGTTGGAATACAAAACATGAAAATTGAGATACCCTTGATAGCTAAGACTTTGGTGGGTGTTGTTTGAAACTAATTTGGTTGGAGAATGGAGCTAAAGATTATGGAAATGGATCCTATGTTTTATGGCAGAGTGCCTGGCACGAATCCAAGTGTTGGAAGGAGAGAAGAAGAGCTTTGGGGTGTATGAAAAATGGATTTGATGGTCAAAAATGGTCATGCACTCTACCTGACTACCAAATCCATGTACAGATTCCGAATAGAAAGATTAAATGAAAAAAGTAGCCCTAGATTTCATGGTTTGGTTATTTTCAAATGACTTGATGTGTATGAAGTTATAGGGGAAAATGAATTAGAGTGAGGGTACACACTTTTTGTACACATTTTGTGTCACTAACCAATTCATTAAGAAGTAGCCTTGTAGACAACTGGGGGTGTACGCAAAATGTGTACAAAAATGTGTACCAACCGCTTTTTCCATGAGGTTATATTGGTGTAAATGACCTTGTTTTTTAGCTAAACGGGGGTAACGCACATTTGAGTTGTCAATGTACATTGGAATGTCCTTTTTATTAGGTAATTAGTCAAATTTAGGAGGATGACTTGAATGTGATGAAATGAAAACTTAGGGGTAAAAGGAAATCGTCTCATTGAGTAGTACCTTCTGAACTAGGGAGTAGACAAGTGCCCTCTCTCGTTTACAAGCTCCCTCTTGCCTCATTTGTATCTTGGCCTTCACTTCTTCAAGTGTTCCTCTACTGTTACACCATCCCTCCTGCCATTTCCATACCAGTTTCAAACCATTCATAACATGAAGTTTTGAAAGGAAAATTGCACATCTGTAATTAAAAACCTACGCCCATATACATTTTGCATTGTTTTTAGGGATAACTTGAGTTTGCATCCTATTTTATTGTTCAGATTCGACTTTGCACCCCGTTTTTTAAAATCGTTGTTTTTGTACCCCAACCCCGTATGAAAAGACAAAATGCTCATTCATTAACAATTTTGTTGGTCTTCAACATATTCCTAATTGAGGAGCATTTTTTTCTTTTCATTCGGAGTTAGAGTGCACAAACAAAGATCTTTAAAAATGGGGTGCAAAGTCCAATTTAGATAATAACATGGAATCCAAACTCAAATTATCCCATGTATTTGACTATTGAAACTAAAAAGGGACGACTAATGTGGCATAATATAGAGGGAGTGGTTATTCGTAATGGCTTCAAAAATTGGATTAAGTGACCAATAATATACTCTTAAACATCTCCATATTACATGGGACCACCATTTTAACTTATTAATCAGAGGTCAGCGACTTACTGCCCCTTACTGTTAGTATGTGAGTCACTCAGACTGATTTGTGACCATGGTCACTGAGACGATTATTGTCACTGTTAGATCAATTAGTGAGCCCACTACAAAAGTCAATAATTGGAGGTAGGTGGTTACTGGTTAGGGAATTCTGTGGTTTGGTTTGAAACCTTGAATATGGAGAAATTAGTTGGCAATTTACAGGCTTTCTTTATGTAGGACGAATAAGTAATTAAGGTTGAGTAGTAACTAGTGGTCCTTGAATAGTCCTCCTACATGTGTACATTTTTTTGAATTTAAATATGGAATGGCTAACTATATTATATACCTCAGCCTGTTTCAAGCAGTCGACCTTGCCGCGGTGCTCTTCGATCACCTTCTGCACAGCCTGCCCCTCCATGGACATACGAACACGACGAGCTCTAACCCGGGCTTGCACCCGAACCAATGCCTGCATGCACCGAAGCGTGACCGCGGCTTGCTTCCTCACCTGCCGCCCTCGCACCAAGGCTTGAAGCCTCACCAATCCTCTCAATGCCCTCAATGCTCTCCTTGCCTACATTGTACCATTCATTAATTAATGGAACAGTATTAGTAGATTTGGCAAAAGTTGTCTTCCATTTATTAAGAGTTGCCATTGGGGCGTTCTGGTCTTGTTCACAGTTCACACTGAAATAAACCGAACTGATCAATAGTAAAACTGAATTATAAGTTATTCGGTTTTAGTTGAGTAATATCCTTCAGAAAATCCAAACTGAATTGAGACCAAACAAATCAAACCAGATAAAAAGTTATCATCATCTTCATATATTTTTTAAAATAACAAATCCAAATGGTCCAAATGAAACGTAGTATAGTTTGAAAGTGTTGTTTCTCACAAACCGAACTGAAAATCGAGAAAAACTGAACAAACATAAATGCTCTCTTTGTCTTATAACACAAAGCCATATGTGCGAGTTTTATCATTTTGTTAAGTCAAGTAAGAACAAATATTTAGTTTTAGATGTATTTTTTGTTTTACCAAGTTCACTAATAGCAATCTACAAACATCAGCATTATGAGATAGGTTTTTTAGGGAGTGTTTGGGTAGATATTTGAGGATGATTTTTTAGGGTGTCATGAGAATTTACCAAGAACCCACGAAAAGCAGTTTGAATCCTAATGGCAGCCCATTCTTGCCTCACAGCCTTGAAGTCCTTGGGGGCAGCTCTAACAACAGTGGCCATGGCAGCCGCGAAAGCATCACTGTTCACTGTTGAAGAAACTGACCCTTCGTACATCCGGTGGTACCCTTTCAATCCCTTCAATGAAGAACCACCACCAGCTTGATCTGCTGGTGGGCCCCTCCATATCTTCCATTTCTTGCTCTTCCCAGGCATCTTCTCCTATAAAGAAACGCCTCAATCAGTCACAGAAAAGTTATGGTGGAAAAAGATTCGATTTTTACCAGGCCTATACATTATTTACCACACAATGTTAAAAGCATTGAGGGTTTTAGCAGAGATTTGAGAACTCACATGGTGGTCATCTTTTTCAGGTTTCTTGAAGCTTATCAAAGCTTTCACCCATTTCCCAGAAGCACCCATTCAAACTAGCTAGCTCAACAAAGATTCTGAAATCTGAATAGATTTTAACTATGAAGAAGTGTGTATTAAAAGCTGAATCTTGCAGACAGGGTACAGGATGCAGAACTGCGAGAGAAAATGGAAGCGGACCTTAAAATCTTAAATGCAACTAATCTACAGTAAGAAACAACGCACTGGAAATTGAAATGGCATTGAATGCAAAAATAGCAGCGAGAGAGATAAAGAGAGGAGGGAAAGAGAGAGCTTTATCATTCAGCTTGAACAGAAAGGGTCATATCAAATCCAAGAAAAGGGAAATGAAAGGACTTGAAAATTTAGAAAGAGGTTTAACCAAAAAGAGCATGGGGGTTTTCTCGGGTAGAAAGGGGTGGTGTGGAGTGGACTGGTGGGTGTAGTGGAGGCTATTGGTACTGTTTGAAAGAAACTGCATTGCCCAATGTGTGTGCAGTTGACAGTTGTGTTCCTGCATTTTTTTGAAATTCAAACAAAACACAACGAATACAGTTTGTCGTGTCTGGGTTTAACATTTTCTTTTCTGGTAAAAAATCTTTGTTTAACATATGAATTGGCTTTGGAGGCTACTATTTTGAATACTTCATTACTTCCCCTCCCTTGTGCGTGGTGTAGTTCAATCTTCAAAGAGGTAACAAGTAAATCTTGTTATTCGAAACCTTGCAACCGTAAACACATGAGGTCGGAATTCACTGTGCTTTTTTTTTACTGCCCCGGTTTTTATTAAACTTCACACTTTGACTTCACACAAAATAAGGAAAGAAATTTGACGTTACTGTAGAGTACACTGTTGAGACACTGTTTGACACTATTTGGCACTGTTGAGACACTGTTTGGCACTGTTGAGACACTGTTTGGCACTGTTTAACACTGTTTTGATGTAGATTTCTTTGCCAAAAAAGGAAATAAGGAAGTGTGAAATTTATTTTAGACCGTCCCAAAAAGGAAAGTGTGAAGTTTATTAAAAACCGGAGGGAGTATAAATATTGACCGTGTCAATTCTACACAAATTTGGGTCTGAGTAAAACTTTAAAAAAGCCCCCCTATATGTAGTATTTGTTTAAAATACAACACATTAGGAAATAAAGATTACTACCACAAAAAGTTATGTACTTAAATAATTTTTTTACGTTATTCGGATTTATTAAAACAACTAATTGAGTACAACTTGTTGAACAATTTTAGTTCCAAAAGTAATAAACAATTAGGCATAATATAGGTTTTTAATAAGTTCCATCTCAATTGATAACATAGCTCATCCATTCAACCTTTTTAGACCTGTTTGATCGTAAAAATGTTTGTAGGTTTCAGTTTTGAAAATTTTCTTTCTATACTTGCTACTGTCACGAATATAGTCAACAAGATTTTATATACGATGCATGCATTATGAAAGCACCAATCCACCATTTTCAAATAATTCATCACACCGATCGCAGATTTTATTTCCTCTGGTGAAGAATCCTTCAAACAATGAAGAATTTTACATTTTCTGTCTTTTTATTCTTCTCAAAGTTTTTTTATACTTTTTCTCAATTCTCAAATAGAGAAATTTCATGCTGGAAAAAAAATAGAGAAATTTCATCAAGGCAAAGGCCCAGCTTGACTATTTTGTAAAACAAGTAAGAATCAACTTTCTTTTTATTTTTAAATAGCATTTTTAATATAAATACTCTATATCCCGATCAATAAGAGAAGAATTAGTCAATAATTATAGCAATTAGAAAATAGAAATTAATAAATTGGTTCATTCTATCATTCAAAAATCAATAGTTCATCAAATTAGCAAATCAAAACAAAACCTAATTTTTTCTGGAATTAACATATCAACGAGTTCAGGAGTTGGAGGTTGTACTTCACTATGTGGTTAAACACTCTATTGTTCCACCGATTTTGTTACTCTTGTAGTACATGATTTAAGCCAGACGACTAACATAGTCTCTGTATTTTTATTTTTGAACACACATTTATAATACGAGTACATAGATAGTTCAATTTTGGGCCCCTAATTTTTTTATTTTTTGGGGCCCTGAGGCCTATGCCTCTCTAGCCTAACGGAAGGCACAACTCTGAGTATGGAAAAATAAACAAGAGTTAAAACCATTGTTCTAAAAGGCGTGAGCGCGGCAATGCTTTGAGGCAAAGCCTCAAGCCTTTGAAGCCTGCCTAAGCAAAATAGGCGAAGTCTAGATGTGAAAAGACGTTTTAGATTTCTATTGGTAATTATAATTTTATTATATATTAAACAAGATTGAGCCTAATTTTTAATTTGTTCAATATATATAATTTTAAAATTTATAAAAGGTGCAAATACAAAATGATACGGAGTATATTGTTGCTTTATACTCGTACTACTTCGCACTAGATTCCATATATAACATGTTTATAAAAGTATTTTTTCCTTAAATTAAGTAGTTTTTCTTTTCAAAAAATGTTTTATTTAGAAAACTTCCGCCATTTCACGTCTAGGCTTATGTCTTTTCACGCCTTTGATGGTCAACTCTTCAATTGACCGTCTTTTTCCACGCCTTTCTACTATGTGGAGGGTTTTTCCGTTGTCTCATGTCTAGCCCTGCCTTTTGCCGCCTTTTAGAGCATTGATTAAAACCACACATATATTACTAAATATGATATGTCATGAACTTAGTGGAATGGACAAAAAATGAGACAATCATCCGGGGCAGAGGGAGTAATACTTATTTAGATTTTGGAGAAATGTCAATGGATAAAATAGTGGAGAACACTTCACTTCAGTCAAAATACAAAAAATAGAATTGAGTATGTAATGCGTACAAAGCGTGGAATGATCTCTTTGTTTTTACTGCTAACGGGATAATTATGGTTTTTTATATGTACCTCTCTTACCCGCCATCGTCCCTTTATTTTATGTTAGAGCATCTTTCGTGGTTAGCTAATTGCCCTTATGTCTTGACTTGCCACATAAGCATTTCTAGTACAATTATTTTCATAGTTAAATGTATTTTAACTAAGAAAAATCCTTTGATGAGGCCGAGATTGGACCAAATTATCCTTGTAGGGGTTTGCGTCAAGGGGACCTCTTATCTTCCTATTTGCTTATTTTGGTTGCGGAGGGTCTTATTGCTATTCTTTGGGAGAATGAAAGGATGGGGCATATCCATGGGGTGGCCGTTGCTAATCTAGGGGAGCATGAAAGGATGGGACATATCTCATTTTCTCATTGCAAATGACATTCTTCTCTTCTTTCAAGCAAATCATGATGTGGCGTCGGTGATCAAGGAAATTCTTTTTTATTATGAGTTAGTTTCAGGTCAGGTGGTTAATTTTCATAAAATCTAAAAAAAATAGCTCTAATGTTACCTTAAACTGCAGGGAGGGGTTGGTGGAATTATTAAAGGTGGGGCCGGTGGAGGTAGGGGAGAAATATTTGGGGCTGTTTTCATTGTTTGGGACAAAAAAGCAGGAGATTTTAAATTATCTGAGACAACAGGTTGTAAGGAGAATTCAGATATGGAGTGACTAAATTGACTGAATTCGTTGTGTTGCAACAAAAATTTAAATATTTTTGAATTAATAAAATATAAAAAAAAATTATATGCAAAATAGCTAAAATGACCATCCATAGTAGGTTTAATATAATAAGTTCAATCTTATTTAGTTTGATTGTTACAAAATTTAGTACGAAAAAACAAATGTTATATGTTTTGTATAAAAAATGATTGATAAAGCTCATAATCTGAAAGTGGGAATTACCAAACGAGTTCTCAATATATCTTATCCATGATGCCTTAATAATGGGCCTTGAAATCCATTGTATGGAAATGTACTATCGACCAATTTATATGCTACCCCGTATGGAAACGATTTCTCAATTCTCCATTGATGACTCTCTACCATCGACTTTGATCATTAAATGCGTGTCTTATTTTCATTTTTATTGTGATTCCAAGTAAAAGAAACTACTTACAGTCTTACATCCAAAATCAAGTAAAAGAAACTATTTGTTCTAAATAAATTTTAATCATTAATGAACGAATTGAAAATAAGTTTGATGATGTATTTAGGAAGTGTTCATTTGTGTATTAATCTAATGTATATCATAAACACAACATAATTTACATTTCTCGAAAAAATAATCTAAATAAAACAAACTTAACCATAAGAATCAATACAAATCAAAACATGATAAGAACAATTAATTAACCAATTTTTTGTCTCAATTTTTTGTAGATATAAATGTTGGGAAGCTTAGAAAGAGATGTACTCATGATTAAAATAAAAGGTTTAAAGAGATAAAGGGAACATCAAACTTGCGATAGATGACAATCCTTGAAGCTTTGTTGCTAATCTTGAATTTAATCTTGGATGAGAAAGTGATTAGTTGTGGTAGAAGATTGGTTGATGATTTGGATGAGAGATATGAAGAGAAGAGGGAGAGGAAATAGTTCTGGGATGAGTAGAGAGAGATTGGTTCGAAGTTATGTGTGGAAGAAGAATGATTAAGGTCATATAATGAGAAGGCAGAGGTAATAGTTCTGGGATGAGTAGAGAGAGATTGGTTCGAAGTTATATGTGGAAGAAGAATGATTAAGGTCATATAATGAGAAGGGGGAGAAAATAGTTATTGGATATGTAAAGAGAGTTTGATTCGAAGTTATGTGTTGTTGTTGTAATGAACAAATTTCCTACTAATGTTCATGTCTCTATGGTTACCATCTAAACTACAAGTAGGTAATCAACATTGAACAGGACGCAAATACACTTAATTTTAATTATATTAATCGACATATTGCAATGTTGTTATTCTTATAGTTTTCAAGCATAAAAGAAACTTTAAAATCCAAACTCTTGTCTTCGTTCATAAATTTTTTTCATTTAGTACTCTCCTTTGTTTGTCTGTCTCAATTTTTGGGTTCTTATTGTTGGGATTGGAAAATTCTTCTATTCAATATCAAGAACAGAATTACAATAGGAGGAGCAAACTCTCACACTCAACTATTACAAAAAACCAATCCTCACCAATACACTTCTACTCTAAGTGTATTTCACTCTTCACACACTTTTCTCACTTTCTAAACTGATGATATGAACAACAATAGAACACTCTATTTATAGGCTAGGTTGGAGACAAGAGGAAGTTGCATCCAAGCTTCCTAGTTATCTCAATATCTCCTTCCATGTTCATGTGTTTGATAGCTCCTTCCTAGAAGGTGTTATATGTCTCTTGGCAACTTCCAAGAAAGAAGGTGGAAGATACCTACAAATCTCCCCCTCCACCTTTTTCTTTATTTCTCTCATTCCTGCAATGCTCGCAGGCTCCCCCTCGCTAACAAGTATCCATTCGGATGTGGAATACTTTCTCGGTGGAACTATGCCTCGCGTAGAACGTCGAACATGAGTACCTTCAGCTTCGTCTTCAGATGAAGGCTCCCCCTGCTGAGGAATATCATCACTGTGAGTATCATCATCACCTACTGAACCATCACTCTCTTGTTCAGTAGTATCATGCATCTCCTCGTCGCTGAGAGGAATGTTTGATGATACAGGCACTTCGTCTTCTGGAGTATGTTGTTGGCGGATTATTGGAACACACCCATGAAACTCGTTTTCATGAAATACAACATCTCTGCTTCGTACAACTTTCTTCACTTCGGGATCCCACAACCGGTATCCGAATTCTTCATCACCATACCCGATGAAGATGCATGGGTTTGACTTGAGATCAAGCTTCTGTCTCAACTCCTTGGACACATGTGCAAATGCCTTGCACCCGAACACTTTCAAGTGAGAGTAAGAAACATCTCTTCCTGACCATTTCTTCTCTGGCACTTCAAAGTTTAAAGGAACAGAAGGTGACCTGTTTATAAGATAACAAGCTGTCAGCACAGCTTCACCCCAAAATGGCTTAGGTAGTTTAGCCATACTCAGCATGCAACGAACTTTCTCCATAATGGTCCGATTCATTCTTTCGGCTACACCATTGTGTTGCGGAGTTCGTGGAACCGTCTTCTCATGTCTGATTCCATATGCGGCGCAATATGCTGAGAACTCTCGGGAAGTGTATTCTCCTCCATTGTCTGAACGTAGACACTTCAGCTTCTTCCCTGTTTTTGTTTCTACGATGGCATGAAATAATCTGAAGCGATCAAACACTTGATCCTTACTCTTTAAACAGTAAGCCCATACCTTTCGTGATGCATCATCAATGAATGTCACGAAATACCTGCTTCCTCCAAATGACTCCTCTTCAATGGGTCCGCATACATCAGAGTGTACAAGACTGAGTAACTCTGAATGGTTCTTCCTGGTAGAACTGAAGGAAACCCTGTGTTGTTTCCCGAATAGACAGTGCTCGCATGGATCTAAGGCAACACCTTTGCCCATGGAAATCCTTTCCTTCCTAGCAAGAGTTGTCAATCCCTTCACGCTTAAGTGGCCTAACCTCCGGTGCCACAAGTTTGGTGATATCTCTTCTTCAACAGCATTGAGACTCGGATGACACAACTTTGCATGAGTTTTATACAGAGTACCACAAATATGGCCTCTTGCAACAACCAAGGAACCTTTAGATAACTTCCACGTACCTTCTTTGAATCTGTTAAGATATCCTTGTTGATCCAGAGCTGTACCGGAGATAAGATTCAATCTAAGATCCGGAACGTGTCGAACGTCTTTTAAAACAAGTGCACATCCGACATTGGTTGTTATGTGCACATCACTAATGTCAACAATCTTCGAGAAACTGGTGTTTCCCATCTTCACAGCTCCAAAGTCCCCGGACTTATAAGATGTGAATAAATTCTGGTGTGAAGTGGCGTGAAATGATGCGGCTGTATCAATCACCCACTCAACATCATGAGTACCTACGTGTAAACATTCTTGTTCACCATGTGTAACAAGACACACGTCTGATGACAAACTAACCATGGTCTCACTGTCTTCTTGGCTAGTATTTTGACTCGTCTGTGGCTGCTCTCGTAGAAACTTGCTACAATCTCTTTTTCTATGCCCATAGTTACCACAATAGTTGCAATATCCTTCAAACCAAGTATTGTTTTCACAGGACATACCTCGTTCTTGTGATCGGCCGCGAACTTGAGAATTTCCTCTGTTTTGACCTTGGCCTCTACCTCGACCTCTACTTCTTCCTCCATTTCTATCTCCCCCTCGTGTGCTGGTTTCTGACACGAAGGCATATGATTGTTCAGTCCCGGCTTCTTTTCTTCGGGCTTCTTCGTTCATAAGGGCATCTGTGACCATCTGCATAGTCACTTTGCCATTGGGAGCAGAATTGCTGAGAGTGACAACAAGAGTCTCCCAGCTGTCAGGTAGAGAGCTCAAGAGTAGTATCGCCTGCTCTTCATCTTTGAGAACCCATCCTGTGGTGCTCAACTGATTCACAAGATCCTGGAATTGACTGGTGTGTTCTGACACCGAAATACCTCCTCGTAACTTGTGGTTTACTAATCTCCTCATTAGTAATGTCTTATTTCGGGCGGTTTTTGCTTGATACATGCTACCAAGCTTCTCCCATAGTGTGTAAGCACTTTGTTCTTGCGCAACATGGTGGAACACACTATGATCGATCCACTGCCGAATTTGTGCGACTGTTTTTCTATTCATTTTTGTCCATTCTTCATCCGTCTTTTTATCCGGTTTCACGCCATTATTATCAAGAGGATCGGCTAAATCCCTCAAATTTAGCAAATCCACCATCCGAGGCTTCCACATATTGTAATTTGTGGAAGTGAGCGCAATCATGGTGTCCGATGATGATTTATCCATAATAAAACGCTCAAAATATCTCGTACCTTATTTTCGGAGCCGAATTTGGACAAACGGAGCTCACCGTTGGATCCGGAATGGCCGAAAATGGTAGGAACCGGTCTGACCTCGTCCAAAACCGGTCTGAAAATGGGTGAACCGGCCTCCACAAGTACGAACCGGTTCGGTCCGGTTCAGGCAGCAGCCCAGTGAGCAGACCAGCAGGCGGATGACGTGGCAACAGCGGGCTCTGCGCTGGCGCTGACGTGGCGCCACGTGGCGCTGACGTGGCACCCTAGAGGATGGCTTACACGGATGACGTGGCGGCTGACGTGGCGCTTACGTGGACTGACGTGGCGGCTGACGTGGCGGCTGACGTGGCTCGTCTTCTTCCTCTGGACTGCGTGCTGACGCAATGATGACGCAGGCAGTTTTCCAGCGCGTTTGGGCGGCGCGTACGGCCTCTTCCGGTGGCCAAAAAATTCCCCAAAAATACCAGATTTCTCGTCTCGACGAGACAAATCTAACGGTATGATCAGATCGTGATTCCGAGCAACTTGAAAAATCACGATTTTCTAACCTGTAGAAATTTATCTGAAAATGAGAAAACAGTGTATGAAAACTCAACCTCGCTCTGATACCACTTGTTGGGATTGGAAAATTCTTCTATTCAATATCAAGAACAGAATTACAATAGGAGGAGCAAACTCTCACACTCAACTATTACAAAAAACCAATCCTCACCAATACACTTCTACTCTAAGTGTATTTCACTCTTCACACACTTTTCTCACTTTCTAAACTGATGATATGAACAACAATAGAACACTCTATTTATAGGCTAGGTTGGAGACAAGAGGAAGTTGCATCCAAGCTTCCTAGTTATCTTAATATCTCCTTCCATGTTCATGTGTTTGATAGCTCCTTCCTAGAAGGTGTTATATGTCTCTTGGCAACTTCCAAGAAAGAAGGTGGAAGATACCTACACTTATCTTCACATATTTTAAGCTGTGTTGATTTGTAATCATTAAAAGTTTGCATTTGGACTTTGGAGAAGGCGAGCGGATCAATGCTTAAGCTCTTAAAAGTGCACACATAAGAGGAAATGAGCATGAATTCATAGCGTTGATTTACAACAACTGAAAACTTGTACTCTACAAAGTTTTTGTTAAAAACTTATAACTCCAACAAAACCCAAAGTACAAAATATTATATAGCTCAAGAGAGTGGACCTTAATATAAAGATTTGGGTTCACGCCCACTTTGACGCTTCATCAATTAAATATATACTCATTTTTATTTAAGACACATTACATTTTTGAAATGGAAAATGGCCCAAAATGTTGACCTTCATTTCTTTAGCTAAAGCACTACATGAATGAAAGAACAAAACAATAAGTTACCAAAATGTTACAATTAATTGAGGCGCCATCCAAACTTGTTGTTGTGAATTGGTCATTCACAGTTATCTGTATGCCACCCATTATTGCATTACACATAACATCCTTAGAACATACGAGTTTGAGCACAAACTCTCGGGCTCGGGAGTCCCATGTACGTGAGCCTCGGCGAAAGACGATGCTTCGGGCTGGGCCGAGGCGAAGGAATGGGCAAGTTGTCCATGGGCTGATGAGCAGCATTGACTCTAGGTGACAGATTGACCTTCTCAAGTGCTTGGGTCTGAAGGTCCATTGGGTAGTCCCTAACGCACCCGATACGGGGCCCGACTCCACTCGACCACTTGCATGACATCCGTTTGGCCAGGTCAAACACAGGACGTTTCATGTTGTCGGCGGCCTTATTAACATCCTCATGGGAAACAGCTGGTTTGGGAACCTCAGATTGATTAACCACTATGTTGGTTTCATCCCCTGTCTCTGTCTTAGACCCCATAGAAGCAGTGTGAATAAAAGATGGCTTGTCTTCATCTATAGCACACCTCTGCATAATGCAATTCATTTATTGTTAATCATTGACAAAATAGTAATGCCTTGCTACTTTGAAAAAAATTGTACGGCGTACTTTTTTTCCTTTTATGAATGTTACCTACTTACCTTCACATTGGTCAAGTCAACGTTATGCTCCTCAAGAAAGCAGATGAATTCCTTGAAGTTATCTTCAGTTGGTAGATAATGACCACTGTATGGCCAAATTGCCTATAGAAATTACGACAAGGTTAGAGCATGGCCATAGATTGGGAAGAAGCCGGGCCCAGGCCCGGGAACCTTATTTTTCAAGTCTAAAATTCTTAAATTTATTTTTTATGAATGGGTTATCTTTCTTTTTAATGTAATTTTAATTTTTTTTTAGAGCATGTTTGAAATTTCTTATGGTGTAGGTGGCTTAATTTCTCATTGACCACTTAAAGACCTTTTCTTAAAAAGCATTAATCTTTCTGTTTCTTAAATAGGCATTAAAATGTTTACATAAGACAAAAATATTATGTTCTACGGAGTATTTTTCTTGTCAAACGCTTCTTTTTAGACTAAAGAAGTGATTCCTAGAAATAAAAAAGTTAAATTTCACCTTATATGCTTGTAAAATCTTTTCTGATCACCAATTTGTTCACTTCTTTTCTCTCAAGAGAGTGGATTTTTTATATATAGGCATATGGCAATGGTTAATGCCAAACATTTATTAAGCAAAAAAATTATTTTCATACATGTAATTCTCAATAGGGAAAAAGTAATATAATACATGCATTGATCATGTTTTTTTGCACAAATTAAATGACAAACCATACCTCTAGAGTCCCACCATGAGCAACCAGTCTACCAGCAGCTGTTGTGGCAGCTCCAGAGAGAAAGCTGGAATGCTGAAAGACCCCTTTCTTTTTCTGCCCCACGTAAAGCGCCCTGGCCGTGCTTAGCACAAATATCCATTTCGATCCTTCTTCTGTGTTCAGAAGTGAGCCATTCTCCTTGTAAACTAATTTTCCTCCTTCAACAATCACCCTGTATGCCTCCCTCTCTTTCTGAAATTTACATAGAAAACAACCGAAGACGGGTGAGATTTCAACTTAAAAAGCCATCCTGATAGGAGCAGCAGCATATGATATGAAATGATCAAATGGTAGTAAGGACTTACTGGTCCCAAATATTTGATGCATTGGCGGTGCAGAACAAGTCTGGGGCACTTTTTATGACTCAATTCTTTACCATCACCGACATCCAACCTTCAGCAATGGAAAGGTGACATAAGAATACACATAACAAGAAAGGCTGAGACACATAGGTATGGATCTAAGGCTAACTTATTAGTGTCATTGTAGCATACCAATAGAAGAATGGCTGAGTGCTTCTGCTTTCAAACCATACATCATAATAGAAGTGCAGGTTGTGTCCATAACGATGTCGTGGATCAATCTGTATCATAAAAGTTCCCAATTAGCTTAAGAATTAGGGGACAGTTTGGTAAGTTCTATTTAGCTGAAATGGCTATATCTGTAGAGTTCTTTGAAGTTAAAAAACATTTGGTGATGTCCTTTTTAATCAATTAATTAAGTCAAAAGATACTTATTCTTTGGAAAAGCAGAATAAATTGGACAACATAATCAAACGAAGTCTCAATCAGTTAGCAGCATGGACTTACAGCTTCAAGCCAATGCTGTAGAGCTAGCTTTTGAGCTTTATCATCCTGTGACAGACCCTTTCCTACCTGTAATGAATACAACCCAACTCTTCCATATTTAGCATGCAGCTGATAAACTTGTTTGATACTCTCTAAATTTAAAAAAGTCCAACTTTATACTGTTTTTGCTTCACAAACATAACTCTTTAGAAAAAAGGATAGAAGGATCTTTGTACCTTAGCAGCCCTTGTCCTGGCACGAGACCACCGTGATGCTGCAGTTTCATGCTGGTCATCACTCTTGAAAAATGATATAGAGCTGCGCTTTAGGGCTGCAAAATCCAAAGCTTTCCACCTGAAAACCCCAAGAAAAAATTAGAGATCATAAATGCAACATAATCATTTAACAGAAGTAACTCAAAGCCTTAGTTTGGTTTGTTACTTTTATTTGCTCCCCATTCCTTTTATGAAGGTTACTATAATTACTTTCCCTGTTTTCCATTTGTGTGCTTTTCTTACTTTATCATCTGTAGAAAATCACAAATTCTCTTAATAATTCGTTTTCTCTGTCCAACCTGTCCTACTCTTTTAGTCTTTTATATTCCCATTCATACTTTTTGTACTATCCACAAACTCTTACCATTTTTGTATTGTGTGAAAACGCTTAGGAACTACCAAAAGTAAATAGAGGAGTATCTTTCTCAAGTGAGAAACACTTATAGTTTCATGCAATATTGCGGCTCAACGTGTTCACATATCATATTAGATTCCTCCACAAAGACCTTGTTTGTTGTCTTATATTTTACCCATATAAAAGGTTTAACATTCCCACATCAAATTATAGTGTCAATTAATGAACCAAAATTAGTCAAAACTAGATATTCAAGCGGGAAAAAGGTGACAAGGTTTACTAAGGATAAGAACACAAACCAGAGTTCTTCAACAACTACTGCACAATCTGCAAGGTTCCTCCTGGTCCTATAACTTTTATAGACTTTCTGGACCTTAGTGGCAGCAGCATCAAGAACAGGTTTGGGAGAAGAGTATACATATGGTGCTGGACAAGATACTGGAGAAGGCTGCTTTGCTTTCACAGGAAAAAATCCATCACCATACATCCCTTTAACCTCCTCATTTTCAACAACTATGTTGTTCAATGGAACATGCGTTCTGAGTCTCATCCTTCCATGTCTATGAAAACCAGGTTGCTGGTTAACATCTTTCAGATGCTCCTCCTTGAAGCTATATGTTTTCAACATGGAATCTCTTGTGGATCAAAAGATGAAATCTGCCAATCAAAAAGTTGCCAGAGCTGTTATTTCCATCCAAAAAAGGATTTGGTTCTTTCTTTCACCCAGACTCCAAAACAAGAAGACTGGAATGTGAATATATGATAAACTTCAAATTTACCAAATTCAGAAGGAAACAAATCAAGAAAAAAAACGAAACTTTTTGTTTAATTTTATCATCCATTTTTTACTTGCTAGACTCTCTAATTTTAGAGGCTTTTCTTATAAATCAGTCAATATAAACATAAATATCATACTTTCATCTCCTCTCTACTTTTCAGGATTACTCTGTAGTTTCTTAGAAAACTCTGCAAGAGCAACTAAAATTATCAAGCAAAAATGTTATAGGCAATAAATTTTACTCAAAGGTGCTAGATTTACAGACCATAATAACACTGTCTAGCACATCTCATCCAACAAACTATCAAAAACAAAAAGCCAGATATAATCAAGAAAACATTTGGAAACCCATTAAATGAAAGCATTAATAACCAATTCAGATTTGAGTGGGGAGGGTACGGGGGTCATGCAGTCAAGAATACTTGCCTTGAACCCCAGAAGAAAGGGCCTTACGGAGAACAAAATTTCACAAACTCAACTATCAGCCTACCACCCAACTGCCCGGATTTGACTAGTTTACAAAGAGCACTTAGGAATTTATAGAGGTAGGACTGTCTTTAACAGATGCCTTTGAAAAGTCAAAGTCAATGGGCGTATGGGAAAAAATAATCTTTGTGGAAAAAATGAGAAGTTGGGTTCAATGATACTCCGACACTCCGTATACAGAACTCTATGGGAAATTTCCGCAAAATTTCAGTATTTTGGCATGTGGTAAAACACATTTTTTTTTTGAAGGGGTGGTAAAACACATTTTATTCGCAGGAAAAGTTAGAAAACATGAACTATTGAAATGAAACAACAACATCAAAGCCTTCTCAAAATATTTTAAAATATTTTAAAATAAAATTTAAGTGATTTTTTCATTCATCAATCAACAAATACCTAGATGCATGACAATATTAAGATCCAAAAAACATATTTACACAAAAAACGAATACAAATTTAAAAGATGGTCACATTCAGCATGGTTTCTAAATTAAACACCAGTGACCTTAAAAAAGGAATATATGCACCCTTGTACAGAGACTGATTTGGGAGGGCGACCGTCCCTTAGTTTGGAATTTCATTTTTTTTTTATCTGGGGTACCGAATCGTGAGTTAACTTTAAAGGTCATAACTCCGGTAATGCTTTTGCCTAATATTGATCATTCAATGGGGTTGGGTAACAGAACTCGATTGATTCTAACGAGGCTTGGTGATTATGTTTTGGAGGGAAAGATTTTAACCGGTGTGAGTGCTGGACAAAAAGTATTAATTACTAGATTGTCCTTGACCCCATCCGATGCCAGCTTGCCTTTCATATTTCAGTGGCGGCAATATTCTGTTATGACTTTAATTATATGCTATGACTATAAATAAAAGTCGAGGTCAATCTTTGTCCAGTGTTGGGTTGTTGAAAAAATCGGTATTTACCCACGAACAGTTCTATGTTGCAGCATCAAGGGTGACTATAAATATAAGTGTGTTATGTTTATTGGTTTGAGCTATATCAATATTGCATGGAGATATATAGATGTTGTTATCAATTGATAGTGTAATTTGAATAGTTAACACAAATACATTTGAAAGAAAAGTTCTCCGATCGTGCATCGCACGGGTGAGTTACTAGTTGAAATGAAACAACAACAACATCAAAGCCTTCTTCTTAAAATATTTTAAAATAAAATTTAAGTAATTTTTTCATTCATCAATCAACAAATACCTAGATGCATGACAATATTAAGATCCAAAAAACATATTTACACAAAAAACGAATACAAATTTAAAAGATGGTCACATTCAGCATGGTTTCTAAATTAAACACCAGTGGCCTTAAAAAAGGAATATATGCACCCTTGTACAGAGACTGATTTGGGAGGGCGGCCGTCCCTTAGTTTGGAATTTCATTTTTTATTGTATATGTAATATTTTCATAACTTTTTTATACTTTAAATTGATATGTACATGAAAAACTCTAGGAGTAGAAATGATGGACGGTATGTATTCTTTGTTAAAACATTTGTGCCACACCGAAAAGTTATAAAACAATTAAACACTATATACGGGTCCGACATTTCATTTATGTAACTATTTGAGGGACTAAAACTCTAAAAGTGAGATTTTCCCTAAAAATAATATTTTAAAAGGAAAAAAATGGCATCACCTAGACGAGTCTAGACTCAAACACCACCTTAAAGTTATGTATATCTACAAGATGAGAAAAAAACAACCTAAATTAATTTGGACCTAAAAATACTTAATCTGAAAAATAATTAATTAAGAAAAATGTGATAATAATCAAACTATTAAGATCTATTATGAACTTTCATTCATATACTATAGTTAGTACATCTATTATCCTCATATACACAATGGAAATAGAAAATCTCATCTTTTATTAGTTGTGGGACAAATAATAGATAAAATGTGATAAAAATATAACAAAAAATAAACGGGGCGGGTAATGGGACGGACATGTATAAAACCGTAACTACCCTGTTACCCGTAAAAACAAAACGGGTATTCCCCGCCCCGTACTCGTTACCCAGTAAGTCAATGCGGTTTTCCCCGTTTTGACTGGGGCGGTTCGGTGCGGGTATCCATCGGTTCGGTCACGATTGCCATCTCTAGAAATTAGAGACCTATATTTTTGTGTGTATATACGGAGTAGTTTTTTGTTAAATATGACACGATTCAAAACACATAAAGCTTAGTTTCAAGTTTATCATACTTGATACAATAAGACTAAGGATGGCAATGGGGGCGGGGGCCCGTGGGGAACCGCCCATGGGGTGAGGATGGGGTGGGGTTTGGGGCGGGGTGGGGACGGGGATGGGTGGGATATTTTTACCCCGTTAAAATATGGGGCGGGGGCGGGGATTGCTACACCCGCCCCGTCCCCGCCCCGTCCCCGTTATATATATAAACTCAATTACTCAAACATATATATATATATATGTGTATATATATATATATATACACACACACACACACACAAACATACATACACATATAAATAATGTATAACCTTATTTAAGTAAATTATATAGTATGTAGTACGAGGTATATAACAAACACATGCATATACATATAGACATATATAAATGTATATGTGTGTAACTGTGTATTAGTCATGACTAATGAATTAATAAATATTATATCATCATAATAATACGTAATAAATAAAAATACTTATCATAAATGTTATATGAGTGTTAAAAGTAAGAAAATGAGTAAATAGAACACATATGCATATTTAAGGGTGATATACTCTGTATATAATTAATTGTATTCTAATTGATGAGAAATTTGTAACGACATACTTCTTCCGTTCTCTTTTAATTGCAACAGTCAACATTTCACGTTTGCCAACGCACAAGTTTGACTATTAATATCTTTCATTCCTTATTAGTAAAAAATTTGAAAAATTCATATTTTGAAAATTTAGAATGAGAAGAATTTAACAATATTTTTAAATGTTTTAATTTATAATATATTAATTAATAAAATATAGTCAAAGTAGAATATGTGAATAGTGCAAAAAAATCCAATATTGCAATTAAAAGAGAACGGAGTTAGTACATGACGATAATATGTTTACTTATATTTTTACTTTTCTTATTCAAATTAAAGAATTATTAAAAATTGAAGGAATTAACTTTTATCAAGCACGATGTCACGATATTATCTAGCTTACTTCTTTTAGTGCTATATATATTTATATTTATCTTTAAAATGGGTTAAAAATATGCAAATAAGATACTCTCTCCATCCCATTTAAAGGTTCCCGTCCACATTCTCCGGTCAACGTGCATTGTTCTTAATCTTTACTTTATATATATAACTTTTATCAAATGTAATTTTTTATCAGGTATTATAGAACTTTTAATCTAGTTTCTGAATATGTAAATTTTATTTACTAAAAATAATTCTACTAATGACAGGGATCAATGAACTTTATGGTTAGTCAAACACTGTAAACCGTGCGCGTGAGAGCCTTTAAATAGGACGAATGGAGTAAATAAAATCTATATGGGGGCACCCGTGGGCATCCGTGGGGGACACCGAGGTGGGGCGGGGATGGGGCGGGTCTGGGAGTAGCGGGGATGGGGTGGGGATGGGGGAAACTTTTTAGACATGGGGCGGGGGATGGGGGAGCCAACCCCCGCCCCAAACCCGCCCCGTTGCCATCCCTAAATAAGACATACGTACGGAGTACTATAAAGCATCTCAAATTAGGTGTCTTTGACCCTGTTTGTTTTTTGGCGGATCCGGACCAAACCGCTGCAGAATGCAGCATTTTCATTTGTGTCAAACGGCGGATTGAAGCTCATCCGCTATTAAACAAATAGGGCCTTCGTGTATCACACCGAACCGCCATACATGGTGGAGTGGGCTCAAATTTAGCACAAACTAAGGGTGACACTGCATTGGCTGTAATAGTTATTTGTGAGGATGTAAATTATTGAAATTATTAACTCATAATTATAAAGGACGACACTCATTCACAAGGTCTCCTAAGTAGGCTAAAGGGTCAAACAGGCCTCTGAACTGACTTAAAGTGTTCAATTAGCCCCTTATATAGGAGGTTCTGCCCGGCCGTCGCCAATTGGGGCGGTTCCCGGTGGAATTTTTGGATGAATTTTTTTTAGAATCTTCTTCATTAAGTCTAGTTTACTCATATAAAATTTCAGCTAAAAATTCAACCGGGAAGGCAGTCAAATGATTTTTTGAAGATAACTGCGAAGTTAAACAGTGCAGTACATTTCGGAAAATCATTTGACTGCCTTCCCGGTTGAATTTTTAGCTAAAATTTGGTATGGGTAAACTAGATTTAATGAAGAAGATTCTCAAAAAATCTCATCAAAAAATTCCACTTGGAACCGCCCCAATTAGCGATGGCCGGGCAGAACCTCCTATATAAAGGGCTAATTGAACACTTTAAGTAAATTCAAGGGCCTATTTGAATCTTTAGCCGTCCTAAATATGATGTGAGAGTTATTTATGAGGTGTAAACTCACTTATGATTATAGACATGTGGAGAGAGTAACTCACTTATTTTGTACCTGATACTTTTTAAAAAAAACAAATAACTACTTTATTCAAATGATAGTAAAGACTAAAGAAATAAGTGAATGAATAGCCAAACATATAACGGAAAGATCATGCGAATTCTTCTATATCACTAACCCCATAATATTGTAGTCTAGTCTAATAGTTTTGTTGCACTTGCTACTCAACGAAAAAATAAAAAATTACAAATAAAAGATCCTATTTTTCCAGCCACTATAATGAATCTCTACCTATCAGAAATTACATAATTCATCGATTTGATCGGGTTAATGATCTTCTTCCCTATCCGAAACTTTTCTCACATGGACTTCTCTCTACACGCTCAGCCCAAATTCAGCACATGTTTGGTCTATGCTCGACGTTCAATTACGGCTCCTCTCAAGTCTCAACAAAGTATGCCACACTCGCAGAGAAAGACAAAGTTTGTCGGAGACTAAGAATCTGGTAGAATATAATTTGTATAGGGGATTAAAATAAAGCATGTATACGACTCTTGGTCGCAATTTATAGGGAATTGTATATTGACTACTCCTGCTACCTCTTCTTCCAGGCATTTGCGTCTAGGAAAACGATGAGGAGAAATACGTAACCCATGACCTCTGCTTTGGAGATCGAAATGACTTGATTAAAATCGGTAAGGTCATTTGTATACGACTATAGGTTGAAGGACTTCAAGCTATTCTAACTCATTGTCTTCATTGAGTAATTCAATGAGAAATAAACTCCAAAATATAAGTACTTTTGAAGTTTGGACAAGAATACGCGTGAGGAGTTGCCGCCATCTAATCTGACGACGTCCGATCTGCCTCCACCGCTGCCCGTTATGCCGTTGTCCGACCTGACACTGCCACAGTTGCCGGCTCCCGGAATTTTTCAAGAATGCTTCTACCACCATTCTTGTGAGAATTAATGGGAAAGGTACTCCAATAGGAGTCCTGATATATTTATTTATAATAAGAGAGTTCAAGATACAAAAGGAAATAGTACATCCGTCTCATTTTATGTGTCTTAGTTTGACTTGGCACGATTATTAATGAAGTTGTTGAAAAAGTAAAAGTTATGGTTAAAGTTTGAGTATAATAAAGTGAAATGGTGTATGCCACATATTTGTTTCCGAAAAAGGAAAGAAGACGCTTATTTTGGGAGAACCCAAAAAGGAAAACAAGACATGTAAAATGGGACAGAGGGAGTAATATTCCTAATGATATTCTATTCTATTACACCCCCTCAAACTGTGCGGGAGATACAACGCGCATGTTGTCTTTAAGAAAATGAAACTGCTGACTAGAAAGACTTTTAGTAAAAATATAAGTCAGCTGTAGTGTGTAGGAATATATTTCACAATCAAGTCGCCATGTGCAACACGTTCTCTGACAAAATGATAATTTATCTGAATATGTTTGCTACGAGCATGTTGAACAGGATTAGCCGTCAGATAAGAAGCAGAGGTATTATCACAAAATAACTGAACAGGAGCCTTGACAGGAAACCCAAGCTCAAATAAAATAGAAAGAATGTGTAAAGTAAAGTATCGTGCACGGTGTAAGCAACAGCACGATACTCTGTCTCTGTAGAAGACTTAGAAACTGTGGGCTGTTTCTTAGACTTCCAAGAGATCAGGTTCAGCCCTTGGAAGACACCAAATCCCGTCGTCGAGCGTGAAGTGTCTGGGCAACCAGCCCAATCAGCGTCAGAATATGCAATAACACACGTGGCCTGTGTAGTGGGACATAACCATAAACCGTGATCCAATGTGCCCTACAAATACCTGAAAATTCTTTTGACAGCAAAGAGATGGGTAGTACGGGGAGCATGCATGAACTGAGACACTAAATGTATAGCATAGGTATTATCAGGTCGTGTCAAAGTTAAATATTTTAATGCACCAACCATACTTCGGTATTCAGTGCCATCTGCTAGGAGCTCGCCAACAGTGAGAGAGAGAGAAGTGCGAGTAGCAAGAGGGGTGTGAAGAGGTAACCGTGTGCAAATGGAAACGAGAGAGAAGATCATAAACATATTTGTGTTGAGAGAGAAACAGACCTTTGTTAGAACGTTTAGCCTGGACTCCAAAAAAATAGCGAAGGGCACCAAGATCCTTCATGGCAAAATGCTGAGCAACCCGATCAATAAATGAAGAATCTATAGAGGGCGAGTTGCCAATAATAATGTCATAATAATAAATACATGACATAATTATTCTGACGATATATGAACAAAGAATTATCAGACTTGTTGCATATAAACTGATGAGACAATAAAAAACTACCAAAACTATTAAATCATGCCAACGGAACCTGCTTAAGACCATAAATAGCTTTTCGCAGGCGACATAAATGATTAGGAAATAATGGGTGGGTAAAACCCTACGGTTGGTGCATATATACTTCTTCAATGAGCTAGGTGGACACGCAAAAAGACATTTTTAACGTCCAACTAACGAATAACCCACCCAAAAGAAATAGCTAAGGTAAGAACAACTCTGACAGTGGTGGGTTTAATGACTAGACTGAAAGTCTCGGAAAAATCTACACCGGACTGCTGATTAAACCCCTGAGCAACTAAACAAGTTTTATGGCGCTCAATAGACTCGTCCGAATTGTACTTATTCTTATAAATCCACTTAGAGCCCACAACATTTTTAGATTTGTCAAACAGAACTAACTCCCAAGTATTATTAGAAGTAAGAGCATTGAATTCCTCCGCCATCGCCTCACGCCATTTTAACTGTTTATTTGCCTCTGAAAAACAAGTGGGATCTAGGTGGCAATTAATTAGTTGTACCGGACTAGGTGGCAATTAATTAGTTGTACCGGACTATTAATTAATTTGATAAAGGATAGTAAGGGTACAAAACTACTACGTAATATTTGATCTTATATATTCAGAGAAGCTTTTGGTTGTACTCATATGTAGGGAAAATGAGTATGTTTTACTCAAGACGGGATTATGGGCGCCCTAGACAAAAATACAAAGTACTTAATATTAGCATACTAGTATTGTATACATATGATTTTTATGTAAAATAATTACAAATTTATGAATAAATGAAAGATGATTTATGAATTAAATGTGATCACTTAAGTGTAACGTACTAATTTTAGTACTAATTTTAGTCGTTGTAATGTATGTTCAAATTTACATTTAGGGAAAACTGTCAAATAGGCCCTCGTAGTATATAAAAAAGTCAATTAAGCCCCTGAACTAAAAAAAACACTCAATTAGACCCACGAACTTAAAAAATGGTCAATTAAGTACTTTAACCTACTACAAACCGGTCAGCAGGTTACTATTCCTACATGGCCGGTCCATGTGTAGGATAATACTTTTTCCTATTTTTTCTTTCTTCCTGCACAACCCGTTCTCGCATCTTTTTCTTTCTTCTTCAGTCCCAAATCCTATGTTGCTGCTATAGCGATCCTCCTCACGTCAAAGAAGGTTCTAATTCATCTCAAATCTATCGTGGTCCACCATTAGTAGCTGCCGGAGACTTTTTGGCACTCACGAATGACCCCAAGTTCGAGATTCGCTGCCTCCGTCACAACGCCCCCACCTCGGTCATGGTCTCTGCAACACCGTGACGGTCGCCGGTGGAATCCACTAGTTGGCGCTGTCTGAGGTAGCATCTCTCTTGCAGAGGTCAGAGCTTCCCTTCTACGTTTGTTGTGTGTTTAGTTATTTTATATTTTTAATTTAATTTCCTTAGTTATTTTCAAATTCCCAGGCAATGAACTACTTGTCATTAATTGACGGTTTAATACTACATATATGTTCTTATCCCAGGTAATACTTCAGATGGAACTCTATTCTTTCTCATGACGATTAGATTTATTTACGTTTTTCCCTCTTCTCCAATCGAATCTATCCCATAAAAAGTCCATGTTGATGTATCAATTTTGAAGTATATTTGATCTGCAAGCTATGAAATAAGTATATTCTGTCTATTTTATTGATGCAGGGTGCGAGAGAAATTCATTGATCATGTCGAATGAATGTGTAAAATTGAATTCATCATCATACTTACATCGTGGAATTTGGGTGAAGAGGTTTTGGCGTTTTAAAGTCTGAGAACTTCGCGAAGAATAGAGCCTGGATTTAACTATAGTGTGTAGCGAGGATTGTGGTGTTATAACATGGATAGTTTTTTTTTTTTTTGAAAACCAAATAACATATCATTAATAATCATCACTTTATCATCACTTTACTCTATTTAATATATTATCTTTCCTACTTTATCATCACTTTACTCTTTTTAATATACCTTTTTTCCTACTTTATCATTTACCCTACACACTCTATACTTACCCTACTATTTTTCTCTTAAATATTGTGCCCAAGGCTAGAGGACAAATAATAAAGAACGGAGGGAGTATTTATTAATTTAATTAATAATTAATTGGTGGCTATGAATAGTAAAACTGGAGTTGTGAACATTATTACCCAATAGTTTAATACATGCTCATTAGCCCCGTCCAAAGGCCCAATTGGTTGTAAAAAAGGAACCCGTTAATCAGGATGGGACACACCCTTCGATCTAGCTGGTCGACACATCGCCGATTCGTCGTAGGTCTATCGCCATCCATCCCCGTCAACAGCATAGACTTAGGGGCTGATTGGGCCTAGGGCAAGGAAGGGCCCAGGATCATCTTCAAATTTTTATTATTTTTTTTAACTAGTAGATATGTATAAAAATCAGGCCCACCCTCAAGTAGACATGGCAATGGGTCGGGGCGGGGCGGGTACTGCAAGACCCGGACCCGCCCCGTGACTTCATTGGGTCGACCCGCCCTGCCCCGTTACCCGCACGGGTCCAAAATTGTTGACCCATGCCCCGCCCCGCCGTAACATAATTAGCTACTATCATTTCTACTTGTGTGAAGTTGTTACCAATTGAATCCAACACAAAATTTAACTTTAAATAAATATTAAAAAGATAATATACTACGTATTAAATCAAAGTCAAAATACGATAATTTTTTCAAAAATTAAGAAAAAAGTACTTAGACTTAAATGATTATCTATTTATATTAATAATACCATATATAAATTAAAATGCTATATATATAAAAAATATTAATAAGTCATCATTCATCTCTTTAAAAAAATGTATGTAGAAGTATATTTCTCGTATAATTTTAAAAAAAAGTTTGTATACTTGTATATTGAGCGGGGCGGGTTGGGGTGGTACGAGTCAATACTAATACCCGGACCCGCCCCATTGTATGGGCGGGGCGGGGTGGACCCGCCCCATTTTCAAGACGGGGCGGATCCACCCCAAATGTCTCGGGCCAGGGCGGTTTTTTTTTTACATGCCTACCCTCAAGTTATAAAAGGGAGATTCTATATGCAGCCACCTTTTTGCTAGTTACAAACACACATTTTCGTATTAAATTTAAATCCCTAATCCGCCCTTATTAACATTTAACGACGTCTTAGTTTAGCTACACTCATAATCCACGCACATCCAAGTACACTCATATCCACGCACATCTACACGCACAACTCTCATCTATGAAGTTTCCAGAATGAGAAACAACCGACCGGAGAAGCAAAATCCCATTTCTTCCTCCAACTACCAAATTGAAACTTCACACCGACTAGTTGAGAGCGACGAAAGAGTTCATAGTACTTGTCATTATTACTTGTCTTTATAATTTTTGTTTTTAACACCTGCAGACAAGTCTTATTTCCATGTTAAGGATTACTCGTATTATTTAAGTTGATTTCTACGTTTGTTGTGTGTTTAGTTATTTTATATTTTTAATTTAATTTCCTTAGTTATTTTCAAATTCCCAAGCAATGAACTACTTGTCATTAATTGACGGTTTAATACTACATATATGTTCTTATCCCAGTTAATACTTCAGATGGAACTCTATTCTTTCTCATGACGATTAGATTTATTTATGTTTTTCACTCTTCTCCAATCGAATCTATTCCATAAAAAGTCCATGTTGATGTATCAATTTTGAAGTATATTTGATCTACAAGCTATGAAATAAGTATATTCTGTCTATTTTATTGATGCAGGGTGTGAGAGAAATTCATTGATCAAGTCGAATGAATGTGTAAAATTGAATTCATCATCATACTTACATCGTGGAATTTGGGTGAAGAGGTTTTGGCGTTTCAAAGTCTGAGAACTTTGCAAAGAACAGAGCCTCGATTTAACTATAGTGTGTAGCGAGGATTGTGGTGTTATAACATGGATAGTTTTTTAAAAACTAAATAACATATCATTAATAATCAAATCGCATCAAGTTGACAATACAATCCGGTGGGGTTCCAACCCATAAGCAATCAGACTCCAAAACGGTCTGCCGTGCTAAAGCCCGCATGGGCAACCCGATTCGCTGATCACTGCACATAGTGGACATTTAAATTAGCAACTCTAGCTATCATATGTCTACTTTCAGCAAAAATATTATCTTCGTAAGAGATGACATCCGAATCTGCGATCCTTTGCACAACCGAGAGTGCATCCGACTCAACAATCACTTCAGCCCACCCAGCTTGTGCCGCCCATAAAACTGCCTCACGAATCGCTAAGGCCTCTGTTGTGCTGATCGAGAAACGTCCCCGTTCCCGGACACTTCTACCTGCTATGAACGAGCCTTTATCATCCCTTGCTACTATCCAAGTGTCCGCCAATCCCCATGCGAATGAACCGCTGCGTCGACATTTATCTTTACAATGCCCGCTCCCGGGGGCTGCTATTTGCCTTGTGTGCCATCACCTCCCCCAGAGCTAGCTTTCCAGTCACTCTGCTGAACCCGATCTTCCTTCCACCCAGCAAGCATCATTTCTCCCCTGGCTACTACACCCCTCCAATTAGTGCTAATATTCTTCCATGATTTATCATTTCTAGACTTCCATAAACTCCAACAAATCAACACAAATTGTTCTGGCTCTTCCTTGGAACACGTGCCGCTGACTGCATCAGCCCATGTTGTGAAAGTCGTAGCCCCAACCTGCAAAAAAGATTTATTTTGGCTCTGCCACACCTCTTTTGCTAGCACACAATCCCGAAAAGCATGCATCGTACTCTCCCTGTCTACACCACACGTGCTACAAACCGGCCACACCGGTACTCGTCTCTGAAGCAACCGCTCCTTAGACGGTAAACAGTCCGTACACACCTGCCAGAAAAAGTTTTCATTATAGGTGGTAGATTCAGCTTCCATACTCGGGTCCATGCCTACCTATTTTCGACATGCAGTAAAAGCAACTGGTATCAACTACAAACTGAGTAATTTCGGCCGCCCAAATCAATTCGTCCTTCTCGCGAAGTACTTGTAATGGAATCCCCGAGATAGCTTCACAATCCTCTTCATTAGAAAAAGAATTAATATTTAATTTTGTGGCTGCACATATTAATTTCAGGGCTGTCAATAGAATTACCCGTTATAAAATTGTTTACATAGAGCAATCCAGGTCCATTAGTCCGTACGTTTGTTCGTCCGCACTCCGCCCAAGTCCCTGCCCTCTCCCATTGTTCAAGCCCACAATTAGACAATGGCCCAAACTCTCAAAGCCCCCAAATCCCAACGTAGCAATCTAGTCTAGCACAGAGCACGCACCAACCCATCGTCAATCGTCAGGCGCTGCCTCGCTGGTCGGCCGTCGAACGGACGCCGCCACGTGCCTACGCCGGAGCTGCTGAACTAGGAATCTGGGAATCTGGCTTTCTGAAACCCTTCTGGCTTTCTAATTCTGCTAGCTCTTCGGTGGTAAACGGGTTAGTTACTAAGTTAACTAAGTTTTTAAATTTTAATTACAGACTTGTATGATTTTAAGTTTTAGTTTTATTGTATTTTTAATTCAATTTAAAGACTAAATTACAGCCTTGTTTAGTATGAATTTGATTGTTATTTATAAAGTTGTAATCATCGTTTATAGTAGTATGAATTTACTATGCCGCATGTCCTAGCCGGCATCTGCAATTTGCTCTCAAACTTTAATTCTGTAAGTTTTGTTTGGCCACTCCAAATTTTGAACTTTTTAAGTCTCAAACTTCAAACAGCAGCAAAATCTCATCTTCTTTTGCAGGTCAGCACTACCGACGAGGCAGCAACCAGTCCTCTTCTGCGGTTAGTCCACCAGCTACCAGCCTTCGCAGCACCCCTGTGACCCACCACCAGCTACCGCGCGCAGCGTGACTGTCGACTGCATCCTTTGGCCGCACCTGACCGCTGGAGAAAACTACCATTGCCGTCTTTCGTACTCACTACTCAGCTAGGTAGACAAAATTAAAAGTTAAATTCCAGATTTTATTTTAAGCGGAAATGATTTCAGATTCAATCAGTGAATTTTTATGATATGTCTTTCAGAAAATTTTCAGATTCAATGATGAATTGACCATCTTTTAGTCAATTAGTAAATTGTAGTTTTCTGAAATTTCAATCAGTAAAATTTAGGAAGAAAGAAAATATAAAAATTTTCACACCCTTCTTTATTCGATCATTCAGACTTCCGGTCTTTACCATGTTTTTTCAATCTTATGTCTTCATTTTATAATCTTGAATTTAATCCCAATTTTAAATTTGTGTCTTATTGTAAACAAAGCTCTTGTTTAGTTGTTGATTATTTTTAACCCAACTTCCGATGAGAAGAAGTAATAAAATCTAGTTTAGGTTAATGTGTTAACCTAGATTGGGTTAGAGCTTAGGAATAAAGCTTAATTTTCTCTTTGATGTGTAAATATAGTAACTAAAGTACTGTTACAAATACCTTAGCAGTGCAATGTTTTCAACTTGTATTACAAAGACAGTGAATTAATATATCAATGTGATCAGTATAAAAAACGTTAAAAGCATTCTTGTTGGTAACAGGGGTGATTAGTATCATTTATGTTTGCTAAGCATATTCTCAAATTTCTTCTACTTCACCAAGAAATCGGATAACCATAAATGTTTCTAAAGATTTTCTGAACATGATTGGTTGGAATATACCACATCTCATTATCAAAGCAATCTGGGAGGTAACTTAGTAAGATCAAACAATTAGTCATCATGAATCGCACTTGTATATGTTCAAAATTTATTGGTTGTTCAACTAAATTTAAAAATAGTATACAAGTATTAACCCCTTTGTTTTAAATACGATTTTTACTTGTGAGTCTTTTTAATATTATACTACGTATAATTTATCACATGGTGTTGTGGATTCTTGTAAAATATTTGTAATACGTCTTTTTGTACTTTATGTTGTTGCAATTGAATTTATTTTATATGCATTAATTTCTGGCCCATGCTCAATTAAAATGCTAGTTTTGCCCCTGCTTACTTTCGTCCCTAATATGCTGTATTGTTGCTACATATGTTTTGTGTTTTATGTGATGGGGTCTGGTGAATAAACAATACGTAGTATGTTAGGGCAAAGATGCAGAGAGTAAAGAAAGTATTTAGGTTTTATTAGCAGACAAAGTGACTTGTTATCAAGAGAACTCTGTAGACGCTGGCTTTTAAGTTTGAATAGTTGAGTTGTTTAAGGATGTTTTTACTTGGACTGTAATTTGCCCCAGACCAGACCAGTTCAGACCAGTTCAGACCAGACCAGACCAGACTTGGATAGTTATAAAAATACAAAGAAACCAGACCTTACCAGACCAGACCTGTTCAGACCAGATCAGACCAGACCAGACCAGCAAATTACAATCCAAGTAAAAACATCCTAACTTGTTATTTGTTTTTATAGTTAAAGATTCATTTGTATTAGAGACTGAATGCACATGAATTTTGTAGAATAGTAGTACGAAGTTCCATATGAATTCGTTTTGACAGGTTAATTAGAAGGTGAAGATTTTTAAATTTCGGTGAAACTTTCAAGAATTGAATTTAGTGCTATAAAGTCATGTTGGCTGAAGTTGAACTCTGTGAGCACCATCCTACTTGGAAGAGGATCTGGATTTAGTTAAATATTAATGAAGTCCGCAACAAAAGAGATCTTCTCGATCCTAAAATCCCAACAAAAGGCCCATGCCCACCTTCTCTATCACTACAGAACAATTGTAAAAGTTCGTCTGAAATGGGTGAAAAACCGAGGCTTAGATCACATCATAGACGTCCAAACAGATCTTAAAGCTGCTTGCCTTCTCAAGGATGCTATTGTACGCTCACCTACCGGATACCTCAACTCCAACTCCCTCGTTGACTCCCACAAACTCCTTGGTCTCACTGTTCCCACCCTCCGGTTCATCCGCCGGTTCCCCACTCTGTTTGAGGAGTTCCCACATCCCAAGTATCCTTCTTTGCCTTGCTTTAAGCTTACCCACATTGCAAAAGTTCTTCATGATCAAGAAATGAAGGTGTATGATGATGTTCAAAGTGATTTGATGGAGAGGCTCTCCAGGGTCCTCATGATGACCAGGAATAGAATGGTAAAGTCCGTATGTTGGATGCATTGTCAGATTATTTTCCTCATTGAAACTGCAAGGATAGTATACTTTTTTAATGTTGTGCTTCTCCATATCTATTTGATTAATTTACCATGTAAATTTTAAAACGTTTCAATGATATGGGTTCTTTATGACTAAAAACAAACAGGACTGAGTTTAGATAATATGATCCATATGATGCATAAAATATACATAGCTATCAGAATATATTTTTAGAAGCAAAGGATGAGTTGAAGCTTTTTTGGAACCAGAAAAATACAATGCCAAGAAATAGAGAGGAAAATGAAAAGAACATTTGAAGGGAACAAATGTTTGTAATAAAAACATGTCATACATACATATGCTTAAACACCAAGTCCAAATATCTAAATTTAAACATAATAAATCAATCTTATTTACTTTTCCTTTGTATTGTTGATACGGACCTGAGATGGCAAGGGAATTAATAGAAATAATATTTTAATAAGCTGTAATAAGGAAGTGAGCTGGGCCCAAATAATTAGTTATTTTGAGCTGAAGCCTCTTTGGGAATAGAATAAATAGTAGGATTAGACTGGGATTTGGGAAAATTTGGGATCTTGGGAGAGATCGAGGCCCTCTCGAATTGGTCTCGGCTGTATCCTTCTTATTTTCTACGCTTTCAATAATATTTTCTACTCCAATCGTCTGTGTTAGTATCAATTTTTGAAGGAAAAGCCAAATATATGAACCTCCCCTTAGCATCCCCCTTCACTGTAGTTTCCTTGATGCTAGCAAACCTTAAAACTGAGAATTTAGAGGGTGCCTGTTCAGCTTCAGGTGTCAAGTGAAGGCATATGCTTCCACCATGATAATCAAAATACTTTGCTTTTTTTGGCAACTATTGTTAATTTATTAAGAGTTTCTACTAACAGGGATCTGAACTTCGCATATTTTGCATTTTATTTTCTGTTTCTGTTTATGCCGATTCTGCACCCTTTTTTTTTATCATTAACATATTTTAAATAACAAACAGGTACCTGTGTTATCTCTGCATCGACTAAAATGGGATTTAGGTCTGCCTGATGATTTCGATCGGAACTTCATAAAAAAATTTCCAGATGATTTCACCGTCGTAAGGGGCACAAATGGTTTACCATGTCTAAAACTTCTCAACTGGAAAGAAGACTTTGCATTCTCTGAGTTCCAGAAGATGAATGAAAAGGTCGAGTCAGCTGACAATAACTCTGAAAGTTCCTTGTACAGGAAATTTCGAAGAGGGAAATCGACATTGGAATTCCCCATGAGTTTCCCCAGGGGTTATGGTGCACAGAAGAAGGTGAAAGCCTGGATGGAGGATTTTCAGAATCTTCCCTACATTTCTCCCTATGAAGATTCAAGTGGAATAGATCCTGACAGTGATCTAATGGAAAAACGGGTTGTTGGCGTGCTTCATGAAATCTTGAGCTTGACCCTTTACAAGAAAACAAAGAGAAATTACCTAAGGAGCCTCAGGGAAGAAATGAACCTCCCCCACAGATTCACCAGAATATTTACTAGGTACCCTGGGATTTTTTACCTTTCAATGAAGTGTAAAACGACGACTGTGGCACTTAGAGAGGGTTACCGTCGTGGTAGACTGGCAGATCCGCATCCACTTACTCGCCATAGGGACAAATTTCATCATGTGATGAGGACCGGGTTAGTTTATCGAAGCAAAGGACTGGACATTTTGCCTCAACTTGACACTATTGGTGACAATGGAGAAGAAGACACCGATAATGATGAAGAAATTGAAAACAGTAATGAATGCTATGAATATGGAAGTTCAGATTCTAATGAAGACTGACGTTCGTTGCTTAACAATTAACATGTAGCTTCTTTACCGATTAAAAGGTGGTGGTTATGAATTAAACAATTTTTGAAATAGCAGATATTAATGTTTTTACAATGATGGTAGTTGCATATAGTTTTACTTTTTCATTCATGGTCTCAATTTCATAGTGGGGGTAAAATAAAAATGTATGTCCATGTCACCCCCAAAGTGTCATTCTAGTAGTAGTAACTAGTAGACTTGGTTGATATTCATTTATATTTTTCGTATATTTCTTATTATTGAGACAAACTAAATTGACATCAATCACTATACGTAAGCTTTATTTTCTATAATTTCTCACTAAACATAGTCATGGACTCAATCGGGTCTGGTTCCGGTTCGGGCCTAGGCCCGGCCGGGCCAAAAAAAATTCAGTGAGGCCCGGGACTGTCTCGGAAGTTGACCGGTGCCGGTCCGGGGCGCCCGGGCCGGGTCGGGTCTGGTTCTATTTTTTTTTTTTGTTTTCTTGATTATTTTATCCCTACCCCAACCCCCCATCCCACAAACCCATCTCAAACACCCATTCCAGCCAATTTAAACCCAGCCCAAAGCCCCCCCAAAAAAAAACTAAAAAAAAAAAAATTGAAAAGGCCCGAACCGGGCCTGGGACCGGCCGGTCCGGTTCATATTTACCTCAGCCCGTACCTGACCCGCTTACCCCTTACAAACTGAGCCTAGACCCGGTACTGGTACCCGGTTCCCGGGCCGGGCCGGGCCCATATAGTACCGGGCCGGGTAGCCCGAACTGGGTCGAAGCCTAACTAAACACATAACTTTTGATTTTTTGAGTTGAAATCTGTAATAATAAGAAAAAGTAAGGTTGAAGTTACTTTTCTGGCTGTTTCGGTTGAAATTACTGTAGATGACCATTTTAGCTATTTTTACATATAATTTATTCTTTATCTTATTGATAAAATATTTTTTAAATTTAATTTTTTTTATTAATCAACAGAATTAGCCAATACAACCACTTAAGCCAGAACTTCATAAATTTCAGTAGGATCGACCGATTTCGGTGTTACCAAATGTGCTCACAATTTGAATAATAATTTGGATAAAAATAAGCCAATTGATTTGCAAGTTTAACAGGTTCTTTATAGTATTGAGTGACATACATAGGTTCTAGGTAAATTATCCTAAATAGAACTATAGATGTTTATATATTTCAAAATAGTACTATCATGTGTATAGGTAAATCATGTTTTTTTAGTACTAGACTTTATACATGACAATATTTTTTAAACATGGCAATAATTATTCGTATTTTAAGAATAAAAACATGGCGGTTCTGTTTTGGAATTTTCAAACTTTTTTATTCTTGTTTCGGGAGTTTTCCTTGGGTTGTATAAGTTTACTTTTAGTCCTATATAGGACAACATAATCAATGAAACAAAATATGAAATTTCAGATGAATAACAGAGATGAAAGTTGAAGAAGAGGAGGGAAAAGAAGAAGGGGAAGAGTTGAAGAAGAAGACGACGAAAAAAAAGGGAAGACGAAGGACATACCATTCGAGTGAGGGGATGAAAAAGATAGGCGACGGAAGAATAAGAGGCGGAGAAGAGAAGAGGAGCCGGCTGTGGCGAATAGGAGCGGCAGAGAGAGCCGATCCAGAGAGCTCATGTGAAGCAACCACGGGAGAGCCGATGAGAAGTCTTGCGATTAATTTTTAGGGTTTTCATTTTATTATATAAGAGGGTATAATGGTAATCCGGAGTCCTATTTAGGAAATAAAAAAATGTGATCCCATTTGTGCATTTCAGTTTACTTTTAGTCCTATATAGGACAATTACTATTGAAAGAATGTCAAAAATATTAATTAGGAATTTAGATGGACAAAAATATGACGCTTTTAAAGCCGAACAGAAAAGTGACCTTCTCTCTCACTCAATCCCTCAATCCACCCCAACTCTGCACCTTCTCTCTTCTCCCATTCATTGATCGAGCTCTCTATTGCCATTGTTGCTCCAACCCGCCGCCCTGCCTCATCGCGCCTCATCGCCGCGCCTCCCCGCACCTCTAGTCGTCACGCCTCTCCACCACGACTCGTTGTGCCTTGACTCGCCATGCATCGCCATGCCACGCCTTGACTCGCCATGCCTTTACTCCTCGCGCCTAGCCGCCTCTTTGTCCCGCTTCATCGCACCTCGACTCGTCTCCCCTCGCCTCGCCGCCTCTCCGCCAACCTCGCCAGATGGAGATCAACAAGTGATCAGATCTGGGGAAAATGGTGGGCCGGGTTAACAGTTGGCGGCTAAGCTAACAGAAAGGGTAAGGTTTTAGCAGGAGAGGGGGGATGGTGGCATGGTTGCCTGGTTGGGTCGGGGCTGAAGCTGGGGAGCGTGGTTGGAGGCAGGATATGGGCTATGGAGCGTGGCTCGTGGCAGATCAGGGGCTCAACATGACAAGGGCACACACGGATGGGGTGCCAGGGCTTGGGGATGGGGATGGAAAGTCATTGTTCTGCGGAAAAAAGTTACTGTTTTTGTCAAGAGAAGCACGCGGAAAATTTTCTGGCGATCACAGTGACATTGAAAGTGGCAGTAGTGACTACTTCCGTTTGTCATCACTTTGGTACACGGGTGATGACGACAGTGACATTGGCGATGACAGTAGTGACATCTGACAGTGACATGAAATTCGACAGTGACATAACTTTTTTCAAATATATGACATTCTTTGTCATGTATTGTCATTTTGTAAAGAAGGTCACATTTTTGGAAATTGGCTTTACTTTAGTAATATATATAAGGGAAAAACTCTTACTATTGTCATTCCAATTCAGGATTTCATGAAAGGCGGCAAATTCATGTTTTTAAGTACACTGCCTATAGTAGTGGCATAATGGTGAACTTTACAACAGAATCACCATCAGATTATACTTCTTTTTGGGACTCATATAACTCGAAAGTTCTTTTGGAGTTTTTTTTTTACTTAGATTGATTTCAGTCCCAAACTAGATTAGAATGGATTAGACCTAAATAGATTAGATCATACTTAAATAAATCAAACCAAATTAATTAGACTTGATAACTACTAGACTAGTTCATATTAGACCAGATCAGATCAGACAAGACTAGATCAGAATTCAATACAAGTTAAAACACTATTACTCTCTATCAAACACAGAAAAGTTTGTCCAAAATTTTGAAGCCGAAATAGTTACAGAAAATTTAATTTGATGATTTTCTTCTTCAACATTCGTTAGAAAAAATTTTCGGAAATTTTCCCTCTGTGACAATGACAAGTTTCATGGCAACAATGACATTCGTTAGTGACATAAAAGTGTGACAGTGACATCGGTCACTGACATAAAAAATCTGAAGTTAACATCATGTTTTTCAAATATGTTACCTTTTTAGTCACATTTTTATCCAAATATATATAAATAATCACTTTTCAAAATGGGGAAAATAATTAAAATTCTCCAAACTTTATATAAAAATTCATTTTAGCACCATGGTCATGTATTACTTCGTATTTCTTTTAAAAATGGTAATTTTTGTGTTAATTTCATAATTTAAAATATTTTAATTTAGCATTCATGAAGATACAATTAATATTCTAAATTTCCATCGTAAAATAAATAATACTACTCCCACTCTGTATAATTGCAGCATTTATAATTTGCTATCTTAAATTATACACTTAACATCATAAATTTAGATTTGTGAAAGAAATAATATATGCTCAGGGTGCTAAAATAACTTTTTATATAAAATTTGGGATATTTAAATAACATATGCAAGTTCGGGTGTTTATCTCAAACTCTCTCAAAATTTGAGATATTTTAATTATTTTTACATTAGAAAAAGAGCTTCAAATGTATAAATATAAAATCATGCAGATTTGTAACCATCGATACAAATAGATCAGACAAGTAATTTGCACAACAAATATACTCCGTATGTATAACAATATTTTTCCTCACGCAGGAATCTTCTCAATACAAACACAATAGGAGTATATTAATATGACTTATGTCTCAGGAAACGAAATATATTTTGTGTCTACCACCCAGATATAAAATAACTAAATAAAATTCATTTAATTTGTGTGTACATATTTTTCTTGAATACGAATCTATTGAGCAAATAACTGTTTTCTACATCTACATGTATAATAAGCATAAAAACCCTTGGCATTCATCTTCCACAAGAACGCGCTAAAAGAAATTCTCGCAGCCGACTTTCCCAAAATGGAATGTTCGATACAGTATGATTAGTCATGGACCCGGGCCGGGCCCGGGTAGCCATCGGGTCCGGGCTGGGCCGGGCCGGGCCTGGGTAGCCACCGGGTCCGGGCCGGGCCAGGTCTCCGGTTTGGTCAATTGTTTTTGCTTACCTAACACCCCCTCACCCCCCAAAACCCTCCTAACCATCAAACCCAACCCGGGTAACCCCAAAAATGAAAAAAAAAATAAAAAAAAAATTAATTCGACCTGGACCCGGGCCCGACCTGGCCGGGCCGGTTCGCCAAATACAAGGCCCGAGCCCGGACCCGCCCCCCCACCGGGCCTAGGCCCGACCCGGAACCGGACCCGATAACTGGGCCGGTTCCGGGCCCGCACAGTAGTGGGCCGGGCGGCCTGAACCGGGTCCATGACTAAGTATGATAAGCATAGGAACCTTTAATCTTTAGTTATTCACTTGTTTGGAACAACTAGCTAAAAAGATACTTTTATGAGCTTTTTAATAACTATTATCTTTTAGTGATTGAAAAGATCTTATAAAGCAAATGTGGTAGCAGTTTAGTAAAAAGTTGACTGTTTGATTTAGTTCGGTTTGTTATACAAACTGTTAGGACTAATTAATACTAAAAGTCACAAACTTTTTTCAGATGCTACTCTCTGTAGCATTTCAAAAAAGATTTTTTAATTTTTAAAAAGGTCTAAAAAATTGTCATGCCAAACATAAAACTAGAAGCTTTTAGAGATTTTTATGAAAGCATGCCCACCAAACTTCTATTTAAAATTGATTCTATGCCCCCTCCCCCTGCTCCTAGCTACTTGCCTACAACATCTTAAAAAGCATCACTATTTAGGATCTGAATAACAAATTACCAAACTAAGATATCAAATCCTATAATTCCTTTTTAGTTTCAACCTTTTCATTTTGATAGAATTCCCTAAATAGGAGTAAAAACGTTTTGAAATTCCAAAATAGGAGTATCATTTTTTTATATTCCCTAAATAGGAGTAAATTTCTGCCAAGTTTGGGCATTACAAGGCTTTAAACATGACATTCTTTTCCAAACTTGGCATATTACTTCTATTCAGGGAATAAAAAATATGATACTTATATTTTGGAATTTCAAAACGTTTTTACTCCCATTTAGGGCAATTTCTGTTTCATTATCTACATTGACAATCACACAACTTTAATCATTGATAAATTTCAGTATTAGTTGAAATAAAAAATTCATATTTAAAATATTAAAATTAGAGGAATTTAACAATTTGTATCAACAATTTGTATTAAAATTTTAATATATTAACGAATAAAATATACTCAAAGTTGATCTAAATAATGTAAAATTAAAGAATCTTGTAAAGAATAGGATGTATTTGAGAGCTTACCAAACCTTAAAACGAAGGAATTTAGAATACGAGTATATATATATAGTATAAATTCCATAGATGGACTTCGTGCCGTGTGTACGTACCAAATGAAACCGTCCAAACGAGGTGGTGCTATCAGCCGTTCCGGCTGGACCGAAAGGGGCTTTGAACAGGGAAAGGATATTAGGGTATGGTAGGGACACTAGTGAAATTTACTCCAAAAAGACGATTCTTGCTCTTATTCTTCTTCTTTCTTTTCCCCTATATAAAGGCCAACCCAGTTCTTCATTCCCTCCCACATCAAATCAAAACCACTACAAACCTTCCCCTTTCCCAAATGTAGCAATAAATACCACCCGCTTTTAGGGCTAATCTTAATTACATGAAGTTTTCTTCTTATGCAGTGGCTTTTCGTCTCTTTATTTCCTTGAAGAATGATTCAATATTTCAAGAGTTCACTTTCAGATCGAAATGGGTAATATGGAGGTGACAGAAGAGAGAGAGCACAATTGGGTATTTCCGGCATGATTTCTATGCTTGAATCCATGTGTGCTCGCTCTCTTCGGTCGCCCCACTCTCTTACTTTCTCTCTTCATCCTCCGATCCCTATATTTTTTTCTAATTGCTGAATTAATTTCTCTAGATTTAGTGATGATTGATTTTATTTCCAGTTTTGTTTTCCTAACCCTTGTTTGTTGAGATTGAAAAGATGGATCAAGGCTAAAATATATAAGGTGGCCATTAATTACATGCGGTTTTTTTCCTATGCTTTGATTTTGTCGATCGACAAAAAGACCGGTCGGAGGATAAGCTTGTTCATAATTTATGGCCGAATCAATATTTGGCGCACAGATTTGCTGATATAGTTCAATGGTAGACGTCTCATAACTTAAAGATACAAGTCTATTAATTGATTGGACATTTAAGTTTGTCATTTGCCCCCTCCATATTTTTTTGGTTCTGGAAAATTCATGCAAGAGAAGTCATGAATGATACGGATATATTCAAAGGGGTTAATAAGGGTGCAGTTCTCTTGTACATGTGTTTTATTGTAAGTCTGTTCTCACTCATCTTCATAAAATAAATTTGATCAAAATAAACTTGTTTTGGTTAGTGATAGTTAATTTTGTACTCCGTATTATGATAGTACATTCTTTTTATTGGAAAAGGCTTAAATTAATCTCCCACAAACTGGCACATGTGCACAACAACAACATAATCAATCCATTCACGAGCCTTACTGCCCTAGAACTACATATATAGTCAATTGCTCTTAATCAAGTGCAATGACTCGACTCGGCGCCAGAGCCGTGTAATCATGCCCCGGTTCTAAAATTAAAATTGAGGCCCCAAATTAATATAAAAAATTTAAAAAAATATCAATCTAATAATAAAATCAATTGAATACTCATTAAAGAGAATTAAAATAGTAAAAGAATTAACAAGAAAATGATGAATCTATATTTTTTCTTCTACTTACTGTATTTTACTGAGTGGTATTAATATACTATGTATAATACGGAATATTACTTTATACTATATATAATACTGAAAGAAATTTAAAAATTTGGTGCCCCATAAATTTAGGGGCTCTAAAAACGGCGCCCAAGTGACTCGCTAATGTCAAACAACCAAATTGAAGCCTATAGTGACTAATAAATTGACGTCTTGTTGTTCAACGTAGTAAATTCCTGCAAGTTCCTATAGTAAATTCCTGTCTCTTGCTAATCACCAAATTAATAAATACACCTCACATTCCAGAGTAACAAAAATCTAAACCAAACAGAAGTAAGAACAAGACACACACTCAAAATTAAGGAAAAAAGAAAAACAAATGCAAAGAAAAATGGCTAGTCTTGAAAGTATCTGGCGGGCCAAGATAAAGCACCTTTCTCTCGAAGGTAGCGTACTGTTTCGAATCCAAAACTTTCATCGAAGCTAGAGCAACGGCAAAGCCAAACTAATTGCAAAAGCAAAATTAGTGAGAGGACCGTTGTCAATAGATGATATTTTTAATTATCAATAGAATTGAGGAAAAATTGAGAAGAATAATCTCAATTTTCACATCTTCTCATAATAATCTTATGTTTACATAATTTCAGAATAATCTCACATTTGCACCTCAATACCTCATCTTCTTTCATTGGACCCTGACTGTTGATGCTCTACTATACCAGTTTTTTTTATACCCAAAACACAAAATGGAAAACGAAATAAAATATGGAAAGTAAAAGAAAATGACAAAAAAGAGATATTTTGAAAGAGAAATTTTCCAAAAAAATCTCCTAATAGAGTAAGAAATAGAATAATAAAAATAGAAAAAAAATAAGAACAAAAGGATACAAAAAGGAATAAAAGTGTGTTGGGATGAAAATAAAGAAAAAAATTTAGGGAGAAAAAAGAAAAAAATGAAACATGGGATCGCTTTGAGCAGATTTGTGAAAGGTGAGATTATTTATATAAGGTTTTCAACGAAAGGGTAAAAAACCTGGTATAGTAGTTCATCAACAGGACAGAGTCCAACGAAAAAAGATGGGGTGCAAAGGCGGAATTATTCTGAAATTACGTAAAGGTGGAATTACTATGAGAAGATCAGAGAAAAAACAAAGTGTGATTATTCTTGTAAATTTATGAACTATACATGTCACTGCAATTATAATAAGTATATTGTAATGATTGTAGGTGTTATATTTTTGCGAATTTTAAATTTTTATATGTCTATGAATGTATTTTAACAAAAAGTAATTTATATACATATTTTTATTTTAAATAATTTCTTATTAAAAATTACTCGTACGATTTATCAAATTTGATCAATATTGACCAAACAAATCAATGCTCCCAAGTTTTATGGGAACAGAATAATATGAGTATATTTCAGTAGCTAATTTGTTAGTCTGATCTCTATATTTCTTGTATCTCCATCTTTATTGCTGAAGAGTGTTACTATTTGTAGTTTACTTATGTTTTTCCAAACCATTCTTTGATGAAGATCACTGGTCGAAATGGTTTATGCAATTAGGGCATTCAATAATCGGTGTGAAAATGAATTTGTTAAGACCCGGGTTTTCATCCTAAAAGGTCAACCTGATAGGAGGAGTAACCCGTGTGTTAATATAGCACTTTGTTCATCCAAATGCTTCCGGTGTGGGACATTTAACACCCCTCCTCACGACCAGACACTTCGTCTGGATCATGCAATCATTCATTTTTTTTCATAGGTCTGTTTTTTTTATCCGGCCGTTTTTATAATCGTGTCATCATTTTTCTTAAGGGGCCCACACCATGGATCGATTTGACTCTGATACCATGTTAAAACACGGGGTTCCATCCTAAAAGGTCAACCTGATAGGAGGAGTAATCCAAAGCCTTATAGTATTTAATGGTTTTATAGCTTTCTGGTGTGGGACAAATGCTTCAACACTCCCCCCCAGCCCGAACCGGGCTGGACAATATCGGGGTGTATAATCGGACCAAACAAACCCCTAACAAGCTACCCTTAATCATGGGTGCTAAATAAGCCGTCAAACCACAACCGGAATTGGCTTTGATACCATATTAAGACCCGGGGTTTTATCCTAAAAGGTCAACCTGATAGGAGGAGTGGCCCGTCTGTTAATATAGCACTATGTTCATCCAAATGTTTCCGGTGTGGGACATTTAACAATTGAGAAGCATTAGAGTGCTATATTAAGTTTCAGGCTACTCCTCCTAACAGGTTTACCTTTTAGGATGGAACCCCGGGTCTTAAAATGGTATCAGAGTCAAATCAATCCATGGTATGGGGCCCCTTATGAAAAATGACGACACGATATAAAAACAATTGACGAACCGGTGAAAAAATGGATGACGACACGATCCAGATGAAGTGTCTGGTCGTGAGGAGGGGTGTTAAATGTCCCACACCGGAAAATTGAGAAGCATTAGAGTGCTATATTAAGTTTCGGGCTACTCCTCCTAACAGGTTGACCTTTTAGGATGGAACCCCGGATCTTAACAGAATTCAATTGTCCAATTTGTGGCCTAAATAAGAATCAGACTTTCGGAACTTCTTCCTCTAATTAAATCATTTGTTTGTTGTTGTGGATACGAAGAAGAGAAATGGTTGCCTATAGGACTAAAATTGACCAGGGTACTTAAATAGGACGTTTTTTACATGCTTAGACTTGTATACCTTTATTAATTTATCCCCTCCATTTACGGCTTAGCCTCTATAGTCTAACCGTAACTGGCTTTGTCTTCGATCTTCGGCCGGGAATCTCCCCATCCGAGCCGTGTCTTTCTTGAGGTACGTTACATACGAATATCCATTTATGCTAATCTTCTATTCTGCTATTACTCGTTTCTTCTTCTTTTTGTAATTTTATTTTTAGAGTTGTACCTTGTGACTGTTTAAGGGTTGGTTTGCAAATGCTTTAAAAAAAGCATTTCTCAGCTTTTTGTTTAAAAAAACATTTATTTCACCAAACACTACCACATTTTATTTTTCTCGGCTTAATTTTGTGTCAAAAGTGCTTTTACTTTTTCTATTACACAAAAAGCATTTATTTTACCACACTACCAACTTTTACTTTTCAAAATCACTTTTTTCTCAAACAATTTCAACTTTTATATAATCACTTCTCTTCATTTCATTAAAAATGAACTTTTTTTTAAAGCAGAAGTTGTTGCAAATAAATCCTAAGATTTTGTGATGTTTAATTTTTTCTCATATTTCTAAAATTATTATTTCTTCTTTTCTATTTTATTTCAAGAGGTTAGTGGCAGCAGACTCTAGAGTTTTATTGGTTGAACAGATCGTGATGATTCCCCTACTGCAAACCCTACTCATCACTATAATTGCTCCAAAGAAAGGTGTAAAATAGAAGAAGGTTGGAAAGGTGTAAAATAGAAGCAGAAGAAGGCTGTGAAGTGTGAACCCCTTGTTCGAGAAGCGTCTGAAGCCATTGGCATAGGAGGAGTTATTTATGATGATCCAATATTGTCTGACGTTATTATAATGTCATTTTCATAAGATTATTATTCACATTGTCATAACATTGTCCGTAATTTTAACATTGAGAGTGTGAAAAATAAACAATATCATGCTATTAATGATAACAACGTAAATAATTTATATTAATATTGTCACATATTTCATATTTACTTTCTCTATTATTTTTATTTCACGTAGTGATTGACAATGACATTGTAACGATAGTCATTGACATTTAGTGATAGTTAATTTTATTGTCCAGTGTTTTCATGTTTTTCTCTCACCCTTTTTGTTGAGGTTTAGTGGCTAAAAAGGTTCATGAGATTGAAAATATTATTGGTCAATATTTTTTTGATTGACAAAAAATGTTAATTTGATGATTTTTTTCGGGATGGGGAGAGTACTAATTATGTTTAATACCTGCTTTACCTATTGAGTGAATTACTTAAATAGGAAAAAAGTGGCCCAAGAGCACAAATAGGACCAAATCTTTTAAATTTCTTTCGTTAGGACTATTTATGTGTGTTTCGACAAATATACTCTTGTAGTTTTTAAAATGTCTTAATTAATAACAAAATCATACACAAATAATTAAAACATAAAAATAGTAAAAAACTTAGAAAATAACAAAAAAATTATAAAATTTTTATAAAAATAAAAAAAACTAAATTTTAAAAAAAATTAAAAAAATTAAAAACATAAAAAAACGCTGCCACCTCTAGCAGCCCCTGCACCACTAGCTCTGTCACCGGTTATAGATATGCCAACATTCTTAGTAATGCCATTTTCTTGACATTTTCGAGGAAAAATGGCATTTTTTACAAAAAATGGAAGATCTTTCACCAATCGGAGGTGGTGGTGCTGGGAGGCGGTGGAAAAGGTATCCATATTTTTAAGGTTTTTTACTATTTTTTTTATTAATTTACAAAAAATCAAGAAAAATATTTGTTTTTTTGTTTTATAATATTTTATTAATTTGTTATTATATTTTTACGATTTTTTAATATTTTTTGCGATTTTTAATATTTTTTAAGATTTTATTATGAATTAAAAAATTTCATTATGAATTAATACCCTTAGGGGTATTTAGGGTAAAAATTAATGTTTAGTCCTATTTATATATATAATGAAAGTTTAATACGAAGTATATTTTTATCGCTATTGAAATTAGATAAATACGTTGTATAATTGTATAAAAAGTTATTTAACTTAATAGTTTGATTTTCCATATCACTTTTTCTGTATATTTCCCATTTACCTTCTTTACTTTTAAAATTTATTGCATTATTGTCAGTGTTCTTAACAATTTATGCTTTTACTTGGTGGAAATCCTACGTTGCTACGTGTATTAAGAAGAATGAATAGAATTTTGTCTATATCGTATCAAAAAATCTTTACCCATTCCCTTTTGGGAAAGCCGGCTGCGAGAATTTCTGTTAGCGTGTCCTTTGAGAAGATGAATGGGAAGGGATTTTATGCTATTATACTATCATAGCCATGTAGAAAAAAGTTGTTTGCAAAACAGATTCGTACACGTTTTTAAAATTTGAAACTAAAAAACGTTTAAACAAACGAGACTTTATTTAGAAATATATGAGTCATTTGTATTTAAATAAGTTACGGAAATTCTACCATTTTTAATCTGAAATGCCTTTATTATTTGGGAGTGTTTATTCTTTGGGGTGTTTAGAAAATATCGTTTTAGCAAAAAAGTGACGATTTGACTCCTCCATTTTAGCATATTCAATAAATGAAAACCCTATTTTATAAATAGTTATTCGGCTCTATCGTTTTTGGACGGCTCCGCTCAATATAATGCTTCAAATAGAAGAGTTTTGGAGCTAGTGTTTTGAAATATGACGTTTCCTATTAACTTTTATGATCAAACACCTAAATTACTAAACATATTTTGATAACCTACCAACTTATTCCGCTAGTGAAACCCTGATGCATCATCTTAATTGTATGAACTGTTTCGATCACTCATTTTCCCGAATGTAGCAATAAATACCACCCGCCTTTAGGGCTAGGCTTACATAAAATTTTCTTTTATGCTATGGTTATTCATCTTCATGTTTCCTTGAAGAATGATACTCCCTCCGTTTCTATTTGTTTGACACAGTTTGACTTGTCAAGATTTAAGGGGAAAAAGTTATTGAGGGGTAAATTTTACTGTAGAGTACACTGTTTGATACTATTTGAGCACTGTTTGGCACTGTTTTGTACTGTTTAGGTAAAGATTTGTTTACCAAATAAGGAAATAAAGAAGTGTGACATTCATTTTGAAACGTCCAAAAAAGAAAGTGTGTCAAACAAATAGAAACAAAGGGAGTACAAGATTTAATTAAAGAATTCCTTCCGGACCGAAATGGGTAATATGGAGGTGACCGAAGAGAGAGAGCACAAGTAGGTATTTCTGGCATGATTCTATGCTTGAATCCATCTGTGCTCGCTCTCTTGTGTCCCGGATCTCTTTCTTTCTCTCTTCATCCTCTCTATATTTTCCCTCTAATCTCTTAATTAATTTCTCTTATCGATCTACAGATTTAGTGATGGTTGAATTTATTTTCCAGTTTTATCACGGGTTTTCCTAACCTTTGTTTGTTGAGGTTGAGTGGCTGAGAAAGTTCATGAGATTAGAAAGATGGATTAAGAAAAGGAAAAACCAACCTCTATCCCCCACCGCACAAACCAAGATGAAAAGGACCGTGATACAGAAAGGCGCACACTGAAAAATCAAAGCAAGAAAACAGAGACAAACTTATGGATATGGAAAACAGGTGCACCGGCAGAGAAGTAACAAGCAATTTGTCGCAGTGCATCAAAGTAAATTCGATACTAACACTAATACGTAGTATAGTGAAGTAGAGTTCGTATCCACAGGGAAATGTATAATTCTCTTTTATGAAACTAGTAAATAAAAGGGGGATTTTGGGATTGAATGATTTAATTTAATTAAACATCAAGATGAACAACTTATATGTGATTTAATTCAAAGATAAAAAGAATTTGGATTTGCTACTTTCCACTTGTTGATATATTTAGTCAATTATTGTAATATCTATAATTTATCCCCTCTCGAATACTTAATCGAGAAGTATCTCCAATTCATCGAGGGTAGTTATTAACAACGACCGTTCATTAACAACCCTTACTATTAATCAAATATAGAACAATATCGTATACCGATTTAATAGTAGCATTTAATCTTTTTAAATTCTCGATGAAATCAATTGAGATTGATAACCTCAACACAACGGTTTCAGTTTAACCAACAAAATTAATCCCTATTAAGTTTATTAACCACGACCGTACATTAATAAACCGAAGTTACTTACTTGTGATAACATCAATGATTAACCATCGGTTCGTTGATCGTTTCTAGTAATAATTAATGTCGAAGCGTTAACTAATCGTCACTTATCAACACCACAACATTAATAAAGAAATAAGATTAACAGAAGAACTAAGGAAAAAGGGGCATATAAGCCCATGTACTATAATGAATACATCACATTAACCCATCTATCAATAAAAACATCACTTGAACACATCTACTATATAAAAAGGATCATTGTGATCAAAGTCACCGTAAATGGACATTTTTAGCCGGTTAAACTTGAAAACTTTGACTTTTTCTATTCTTTTTTTTGTTCTCTTTTTTTCATTCCGGCTGTCTCGTTCTCATCCTATTCTCGATCACCGTCTTCTAGCTACAAAAACCTACGAGAACAAAAACAATTTTATTCTTTCATCTTTAATCTCTCTTTGACTCTGTGTCTATATACACATGTGTGTGGGTAATATACGGAGTATATCGGTATACATATTATCGTCTGGCCTGGCTATTTTAAATCAAAGAGACGGAGGCACAGGCGATTTGTAGCTCTACTCTTACTTCTCTTGTGACGCCGATCGCGTATCCTTGGATAGAAGACTGGAGATAGGGAATTCATGGCCGCTTCTTTTTTCGGGTTGGGGACTGGGGTGGATGGGTAGGGAGCTAGAGGATGATGCTAGCTGCAATAAATGATGAGAGCTGTTTCTAGAATGGAATGGAGACGAACAGGCAAGAAGAGGTCATGGTGGATGTCGCTCTCTCTGTTCAATGACCAGGGGAAAAGCAATTGGGAATGGTGATGTGATCCTTAGGGAAAGTTGGCTTGGAAAACATTTTTCTTAGGGTTTACAAAAATGAATGTGTTGAAATAAAAAGGTACTGCAATGAAAGAAGAAGAAAAAAAATAAAAACTTAAAAAATTAGAAGAAGATTAGAAGGGGGAGTTACAGAGACAGGTCTGTGGACTCTGGGAACGATGGAGTGACCAAAGAGAAAGAAAACGAATAAAACTAACTAATACAGAGCCTGTTTGGTAACATTGTTATTCAGCTTATCAGCTAATTTCTCACTAAACACGTAACTTTTGATTTTTCGAGTTGAAATCTGTAATAATAAGAAAAAGTAAGGTTGAAGTTACTTTTCTGGCTGTTTCGGTTGAAGTTACTGACCCATTTTAGCTATTCTTTACATATAATTTATTCTTTATTTGATTGATAAAATATTTTTTTAATTTAATTTTTAATTTTTATTAATCAGCAGAATCAGCCAATACAGCCAGTTAAGCCAGAACTTCATAAATTTCAGCAGGATCGGCCGATTTCGGTGTTACGAAATGAGCTCACAATTTGAATAATAATTTGAATAAAAATCAGCCAATTGATTTGCAAGTTTAACGAGGTTCTTTATAGTACGGAGTGACATACACAGGTTCTAGGTAAATTATCCTAAATAGAATTATAGATGTTTGCATATTTCAAAATAGTACTATCATGTGTATAGGTTAATCATGTTTTTTTCAGTACTAGACTTTATACATGACAATATTTTTTAAACATGGCAATAATTATTCGTATTTTAAGAATAAAAAAATGACGGTCCTGTTTTGGAATTTTCAAACTTTTTTATTCCTGTTTCGGGAGTTTTCCTTGGGTTGTATAAGTTTATAACTTTTAGTCCTATATAGGACAAGAAAATCAATGAAACAAAATATGAAATTTCAAATGAATAACAGAGATGAAAGTTGAAGAAGAGGAGGAAAAAGAAGAAGGGGAAGAGTGGAAGAAGAAGACGAAGACGAAGGAAAAGGGAAGACGAAGGACATACCGTTCGAGTGAGGGGATAAAAAAGATAGGCGGCTGCGGAATTGAAGAATAAGAGGCGGAGAAGATAAGAGGAGCCGACTGTGGCGAATAGGAGCGGCAGAGAGAGTCGATCCAGAGAGCGCATGCGAAGCAACCACGGGAGAGCCGATGAGGAGTCTTGCGATTAATTTTTAGGGTTTTCATTTTATTATATAAGAGGGTATAATGGTAATCTGGAGTCCTATTTAGGAAATAAAAAGATGTGATTCTATTTGTGCATTTCAGTTTACTTTTAGTCCTATATAAAACAATTACTATTGAAAGAATGTCAAAAATATTAATTAGAAAATTTAGATGGACAAAAATATGACGCTTTTAAAGCCGGACGGAAAAGTGTCTTTCTCTCTCCCCCAATCCGTCAATCCACCCCAACTCTGCGCCTTCTCTCTTCTCCCTTTCATTGATCGAGCTCTCTATTGCCATTGTTGTTCCAACCCGCCGCCAAAAGTGACAATATCTTCCATGCTCCTTTGTTTTATACAAGCTCAAAATCTTCTAAAGCTAATAAATTACAATAAACTAGGACAAATAAAGTATTACAGTAACTTTTTGTGTTAATTTCATAATTTAAAATATTTTAATTTAGCATTCATGAAGATACAATTAATATTCTAGATTTCCATCGTAAAATAAATAATACTACTCCCACTCTGTATAATTGTGCACTCAAAAGAATAATACAATACAACAATTATACGTAGTATAATGAAGTAAGGTTCGTATCCACAGGGAAAGGAATACTTCTCTCTTTATAACTAGTAATAAGGGGGGGGGGGGGGTTAGGTTGAGTAAATGAACTTAAATTATATTTAAACACGAAGATGAACGAGTTATGTGGTTTAATTAATAAGATGGAGACTTGGCTTTGCTTTTATCTACTTAATGAAATGTTCGTCGATCCCGGTTATATCTTTAACTATCTTCCTCTCGAATACTCAATTGAGGAGTATATCCAGTTCATCGAGGGTAGTTATTAATAACGAGAAGCGTTCATTAATAAAACTTACTACCGAGTCAATATAGAACAAGTGCCGTATATTAACTTGATAGTAGCAATAAAATCAAGATGAAAACGATTGAGATTGATAACCTCAACACAAGCGGTTTATTGGTTCAATCAATATAATTAATTCCCCTTGGCTTATTCACCATGAGAAGCATGCATTAACAACCCAAGTTTACTACCGTGAAAAGACCGAATTAATAACAAGCGTATTAATCGATTGATTCTAGTAATAATTAATATATAGAACAAGACTAGTTGATACTTTAAGTAATGCTCAATATATTAATATGGAATATGAATAGGAAGTAATTAATATTCAAGGAAGAAGATTAAAGAAAATAACTCACAACTTACAAATCATTAAGCTTCAAAGTAGCAAAACCAAGATGGAAGAGTTTAGCTCCTCATTTGGAGACTAAACATGATGAAAAATATAAAGAAAGAACTTGTCTAAACTGAGCTAAGAAGTATATGTGAATTGGTGAATTTATTGTGAAGGAAAAGAGGTGTATTTATAGGCTTTTTTGGGGTGCAGGTCGGGTACTCGATCGAGTATATATATGTACTCGATCGAGTATGTGTAGAAAGCTGAATTCGATCCATACTCGATCGAATTTAGAGTAGAATTCATAGCTATACCCGATCGAGTATGTCGGTGTACCCGATCGGGTATAGACACTCGATCGTGGGGAAATCTTCTTCTGCATGTTCCTTTGTTTTCGGATCCGATCCGATTTGAAATTTCAACCAGATACTCGATCGAGTATAGGAGATACTCGACCGAGTATAGACAAAAATCAGGATTTCCTTCTTTTGTCTTGTGATTTTGCACCTTCCTTCCACTTTTTGGGGTTCACCAACTGTCCTTGAGTGATGTCAGACCTGTTTGAGCTCAGAATAAACCTAATCTAAACAATCTACAAGAATTTAACAAACTAAACTATTACACCGAAAGTGTGTAATTTCCGAAATACTAAACAACCAAAACTAACTAAAAATGTAATTAAACACACGGAAATTACAAACGTATCAAATTGCATCATTTATAATTTGCTATCTTAAATTATACACTTAACATCATAAATTTAGATTTGTGAAAGAAATAATATATGCTCATGGTGCTAAAATAACTTTTTATATAAAATTTGGGATATTTAAATAACATATGCAAGTTCGGGTGTTTATCTCAAACTCTCTCAAAATTTGAGATATTTTAATTATTTTTCCCTTTAGAAAATGAGCTTTGACGTGCACTTTGTCGTGAGGTGCACTCAAAGTAATAATACAATACGACACTAATACGTAGTATAGTGTAGTAAGGTTCGTATCCACAGGGAAAGGAATACTTTTCTTCTTACAGAAATAGATAAGTAACAATAAGGGGGGTTTATATTTGATTGATGAACTTTAAATTATATTTAAATACGAAGATGAACGAGTTATGTGGTTTAATTAATGAGACGAAGACTTGGCTTTGCTTTTATCCACTTAATGAAATGTTCGTCGATCCCGGTTATATCTTTAACTATCTTCCTCTCGAATACTCAATCGAGGAGTATATCCAATTCATCGAGGGTAGTTATTAATAACGAGACGCGTTCATTAATAAAACTTACTACCGAGTTAATATAGAACACGCGCCGTATATTCACTCGATAGTAGCAATAAAATCAAGATGAAAACGATTGAGATTGATAACCTCAACACAAGCGGTTTATTGGTCTAATCAATATAATTAATTCCCCTTGGTTTATTAACCATGAAACGCATGCATTAATAACCCAAGTTTACTACCGCGAAAGAACCGAATTAATAACAAGCGTATTAATCGACCGATTCTAGTAATAATTAATATATGAAACAAAACTAGTTGATCCTTTAAGTAATGTTCAAAATATTAATATGAAATATGAATAGGAATTAATTAATACTCAAGGAAGAATATTAAAGAAGATGAATCCTACTATAATTAATATCAAGATGTTAACTAATTGTCATCTTAGTAACACTCCCCGATATTAACGTAGAGGAAGAAATAACTATTACTATAACTAATGTCAAGATGTTAACTAATTGTCATCTTAGTAACACTCCCTAACATTGATATAAAAATAGTATTTAAAGAAAGAATTAATATTCAAGGAAGAAGATTAAAGATAATAACTCACAACTTACAAATTCATTAAGCTTCAAAGTAGCAAAACCAAGATGGAAGGGTTTAGCTCCTCATTTGGAGACTAAACATGATAAAAATATAAAGAAAGAACTTGTCTAAACTGAGCTTAGAAGTATATGTGAATTGGTACCTCTCTTGTGGAGGAAATGGGGTGTATTTATAGGCTTTTTAGGCCTGCAGGGTCGTGTACCCGATCGGGTTTTCAGCTCGACCGATCGGGTAAGGGTTAGTTTCCTCGAAACTGAAAATCTGGGGTCATACCCGATCGGGTATGTCGGCTACCCGATCGGGTATGGATACGCGATCGAGTTAAAAATCTTCCTGCATGTTGCCTTGTTCCCGGGTTGATTCGATTTGACTTTTCAGCAACTTACCCGATCGAGTATAGGGTATACTCGACCGGGTACAATACCAAAAATCAGGATCTTTATTTTGTTTTGGAATTTTTGCACCTTCCTTCCACTTGTGATGTTCACCAATGGTCCCTAGAGTGGTCTTGGACCTGTTTGAGCTCAGAACAAATCTAATCTAAACAATTTACAAACATTTTACAAACTAAACTATTACACCAAAAGTGTGTAATTTCTAGAGTAATAATCACTCAAAACTAATCAAAAGCACAAACATAAACATGGAAATAACATGAATGTCAACTCCCCCACACTTAGTTTCTTTACTCGACCTCGAGTAAAACCAAATGTTTACACAATGTCCAATCAAAGATCATAAGTTTCAAGAATAGTAAGAAAGAGCATAAGACCACCAAGGTTGTAAATTAGTTCATAGAACAACATTTCTCTTGGGTTTGTTAGTCCTCTATGCCCTTTATTTCTTCTTCTTTCCTCTTCTCTTCCTCTTCTCTTCCTCTTCTCCTCCTCTTCTCCAAGAGATGATGTCCTGCAAAACACAAATTTCTCTCTTATCTCTCATTTTGCCTAGGAGCCTTTTCAGGTTTTCATCCTAGCATCTCTTTTCTTTTTCTTTCTCTTTCCACTCACTCATTTTTTTTTGTAAGCCCTTGTTGCTTAGATTGCCCTTTTGGGTTTTCAACCTAACTAGCATTTCATTTCTTTTATTATACTTTTTTTTTTTTTGTGTAAAAGTAATACAAGAAAATAATGCTTAGTACAAGGTAGAAATAAAGGAGTGTACATACCACAAGATAAATCTTCCTCCCCCACACTTGAAACATGGCACTATCCCTAGTGCCCGCCTTCTCCTCCGTAATAGCTTCCTCCAAAGCCGCTCCCGTGCATGTCATCACCGCCCCCCTCGCCCATGGTAGTATCCCCGCCATCATAGCCACCACCGCCGGAACTCGAGCCGCCAAAATTACCCCAATCGGAGGGGTTGTACCAAGAAGGTGCCGGTGGAGGTGAGGCCATGGAGGCAAACCCGCCAAGTTGGGACATGTATGAATATGTCGGCCCATACATCCTCCGGTAGTCTTCTTCATACCTTTGCATGTCGGCCGCCCTTTGTTCCTCTATCCTTTGAAAAGCCAACCGTTGCTCCTCCCGGTAAGCATCAAATTGCCGGTCTCTTGCTTGTTGCTCGTTCCGGTAATGGCCTATTTCTCCTTGAAGTTGGGTGAATTGCTCTCCCATTTTGGTGTAATCAAGGCTCATTGTTTGGAACCCGGCTAGGAGGGATTGTTGACCCTCCAAGAGTTGTTGGAAAAAGTCTTGTGGTGGCGGATTTTGAGGAGGGTCGGGGATGTCATGTTGGAAGTGTCCATAATCCTCTTGGTGTTCGGGTTGCTCCGGTTGGGGATTGGGTTGTTCGGCTTGGTCGGCTTGGGCTTGGAGATGGGGTGGAATGTTGTTGGGGAGGAGGTAATGTGGGATGTGGGCGGGTTCCATCTTATACCTAAGTCTAGGTAACTCATCGCAAGGGAGGAGGAAGTATTTGACCGGTTCGGGGTACTTCATATGCCATTTATATTTTTGGTTTCCGTTGTGGTCTTTGTTACCCAAAGAGATCAATTGTGCATTGGACAACCATCCAAGATGCATCAATGAATCTCTAGAGATTGTGGCATTATCCACATAGCCAAACTTGGAAGCCAAATGCATGATAACACCCCCTACAACAATGTTCCCCCCTTTCGTGATAGCCTTTTGTAGATGATCCCAAATCAAGTTGCAAATGTTGAACTCAACGGGATTGCGGAAAAGAGCAAGAGTGAGAATGGCTACATCCCCTATCCGAGTGTGATGGTTGTTGGGGCGGCCGAGCAAAGAGTTGCATAAAAATTTGAGGAAAATCCGGAGAAGGGGATGTTGCACGTGACTAATGTATAGTTGAGACGTGCTAAAATTCCGTTCTCCGGTCATTTTACCCCAAAGATTATAAGAATCCATGGTATTGTCCGGAATTTCCCTTTCATGTGGGAATCGGAGCCCAAAGTGTTCGGCAAAATCACGTCTCGTTATAGTGTAGTCGGTATTCATCAACCGAAACGAGAGTGTATCATCATAGAAATGATTTTCATCCAACACAAACTTGGCCGAACTCAAAAATTCATAGATGACTCTTTCATTACAATTATATTGCAAGTTAAAAATCAAGCCCATATGCAATTCATCAAATAGCTCTCTCATACCATCTAACAAACCAAGAGAAGTAAGAGCGTCATGGCATAAGAAACGAGACAGGATAACTTGCCTTTTGAGAACGGCCACAAATCGCTTCCGATGATCCCCCGGGCCAAATTGAACATCCTCGTACCCTCGAATAGGTCCCCTTGCGTTAGAGCCCTCCGATTGGTTCCTTTTTGGTGCCATTTTTGAGCAAATAGGGAAGTTGAGTTCGGGTTTGGGGTTTTGGGGGTAGGTTTTCGGATTTTTGAAAATGGAGAGAGGGAGAGGGATTAATTGGTATGAGGTTGGAGAGGAGGGTGTAGGGATTGTTTTGGTGGTGGTTTGGGTGAATTTGGTTGAGATATGAGAGAGTAATCGAAGCTTGAAGGTGTAAAAATGGAGGTTTTTGGGAGAATGGTTCGAGTTTTGGGATTTGGGGGAAGAAGAATGGTTGATTTTGGCTTCTGATTCGGACTTAAAGCTCGTATACCCGATCGGGTACCCCGATTACTCGATCGGGTATACCTCGGTTTGTTCTTGTTTCGGGATCGGGCTCGATCGAGTATACCCCGTACTCGATCGAGTTTTGGCCGCTGTAGGATTTCCTTGAAATATACGCGATCGAGTATATTAATATACTCGATCGGGTATACTCCTTTTTTTTTTAAAAATTGATTCCAGGTTTGTGTATTCGGTCGAGTATGGGGTATACTCGATCGAATTTTGGCCGCCGTAGGATTTTTTTAAAATATACTCGATCGCGTATATAAATTTACTCGATCGGGTATTTGGCGGATTTTTAAAATTGGCTCCAGGGGTCGATTACCCGATCGAGTATGAGGTATACCCGATCGGGTATTCGTGCATTTTTGTGCTTTTGGCCGATCGAGTATGGGGTACTCGATCCCCCTTTTTTTTCTTTTTTTACTCTATACCCGACCGCGTATGACTGTTACTCGATCGGGTATATTAGCCTGAAATTTTGTTTGGTCCATTTTAATCCTCTTTTCGGCATGGATCCGACCGGGTAACTGATGATGACCGATCGGGGGTTTCCCCAGGCCTTGAAAATGTTATTTTTCCCTTATTTTCTTTTTGAGAATTTCCTCCCATTCTCCCAAAAGTTGACATTCGAAAACAAACACACAAAAAATGCGTACCTTTGCTTGGGTTGCCTCCCAAGAAGCGCCTTAGTTAACGTCGTGGCACGACGCCATAGCTTTATTCATCCTTTATAGGTTGGATCGAAGAGATCCATGCACTCAACGCTCTCTTTTTGGAAGCCCTCAAGGAATGGTTTGAGTTGATGTCCGTTGACCTTGAAGATTTTATCGGTGTCAAGGCTTTTGATCTCAACCGCTCCGTGTGAGTAGACTTTGACCACCTCAAATGGTCCTTCCCATCGTGATCTCAGTTTACCGGGGAAAAGACGGAGGCGTGATCGGAATAAAAGGACTTTATCTCAAACTTGGAAGTCCTTCCTTATTATCATTTTATCATGCCATACCTTCGTCTTTTCCTTGTAGATGGCGGCATTCTCATAGGATTCAAGTCGGAGCTCCTCTAGCTCTTGGAGTTGTAGCTTTCTTTTCATCCCTGCTTGCTCCATGTCAAGATTGAATGTTTTTACCGCCCAATAAGACTTATGTTCGAGTTCGACCGGGAGGTGGCAAGCCTTCCCGAACACAAGTCTATAGGGAGACATTCCAATTGGTGTTTTGAAAGCGGTTCTATATGCCCACAAGGCATCATCCATGCGAAGACTCCAATCCTTACGGTTAGGGTTCACCGTCTTTTGGAGTATGGACTTCAACTCCCTGTTCGAGACCTCGGCCTGGCCGTTTGTTTGCGGATGGTATGCGGTGGAGAGTTTGTGGGTGACGCCATATTTTTTTAACAAGGCACTCACAGTTTTGTTGTAGAAGTGAGTGCCCCTATCGCTAATCAAAATGCGTGGGACTCCAAACCTTGAGAAGATGCGGGTTTTGAGGAAGTCCGCAACTACTTTGGCATTGTCGGTCTTTGTGGCTTTTGCTTCCACCCATTTTGAAACGTAGTCCACCGCCAAGAGAATGTATAAATTTCCGTGGGAATTTGGAAAAGGTCCCATGAAATCTATTCCCCAAACATCAAATATCTCCACATAGAGCATAGGAACTTGCGGCATCTCATGTTTTCGAGAGATGTTTCCCATGCGTTGGCAATTGTCACAAGATTGACAAAAGACATGGGTATCTCGAAATAAGCTTGGCCACCAGAAACCGCATTCAAGTATCTTCATGGCTGTTCGCTTTCCTCCAAAGTGGCCACCACATGCATGTGAGTGACAAAAGGAAAGAATGGAAGCTATCTCTGTCTCGGGAATACATCTTCTAATGACTTGATCTTTGCAATGTTTCCACAAGTATGGTTCATCCCATACATATTGTTTTGCATCGTGTTGGAGCTTCTCTCTTTGGGCTTTAGAGAAGCTTGGTGGAAACCTGTTTAGAACAAGGAAATTAACAATGTGAGCGTACCAAGGGCGAATTTCCTTAAGAGAAAAAAGAGTCTCATCGGGAAATTCCCCTCGGATATCATCTTTGATATGATCATTTCCTTCATCAAGGACTAAACGGCTCAAGTGATCGGCCACCAAGTTTTCCATGCCTTTCTTGTCCTTGATCTCAACATCAAACTCGCTCAAGAGTAGTATCCACCGAATCAACCTTGGTTTGGCCTCCTTTTTTGTCATTAAGAATCTAAGAGCCGCATGATCGGTGTAAATGATCACTTTGGTTCCAAGTAAGTATGACCTGAATTTTTCAAGTGCGTAGACGACGGCCAACATTTCTTTTTCGGTGGTGGCGTAGTTGCGTTGAGCATCATTGAGAGTGGTGGATGCATAGTAGATCACATGAGATGCCCTTCCCACCTTTTGTCCCAAAACGGCTCCGACCGCATAGTCGCTAGCATCACACATGATCTCAAATGGAAGAGACCAATCGGGAGCTTGGATGATGGGTGCGGTTACTAGCTTTTCCTTTAACGTATTAAAGGCCTTCTTGCATTCCTCGGAGAAAATGAATTCCACCTCCTTTTGCAAAAGAGTGCATAAAGGAGATGCAATCTTTGAGAAATCTTTGATGAATCTTCGGTAGAAACCTGCATGTCCAAGGAATGACCGTATCTCCCTAACGGTGGTAGGATAAGGGAGTGATTGGATGACTTCAACTTTGGCCTTGTCAACCTCTATCCCTTTGGATGAGATCACATGGCCTAGAACAATTCCTTCTTCCACCATGAAGTGGCATTTTTCAGAATTCAAAACAAGGTTTGATTCTAAACAACTTTTGAGTACAAGAGAGAGATGATATAAGCATGAATCAAATGAGTCTCCATGGATTGTGAAGTCATCCATAAAAACTTCCATAAATAGCTCAACATACTCGGAGAATATGCTCATCATGCATCTTTGGAAGGTGGCGGGTGCGTTGCAAAGTCCGAATGGCATACGTCGATAGGCAAAAGTGCCAAATGGACAAGTGAATGTTGTCTTCTCTTGATCTTCAGGGGCTATGGGTACTTGAAAATACCCGGAGTAGCCATCAAGGAAGCAATAGAACTTATGCCCCGCAAGTCTCTCAAGCATTTGGTCAATGAAGGGTAAAGGAAAGAAATCCTTTCTAGTTACCGCGTTGAGGCGACGGTAATCAATACATACCCTCCATCCATTTTGGATTCGGGTGGGCATAAGTTCTCCATGCTTGTTCTCCACCACCGTGACTCCGGTCTTCTTGGGAACAACTTGGGTTGGACTAACCCATTTGCTATCGGATATGGGGAAAATTATCCCCATTTGGAGAAGCTTGATGACCTCCTTTTTTACCACCTCCATCATAGGTGGGTTCAATCTCCGTTGTGGTTGGCGCACGGGTTTGGCTTCATCCTCCATCAAGATGCGGTGCATGCAAGTAGATGGACTAATGCCTTTAATGTCGGCTATAGTCCATCCGATTGCAAGTTTGTGCTCTTTAAGCACCGCAATCAGCTTTTCTTCTTGCTCCCCGGTCAGTTTGTTTGAGATTATGACCGGTAATGTTTCTTTTTCTCCCAAGTACACATATTTCAAATGTGTTGGGAGTGGTTTTATCTCAACATCGGGGGCCTGCACAATGGAAGGTAAAGGCTTTTCCTCGGGGATGGTTAGTGGGAATGCTCTTGACCCCGGTGGCATAAGTGGGAGTTGGAAGTGGTTATCCAACTCCACCATCATGGCTTGTATATTGGGGGTCAAAGCAAGTTCTAAGGAATTTTCCCCGAGGTCATTTTCAATCACACTTAGTAGTTCATCCTCCCCATTTATTTCAAAAGTATTTTGCACAAGGGGGTCTATAATATCAATGGCAAATAGAGAATGATTTTCATTTGGGTATTTCATGGAGTCATAAATATTGAATTCAACTTTATCTCCATCAAACTCCATAGTTAAAGATCCGCTAAAAACATCAATTTTAGCTCTAGCGGTCTTTAAAAATGGCCTTCCTAAAAGGATAGGAACCGCATTCTTATCATTTTCCATTTCTAAAACATAGAAGTCGGCGGGAAAGATTAAATTGTCTACCATAACTAGTACGTCTTCGACAATACCTTTAGGGTAGGCATTTGATCTATCCGCAAGTTGAATAACTACTCCGGTTTCATTTAGAGGGCCAAGTTCAAGTGATTTATACAAAGAGTACGGGATGACATTAATTGATGCCCCCAAGTCTAACATGGCCTTTGAAAACGTAGTACCTCCTAACTTACAAGGTATAGTGAACATGCCCGGGTCATTGTATTTCTTTGGGAGTTTCTTTTGGAAAACTGCCGAAACACGTTCACTAACTTGGACTTTTTGTTTTCCATTGAGTCTATGCTTCCTTTTTATTGTGCATAGTTCCTTGAAAAATTTGGCAAATCTAGGAACACCCTTAATTAAATTAAGAAGAGGAATATTTACCTCACATTTGGAGAATGTCTCATAGATGTCCTTGTCTTTGTCCACCCTCCGTGTTTCCCTTAGAGCTTCGGGGAATGGAGCTTCAATTTCTTGGATGGTCGGTGGTGGGGTGAGGGTGTGAGCTTCCTCTTCCTCAGGTTGAGCTTTGTCCACAACCTCCTCTTCTTCTTCCTCGCCAATGTGGCTTTTGGCTTTCTCTTTGGCAATCACCAACTCTTTGCCACTCCTTAATGTCACCGCATGGGCTTGTTGCCTCGGATTCGGCTCCGTTTGAGATGGAAGCTTTGTTGAATCCTTGGCTTCAAGCCTACTCACCGCACTTGAGATTTGGCTCATTTGATTCTCAAGGTTTTGGATGCTTGATTTTGTCTCATGTTGGAATTGAACCATGTTTTGTTGCATGGTTGAGACATTTGAGGTGAGTGCTCGGATCATGTCTTCGGTGGACATAGTTGAGCCTTGGCCGTGGGGTTTAGAGTACGGTTGTTTTGGAGGGAATTGGTTTTGTGGAGGGTTATTTTGTGGTGGGTTTCCTTGCAGATTCCCATATCTCAAATTGGGATGATCTCTAAACCCGGGATGATAAGTGTTGCCGTAAGAATCATACCTCTTTTGGTTTGGGAACCCCAAAGCGTTGACCTGCTCGGGGTTTTCTTCTTGAAGGCTCGGGCATGCATCGGTGGGATGACCTTGTTGTGTGCAGATGCCGCAGACCTTAACTTCTTGGGTTTTGGAATTTAAAAGAAAATCCTTTACCAAAGAAGTCAAGCCGGCAACTTGACTTTCTAGAGATGATGTTGATTCGGCCGCCATGACTCTTTTTGTTGATGACCGCCCGTTGTGATATCTACAATTCTCGGCCAACTCCGAGATAAGATTCATAGCTTGAGAAGGAGTCTTGTTAACGATCCCTCCTCCACATGCGGCATTAATCATCCGTCTATCATCATTGCAAAGACCATCATAAAAGTATAGGATGAGGTCTTGCTCCGAATAGCCATGATACGGACAGCTTGCAGCCTTGCACAAAGTTTCTTGAATCGTTCCCAATATTCATAGAACGATTCATCATCTTTTTGCTCCACATTGCTTATTTGCTTTTTTAGAGATGAGGAGACAGAGGCTGGATAGTACCTTTCGAGGAAAGCTTTCTTCATGGCCGCCCATGTATCTATACTTCCCGAAGGAAGATAGAATAGCCAATCTTTTGCGGTATCTTTGAGGGAGAATGGAAAGGCCCTCAATTTGATTTGCTCCTCGGTTACTCCATTAGGGCACATGCTTGTGCACACAACATGGAACTCCGAGAGGTGTTTATTCGGATCCTCTCCTCTTAGGCCATGGAAGGATGGCAAAAGATGAATGAGCCCAGATTTTAGCTCAAATGTATTACCCTCGTTGAGTGTAGGGAAGGTAATACACAATGGTTGTTGGTTCAAGTTCGGAGCTGTGAGCTCCCTCAAAGTTCTTGTTTCTTGAGCCATAGTGCTTGGCTCTTCAGATTCGCTAGAACTAGAGCTAGCGTTTGAGGATTCCTCCGAGGGTATGTGCGGAATTAAATTTCTCAACCTCTCGAAGGCTTGTTCTATTTCGGGGTTTGCTTGATAAGTGATTTCGTTTATAGAACGATATCGGACCATATACTTCACAAAGCTCAGAAATAGAAAAAGAAGAACTTTTTATAAAACATTTTTTGATTTTTCTTGAAATAAAAAGAAAAATAATTGCCTTTCCCCGGCAACGGCGCCAAATTTGACGTGCACTTTGTCGTGAGGTGCACTCAAAGTAATAATACAATACGACACTAATACGTAGTATAGTGTAGTAAGGTTCGTATCCACAGGGAAAGGAATACTTTTCTTCTTACAGAAATAGATAAGTAACAATAAGGGGGGTTTATATTTGATTGATGAACTTTAAATTATATTTAAATACGAAGATGAACGAGTTATGTGGTTTAATTAATGAGACGAAGACTTGGCTTTGCTTTTATCCACTTAATGAAATGTTCGTCGATCCCGGTTATATCTTTAACTATCTTCCTCTCGAATACTCAATCGAGGAGTATATCCAATTCATCGAGGGTAGTTATTAATAACGAGACGCGTTCATTAATAAAACTTACTACCGAGTTAATATAGAACACGCGCCGTATATTCACTCGATAGTAGCAATAAAATCAAGATGAAAACGATTGAGATTGATAACCTCAACACAAGCGGTTTATTGGTCTAATCAATATAATTAATTCCCCTTGGTTTATTAACCATGAAACGCATGCATTAATAACCCAAGTTTACTACCGCGAAAGAACCGAATTAATAACAAGCGTATTTATCGACCGATTCTAGTAATAATTAATATATGAAACAAAACTAGTTGATCCTTTAAGTAATGTTCAAAATATTAATATGAAATATGAATAGGAATTAATTAATACTCAAGGAAGAATATTAAAGAAGATGAATCCTACTATAATTAATATCAAGATGTTAACTAATTGTCATCTTAGTAACACTCCCCGATATTAACGTAGAGGAAGAAATAACTATTACTATAACTAATGTCAAGATGTTAACTAATTGTCATCTTAGTAACACTCCCCAACATTGATATAGAAATAGTATTTAAAGAAAGAATTAATATTCAAGGAAGAAGATTAAAGATAATAACTCACAACTTACAAATTCATTAAGCTTCAAAGTAGCAAAACCAAGATGGAAGGGTTTAGCTCCTCATTTGGAGACTAAACATGATAAAAATATAAAGAAAGAACTTGTCTAAACTGAGCTTAGAAGTATATGTGAATTGGTACCTCTCTTGTGGAGGAAATGGGGTGTATTTATGGGCTTTTTAGGCCTGCAGGGTCGTGTACCCGATCGGGTTTTCAGCTCGACCGATCGGGTAAGGGTTAGTTTCCTCGAAACTGAAAATCTGGGGTCATACCCGATCGGGTATGTCGGCTACCCGATCGGGTATGGATACGCGATCGAGTTAAAAATCTTCCTGCATGTTGCCTTGTTCCCGGGTTGATTCGATTTGACTTTTCAGCAACTTACCCGATCGAGTATAGGGTATACTCGACCGGGTACAATACCAAAAATCAGGATCTTTATTTTGTTTTGGAATTTTTGCACCTTCCTTCCACTTGTGATGTTCACCAATGGTCCCTAGAGTGGTCTTGGACCTGTTTGAGCTCAGAACAAATCTAATCTAAACAATTTACAAACATTTTACAAACTAAACTATTACACCAAAAGTGTGTAATTTCTAGAGTAATAATCACTCAAAACTAATCAAAAGCACAAACATAAACATGGAAATAACATGAATGTCAAGCTTCAAATGTATAAATATAAAATCATGCAGATTTGTAACCATCGATACAAATAGATCAGACAAGTAATTTGCACAACAAATATACTCCGTATGTATAACAATATTTTTCCACACGCAGGAATCTTCTCAATACAAACACAATAGGAGTATATTAATATGACTTATGTCTCAGGAAACGAAATATATTTTGTGTCTACCACCCAGATATAAAATCTAAAATGTTATAAATGTCAATGATGGTAAGGGCTCTTTGGGTATGTAAAATGTGTTGGTGTAACTGAAAGCAATATCAAATGGTAGATTATGCTATTAAAGTTGGACTCTATAATTTTTCCGTCCATCTCCGTTAGTGTACATTTTATTTCCGCTTCCACTGCTGCCAAGCTTCTCTGCTTAGCCGTCCACTGCCCCGTCCAATTTATTTTTTCAATTACTTTATTCTCAATTTATGACCTCAACTGCTATATGCTATCTTCTATTCTACTCATTTTCGGAAACGGCCAGGAGGCGTACCGTCTCCAGTCTTCTCTTTCTCTTTGATTTTCACACATCATATAATAGTTTCCTTCTTCTCAGTTTAATCATTACATTTCGATCAGTTCATTTCTCCATCTTCGTTCATCTTTCGTGCCTTAGCTTGCAATTGTACAAAACATGGTGTTCGTGCCAATCATGCGGGTGTTACGGTGTTACGTCAGGCAAACCCATCCATCTTCATTATGAAAGGTAGTCACAATTTATTCAAAGGATTTCCGTACTTTTTTGATTGCATATTCTGGTCACTTACTTCTTATAGTCAATTTCTTTTTCTTGTTTTAGCTATATGTTTAACTAAATGATATGATTGTAGAATTCTCCATTAGGGGAAATGTGAATACTAGGATTTTTTAAGGAAATTCTAGACATGAGGTTGAAGTTTTTAATTTTATTTTGCGGAATCTTCTTCTTTTACAGGTAGTCAATGAGGTATATTTGATTATTTGATGCTTGCTAATATAGTTTTAGTCGGCTGAGCTTTCATTGTATTGGGTATTCAATTTGTACCAAATCAAACATTAGTTTGACATCTATGTGTTCCTAAAAATGCCAATGAGACACTCTTTTAATGTCTTATACGAGTAGCTATTTGACACTTCTTTCGGATTTTTAAATTGACTAGAAAAAGTAAGTGACCAGAATGAACCTTTCTTCTCCCAATTGGATAGACCTCATCAACTCCAGCTGGTTTGTTTGCTCTCCCATTTTGTGATAGATGCTATTTGTTCTGCATTTTTATTCTTGTCATTGATCTAACTTTTTCTTGTCTGTTTTCTTGTTTTTTTACCTTTTCGTTTTTACTGGTTAATGTTTGTACTTTGTATGTCAAATTTCTATTTATATTACCCTGGGTGTTTGGACCATTTTGACCATCTAATTTGAGTTTTTTGATAAAAATAGTTTTCAATCATGGAGGCCCTCTAGATTCACCATTTTCATCATTCAGGTCATAAAAAAGTATGACCAAAAATGTAAAAAGGAAAGTCAAAGACCAAGAGTAGAAATCATATTAATCATGGGACCAAAGTGAAATGAATTCCTATGTGCATCGATCTGATCTGTGTTTTCTCATTATTTTTTAGTTTGATATAAATCTGGTAGCTTCACTGGTGGTGGTCATTTATAGATATATACGTGTACAAGAAGAATGAGAACTATAGGAGGACACCGATGGCCTGTTTGGTACAAGCAGTGTATTTGCTTTAGCTAGACAGACAAAAAAACTGGGAATCAGGAAAAGCTCTTGCTCCAAAATGGTGGTCACCCTTCAAATGCAGACTGGGGGAGACGGTAAGACATGAAAGGGATGGATCCATATTTGGGGCTGTCCTGAAATGGGACCGAGCAGCCGCATTATCTGACGAAGCGGTGCACCAAGTGCCGTTCTAGCACTAAGATGAACCCTCCTCAAGACTCCAACCATGAGAAGGGACATCCAAGACGATCTACACTACTTAGCTTTGGAAAGCTTAAAGGGGTCTGTTAGGTTCAGTGTGGCCCATAAAGCACTGGAGGCTCTTGCAGCAAAGTACGGAAGTGACAATGTGTGCATTTCTGGGCATTCGCTAGGGGCGGGATTCGATCTTCAAGTGGGAAAAGCATTAGCCAAAGAAGGAATATATGTTGAGGCACATTTGTTTAACCCGCCGTCGGCTGGCTATGTATTCGAGGAATATATGTTGAGACACTCTTTCAATGCTTTTAATCGTTTGACACTTCTTTCGGATTTTTAATTGACTACAAAAATTAAGTGACCAGAATATGTGATAAAAGATGTGGGAAAATCTTTTTATGTTTTTGTTACAGTTTCTGCACATCGAACTAAAAAAGAGCTTTATTTGACTCTGTGGTGCAAAGCTTTATGCATAGTAAATCAGGTATAAACTTATCGCTTTTTACATTTGTTTTCTAAATATTGTAATAGTGCTTTGATTTAGAAGCTTATATTAAACCTTGAAAAACGATGTGGCCAAATGTTAAAAACCAGAGTGCAGACCTATAACTTACATATTGTTTAATATAAATATTTCCTTCATATGGTAGCGTATTTTCCCGCATTTGTACTTGAGATGTTTTTTTTTTTGTATTGGAGTAGACAATGATGCAAACTTGAGCACATTGTTTCACCTTGCGATACATAATCTAGCAAGGATTTACCGTCACAACTTGGAATTTTGAGTTTCTTCCTTTCGAGGTAATATCTTATCCACCTCTAAAATGTCTTATGTTCTCATCATCCCCCTCACCAATGTAAGAGGTGTTTCAATAACTAGAACTGGAGGTTCTTACACAAACATCTGATGCGTCATTGTATGTTTGTTCACTAAAACAAGTTTTCATATGCTTTTCCCTCATAATTACATCAATCGGCTAACCTTTAGTTAACTTTACATGTTACTTGCACTATTTGTGAGTTGTGACTTGCTGACTTCCTACTTTTGCTCTTAGTACAAATTTTTGCTTTTAAGGATCATTTATATGAGAAATAACTGATTTTTCCTACCATTAGAAAATATGGTTATTTTTCCAAATACATACTACCTTTAGAGAAAATTAAGGACATGACTTTTTCGGGTTGGAAATTAGAATTGGATAGTTGTATCTTATAACTTAGTGGTGAAATAGTAGAATTTTCTATTTAATGTTTTATGTGTCTAGACAAATGTTTTCTTATCTTCATGCCATTGTATATTTTGAACTGTTGGTTGATACATGTCTTCGGACATTATTATAATCTTTTAATACCTCATTTTTTATTCTCTTTTAAAATGCTTTTATCCCTTAATTGATGTCAGCTCCTTGTTTGAAAGCTCTTATAAACTACAGAGTAATAGACATTCAGCACAAAAATAACCTTATGATTATATATAGCAGTATTTAATAAATAATATTGGGCATTAACTTAATCGCGCAACGCGCGTTATAAAAACTAGTAACTAAATAAAATTCATTTAATTTGTGTGTACATATTTTTCTTGAATACGAATCTATTGACCAAATAACTGTTTTCTGTATAATAAGCATAAAAACCCTTGGCATTCATCTTCCACAAGAACGCGCTAAAAGAAATTCTCGCAGCCGACTTTCCCAAAATGGAATGTTCGATACAGTATGATTAGTCATGGACCCGGGCCGGGCCGGTTCCGGGCCGGGCCCGGCCGGGCTTTTTTTTGGGAAGGAAGGCCCGGGACCGGCCCGGGTAGCCACCGGGTCCGGTCCGGGCCGTGCCGGGCCTCCGGTTTGGTCAATGTTTTTTTTGCTTTCCTAACACCCCCTCACCCCCAAACCCCTCCTAACCATCAAGCCCAACCCGGGTAACCCCAAAAATGAAAAAAAATAAAAAAAAATTAATTCGGCCCGGACCCGGGCCCGGGCCCGACCCGGCCGGGCCGGTTCGCCAAATACAAGGCCCGAGCCCGGACCCGCCCCCCCACCGGGCCTAGGCCCGACCCGGACCAGATAACCGGGCCGGTTCCGGGCCCGCACAGTAGCGGGCCGGGCGGCCCGAACCGGGTCCATGAATAAGTATGATAAGCATAGGAACCTTTAATCTTTAGTTATTCACTTATCTGGAACAACTAGCTAAAAAGATACTTTTATGAGTTTTTTAATAACTGTTATCTTTTAGTGATTGAAAAGATCTTAAAAAGCAAATGTGGTAGCAGTTTAGTAAAAAGTTGACTGTTTGATTTAGTTCGGTTTGATATACAAACTGCTAGGACTAATTAATACTAAAAGTCACAGACTTTTTTCAGATGCTATTCTCTGTAGCATCTCAAAAAAGATATTTTAATTTTTAAAAAGTTCTAAAAAGTTTTTATAGATTTTTATGAAAGCATGCCCACCAAACTTCTATTTAAAATTGATTCTATGCCCCCCTCCCCCGGCCCCTAGCTACAAGCCTACAACATCTTAAAAAGCATCACTATTTAGGATCTGAATAACAAATTACCAAACTAAGATATCAAATCCTATAAATCCTTTTTAGTTTCAACCTTTTCATTTTGATAGAATTTCCTAAATAGGAGTAAAAACGTTTTGAAATTCCAAAATATGAGTATCATTTTTTTATATTGCCTAAATAGGAGTAAATTTCTGCCAAGTTTGGGCATTACAAGGCTTTAAACATGACATTTTTTCCAAACTTGGCATATTACTCCTTTTCAGAGAATAAAAAATATGATACTCCTATTTTGGAATTTCAAAATGTTTTTACTCCCATTTATGGCAATTTCTGTTTCATTATCTACATTGAGAATCACACAACTTTAATCATTGATAAACTTCATTATTAGTTGAAATAAAAAATTCATATTTAAAATATTAAAATTAGAGGAATTTAACAATTTGTATCAACAATTTGTATTAAAATTTTAATATATTAACGAATAAAATATACTCAAAGTTGATCTAAATAATGTAAAATTAAAGAATCTTGTAAAGAATAGGATGTATTTGAGAGCTTACCAAACCTTAAAACGAAGGAATTTAGAATACGAGTATATATATATAGTATAAATTCCATAGATGGACTTCGTGCCGTGTGTACGTACCAAATGAAACCGTCCAAACGAGGTGGTGCTATCAGCCGTTCCGGCTGGACCGAAAGGGGCTTTGAACAGGGAAAGGATATTAGGGTATGGTAGGGACACTAGTGAAATTTACTCCAAAAAGACGATTCTTGCTCTTATTCTTCTTCTTTCTTTTCCCCTATATAAAGGCCAACCCAGTTCTTCATTCCCTCCCACATCAAATCAAAACCACTACAAACCTTCCCCTTTCCCAAATGTAGCAATAAATACCACCCGCTTTTAGGGCTAATCTTAATTACATGAAGTTTTCTTCTTATGCAGTGGCTTTTCGTCTCTTTATTTCCTTGAAGAATGATTCAATATTTCAAGAGTTCACTTTCAGATCGAAATGGGTAATATGGAGGTGACAGAAGAGAGAGAGCACAATTGGGTATTTCCGGCATGATTTCTATGCTTGAATCCATGTGTGCTCGCTCTCTTCTGTCGCCCCACTCTCTTACTTTCTCTCTTCATCCTCCGATCCCTATATTTTTTTCTAATTGCTGAATTAATTTCTCTAGATTTAGTGATGATTGATTTTATTTCCAGTTTTGTTTTCCTAACCCTTGTTTGTTGAGATTGAAAAGATGGATCAAGGCTAAAATATATAAGGTGGCCATTAATTACATGCGGTTTTTTTCCTATGCTTTGATTTTGTCGATCGACAAAAAGACCGGTCGGAGGAGAAGCTTGTTCATAATGGTAGACGTCTCATAACTTAAAGATACAAGTCTATTAATTGATTGGACATTTAAGTTTGTCATTTGCCCCCTCCATATTTTTTTGGTTCTGGAAAATTCATGCAAGAGAAGTCATGAATGATACGGATATATTCAAAGGGGTTAATAAGGGTGCAGTTCTCTTGTACATGTGTTTTATTGTAAGTCTGTTCTCACTCATCTTCATAAAATAAATTTGATCAAAATAAACTTGTTTTGGTTAGTGATAGTTAATTTTGTACTCCGTATTATGATAGAACATTCTTTTTATTGGAAAAGGCTTAAATTAATCTCCCACAAACTGGCACATGTGCACAACAACAACATAATCAATCCATTCACGAGCCTTACTGCCCTAGAACTACATATATAGTCAATTGCTCTTAATCAAGTGCAATGACTCGACTCGGCGCCAGAGCCGTCTAATCAGGCCCCGGTTCTAAAATTAAAATTGAGGCCCCAAATTAATATAAAAAATTTAAAAAAATATCAATCTAATAGTAAAATCAATTGAATACTCATTAAAAAGAATTAAAAGAGTAAAAGAATTAACAAGAAAATGATGAATCTATATTTTTTCTTCTACTTACTGTATTTTACTGAGTGGTATTAATATACTATGTATAACACGGAATATTACTTTATACTATATATAATACTGAAAGAAATTTAAAAATTTGGTGCCCCATAAATTTAGGGGCTCTAAAAACGGCGCCCAAGTGACTCGCTAATGTCAAACAACCAAATTGAAGCCTATAGTGACTAATAAATTGACGTCTTGTTGTTCAACGTAGTAAATTCCTGCAAGTTCCTATAGTAAATTCCTGTCTCTTGCTAATCACCAAATTAATAAATACACCTCACATTCCAGAGTAACAAAAATCTAAACCAAACAGAAGTAAGAACAAGACACACACTCAAAATTAAGGAAAAAAGAAAAACAAATGCAAAGAAAAATGGCTAGTCTTGAAAGTATCTGGCGGGCCAAGATAAAGCACCTTTCTCTCGAAGGTAGCGTACTGTTTCGAATCCAAAACTTTCATCGAAGCTAGAGCAACGGCAAAGCCAAACTAATTGCAAAAGCAAAATTAGTGAGAGGACCGTTGTCAATAGATGATATTTTTAATTATCAATAGAATTGAGGAAAAATTGAGAAGAATAATCTCAATTTTCACATCTTCTCATAATAATCTTATGTTTACATAATTCCAGAATAATCTCATATTTGCACCTCAATACCTCATCTTCTTTCGTTGGACCCTGACTGTTGATGATCTACTATACTGGTTTTTTTTTACCCACAACACAAAATGGAAAACGAAATAAAATATGGAAAGTAAAAGAAAACGACAAAAAATAGATATTTTGAAAGAGAAATTTTACAAAAAAATCTCCTAATAGAGTAAGAAATAGAATAATAAAAATAGAAAAAAAATAAGAACAAAAGGACACAAAAAGGAATAAAAGTGTGTTGGGATGAAAATAAAGAAAAAAAATTAGGGAGAAAAAAGAAAAAATGAAACATAAGATCGCTTTGAACGGATTTGTGAAAGGTGAGATTATTTATATAAGGTTTTCAATGAAAGGGTAAAAAACCTGGTATAGTAGTTCATCAACAGGACAGAGTCCAACGAAAAAAGATGGGGTGCAAAGGTGGAATTATTCTGAAATTACGTAAAGGTGAAATTACTATGAGAAGATCAGAGAAAAAGCAAAGTGTGATTATTCTTGTAAATTTATGAATAAGTATATTGTAATGATTGTAGGTGTTATATTTTTGCGAATTTTAAATTTTTATATGTCTATGAATGTATTTTAACAAAAAGTAATTTATTTTAAATAATTTCTTATTAAAAATTACTCGTACCATTTATCAAATTATTGATCAATATTGACCAAACAAATCAATGCTCCCAAGTTTTATGGGAACAGAACAATTTGAGTATATTTCAGTAGCTAATTTGTTAGTCTGATCTCTATATTTCTTGTATCTCCATCTTTATTGCTGAAGAGTGTTACTATTTGTAGTTTACTTATGTTTTTCCAAACCATTCTTTGACGAAGATCACTGGTCGAAATGGTTTATGCAATTAGGGCATTCAATTATCGGTGTGAAAATGAATTTGTTAAGATCCGGGGTTTCATCCTAAAAGGTCAACCTGATAGGAGGAGTAACTCGTGTGTTAATATAACACTTTGTTCATACAAATGCTTCCGGTGTGTGACATTTAACACCCCTCCTCACGACCAGACACTTCGTCTGGATCATGCAATCATTCATTTTTTTCATAGGTCCGTTTTTTTTATCCGGCCGTTTTTATAATCGTGTCATCATTCTTCTTAAGGGGCCCACACCATGGATCGATTTGGCTCTGATACCATGTTAAAACACGGGGTTCCATCCTAAAAGGTCAACCTGATAGGAGGATTAGCCCGAAACTTAATATAGCACTCTAATGCTTCCCAATTGTTAAATGTCCCACACCGGAAGCATTTGGATGAACAAAGTGCTATATTAACACACGGGCTACTCCTATCAGGTTGACCTTTTAGGATGGAACTCCGGGTCTTCATCGGTCCGTTTTTTTTATCCGGCTGTTTTTAAAATCGTGTCATCATTTTTCTTAAGGGACCCACACCATGGATCGATTTGGCTCTGATACCATGTTAAAACACGGGGTTCCATCCTAAAAGGTCAACCTGATAGGAGGAGTAATCCAAAGCCTTATAGTATTTAATGGTTTTATAACTTTCCTGTGTGAGACAAATGCTTCAACACTCTCCCTCAGCCCGAACCGGGCTGGACAATATCGGGGTGTACAATCGGACCAAACAAACCCTTAACAAGCTACCCTTAATCATGGGTGCTAAATAAGCCGTCAAATCACAACCGGAATTGGCTTTAATATCATGTTAAGACCCGAGATTTTATCCTAAAAGGTCAACCTGATAGGAGGAGTAGCCCGTCTGTTAATATAGCACTATGTTCATGCAAATGCTTCCGGTGTGGGACATTTAACAATTGAGAAACATTAGAGTGCTATATTAAGTTTCAGGCTACTCCTCCTAACAGGTTTACCTTTTAGGATGGAACCCAGGGTCTTAACATGGTATCAGAGCCAAATCAATCATGGTGTGGGGCCCCTTATGAAAAATGACGACACGATATAAAAAAAATTGACGAACCGATGAAAAAATGAATGACGACACGATCCAGACGAAGTGTCTGGTCGTGAGGAGGGGTGTTAAATGTCCCACACCGGAAAATTGAGAAGCATTAGAATGCTATATTAAGTTTCGGGCTACTCCTCCTAACAGGTTGACCTTTTAGGATGGAACTCCGGGTCTTAACAGAATTCTACCGTCCAATTTGTGGCCTAAACAAGAATCAGACTTTCGGAACTTCTTCCTCTAATTAAATAGGACTTTTTTTTACATGCTTAGACTTATATACCTTTATTAATTTATCCCCTCCATTTACGGCTTAGCCTCTATAGTCTAACCGTAACTGGCTTTCTCTTCGATCTTTGATCTTCGATCGATCTTCTTCCGCAATTTTTTCATAAATTAAACTCCAACCAAGTTTGGCCACTCCGGGGCCGCCTCCGCCGGGAATCTCCCCATCCGAGCCATGTCTTTCTTGAGGTACGTTACATACGAATATCCATTTATGCTAATAATCTTCTATTCTGCTATTACTCGTTTCTTCTTCTTTTTTGTAATTTTTATTTTTGGAGTTGTACCTTGGTAACTGTTTAAGGGTTCATTTGCAAATGTTTTAAAAAAAACATTTCTCAGTTTTTTGCTTAACAAAACACTTATTTCACCAAACACTATCACATTTTATTTTTCTCGGCTTAATTTCGTGTCAAAAGTGCTTTTACTTTTTCTATTACACAAAAAGCACTTATTTTACCACACTACCAACTTTTACTTTTCAAAATCACTTTTTTCTCAAACACTATCAACTTTTACATAATCACTTCTCTTCATTTCATTAAAAAGGGCACTTTTTTTTAAAGCAGAAGTTGTTGCAAATAGACCCTAAGATTTTGTGATGTTTAATTTTTTCTCATATTTCCAAAATTATTATTTCTTCTTTTCTATTTTATTTCAAGAGGTTAGTGGCAGCAGACTCTAGAGTTTTATTGGTTGAACAGATCGTGATGATTCCCCTACTGCAAACCCTACTCATCACTATAATTGCTCCAAAGAAAGGTGTAAAACAGAAGAAGGCTAGAAAGGTGTAAAATAGAAGCAGAAGAAGGCTGTGAAGTGTGAACCCCTTGTTCGAGAAGCGTCTGAAGCCATTGGCATAGGAGGAGTTATTTATGATGATCCAATATTGTCTGACGTTATTATAATGTCATTTTCATAAGATTATTATTCACATTGTCACAACATTGTCCGTAATTTTAACATTGAGAGTGTGAAAAATAAACAATATCATGCTATTAATGATAACAACGTAAATAATTTATATTAATATTGTCACATATTTCATATTTACTTTCTCTATTATTTTTATTTCACGTAGTGATTGACAATGACATTGTAACGATAGTCATTGACATTTAGTGATAGTTAATTTTATTGTCCAGTGTTTTCATGTTTTTCTCTCACCCTTTTTGTTGAGGTTTAGTGGCTAAAAAGGTTCATGAGATTGAAAATATTATTGGTCAATATTTTTTGCGATTTTTAATATTTTTTAAGATTTTATTATGAATTAAAAAATTTCATTATGAATTAATACCCTTAGGGGTATTTAGGGTAAAAATTAATGTTTAGTCCTATTTATATATATAATGAAAGTTTCATACGAAGTATATTTTTATCGCTATTGAAATTAGATAAATACGTTGTATAATTGTATAAAAAGTTATTTAACTTAATAGTTTGATTTTTCATATCACTTTTTCTGTATATTTCCCATTTACCTTCTTTACTTTTAAAATTTATTGCATTATTGTCAGTGTTCTTAACAATTTATGCTTTTACTTGGTGGAAATCCTACGTTGCTACGTGTATTAAGAAGAATGAATAGAATTTTGTTTATATCGTATCAAAAAATCTGTACCCATTCCCTTTTGGGAAAGTCGGCTGCGAGAATTTCTGTTAGCGTGTCCTTTGAAAAGATGAATGGCAAGGGATTTTATGCTCTTACTATCATAGCCATGTAGAAAAAAGTTGTTTGCAAAATAGATTCGTGCACGTTTTTAAAATTTGAAACTAAAAAACGTTTAAACAAACGAGACTTTATTTAGAAATATATGAGTCATTTGTATTTAAATAAGTTACGGAAATTCTACCATTTTTAATCTGAAATGCCTTTATTATTTGCGAGTGTTTATTCTTTGGGGTGTTTAGAAAATATCGTTTTAGCAAAAAAGTGACGATTTGACCCCTCCATTTTAGCATATTCAATAAATGAAAACCCTATTTTATAAATAGTTATTCGGCTCTATCGTTTTTGGACGGCTACGCTCAATATAATGCTTCAAATAGAAGAGTTTTGGAGCTAGTGTTTTGAAATATGACGTTTCCTATTAACTTTTATGATCAAACACCTAAATTACTAAACATATTTTGATAACCCACCAACTTATTCCGCTAGTGAAATCCTGATGCATCATCTTAATTGTATGAACTGTTTCGATCACTCATTTTCCCGAATGTAGCAATAAATACCACCCGCCTTTAGGGCTAGGCTTACATAAAATTTTCTTTTATGCCATGGTTATTCATCTTCATGTTCCTTGAAGAATGATACTCCCTCCGTTTCTATTTGTTTGACACAGTTTGACTTGTCAAGATTTAAGGGAAAAAAGTTATTGAGGGGTAAATTTTATTATAGAGTACACTGTTTGGTACTGTTTGAACACTGTTTGGCACTGTTTTGCACTGTTTAGGTAAAGATTTGTTTACCAAATAAGGATATAAAGAAGTGCGACATTCATTTTGAAACGTCCAAAAAAGAAAGTGTGTCAAACAAATAGAAACAAAGGGAGTACAAGATTTAATTAAAGAATTCCTTCTGGACCGAAATGGGTAATATGGAGGTGACCGAAGAGAGAGAGCACAAGTAGGTATTTCTGGCATGATTCTATGCTTGAATCCATCTGTGCTCGCTCTCTTGTGTCCCCGATCTCATTCTTTCTCTCTTCATCCTCTATATTTTCCCTCTAATCTCTTAATTAATTTCTCTTATCGATCTACAGATTTAGTGATGGTTGAATTTATTTTCCAGTTTTATCACGGGTTTTCCTAACCTTTGTTTGTTGAGGTTGAGTGGCTGAGAAAGTTCATGAGATTAGAAAGATGGATTAAGAAAAGGAAAAACCAACCTCTATCCCCCACCGCACAAACCAAGATGAAAAGGACTGTGATACAGAAAGGCGCACACTGAAAAATCAAAGCAAGAAAACAGAGACAAACTTATGGATATGGAAAACAGGTGCACCGGCAGAGAAGTAACAAGCAATTTGTTGCAGTGCATCAAAGTAAATTCGATACTAACACTAATACGTAGTATAGTGAAGTAGAGTTCGTATCCACAGGGAAATGCATAATTCTCTTTTATGAAACTAGTAAATAAAAGGAGGATTTTGGGATTGAATGATTTAATTTAATTAAACATCAAGATGAACAACTTATATGTGATTTAATTCAAAGATAAAAAGAATTTGGATTTGCTACTTTCCACTTGTTGATATATTTAGTCAATCATTGTAATATCTGTAATTTATGCCCTCTCGAATACTTAATCGAGAAGTATCTCCAATTCATCGAGGGTAGTTATTAACAACGACCGTTCATTAACAACCCTTACTATTAATCAAATATAGAACAATCTCGTATACCGATTTAATAGTAGCATTTAATCTTTTTAAATTCTTGATGAAATCAATTGAGATTGATAACCTCAACACAACGGTTTCGATTTAACCAACAAAATTAATCCCTATTAAGTTTATTAACCACGACTGTACATTAATAAATCGAAGTTACTTACTTGTGATAGCATCAATTATTAACCTTCGGTTCGTTGATCGTTTCTAGTAATAATTAATGTTGAAGCGTTAACTAATCGTCACTTATCAACACCACAACATTAATAAAGAAATAAGATTAACAGAAGAACTAAGGAAAAAGGGGCATATAAGCCCATGTACTATAATGAATACATCACATTAACCCATCTACTAATAAAAACATCACTTGAACACATCTACTATATAAAAAGGATCATTGTGATCAAAGTCACCGTAAATGGACCTTTTTAGCCGGTTAAACTTGAAAAGTTTGACTTTTTCTATTCTTTTTTTTTTTGTTCTCTTTTTTTCATTCCTGCTGTCTCGTTCTCATCCTATTCTCGATCACCGTCTTCTAGCTACAAAAACCTACGAGAACAAAAACAATTTTATTCTTTCATCTTTAATCTCTCTTTGACTCTGTTTCTATATACACATGTGTGTGGGTAATATACGAAGTATATCGGTATACATATTATCGTCTTGCCTGGCTATTTTAAATCAAAGAGACGGAGGCACAGGCGATTTGTAGCTCTACTCTTACTTCTCTTGTGACGCCAATCGCGTATCCTTGGATAGAAGACTGGAGATAGGGAATTCATGGCCGCTTCTTTTTTCGGGTTGGGGACTGGGGTGGATGGGTAGGGAGCTAGAGGATGATGCTAGCTGCAATAAATGATGAGAGCTGTTTCTAGAATGGAATGGAGACGAACAGGCAAGAAGAGGTCATCGTGGATGTCGCTCTCTCTGTTCAATGACCAGGGGAAAAGCAATTGGGAATGGTGATGTGATCCTTAGGGAAAGTTGGCTTGGAAAACATTTTTCTTAGGGTTTACAAAAATGAATGTGTTGAAATAAAAAGGTACTGCAATGAAAGAAGAAGGAAAAAAAATAAAAACTTAAAAAATTAGAAGAAGATTAGAAGGGGGAGTTACAAAGATAGGTCTGTGGACTCTGGGAACGATGGAGTGACCAAAGAGAAAGAAAAATGAAAAGAAAACTAAAAGATTATCTTCTAACCGGGTGATCAAGGTTAACTTCCGGTAATTGGATTTAATTGATTATTTTCTAAGACTAGGTGAGTTTATATGATTGTTTTTTAGTACATGGGTCTATGTGATGCATCCCTATTTGTACATGGGTCTATTTGACCCCTTTTCCAAGAATTAATAATCACGAGAAGAAGTTAAGAAAATAACTCAGAACTTTAATAATCAACAAACTTCAAGAGCAAAATCAAGAAACAGAAGTTTAGCTCCTCATTTGGAGACTATACATGCTAGAAAAATATAAGCAAATAATTATTCTAAACTGAGCTTAAGTATATGGAAGAAGGGATGATTATTTGTGAAGGAAAAGTGTGTTATTTATAGGTGATTTCAACACCTTAGCTGGGTCGGATACTCGCCCGGGTAAAGTACCATACCCGACCGGATATTGGTCAAAATCAAATATTTCCCACGTTCTTGTGTCACTTCATAAGTGCCATACCCGACTGGGTAAATGCCCAATTTCCACGCAGCTTCCGTTTTCTCTTCATACCCGACCAGGTAAAGATTATACCCGACCGGGTAAGTCACCAAATCACATTTTTAGCTTGATTTCTTGATCCCTTACACCTTCCTTTGGTCTTTAAGATATCTTCCACGCTCCTTTGTTTTATTCAAGCTCAAAATCTTCTAAAACTAATAAATTACAATAAACTAGGAAAAATAAAGTATTACACCAAAAGCGTGGTGTAATTTCCCAAACAACAATAAATAAAAGGGAGAATTTGACTTTGCACCCCATGTTTTAGGTGATATTTGAGTTTGCACCCTATTTTCAAAATAATTAATGTATGCACCCCAATCCCCTATAAAACCATTTGACTTTGCACCCCATTCCTTCACAATTTTTGGATTGATGGGGTGCATACATTAAAGATTTTAAAAATAGGGTGCAAAGTCAAATATCACCTAAAACATGGGGTGCAAAGTCAAATTCTCCCTAAATAAAACTAGTTAAAATTACAAACATAAATAATAACAATTCTATACTATCAAACTCCCCTACTTAGTCTATTACTCTCCTAAAATTTAACACAACAGTCCACAATCCACAGAAAAGATAAATTCAAAGGAATTAAATGTTCATTCTTTTCTCAAATTTCAGAGAAAGAGGGTCTTCATGATTTTCAAGAACAAGTGAAATGAGTTCCTGTATAAACTCAGATAAAATTTCCTCTCATTCTCTCATTCTGCCTAGGAGCCTTTTCAAGTTTTCATCATAGCATCTCTTTTTATTTTCCTTTTTGCTCCCAACTCACACATTTTAGCCACTTTTGTTTAGATTACCCAATTTTGAGTTTTCAACCTAACTAGCATTTTTTCATTTTATTTAATTTTTTTTGTTTCTCTATTTGTTTTAAAGAAATAATGCAAGTTCAAACTGGAAACAATGAGTACATACAAATTGAGGGACTTCCCTGTACTTAGTCCGAGCACTGTCCCTAGTGCTCTTCGCCGATCATCGTCTTGGTAGCCACGATTACCGCTGCTATCACCATCATAGCCTCCTTTTAGGCGCGATGTTTTTTTTGTGATCTTGAGAAATTGGGATTTGGGAGGGAAATTGGGTTTTGATTTTGTGGGGTAATGAGGGAGATGATGAGATTTTTTTATGGATTTAATCTTAATTTTGGTGAGGGACTGAAGTGTTTTGGAAAGGGAAATTCATGGCTATGGGGTTTAGAGAAGTGTAGTTTGAATTTGGGAGAAAAAATGGAGAGGGTGAGCCTGTAGCCCAACTTGGTATAGGCTGAAAACCCATATACCCGGTCCGGTAACCTAGGGTGCATGAGACCAGGCACCATTCTTGAATACCTTTCAGACTAAAACTCCTAAGGAATTGACAAGAATAGCATTTGTTCCTTTGTAGAGGAGAATACCATTTATGTCTTTGCCTCATTTCTCCATATGACCATCCTTAATTACTGGGCAGTTGCATACACCACTTCGCCCTCCCCACAACTCACAAACACAAATCTTTCAGTCACTCCTACATCCTTGCCGAGTAATTAACCACATAATGAGAAGACACTATTCGTGACAATGGAGAAGAAGACACCGATAATGATGAAGAAATTGAAAACAGTAATGAATGCTATGAATATGGAAGTTCAGATTCTAATGAAGAAGACTGACGTTCGTTGCTTAACAATTAACATGTAGCTTCTTTACTGATTAAAAGGTGGTGGTTATGAATTAAACAATTTTTGAAATAGCAGATATTAATGTTTTTACAATGATGGTAGTTGCATATAGTTTCACCCGCAAAGTGTCATTCTAGTAGTAGTTGTAACTAGTAGACTTGGCTGATATTCATTTATATTTTTCGTATATTTCTTGTTACTGAGACAAACTAAATTGACATCAATCACTATACGTAAACTTTCTATTCTATAAAGCTATAAAAGTGAAAAGAAAACGAATAAAACTAACTAATAAGAAAACTAACTAATAAGAAAACTAACTATATTTTTCGTATATTTCTGTTTGGTAACATTGTTATTCAGCTTATCAGCTAATTTCTCACTAAACACGTAACTTTTGATTTTTTGAGTTGAAATCTGTAATAATAAGAAAAAGTAAGGTTGAAGTTACTTTTCTGACTGTTTCGGTTGAAGTTACTGACCATTTTAGCTATTCTTTACATATAATTTATTCTTTATTTGATTGATAAAATATTTTTTGAATTTAATTTTTATATTTTATTAATCAGCGGAATCAGCCAATACAGCCAGTTAAGCCAGAACTTCATAAATTTCAGCAGGATCGGCCGATTTCGGTGTTACGAAATGAGCTCACAATTTGAATAATAATTTGAATAAAAATCAGCCAATTGATTTGCAAGTTTAACGGGGTTCTTTATAGTACGGAGTGACATACACAGGTTCTAGGTAAATTATCCTAAATAGAATTATAGATGTTTGCATATTTCAAAATAGTACTATCATGTGTTTAGGTTAATCATGTTTTTTTTTCAGTACTAGGCTTTATACATGACAATATTTTTTAAACATGGCAATAATTATTCGTATTTTAAGAATTAAAAAATGACGGTCCTGTTTCGGAATTTTCAAACTTTTTTATTCTTGTTTCGGGAGTTTTCCTTGGGTTGTATAAGTTTATAACTTTTAGTCCTATATAGGACAAGAAAATCAATGAAACAAAATATGAAATTTCAGATGAATAACAGAGATGAAAGTTGAAGAAGAGGAGGAAAAAGAAGAAGGGGAAGAGTGGAAGAAGAAGAAGAAGAAGACGAAGGAAAAGGGAAGACGAAGGACATACCGTTCGAGTGAGGGGATAAAAAAGATAGGCGGCGGCGGAATTGAAGAATAAGAGGCGGAGAAGATAAGAGGAGCCGACTGTGGCGAATAGGAGCGGCAGAGAGAGTCGATCCAGAGAGCGCATGCGAAGCAACCACGGGAGAGCCGATGAGGAGTCTTGCGATTAATTTTTAGGGTTTTCATTTTATTATATAAGAGGGTATAATGGTAATCCGGAGTCCTATTTAGGAAATAAAAAGATGTGATTCTATTTGTGCATTTCAGTTTACTTTTAGTCCTATATAAAACAACTAGTTTATTACACGCGCGTTGCGCGATGGGGTAAATGCCCAAATGCCCAATATTATTTATGTAGAATAGATTTTTCTAATATGTAGTCGGGATGAGAGTAAAGTATCCAAAGAACATACGAAGTATAATTTGAAATAGCAAAAAAATTACAAAAACAATACAAATCTCTATTATAGAAACATTTTAAAGTGGTCACACATAAATTGCTTAAAGTCATGCTATAAGTATGTTGAAGTCTTTTTTTTTTTACAAATGAAAGAATTGACACTACCTAGCCCCAAGGGACTAAAACCACAAGATGGAAATCAATTATACAAAAATTAATATCAGTGGATTAAAAAGGTTGACTACAAGTGTGGGAATAAAACATAAAAGTATAAACATGTTTTTACCTGAACTAAAACAATTCTTATTCACATTTCCTTGTCTTAAATACTACGAAGTAAATACCTAGTAAATTCTTAAGATGCACATGAGCAGTATCTTTTTTAGACCCTAGATCACAAACTCACGGTAGATATATGATATGCCAACAGAAAGACATAATAAATGCCTAAAAATGAAACTTTTTAAAAAAAAATGAACTTGACAAAAATGTTAGAATGATAAAGAGCAGGCGGTCCTGAACCAAGTATTCTTGTATTCCCAAAAAGCTCATAAGTATTTAACCATATTAAGTTGAACAAAGTGGTGGGTTTATTTCTCAATGAGACTAAGTCATATGTTATTTAAACATCTCATACTTTTTAGGGAGATTTCCCAAAATAGGAGTAAATGGAGTTAGGAATTCCAAAATAGGACTACTATGTTTTTATTCCCGAAATAGGACTAATATGGCAGTATTCACTGTCATCTTGTAGGCCTGATTACCAAATAGTTGCAGTACAGTGTATTTAACATGACAATATCTATTATACGTAGTAATTAATGACAGTACTTTTCAATCATGGCATTATTTTCATACATGGCAGCAATAACTATTTCGGGAAGAAAAACATAGTAGTCCTATTTTGGAATTCCAAACATCATTTACTCCTATCCAAGGCAATTTCCCTTTTTTTATTTACATTTCTGAGAAGTACGCTTTGAACATCATCATAAGTTTTGGACTTGTGGTAGCACAATAGCATAAAAACAAATTCAAAATTTTACAAATTAAAAGACAATTATCGAAAGATTACCAACTTCCTTATATAAACTAAAGGAATCAATAATAACAATCACAACAGCTCAAAATGTGAATAACGATATATGTGTAGCCAAAAAAGGACAATATTTTATGATTCTTATCAGTAGAAGATACAGTCTGAACTTCATTGCAATACAGTCAGATTTATAGGACACTGTATCTAGAGAAAAGTATGGACTTCCAGATTCTGGTCAGTAAAAGATATCGCCTTGAAAAGCACATTTTTTCTACTCCAGTGGGTCTGGGGAAGGGGGCTGGGGGGCTGGAGTAATCAGAGCTAAAACTCACTTCATAGAGTTCGAACCCTTATATGCCTAGCGGGTTTCAAAATCAAGACCTCTCATTAGGCACGGTAACCTCACAACCAGTTGGGCTGGAATGTTTGGTTCTCCTTGAAAAGCACACTTTTGGGGATAATTTTTCTTGTTACCTGGACTAAATTTTTTCTTCAAGTTTATGATTTATGAAAATAATTGATTTTTTTTAACTCTATAGTTAAAGAGGCAGGCTTTTACACCATATTCTCACTTTTTGCTTCTCTCAAATAAGTGTAGCCTATGCTACCTTCAAGGAATCTATATCCACTTTTTATGTTTATTGAAAGCTGTGGTTCTTGCATTCATCTTATATGCATGACACTTTGTTTTTAAAATGAAAACACTGAACACTTATTAAATCTACTTGTTAAATAACTTTGTTAATGAACGTAACTTTGTTTGCCCATAATAATCCTAGTTTTTGTGTTGATTTATTTTTGCTAATTTGCAATTACGCTTATTATGTTTATTGTATGAAACCTAATAATCTCTTGTATATGTTATGAGTTAAACTGGAAATTCTATTAGGCTCCTAGAGAAAATGATTCATAGCATATATTACGTGAGATGGGTTATTTGTTCATGTCTAGGTTTACACCTTATCTCTGACATTGTACCAATAGGTCCCTTATCAACGAACAAATATGAGAGATTTTCCAAGAATTAGTTAGGGAATAACCAACAATCAGTATGTTGTAAGATACCTCATCCCTTTGGAAAATGTCAAATATATTTTGAGCAAGATGAAGAAACCAACATTTTGAATACATATCCATCAATGCATTTAATACGAATAAATTAGAAGCACACCCGCTATGAAGTGACTTTGCATGAATTTCCTTCCCGGGCCGAGTCGTATGCCAACCTGCCATATGCTGGTAGAAGATTAGTGAAGATGACAGATAACATATTTTTACCTTTAGCTTGCATTTCCCTTGCAAGAGCCATAACATCAAGCTGGAGTGCTCTTTGTGCAAAGTTAGCAATCATTGCATTAAATGATATAGCATTCTTCTTATCCATACTATAAAAAACATGGATGCTTCGGATGAACGCCCGGATTTAGAATACGTATCAATAAGCGAGATTGCAACAAAGATGTCATATCTAAAAAGTAAGAATAATTGCACTCCATGAGACATTGTTCCTCTCGATCATCTCATCAAAGGTCTGCATCAAGGCTTCCACCTCTTTGCGCTTATCATAAACATCACTAAATGCATTCCCAATGCTAAGTTGAGGATCTAAATCCACTTTGAAGATATACCAATGAATCTCCCGACACATATTTTCATACTCGAGGGTTGCATAAAAAGGCAGCATGTTGACCACAGTAACTGTGTTTGGCTTAACCTGTGACAAAGATAATATTTTCTTGAACACTCTAAGTGCGTCGTAGAAGCGAGTATTGTAAAAGAATACCCTAATAATGGTGTTCCATTACACCAAATCCTTGTCTAGCATTTCATCAAACACTTTTAGTGCAGCCACCAAGTCTCAGGTGCTACCTATAAAACAAACCAGAGTATTGTTAAACCAAATCTAAATCCACTTTGAAGATATACCAATGAATCTCCCCACACATATTTCCATACTCGAGGGTTGCATAAAAAGGCAGCATGTTGACCACAGTAACTGTGTTTGGCTTAACCTGTGACAAAGATAATATTTTCTTAAACACTCTAAGTGCGTCGTAGAAGCGAGTATTGTAAAAGAATACCCTAATAATGGTGTTCCATTACACCAAATCCTTGTCTGGCATTTCATCAAACACTTTTAGTGCAGCCACCAAATCTCCGGTGCTACCTTTAAAACAAACCAGAGTATTGTTAACGTATACATCTAGAATCAAAATTCAAATTTAGCAACATCCCATGTGCTTTTAATCCTTTGCAGACCTCAAAAAAGTGCGAATGGAGCATAAGCAAAAAAGGGAACGTGTGATCATCCAGCATAACACTGATGCTAAGCATCTCATTATACACCAAAAGTGCATTCCGGCCACAGACTCCAAGTACCCCATGGGCTCGAAAGAGAGTGTCGCAAAGAGAAGGAGATAGAGCAAAGGCAACGGTGTAGATAAAATGAGACTGCACCCATAATAAAGTGTCCTTGGTCTGGTCTGTGATTCGTTGGAACCGAATGTCCATGGCTAGAGGAAGCGAAAAGCCAAACGGCTTTGGGCCTTGGAATATTAACGGAGTCAAACGGAAGCAGCAGGGACATAAGTCAAGTTTTTAACATGTCGTACAAGCATTTCAACATGTTGTACATGTCAACTAAGCTTAAAATACCACCAACAAATTTTTTTATACCCACAACACCCTAACTCTCATTGAGGCTTATTAGATTGTAGAGATTACTATTGAAAGAATGTCAAAAATATTAATTAGGAATTTAGTTGAACAAAAATATGACGCTTTTAAAGCCGAACGGAAAAGTGACTTTCTCTCTCCCCCAATCCGTCAATCCACCCCAACTCTGCGCCTTCTCTCTTCTCCCTTTCATTGATCGAGCTCTCTATTGCCATTGTTGTTCCAACCCGCCACCAAAAGTGACAATATCTTCCATGCTCCTTTTTTTATACAAGCTCAAAATCTTTTAAAGCTAATAAATTACAATAAACTAGGACAAATAAAGTAGTACACCAAAAGTGTGTAATTTCCCAAACAACAATAAATAAAACTAGTTAAAATTACAAACAGAAATAATAACAATTCTATACTATCATTTGCAAAAAAAAAACAATTCTATACTATCAAACTCCCCCAACTTAGTCTATTACTCTCCTAAAGTTAACATAACAGTCCATAATCCACAGAACAGATAAATTCAAAGGAATTAAATGTTCATTCTTTTCTCAAATTTCAGAGAAAGAGGGTCTTCATGACTTTCAAGAACAAGTGAAATGACTTCCTGTATAAACTAAGATAAAATTTCCTCTCATTCTCTCATTCTACTAGGAGCCTTTTCAAGTATTCATCACAGCCTCTCTTTTTATTTTCCTTTTTTCTCCCAACTCACACATTTTAGCCACTTTTGCTTAGATTACCCAATTTTGAGTTTTCAACCTAACTAGCATTTTTTCATTCTATTTAATTTTTTTTGTTTCTCTATTTGTTTTAAAGAAATAATGCAAGTTCAAGCTGGAAACAATGAGTACATACAAATTGAGGGACTTCCCTGTACTTAGTCCGAGCAATGTCCCTAGTGCTCTTCGTCGATCATCGTCTTGGTAGCCACGATTACCGCTGCTATCACCGTCATAGCCTCCTTTTAGGTGCCATGTTTTTTTTGTGATCTTGAGAAATTGGGATTTGGGAGGGAAATTGGGTTTTGATTTTATGGGGTGATGAGGGAGATGATGAGATTTTTTTATGGATTTAATCAGAATTTTGGTGAGGGACTGAAGTGTTTTGGAAAAGGGGAATTTGTTGGTCCCAGATTATGCAGACTAACACGCAGCTAGATGGATTTCATCGACACACAGAAAGAGAGAAGATCTGATAATGATAAGGCAATATCGAGAACAAGGAAATTCTTCTTTCTGTTTTATCAAGAAGTAAATTTGGCAGCGTAAGGCTAATGTGTATTGATCGATATCGGTACCTGTACACAAGGCGCATATTTATAGGCGCTGTACAGGTTACCGATTTAGGTAAACCTTGGAAGTTGGGCCAAGGCCTTTTTGGGCCTTATTCCCTTTACCTTATTTGCTACATAATAAATACTAATCTAATACCATAAATAGTATAACTAGTCTACTTTATTTAAACAAGACATTACATGTCACGCCCCGGACCGCGTCCGTGCCACGTAGACAACCGCCGTACAACCCAATAAGAACAACGTAGTTCATCCTTATCAAATCATACAAGGCGTCCGTTGAGTTCTAATGCCAAGCCGATTAGTAAACCCATACAATCAACATCAATATATATATTAGTCAAACAAATGCGGAAAATATGTTTGATACTGAGCCACACGTGGCAAATACGGGCACGCAGGCCCCCAAATGTTTTAATAGAAAACATTGTTAAAAATATCCATGAGCAGTTTATCAGTTTTGAAGATGAATGGAAGCACGAACCACGTCTTCCTCCTTGATCAGTCACCCTAGGCAAAGGTGCAGGTAGTAGGACTCTAGCCTTAACCTGAAAAATGTGAGGGCCCCCGAAGGGGTCAGTACTCCATAGAAGTACTAGTGACAAGCAGGCTATATGAGGAATAACTAATGTTTCAGACACGAGACCCAAAAATAGGGTGGTACATATACTTATAGGTGTAACCATTGTTACCCCATCCCCAAGATAATACATACCGTATATACTTGTAAAATACTTGACCCGTAGGTCATTTTCTCACAAAAGAGTCTTTTAGAGACAAGGTACTTACCCAACCTTTCCCCTTTCATTCCTGAATGCCTAGCTTAAGAGCTACATTCTACCTCCATAATATCCTACCGAGTTTCAGGAGTGTTAACCCTCCCGGGGATACTCAACCCCAACCGAGTTTTGGGATCATTTACCGTCCCGAGGATACTCAACCTCAACCGAGTTTTAGGATCATTTACCGTCCCGAGGATACTCAACCTCAACCGAGTTTTAGGATCATTTACCGTCCCGAGGATGCTCAACCTCAACCGAGTTTTAGGATCATTTACCGTCCCGAGGATGCTCAACCTCAACCGAGTTTTAGGATCATTTACCGTCCCGAGGATGCTCAACCTCAACCGAGTTTTAGGATCATTTACCGTCCCGAGGATGCTCAACCTCAACCTTATTTCTAACCAAACCCTAACCTGGATATGGCTAACCCTGCATTCACTTAACTATGGACAATACCTAGTCCTATAGTCATATAATAATCCTTAGTAACCAACGTGGACGGGTCCCACCTGATCGGTCCACGTTAACCTACTCAAAAACTACCCGTTTTGAGTATAACCCAATACTCGATCGAGTACCCATCAATACTCGGTCGAGTACAGGAGACAGGAGCCCATAAGGCTAATTTTCAAGGCATACTCGATCGAGTATCTATCCATACTCGATCGGGTATAGGAGACAGCGGCCCTTGGGGCCAAATTTCTCAGCAGACACCCGGTCGGGTATTGTAGTTGACTTGGCGGTCAACGCCCGTTTGACCGCCCAAACGGAGTCCGATTAACGTGAAATTTTATATGCATAATCTACTTGAAGTCCTTGATCCAAAAATACCATTTTTGACCCCTGGATCATTGTACATAATAAGTTATCACATTTTTAATCACCAAACATACAAAACATGCTTTTCAACTTTGTTTTATATATAATCATGGCATAAGCCAATACTTGATTAACTTTAATCATTCCGTAAAACATATACTTGATTACTTTAGGTAATCTCATGCCTCAATCAAAAGTTATAAAGCATATAGCCGTCTTCTCACCTTAATGAAGCTTATGAAGTTCTAGCCTCTCCGATTTGGCCCCGGTGAAACTCCGGCGAACTTCAACAACTCCGGCGACAACTCCGGCGCCCCTTTCAACTCCGTGAAAGTTCTTGAAGTACCTTATACAAGTTAACAACAAGGTTTTATCATCATAAAACCCATATCAACACAAATAACCTCAAAAAGGTTATTTTCCGGTGAAACGGTCAACTTTGTTCTCTCAATCCGTTTTGGGTATAAACCAACCCTCCAACTCCCATTCTACACTTTTACATGGGTAGAACTCTCCTAGGAGTATGAGATATGATTAAAGAGAAGAAATGGGATTAATGAAGTCATTACCTCTTTAACCACAAGTTTTCCCACCTAAAACTCCTCTTTTCCCTTCTCTTTTCCTTCCTTCTTCTTCCCCTCGTTCTTGGTGCGTGTGAGGATGGTAAGGATGGAGTTTGAAGAGCTTCTCTCAGCTATGGAAGTGGTATGGCCGAGTTGTATGAATTTGGGGTGATGGGGAATGCCTTTTTGGCATTTCTCATAATAATATCAAGGGTGAGGTCCACTTGCTTCATTGATTGGCCTTCCAATCAATTTCCTGCTTGCTCCTCCACATTAGTGTGCGGCTCCCCCTTGTCATTTGTAGACTAAAAACGTGGGGATGGCCCCCACTTAGATGGGTGGTCATCCCTTTGTGTCCCCAAGTGTACATTCGGTCCCGAAAGTTGTATTTTCCGGACTGTTTTAATTGTATTTCATTTTATCGGGTAAAATGAAATATCTATCATTCTTCCAATTATTATCGGCTACTAGAATGAATGTACATCCCCCAGCTTTTAATTTGATGGTCTCCATAATTTATTATGGCTTTTATCTGTCAGTACGACGGTACCGGTAAATGGGCTTTATTTGCCCAAAAGGTTACTCACATAACTTCTATGGCCCAACAAGGATGTCCACCATTATACACATATTATCTTGATCCAAAAGAATATAATATGTGGTCCCGATAATATCGGGCGGCCCCCACTTCCGGTGTGGGCCCCACGTGAATTTTTACTATTCACGTAAAAGAAATGATAAAAGTTTACAATCACGTAAAATGCGTTTATTCATTCCTCAGGGTTTATTACACAATTTGATAAAGTACAAATACTTGGGGGCGGTGTTACATTACAGACAAACTTGACCCACAATAAAAGTTCTAACAATCTCCCCCTTTGTGGTCAAGTGCCGTCTTGCTGGGTTTATTCATTTCTGAGCTTTGTAATAGTTCTTTCTGAGATTAAGCGCGTGCTCATAGTTTCTGAGTGAATTTCTTTTATCAAGTTGTTTCTGGATAGCCTGTAGAATTCTGTCTATTCTGTGTGCTTCCTTTAATTTGGCATCTGTCGCATCTGCATACTGTTGCTGTCTTTCTTTGAATGCTTCTCTGATTGGTTGCAGCTTTTCCTTCACAATCTTCAGGGTTCCGTCACAGTACTTGTTGATTTCATCAATGAATAGCATACGTTTCTCACCATTATGATTTAGATAGATAAGCGTGATTGGTCTATCAAAAATATAATACTCAGGGAAGTCCTCAAGTTCTTGTCCATACAGCTTTGGTTTTGTGAGATTTGTCTTCGGCATGTTTGTTTCAAGTGCCATCTGAAGATCATGAGAGGCAAAGAATTTGATTTGTCTGAGCATAAAGCGCTTGAGTGCATCCAGCCCATTTTGTGTAGTTGTGTCACGAGTGCCCGAAATTTCTTGAAATGCAAGATACATCTGATATATGTCATCCATTTTTAGCATATAGAGATCATTTTCCTTGCACGTGAATTCTGTTCCGTCAGACCGTTGTAGATGGTAGACAGAGAGTTTGATGTCTTGGGAGTTTGTTTCACCCACGTTGAGAATAGCCCAGACTGGGTCTTTGGCAGTTTGAAGTTCGTGTTGCCAGACTTCTCTCTGTTGTCCCATATAGTGATGACTGAGTAGAAATAGCTGTCCGCCCTTGTTTTGTCCTCGTAGATGGTTAAGACCACAGATCTTCAGTTCATCCAGTTCTCTGACCTTATCCTCTTTTCGCCAGATGTTTTCTCTGATTTCTTCTTGAAAGGGGGCGTTGATGTCGATCTTTTCCCAGGGCTTCTCATTTCTGGGCATTTGAGCCGCTGTTTGTCTAATGATCGACTCAAGCTCCTTGGGTGGTGTCTCGTAGTTTTCTCCCTCCTTGAGTTCGTTTTGATCAAGTAGAATCACGTCAGTAGCACAGTTGACTAAGAGATCTCTGAGGTATGTTCTTCGCTGTGCTTCATCTACATCTGTCCAGAGTTCAGACCATTTGTTATGCACCAGCATTTCCTCAAGTTCATCATGCATTTGATCATTGTAGTAGCTAGAGGAAGCCTGTTGCTGCTGTGGCGACACGTCTGGCGTAGCATCGGGATCCTGGTGAGACTTGCAGGGATCCTCAATTATCTCAACACGATGCTCTTGCGCAGAGACCAGACCTCTATACTTCGTTACATGCGGCCAATCCTCCCTTGGCTGAGAAAGTGAAACATCGGGATCCTCAGGATTGCCCATTGACATCAGTTTCGAACTAGGTTCTAACTGATGGCCTGAGTAAGAAGATGTACTCATGGTAGCATCATCAGGACTTCCATTCCGTCCTTGGTTAACATCTATAGGAGATGCACCTCGGGATGTTATGTCTAGCTCGACCATGCTAGAGAGAGTGGCTAGGGATTTATGGCTGGCTGAAGTAGTGGGTTGCTCATTGGTAGAAGTGGAGGGTTGATTTGGCTTTGAGGGTTGGCTAGTAGAAGCAACATGCTCAAGTATCCGCGGGCGCTTGTTCTCCCCCTCATGAGAATCCGAATCATCAGGATCCTCATGTGAACGTTTAGCGCCACGGAGACTGTCACGGCATGTGTTCTGTGTATCTAGAGCATGGAGAAGGGCTTTTTGAAGAGGGGTGAGGTTGCCTTCTTCCACGTCTAGTATACGGTCGTAGATCTCAGCTACAAGATCCTCGAAGAGTACAGTTGTTAGGTTGGGTTTGGTCGTTGTAGGGGAGAATACTAGTTCTGTATCCTGGGTTCCCCTTGATGTGGATGGTTGTTGGTTTTCTATGGCTAAGGGTTTGGAAACAGGTATGGAAATGGTTGGGGGCTGTGTTGTCTGGGGTTTGGATGGTATATTCTGAACAACTGGGGTACTTCCAGAGTCTTGTGCATTAGCGGTTATTGCTTCATGCACCCATGGCTTAATGGTAGACTCTAGAAAGCTGTTCAGATATACGAGGATGTCTTCGGGGATAATGGCACCAGTTACAGGGGTTGTAACTGTTGTCACAGCATCAGTGAAGATAGCTGATGTGTGGCCTGCGTTCAATGATTGAGGCATTGTTGGCGTAGCAGGGCTTCCGACCATCATAGTTTGCACTCCGGTCGTTGCATTCAGGGTGAGTGCACCTGTATGTGCAGTGAATAGTGTAGGTGTCCTAGAAAAATTCAAAAATGTAGGAATGGTGACACCTAGACTCGATGTGATAGAACGAATGGGGGTAGTGGTCCGGGGCTGTTGACCACTAAGTCTCTCAACTGATTCGGAAGGAACCAGTGAGGTCGGTATGAATTCCCCTTGAGTTATTGAAACTCCAGCCTGTTGAGAGGCTGGAGAGTGGATGGGAGATGGCTGTGCATGCGCAGTTGAACCAGATGCTGCGACTTCTACCCGGGAACTGACAAGGTCAGCTCCTGCTCCTAGGGGCGTGGTTCGGTCTATGGTGACAAAGGTGTCGCAGTCATCGTATAGTGCCAGCTCCTCCTCCACTGCACTCTTCTTTCTTAGCCTCTTCTTAGGCTGTGATGATGCAGATTTGTCGCTGTTGTGTTTGGAGCGCTGCTCACTGATGACAATGCCCTTAAGTGGTCGGGACATGTGAGCAGCCTCTTCATTGTCCGATGAGGAGTCGGAGTCTATCGGAATGGCTCTCTTTCCGGCTCTTTTCCTGTTGCTGATCAGAACTCCCTCCATGTCATCATCATCATCTGCATCATCATCATCATCATTATTCTCCTTTCCCTTGGCCATGCTATCGGAGGCCTCACCACCAGCCTTATTAGAAGGGGCCTGGCTTGATGGTTCATCGGCAGTGTCCTCAGCATTAGGGTGGCCCTCAGCAGTCTGGGTCCTCTCGGAAGAGTTAGCAGACTGATCATCATTAGGCCGGGTTGCCACTGGTTTCTGTGGCGGGGCTCTCTTCTTCTTACCCTCACTTGCTCTCGGCTTAGTTCCCCGGGAAGGTCCAGCTGGGTTTTGCTGAACCATGGGAACCGTTCTTTTCAGCGACTCTTTGTAGTCGACGACTGCCTTATCCCTCGGGTTTGCAAGATTAAGCAAGGAGTCCGGGATAGGCAGTGCTTCAGCCTTATTGCTGTCTCTCTGAAAGTACTTGAGCTTGGGCGCAGTGAAATGCTTGTCCTCCTTACGCTTTGGCATTGTCGGGGTGGCTTCCAACATGTTGTGGATCATCAGCGCCAGCCACCGAGCGTAAGGAATTGTGTTGCCCTTATGATTCTCCTTCATCTTTACTTGATCCATCAGCTCCGTCCAGAAGAGCTGGGCCATATCATACTGTTTGTCAAACGCGATCCCATGGAAGATTTGTAGGATCTGCTTGTTGCACTTGTCATGTCCGGCGTGCTTTGGAGATAGGCACTTGTTCACCAGGCCGAACAGACTCTTCCATGGGTGGGGCAGGTTGGAGATAGTGAAATTTGACAGCAAGGGCAGCGGGCTGTCATAGCCTAGATCCTTCATCCCCTTTATCAGCTCTTCGTTTGAGGGAAGTGGTTCATAGTTCTTGAGCGCCGGGAGCTTTAGCGTTTCCCTGATTGTGGAGGGTGTCAGCACCACTCTCACATTGTTCAGTCTTGTCATGATCTTGGAGCGATCTTTTTCATTAGGTGTCTTCATCAAGCCCCAAAACTGTTGTAAGTATACCTCTGGTACTGGCTGTGCTTCATTGAATGCAGTCCAGAGGTAGTGTCCTTTGAGAATGGACTGAATGATTGGGTCCTGGCACTTGAAGAGCTTCAAGTCCAGTTGGAAGTTGTTGTCAAAGATTGGGACCCATTTCTCTACTGGGTACACTTCATTGCTTAGTTGTGCATTCTTGTCTGTTCCTGACATTGTTAACTGAAAGAATTTGGTCAGCACATTGTTTAGTTGACAAGTTTTTATTTTTGTTCTGTTTTTTTTTTTTTTTTTTTGCAAATTTTCTGATTAGGTGTGAACAGGTGAAATCTCGAAAATATTCTAAGTGTAAACTGCGAGAATCATCTTCTCGAGGTTTGAGTATCGAGAAGTAGGTTCTCGAGGTTTAAATACCGAGAAGCTCTTCTCGATACTCAAATATCGAGAACTTGGTTCTCGATATAAGAATATCGAAAAGTCCTTCTGGAGACTTAAAACTTCGAGAACTTCCCTTCTCGATGTTTAAAGGTCGAGAACTACTTCTCGGTATTTTAACTTTGAGAAGCAGGTTGTCGATAGGAAACATCGAAAAATCCTTTTCGAGGTTTTATATCGAGAACTTGATTTCAAATTTAAAATATCGAGAAGTTTGTTCTCGAAATCAAACATCGAGAAAAACAAATTCCTCGAGTTCGCACTCAGAGAGATGTCGAGAACTACCTGCAAAAATACATTCACAATAATAATCAAATTAAAACATTTCGATGTCGAGATCTTGGTTTCGAGAAAATTAGTTCTCGATATTCAACAGCGAGAAATTTCTTCCAAGTTTGATTTCGAGAACTGTTGTGTTACATTCGAGAACCAGTTCATTACTTATTGTTGATGATTGAAAACTTTGTTTGCTACCTTCGGATGAATTTGGGGGAAATTTGAGAAAGCAAGAGTTTGAGAGTTGGTATGCGAGAAGGCTTGAGAACTTCGAGAACTTGTATGCGAGAAGTTGAAATAGTGCGAAGTCAGGTTCTCGAAATCCCCTTTTTATATGTGAGAAGTTTATGGGCCTTGCGAGAAAAGTTCTGGGCCCGGTTTTGAATTGGGCTCTGTTTATTTAAAATTATTTTGGGCCCCAAAGATTTATTTATGTACAGAAAAAAAAAAACTCTCCCTCAAATTGTGCATGAGAGAAAAAAATACACACATACTCACACTTTTACACACACACACACACACTCTTTTTCCTATTTTCTGATTTTGACACACACCACACACACACTCTTTTTCTTATTTTCTGATTTTGACACACACCACACACACACTCTTTTTCTTATTTTCTGATTTTGACACACACCACACACACACTCTTTTTCTTATTTTCTGATTTTGACACACACCACACACACACTCTTTTTCTTATTTTCTGATTTTGACACACACCACACACACACTCTTTTTCTTATTTTCTGATTTTGACACACACCACACACACACTCTTTTTCTTATTTTCTGATTTTGACACACACCACACACACTCTTTTTCTGATTTTCTCCCCCTCAAAGTATTCCTCTCTTTCTTATTTTCTCCCTTTTTCTCCCCCTCAACACATGCAACGCACACCACACACACACAGATTTTATTCAGACCATGGAGATAACACAACTACATAGGATCGAGATTCAACATGCCTAACTTAGATACTAAGAACTGGAATCTCTTTTCATCCAATGCCTTAGTAAATATGTCAGCCAGTTGAAGCTCGGTGCTAACAAAGTATAAATCAACATCTCCCTTCTCCACATGGTCCTTGATGAAGTGATACCGTAGGTCGATGTGCTTGGTGCGCGAGTGATGAACGGGGTTGCTGGTTATGGCGATTGCACTTTGGGAGTCACTGTAGATGGGAATATGGTTGAATAAGAAGCCATAGTCTCTGAGTTGTGTCCTCATCCATAGGATTTGTGAACAGCAACTAGCAGCCGCAACGTATTCTGCCTCGGCTGTAGAAGTTGACACGCAGTTCTGCTTCTTGGAGGACCAGCAGACTAGCTTCTCTCCCAGAAATTGAGCACCACCGGATGTACTTTTCCTGTCTAACTTGCAACCTGCGAAATCAGCATCTGAGTAACCAACAAGGTCAAAACCCGTGTCCTTGGGATACCAAAGTCCTAAATTGACTGTTCCTTTTAGGTATCTCAGGATTCTCTTTACTGCATTCAGATGTGATTCCTTTGGATTTGCTTGAAAACGAGCGCACAGGCAAGTTGCAAAGACAATATCCGGCCTACTAGATGTCAGGTACAGCAAGGAACCGATGATAGCCCGATACTTGGTAGCATCGACTGATATCCCGGAAGGGTCAGAGTCGAGCTTTTGTGAGGGAGACATGGGGGTTTTCAGGGTTGACTTGCTGTCCATCTTGAATCTTTTGAGCATTTCATGGATGTACTTCGACTGGCTGATGAAAATTCCGTCTGGCAGTTGCTTGATCTGTAGCCCTAGGAAGAAGTTCAACTCTCCCATCATACTCATTTCAAACTCAGTGCGCATCAATTTACTGAATTCTTCGCAGAAGTTCGGGTTGGACGAGGCGAATATGATGTCATCGACATAGATTTGTATCAGCATGATGTCACTGTTCTCTCGCTTGATGAAAAGAGTTGGATCTATCTTTCCCTTCGAGTAACCTGATTGTACAAGAAAATCAGATAGTGCATCATACCAGGCTCTCGGTGCCTGTTTTAGTCCATACAGAGCTTTCTTCAGCTTGTAGACATAATGTGGACGTTCAGGATCAACAAAGCCTTCTGGTTGTGCCACGTAAACTTCTTCTTTCAGTTCTCCATTCAGAAACGCAGTCTTTACATCCATTTGATAGACGGTGAAACTCTTATGAGCAGCATAGGCAAGGAACAACCTGATTGCTTCAATTCTGGCCACTGGTGCAAAGGTTTCATCATAGTCAATTCCTTCTTGTTGGTTGTACCCTTTTGCAACCAGTCGGGCTTTGTTCCTTATAATCACACCGTCTTCATCCTTTTTGTTCTTGAAGACCCACTTGGTGCCAATTATGGTTTTCTTTGGGGGTCTTGGCACCAGGGTCCATACATCCAATCTTTCAAACTGATTGATCTCCTCCTGCATTGCTATCACCCAATCTGGATCTGTTAGAGCTTCAGAAACTTTGGTTGGTTCAGATTGGCTGATGAAGCAAGAGAAGAGACATTCATTTGCTGTGGCTGTTCTTGTACAAACTCCACGACTTGGATCTCCAATGATTTGTTCTGCAGGATGTGCTTTTGTCCATTTCCGCTCATGAGTTAGAGGGATTGGAGTTATGATAGGGTGATCCGGGTCCTCAAAAGTAGTAGATGTGGTTTGTTGAGGAGTGGAGTGCTCAGGGGTCGATTCAGGTTCTGTGTCTGCTTGAGCTGGTATTTCTGAAACTTGTGCTGGTGAAGTTGCTTGTGTTGCTGCCGTGCCATGATCCTCAGTTTCTTCGTGATCTGATGTATGAGGTGAGTCAGCTTCTTCCTCACTGAGGTCAGGCATGAATAGTGGTTGTGCAGCTTCTATTGGTAACTGTGGGTTGGCGGTGCGTGCATTTTCATAGAAATGTTCAAAGAGAGAGTCGAGAATTGCACTGTCAGCCGTTGTTTGCTTCGTTGCTTCAGCTCCATCAGGTTGCTTCCTTTGAGCAGAGAGTGTGTGTTCTATCAAGAAATGTTCAGAAGCAAAGTCAGCCATTTCATAGAATGCAACGTTGACACTCTCAAATCTCAATGACTGTTCTGCGATCACGTAGATAGACCCGATACGCCTTTGATTGCGTGGAGTACCCAATGAATACTCCTTCGACGGCTTTTGGATCCATCTTGCTTCTTTCATTTCTGTCATTTAGAACAAAGCACTTGCAGCCAAACACTCTGAAGAATGAGATGTCAGGTGTTCTGTTGAAGAGTATTTCATAGGGGGTCTTGTTGAAGCGCTTGTGAATTGATGTTCTGTTCTGAGTAAAACACGCTGTGTTGATTGCTTCAGCCCACATGAAATGGGGAAGCTTTGACTGAATGAGCATGGTGCGTGCTGCTTCAACAAGAGTTCTATTCTTTCTTTCAACGACCCCGTTTTGTTGTGGTGTCTTTGCTGCAGAGAATTGCTGTGTGATACCCTGAGTTTCATAGAACTCAGCAAGAGACTGGTTCTTGAACTCGGTACCATTATCTGTTCTGATGATCTCCACACTCTTTTGTAGAAAATTTTGGATTGTCCTGATGAAGGTTATGATGGTTGCAGCTGTTTCATCCTTTGTCCTCAGAAATTTGGTCCATGTGTACCGAGAGAAGTCATCCACAATGACCAGTGTATACTTGCGTCCATTGATGCTTTGGACTCTCATTGGTCCACACAGATCCATGTGTAGTAGTTGAAGCAGTCGGGAGGAGGATGGAACAGATTTTAACTTGTGAGAGCTCCTTTTCATCTTGCCTAGTCTGCAGGCATCACAATGAGTGTCAGCGGAAGTCTTCAAAGGAGGCAGCCCTTTCACAAGTTTCTTGGAGGATAGAGTTGTGAGATATTTGAAGTTAAGATGTGAGAGGCGTCTGTGCCATAGACTGTTTTGTTCAGAGGAAGCTTTGGACAGCAGGCAGATGGAAGAAGGTAATTGTACGCTCTTCAGATCAATGGTGTACAGGTTGGAAGTTCTTGTGCAGGTCAATAACACCTTCCCAAACCTGTCCAGCACACAGCATTGTCTGGCTATGAACTTCACTTCCATGCCACTATCGCAGAACTGTCCAATGCTTAGCAGATTATGCTTCAGTCCTTTCACATATGACACAGCCTTGATGGTGACCCTTGCACAGATGACATCCCCATATCCTAGGATTGGAGAAGCCGCGTTGTTTCCAAATCTCACATTTCCTCCGTAGCATTTGGTGTAGTTGCTCAACAGTTCTTTTATTCCGGTCATGTGGGTTGAGCAGCCTGAATCTAAGTGCCACACATGACCGTCCTGCAAAACAGATTAAGGACTTTTAGGTACCCATCGCAGGATGGGTCCTTCCTTATCAATTGAGAACATCCTTTTGAATTTTTCTTTCAGCTGTGATCCACGGTCAACAGCCTTTTCAGATAATGTTCTTTGTTTTTCAAGTTCAGTTTTTGGTATCCATTTTTGTTTGATTTTAGGAGTGGAGGAGACAGAGTTATTGTCTTTGTGTGTGAATGGCTGGTTCGTGAGGTAAGGTTTGAAAATTTCTTCTTTAGAGAGACGTTGTAAATGTTTCTTCGAATGAACTTTAAGAGGATATCTTAAATTTGGAAGATCATAGACACCCTCTACAGTTCCATTCTCAGACTGTTTTCTTTGTTTGCGCTCTCCTTTTTCTTTCTCACGTACAGCATTTACATCATGATCAGAACCAAAAGTATCATTGCAAGGATTCACAACCCCAGAAGTAAGCAACTTTCCATTGATAATGAAAGTATCAGATTTAAACTTAGAATGATTCAGCTTGGGACACAAGACTGAACTGGAACTACATGACTGTGACATAGAACTAGATCTACGCTTATTTGAATAGAAAACAGCATTTGAACACGACTTTTTATTCTCAGAAAACATCTTCTTCTTTCCTTCAGCTATCTCAGCTCTCTTTAACTTCCACTCTCTTCTCCTCTCCACTCTCCGACTTACTTCATTTCCTGTTTTCAAAGGAGAGTTGGAGTGAGTGGGTGTCTTTTTGAAAAGGTTAGTTTTGTTCAGAATTGGTTGAGATGTATCAGTATCGCTAGATGATTGAGAAGTTGTGCCAGATTGGGAACTTTCTTTTAAAATGGTCAGTTCTCTCAACAACCTCTCCCTCTCACTTTCGAATTCTTTTCTCTCTTCTTCAAAACTTTTTCTTTGATTTTCTAAAGAGATGTGTAAGTTTTCAAATTTCCTGATTAGTGGAGGGATGTAGGGTTCTTCTCCATTTGAACCTGAGGTTGAAGGGGGTTCAGGTTCTGACACAACTTCCTTCTCAGAAGGATAGAGATTCACACTCTCATCAGTTGACAAAACAGGTTCAGCGTTTTCATAGCTTTCGTTCAGAGAATCATAACTGAAAGGAATTTCGGCTTTTGAAGGATTTGACCGCTTTACCTCTTCTTCTTCTGCGGTTTCCTTTCCGTAGGTAAAAGCCATCAACTTGGTCAATCCTAACCCCATGTACTTTATGTTGTAAAGTTGGAGACAATCAATCTTTTTCAGATTGTTGGGGTTAGTAAATCCAAGACCTTCCTTTGAGTTATAAAACCGAGTGTCCCCGTTTTGGTTTAAGAAGATTGTTTGTTCAGTTTGTCCTCTTTTGACCAGCAGGTCTTCTAATTCTTTGATTTTTGTGTAAAGAGCACATCTTTGTTTGCGTAGAAAATCATTTTCTGCTTTCGCAACATTTCGTTCGAGTTCTGTGTCACTGACCTTCTTAGTTAGTTCAGTTATTTTTTGTGTAAGCTTCTCTGCTTCTAAATTTTGTTTCTGAACTCTTTCTTTCTCATTTTCTAGTTGCAACTTCAGAGAGTGACTCTTATCTAGAGTGTCAAGTGCAACTTTGTAGTTATGATCTAACCTGCCCTTTAACTCCTTTATGGTGTTATCCTTTTCTTGTGAGGAATGAACTTTGCAAGTACAGGAGCAAGAAGGTTCAGAAGTACTTACAGTGGTGTTTGAGCTTGAACTTTGACCTTTTCCGGGGATCGCAGCATCACCCTTGTCTTTTCCTTCTTCTTCTACAAATGCCATCAGGGCCAGATTCTCTTCTTCTTCATCATCGGAACTCTCCTCCTGCCATGGATCATTCTCAGTAGGAGTTGCAGCACTATCATCATCTTGCTTGGCCATGAACATCTTCTGCTTGTTCCACAGCATCTTTTGCTTGTAATAGTTGAAGTCCCTCTTCTTTGGTAAGCGACAGTCCTTGATAACATGTCCAGCTTTTCCACAGTTAAAGCATTTGAGGGGGTCTTCGGCTGCAACAACTCTACTAGAAGAGTTTTGATCATTGGTTTTTGTTTTGTAGTTGGCTGAGGAGGTTCGGAGCTTGTTTGATGAGCTTCCTTTCTTGGCAAACCTTTTGTTGAACTGATTGGTAAGTAGTGCCATCTTCTTCTGTAGATCGGCCAGCTCGGATTCAACATCCATTTCTTCTTCACTCTCTTCTTCTTCTGACTCTATCTTGACTGCCTTCTTCTTCTTCGGACCCTTAGATGAACTCTTTGATTTAGCTTCAATCATTAGTGCTAAAGGATTAGCGGAGAAGCTTCCTTCCATCTCAGCAGTGTCATTAACAAACTGCTGTAGATGTTCATGGACAGTGCAGAGGTCAAGTTCATCCAAGTCTAGGTGCTGTCGTAGATTCTTAACAGTTCTTCTCCATTCTGGCGGCAGGCTCGACAAGAAACGTATGTTCATTTCCATATTAGATTTGACAACTTTGATCTTTCTCATCTCATTGATCAGTTGTACGAATCTGGTATACGTCTCATGGAGCGCCTCACCAGGTAGGGCTTTAAAAGCATCATAGGCGGTCAAGATGTTCGCTTTCTTTGTCTTCAAACCAAGATCAGTTCCAATCATTAACTTCTTCACCTCATCCCACATTTCCTTTGCTGTCTCCATGCTGTCTATCAGAATGTAGATATCATTGGGGATAGCTTGCAGCAGGTAAGTTTTTGCCATGAGATCAGCTTTGATTCTCAACTTGTCAGCCTCAGTGTATTCGCCTATTGTCTTCAATCTTTTCACATAGTTGACAGGGGGGTTGTTTACATCTGAGGTATCTACTTCAGTATAGATCTCAGCAGGACCTTGTGTGAGTGATTCAAGCATGGCAGATGAATTGTCTTTCCCTTCCAGAAAGTTCAAGAATCTTGTCTTCCACATCTGATATTCTCCTTTTCTGAGGATGGGTGGTCTGTTGTCATTTCCAAGTGCTAATGCTTCCATCTTTGCTGATTGAGCCTTAACAGATCGGTCGAGTGTTTTGATCAGAAAAAAATTTAAGATGCAGAATGTCGAAAACCTAATTCAAGAAAAATTCGAAAACTAGGGTTCGAGAAGTTCTATCAAGAACCAGTTTTCGATAGTGAATATCGAGAACCTGTTTATCGAGAAGCAGGATTCGAGAAGCTGTATCGAGAACTTCAGTATCGAGAAGCTAAGTTCGAGAACTTAGTTTCGAGAACTGAGTGTCGAGAAGCTGTATCGAGAACCTGCAATTTGAAAAACAGAGTTTTTAGATATTCAGTATCGAAAACTAAGTATCGAGAAAGCAATCTCGAGAACTCAGTTCGAGAACTTGTATCGAGAACGTAGTATCGAAATCCTGCAAATCAAAAGTTCAGATTTAAACAGTTTAAACAACTTTTCTGTGAAGTTTTTGATCTCGAGAGTCTTCCTGTATAGTTTTCGTCCTGAAAAAACTGCTTAAATGTCGAGAACCCTGCTTTTCGAACTCATACTATCGAGAAATCAAAAATACCGAATCTACTGAAATCGAAAAGTAAGATATACCCTTGGTTCGTTTCTGAATGGCGAATCCAATGGTATAACTTTTACAGTTTATCGATCAGAAACAAGATTACAGTGATTACAAAGAGATATATCAAAAAGTATGAAAACAGAGAAACTTCGAAAATTTTTCTTCGACGATCACACTCGAGCAGGCTCTGATACCAGTTGTTGGTCCCAGATTATGCAGACTAACACGCAGCTAGATGGATTTCATCGACACACAGAAAGAGAGAAGATCTGATAATGATAAGGCAATATCGAGAACAAGGAAATTCTTCTTTCTGTTTTATCGAGAAGTAAATTTGGCAGCGTAAGGCTAATGTGTATTGATCGATATCGGTACCTGTACACAAGGCGCATATTTATAGGCGCTGTACAGGTTACCGATTTAGGTAAACCTTGGAAGTTGGGCCAAGGCCTTTTTGGGCCTTATTCCCTTTACCTTATTTGCTACATAATAAATACTAATCTAATACCATAAATAGTATAACTAGTCTACTTTATTTAAACAAGACATTACAGACAAACTTGACCCACAATAAAAGTTCTAACAGAATTCATGGCTATGGGGTTTAGGGAAGTGTAGTTTGAATTTGGGAGAAAAAATGGAGAGGGTGAGCCTGTCGCCCAACTTGGTATAGGCTGAAAACCCATATACCCGGTCGGGTAACCTAGGGTGAGACCAGACACCATTCTTGAATACCTTATTCAGACTAAAACTCCTAAGGAATTGACTGATTGATTTTCTAAGAATAGCATTTGTTGCTTTTGTGGAGGAGGTCACCATTTATGTCTTTGCCCCATTCCTTTATTACTGGGCAGCTGCATACCCCACTTCGCCCTCCCCACAACTCACAAACACAAATCGTTCTGCCACTCCTACATCCTTGCCGAGTAATTAACCACATAATCAATTTGAGGAGGCGGAACATATAATGCCTACAATGCAGCAAACCCACATAAGCCTGGAAGAAACAATCACAGAGTTTATGTAAACAACTGCAACATACCAAAAGACCATGCAAAATCTAATCGACAAGGCGGGTTAGCCGGCAGAAGCCCAACCTGAGGAGACCAATAGGGATGATCATGGGACTGAGTCAGACTGAGATGGTGGGAGTATGATGGATGATACGCTTCCTGATGCTTTTGAAGACCCACTTATGTTTGAACTTGAACAAGAAGATAATAGTCTCGAGTTGTTTTTCCAAGAATACAGGCAAAAGTTTCAAATTGTACTAGTTGTAACTAATGAAGTCCTAAATCACTGTGATTTTCATACAAAAATCCCTCAGCCGCTTGATTTACCATTAACCTCAACACCTGATGAGGGCATGAAACAGATCAGTCATGATGATGGTGCTACTGAGGTAGGCCTGTGCTCAATAGACGATTCTTAAATCATTAACATAAGTCGTGTTAATGATCTAAGAATTCCAGTTTGTTGTGCTCCAGTCTTGACTTTTTCTTTCCACTCTATGTTCCTATCACCTTTGTCTTTTGATTTCCTTTTAGAGCAGTAATATCTCAAGTGATACCATTATAACCCAGCATTTATCTTTGGATATTCATAAGTACCAATTGATAGTATCTGAGGTTGATGAATATCAATTGATAATTAATGAAATCATTAGAGTTGGTTTGTCCCTTTATATCATTGAATCTCTTCTGAACCTTTTAATCCCAGTATCAAATGAGCAGGATGACCATAGGATAAGGGTTGGTCATATACTTGGTTTGTCCAGGTATGAATTTTTCTGTGAATAATATGAACAGTAACAAGTATATTTTTCGACTTTGTGCAGTGGTTGACTTAGCTTCTCAAAAAGATGTTATCAACTGGATCTTTTGGGATATAAGTAATTAAGGAAGGTTCTTTGGTAGTAAGGATAAGGTGGATTATGTAGTGATGTTGGAACATATAGTTGGTTACTGATCTAATTTTGGATATGTGTGGATAATGGATAGATCAGTAAGTGTTTTATTTTCTGGAGGTTTAGGGACAATTTCTGTGAAGCCAGATTCAATATCTTCTAGTTTTTATTTTCATTAGCAATGACCTTAATGCGATTTCTCACTTTTATTCCTTTATAAGATTAACCTTAATCAACAGTTTATCCTCTTAGTGAAGTTACTATTTGGATTTACTGAAGGTTAAGATCTTTCGGTTTTGAGAAAGGAATAAAGTTATCTGGATGTTCTTTTGAGTGAAGTGCAGATGGGATAAATGTTTGAACATTCAAGATAAACTGAGTAACTGTAGATGTGTTTGAATATACCTCTTCATGATCATCTTTCTTTGATGAAGTTGGCCAGATGAGTGATTTCATGAGAGTAGGTTTTGACTTCTTCTAGTATGCATGGCAGTCCCTTGATTCCGCTTTGTGAATCCAGAGCCAGGCCGTCATTTCTTTTATAATAAAGAGAGCTGCTCCCCCCCCCCCTTTTCTCCTGCTGATTTTCTTTAATTCTGAGATCTTTGAAAGCCTTCTTTCTTTAGCATTCCTCTGCCTAACAAAAGGTACTTGCTTCTTTTCCTTTTTTCATGTCTAGCTCTCCTAGTTCTTCAGACCAAGAGAAGATGGTTTTCATCCGTCATTCTAGGGGTAAGGTCGGCCCGAGCGGCCAGGCACGTGGCTCTTCAGCCCAGGTCTTGGATTCTCCCTCTAATTCTTCTCCCCCAGTAATCACGGATCAACAGTTTCCGGATGACGGATGCCTTTTGGGGGATGACCTTTCTATCTAGGAGAAGGGAATGCCCGAACGCCTCGTTTTTCCTTAAACTTCCATTGTATTCGAAAACAACGCCAACGCCTTCCTGAGGAGACCGATCGGCAGATCCGCCAACTCCTTTCGCTCCCCCTCCTGGCAGTTTTACACAGGCTTTATTAAGCACCTAATGAGGCATCGACCGACACATGTACTTATGCCTCTAGATGCATTGGTTGTCGGCCTTCGTTTCCCCATGCATACGTTCATCATAGATTTCTTGTGCCGGATTTCAATGCTCCAGGCCCAGTTCGTGCCAAGCTCCTACCAAATCTTGACAGGTTTCATAGTCCGGTGTCATGACTTGGGGATTACTCGATCGCCGCGATCGGGAGATCAGTGCCCTTAAGGTGCCATCTTAAGGCCATGCTTATGTTCGTCGAGGCTGCTTGGCTAAAATTTGAGAAGGCCAAACCCGATTGGACGCCTGCTTGCCACTTGTGCACCCATGCTTCCACTTGCTGCTGTCATACCCTAGCATTTAATGCAACTTGCCACTTGCAGGCTCCCCAATCGATCCCTGGGCTTGTCATGCTATTGGGCAAAGAGAATGTTGATAATTGTCCCAAGTATCATATGTGTGCCGTTCGGGTTGCATAGAACGACACCCCCATTGGCTTCCGACCCCCCATTCGGGGCCTTGTAAGATTGGGTCAGGTTCCCTTTGGGCTTGCTCTTTCCCTTGGGCCCTCAAGCTATCTTGGGCCGGGTATTGGGTCAGCCCTCAATATCCCAACAATAACCACAAAATAATGTATAAAAAATGGAGTTTATGTAGTACATGTGACCTAATAATTAACGCACAAAAAACTGAAAATATTTTTAAAAATATGAAATTAGTTTGGTTAATAATATTAATTATGTGAAATACAAAAAATGGTAATGCAGTAATTGCTTCCAAAAATAAGTAATGTTGTTCAATATTTGCTTCATACGTAGGTTGACTAGACTTGGCACAATAATGGCTAGCCATATACATACCAAATTAGTTATATATGCATGATTACTAAAATACCGAAATCATAAATGATTAAAGATTGTGTAGATGTGAGGAAATCAACCGCTAGGATGCGTTCTAGTATGTAAATTTTTACGTTTAATTAATTTATTAAACGTTTATATGTATAGAGACACTCTCTCTAACTCATTGCTTGAAAATGTATTTTTTACTTCTTTGTTTTTAATTATGTTTTTGTATTCTATTACTACGGAGTATTAATTATTGTTTAATGCATATCATTTGTTTAGTATATTTTCATATACTATTTTTTATAATGAACAAAAATATTTTAATAAAAAACCAAAAATACCCAAATCAAACCGGGTCAAACCAAATAAACCATGGTTTCAAAATTTGAAGCATAAAACTAATCCAAACCGAACTTTATATATCAGTTCCGCATTTAGTTTTAGGTCAAAAATGAATTGTTTCATCCGAACTCATCCTAAGGACATATACTAGTAGCACTCTAGCTGATTAATTAATAATTTTGAAAGATCTCATACTACTATTGTATTGTATTTGTGTTGGGGAAGCTAAGACCCCGAAATCCCCCAACCGTTCGTTCCCAACTTGGGTTCCATACTTCCATATGTATTTTCTCAAGCGTGTAGAATAGCGTGTTTGTGGGGTACTCGATTATTAGGGATAAAGGGAAGAATTTGAAAGAATTGTAAAATCCTGCAAACTGATCAAGAAGAGGAATAGCGCTGTCTTCCATTTCGTTCTTTCTTATCTTGATTATTATATTCCTCCTCCACCGCGAATAGCACTATTTTTGTTATCTATCTTTCAATGGTCTTATGGTCTCCTACGGGAATTTGAACTTTCCTGTATTGGAGCATTTGTTTTATGAATACAAATTGCTCAGCTTGGATATCATCATACGAGTTTCAAGCACGCACGTTGCACATCTGGAGCCACATAATTAACAACCAAGCCCTACGTTACAGGAAATTAATTAATTCAATTCGCGTATATCTTTACTTGAAAATCTCATCTTCTTTTCATCTATCATTCCATGCACATGGTAAGATTATTTTAATTTTGAAAAATTCTCATCAAAATATGAGTAAAAAAATTTGAGAATTCCAGAATAAGATTATTATTAATCTCATCTTCTTTTCATCATTCCATGCACATGGTAAGATTATTTTAATTTTGAAAAATTCTCAAAACAGGAGTAAAAACATTTGAGAATTCCAGAATAAGATACCGTACATTTATTATCTAAATAAAAGTAATTACTGCTAAGTTTGAAAAATATTGTCGTGTTTATAATTTAGCACAGTCAAAACATGACTATAATTACTTCTATTTAATGAATAAAAACATCACAGTTCTATTTTGAAATTAACAAACATTTTGAGGGTCCAATTTAGAATAATCACTTTAATTCCTTTCCCACATGATATTATATACTACGTATTAGCTTTTATAGAGGCAACTGGTTTTCTTCACGTGATTTGCGCGATCGAATAAAATGTCCAATGATATTTTTTCTTGAAAATATGTAATTATATGTTGATTCGATATAATTACTTTTAGTATTTGACACGCTAACATTTGTATCAACTTAAAAAATATTACTTGACACGTCAATCTTACATTCCTTTCTTAGAAAATTCAGCATGTGACATAAAAAATTGCATATTTCATAAAAAGTTAAAAATAGAGAATAAGAAATAGGCTCAAAATATTTGCATCACTAATATAAAATGCACTTATAGCAGTTTTAGTAATAATTGTTCCCTCCGTCCACTTACGAAAGTCTCACCTTTCCTTTTTGGACCTCTTACTACGATTGTCACATACTCAATTTGATAATATTTGTATGATTCAAAATCATTACATTCTTACTTTATTTTCAATTTAACAAGTTATTATCAACTACATAAATTCACTTTTTTTGGTAACCACACCACTTTCTCTTGTACCAATGTTAGGTAGAGTTTCCTAATTAGGTCACCTATCTTTCGCAAAAATATTTAAGAGCCCGTTTGGTAACTCGTTTTTCAGCTTATAAATCTTATCAGTCAACTTTTTACCAAATACATAATTTTTGATTTCCCGTGGTTAAGGATGTTTTCTTTTGGACTGTTTTCAGGCCCAGACCAAACCAGACTTCCATAGTTATAAAATACACAGAGACCAGACGTTTACCCGACCAGACCAGACCAGTAAATTTCAGTCCAAAAGAAAACATCCTAGCTAATTTTGCAATAATCATAATAGGTAAGATTGAAATTTATTTTCTGAATGAATTAGTTGAAATTCCTATAGAGGACAATTTTAGATATTTTATATATATTTTAAATATCACCTTTCTTTAATGATGCATACTCATACAATTTAGTGGATTAGTCAGCATTTCATCAATTTCAATATATTTAGCCTATATATTCAACCAATTTATGTATTTTCAAACGGGCTCAAAATTTACTAAAAGAGTAGTGTTGACGGTTCTACTATTTCTATTTCTTGCTTGAGAAAGAAAGGAAAAATGACATTTATACTCATAATACCTTGTTATGTACTCCGTAGTATATATATATTTTTTTTTATCCCGGAAGGCAAACCACCAAAATCAGTGGGGCAAATGCCGGGAGTCAGATGCCGTTATTTTATTAAAGAGATCAGGATACAAAAGAGAGGGGGACTAGACCAAACCTCTCACAGAAGCATTCTTCTGAAAAACCTAACATACCAAGAAATGGTAAAAGTAACAGAAATTTTGGGGGGCTAGACCTGACCCAAAATAACAAAGCAAAAATTAAAAGCGAATACAGGAAAAAGATCAGCAAAAACAGATAAAAACACAATTAAAGACGGAATCTAGGAATTCCAAACAGATCAGCATAGTAATTCATCTTTACTTGATTAGGCAAGGACCCGACTTGATCAAATCGAACACAGAGAGCTTGACCAACAGGGTGGGCTGCTAAGCTGTGCGCAGGCCCATTACCCTCTCGGAGAACATGTTCGAAAGTATAACTCCGGCCCAAAGCTTCTTGTCTGAAATCTGTCAGCCCACCGTGGTTGCCTATTTCATTCTGAAGTAGTGTTAAGCTCCGCATCGCATCTGTTTCAACCTGAACATCCACAAAGCCTTCCGCCATAGCCATTTCTGTGGCTTGCACCAGCGCTCTCACCTCTGCCTCTTCGCTCGACTTGGAACATAGATGAAAGGCAACCGCCCAAATCAGTTCTCCATTGTTATTCCTCAAGATTGCTCCACCTTGAGAAATTCCCCGTAAGTATGCTGCATCTACATTCAATTTGTATTTTTTTTTTTTGGTCTCTTCCATCTGATGACTTGAATTCCTGAATCGATATACCTGAAATTTTTCAAAACCATCCCCTCTTTGATGAGGAAATCATCGATAGGTTTCGGCTTACCTTTAGTTAGTTTACAAGCCCAGCGTTGAGAGTAGCACTTAATCTGGCTAATAAGATGATCTGGAAGTGGAATAGCATTCGAACCCCACACAAAGGAGGCATAGGTCTTCCATAGATGCCAACAAATAATACCGGGCATGTTGTGTTTGAAAATATCTGCCAACCTTTTCGATCCAGCTTCAATCCACCAATGAATTAAAACTTGTCTAACTGACTTATGTCTATTAACAGTTATTCCAAAAATTCTCATAAAGTGCTCCCAAACTTGTTTAGAATAAGTGCAGCCCCAAATAATATGAAAAGAAGATTCACTATGATTCTTACAAAATGGACATTGTGTGGGCTGCATTACTAAATGAATCCTTTTCAGGTTCTCAGGGAATGGAAGGTAGCAGTTCAGGAGTTTCCACAGGAAAAGCTTGACTGACATATGTTGATGTTTATGCCATCCATGCTTATCACTGAATGTTGTTGATCTAATATCTCTAATTTCATGGTAAGCAGAAGATAATGAGAACATACCATTAATGCCTGGATCCCACATTATGTTTCCTGACTCGGTTGTTGAACATAGGCTTGCTCCTAAGTCATTAATTTCACATAATCTTCTCCAAATGCTGGAATCTGTAATTTTAGGCCTCATATCTCCCCCTGGCCTCTAGGGTATCTTGCATTCATGAAATCACCCCAAAGAGATCTTTTCGTTTTCCATTTCCACCAAAGCTTTAAAGTAAAAGCCTTCTCCAAATCAGTCAAAGACCTAATCCCAAGAGCCCCTTCTTCAGTAGGATAACAGAGCTTTGACCATCTTGCCCAATGCATTTTTCTTCTGTCTTCAGAACTACCCCAGAAAAAACCAGCCATTTTCTTTTCCAGGGCAGAAATCACCTTTTTAGGAAGCTTATCTGTGGCCATAATATGATTAGGAATTGTACTAAGGACATGTTTAATAAGTATCAGTCTGCCTCCTTGTGTGAGTGTTTTTTGTTTCCAAGCAGAAAGATGAGAATCAAAATGCTTTAATAATTACAGACAATACTGGTATTTATTTCTTCCTTTATGCAGATTAGCACCCAAATACTTCAGAGGTAGAGTAGTTTTCTTCATCCCTAAAATTTTCTGAATTGCCACACTTCTGTAAGTAGCATTTTTACCACAAATGAAACTACTTTTATCCAAATTTACAGTTTGTCCTGAGGCCTCTTGATATTCTTTTACAAATTCAGTAAATCTCACTAAGGACCTTGAATCCCCATTAATGAAAATCAACAAATCATCAGCAAAGCCCAGATGACTTAAGGAATAACCTTGATTACCAATCCAATAAGGTTTAATATCACCTGCCTCCAACCTGTGCTTCAGACCTCTGGTAACTCCGTAGTATATTTGTTAAGCAAAAAAAAGTCTAACGACTAAGGGAAAAATTAAAGGAAAAAAATAGAAACGTGCTGGTATTGTGAGATATAATTGAACATGAATGATTTCGTATTCTTTTTTTATGTGCCACTACAAAAAAGTAAAATACCAATTATATTGTGAGATATAATTGAACATGAATGATTTCATATTCCTTAGTACTCCATAAAATAGTGCTTGCTTGAAGATGCATCTATTTCACGGAGTAAAGACTCATCTATTTGACGGAGTAAAGACTCTGTTAGGCATTCAAACTCTCATAGATAAGTTCACTAACGGAATGGGGGGGGGGGGTCAGCTGGCCTTGAAAATGCTGGACAAACTAAAGCATAATAATTTAAGTTCAAAGTACAAGCTTACATATGCTTATAATTACACCAACACATTTTTAATGCCAAAAATACCATTACCTTCATTCACCATTATAATATTTTATTTAGATTAAGTACGCATAAACGTTTAAAACAAACTCTCTTTTTGTTTAAGAACATACTACACTCTCTTTTTATTAATTAAATAATAATTTTTTTTCAAATATCAACCTTATTATAAATAGTTTTTTTATGTCACATACACAGTTGTTTTATTTTTACTGGTCAATTTGAAGTTGCATGAAAGAAATCTATTACAAGCAATTTATTTGAAAATAAGTGGGTTTTTTACAAGATATTACTAGAATAAAACTTACTTACATAAATATGACTATTCATTACTACAACGTAGTGTTGTGGTAACTTAAGTTCAAAACTTGAACATGAATTACTATGATTTCATTACTACTCTAGTAACTAATCATATTTTTGTAAATCATCTTGATTTTGGTCATATTTATATAATTATTTCATGAAATCATAGTAGACTAGTAATGAAATCATAGTAATTCATGTTCAAGTTTTGAAATTAAGTTACTACAATACTACGTTGTAGTAATGAATAGTCATATTTATAGAAATAGGTTTATTTTAGTAATATTCTTGTAAAAAATCCAAGTAGAAATAATTACATAAATATGACTAAAGTAAAGATGATTTACAAAAATATGATTAGTTACTAGACTAGTAATGAAATCATAGTAATTCATGTTCAAGTTTTGAAATTAAGTTACTACAATACTACGTTGTAGTAATGAATAGTCATATTTATGTAAATAGGTTTATTTTAGTAATATTCTTGTAAAAAATCCTTCTCAACTTTTAAACTATTACTTAAATTTTGTGTTTCGAGTAGTTGTTGGTAAGAATTTTATCTTTCTTCAAAAACCTATCCACACAATCTTAAATCCTTAATTCGGCAGGTAACCTCAATTTATCACTCCTTAGTCGAGTTATTTCTTTCTTGCATATTTTTTAAATTTTCTATTTGAATTAAAAATCATTACTTATTTGGGGTTTTTACCAGCATATAGTAATAGTTTACTTATTTTTTAATTCGGCATGTTTTTACTTATTTGAAGAAAGATAAAAATTCTTAACAACTAGATTGTAAGGAGTTAACATGACCGGCCAACATGAATAGTTCTTGCCAAACCTGCCAAAAGGAGCAAATCCATCTGAGCACAATCCCAGCCGCACATTTCGTGGCTCCATAGCAAACTGAGGATGACAGCGGTCAAAGTGTCTCCAGGCTTCACATACAGTCCGAAGGGTGAGCCATCATACCCTCGTTGGTTTCGTGCTCAACAAGCCATGTCATGTGTTTCGCAGTAGCAGTCGAAGCGTACATCCTTTGCAGTCGAAGAGCTATTGGGAGGTAATACAGTTTAGACAGTGCAGACCTATGTCGTGGTTTCTTTTTACCTTGACGAACAGGTTTGTATCTGTCTCCACCACAGAACTTGCAGAACTCAAGTGCGTCATCCTCCTTCCAGAACAACATACATCCTTCCGGGCACGCATCAATTTCAACACAAGGTAGCCCCAACTTAGACATTAACTGCTTCATGTGGTAATATGAATCGGGAAGGGTATGATCTCGCGGTAGCATCCCTCCTACTGACTGCAAGACTCTATTCATGCAAGTTTCAGGGAGACTGTATTCGGCTTTTATGTTCATGAACTCAGTAACAGCGGATAGCTGAGAGTATCCCTCACAATCAGCATACAGAGGTTGGTCGGCAGCTTTTAGAACATCCTGAAATCTCTCAGCCAAACCTTCATCCACATAAGGTTGATAAAATGTCGGATTTTCATCCGCATCTGGTTGATACGAGGTTGAGGCTTCAGGGGGGTCGTTAGGTGGTTGTGGGGGGTTGAACTGAGACGGTACACCGTATGCGTCATATACCATTTGTTGGTCCCACCTCATTTCAGCACGGTCTCCCCACGCACTCATCTCTGGAGGGACGTAACGAGACGAACCTACCGTTTGTGGTATAACAGATGGATCCAAAGGTTCGCCGTGAGAAGTCCAATTATAATAATTGGGAACAAAACCGACCGCGTACAAATCATACCCAACTTCGTGTGGGTCTTTAAATTTGAGATTTTTACACTTTGAACATGGACATCTTATTTTATCACCACTCATATAAGCCGGATGTTCAAGTGCAAATTCAATAAATTCTCCGACTCCCTCGAGAAAATTTGATTGCATTCCGTACAATACCGCATCTTTATCATACATCCAACTTCTATTTTGTTTATACATTATGCCTGAATATTATAATAAAAAATTATATGAAATGCAATGCACACAATTTTAAGTAATTTATTTCACTAAATAATCAACTAATTTTCACTAAATTAAATGAAATGCACACAATTCACAACAATAATGCATAAAATATAAGTAATTACCTAATACTTAAATTTAACTAATATTATAAAAAATTTAAGTAATTTATTAACACTACATTTAAATTAAACATACGTTTAACTAAATTTAACTAATTCATTTAGTTAAATTTAACTAAATTTAACTAGTTCTTTCCGTCCCCTTTTAATGCATCACTACGTTTAAACCTACGTTTAGCTAACTAATTTAACTTAATTAACACATCAATAGCTACGTTCAAACATACGTTTAGCTAACGAATTTTAATTAAATTATTTTTGTAAACCTACGTTTAAACCTACACTAAATTATTACGTTAATGACATTTAATCTTATTAGTAATACACAATTAACAATTCACTAAATTAAATAATATGACCAAATTCAACCCAATAATTTGAACATGTATATAAAGTCATTTGAATTAATAAGCAATACACAATTCACAATAACAATTCACAATTCACTTAATTAACACATTACTAACGTACGTTATTTGAACTAATTTCACTTAACATAAACATCATTACGTTTTAAACTACATTTAGCTAACTAATTTTAATTAAATTATTTTATAAACCTAAAAGTTTAACTAATTCTAATTTATGACATTACTACACTTATAGTTAAAACATGTTGTTAATTAATTAACAACCTCACTAATTTAATAGTTTTAATAATTTAAATTGAACCAACTAATTCTAAATAAAAATTATAATTCAAATAACATACCTTATCTGCATAAACAGGGAAAATGATAGAAGATAGACTACATCCTTCGATCTTTCAAACAGATACTGTATATATACTGGGAATGAATTGGTGTGGTTCTGTTGAATGAGCTGCTCCTGCATATATAAAAAATTTAGTCACGGACTTAGTCACGGATTTGTCCGTCACTAAGCAAAACCGTGTCCATTACGCGTCCAACCCGTGTTAATGACGTGTAAATGACGTGTTAATCAAAGTAGTCACGGACATAGTCACGGCCATGTCCGTGACTAAAAGTTATCCGTACATAACACCGTTGCGAATTAATTTATGGAAAATGAAAAATTAAATTTTAATCATAGTCACGGATGTGGCCGTGACTAAGTCGTCGGAATCAAATAAACTTCGCCGGAAACGGAAACGGGCCTATCGGAGGACTTAAGTCACGGGCCACGACCGTGACTAATTGTAGTCACGGCCATAGTCACGGTCCAGACCGTGACTATTTTTTTTTTTAAATTTCCGTGACTAGTCCGTGATTAGTCCGTGACTAAACTAGTCACGGACCAAATCCGTGACTACGGTCCGTGACTACACGCGTGTTTTTTTGTAGTGAGAAACACAAAATTTAAGTAATAGTTTAAAAGTTGATATCGCGTACACATATAGTAATTTTTGTCAAATTTAACACTATCAGGCTTTAAATATCACTGTTTCTTCCAAGTTTTTTTCAAACTTGGCAGGAATTACTCTATTTAAAGAATAAAAACGTGAATGTCCTATTTTGGAATTTCAAAACGTTTTTACTCCTATTCAAGACATTTTTTACTTGGACTATTTTTCAGTCCCAGATTAGAGTTTTTCCAAAACTAATGTTAAATAAAATAATATTTACCAAAATAAGGTTAGGTTAGAAATAATTCCCAAAATACTGCTCCTTTAAATCCAATTTAAAAGAACCGCCACTTCAAGTGGATGCTTATGCGAAACCGAATAACACACGCAGAAGCAAGCCAGAGCAAGTAACGGACATCGTAATATTGAGCTAGGGCCCCACAAAAATAAAAACCACATTTTATTTCAAACTGATATAACTTTTTTATTCGTACTCAAATCATTACAAAAAATACACCAAAATTTATAACTTTTTATTATCTTTCATATGACACCAATATTGAATATATATATAAAAAAAAATTAACACCTTTATTTTGTAAATGTTATATCTTTTTTATTTGTACTTCATGGTTACAAAAAATATACTACCTCCGTCCCTAAATGTTCTTCCAAAATAAAGTGGCACACTGATTAAGAAAGTGAGAATTATTGTGTGCAGAGGAGAGATAAATGTTGTGAACCACAAATTCTTTGCCAAAAAAGGAAAATAAAGTTCTTTTTGTGACGGACGAAAAGGGAAAGTTGGAAGTTCTTTTAGAGACGGAGGGAGTATTAAAATTCATAAATTTTTGTTATCTTTCATAAGAAACTAATTTTGAATATATAAAACAAAAAATCATTTTTGCTAATTTGTGCATTTTAGAATCATTATTTACAATGCCACATTTATTTGGAGTTATAGCTTAAAATAAAACTGCACAATTTCTATCATTTTTATTTATTGTTTTATTCCTTGTGTAGTTTTAGGATATTTTCTTTTGACTTGTTTTGAGTACCAGACCAGATCAGATCATACCAAAGATAAATAGATCAGACCCTACTTAAACAGATCAGATCAAGCGTAAACAGTCAATTACAGTCCACAAAAACATCATTATTCTAATCTATTATTGCTGATTATTTGTGTGCCCAGTAAAAAATATCATAAACCGCACAAATTAATAGAATTAATTTTTTTATTTTACATATTCAAAATCGGTATCGTATGAAAGATAATAAATAATTATGAATTTGTAGATATTTTTTTGTTACAGTCGGAGTACACATAAAAAGATGTATCATTTAGAAAAAAAAGGACATTTTTAAAGTATTTGTTTTTTAATTTTTATATATTCAAAATTGATGTCATATGAAAGATAATAAAAAGTTACGTAATTTTGGTATATTTTTTTGTAATGATCTGAGTACAAATAAGATTATATCAGTTTGAAATAAAAATGGGATTTTTATTTTTGTGAGGCCCTAGCTCAATATTACAACATGCATTGTTTGCTTTGGCTTGTTTCCAGGCGCATTACTGAAAAAAGGATGACACCCCATCCCTGAGGGCCCCCACCACCGACCGGACGGCACGATGGGAGGATGTAAATTGGACTATAATCACAATCTGACAGATAGAGAGTGGGGCTCTGTCCCCGGTACTTGCAGAGGACATATGCATTTTTCAGCATAGTAACCTCTCATCGCAGTTGCCGGGATTCGAACCCGAGACCTAACCCTTGTGGCACTCCCTTGCTACCAGTTGAGCTACGCCCACCGGTTCCAGGCGCATTACTGAGTGTTACTCGGTTTTGCATAAAAAGGAAAATCAAACTCGGTTTTGCATAAGTCGCCACTTCAAGTGGTGGTTCTTTTAACTGGGATTAAGGGAACAGTATTTTGGGAAATACTTTTAACCGAACCATATTCTGGGAAATATTTTTTTGTTTAACATTATTTTTAGAAAAAGACCAATCAGGCCAAATCAGACCAGACCTTACCAGATTAGACTTGAACAATTATAAAATACACAAAGGCCTGATATTTACCATACCAGATTAAAATAGATCAGTTTAGACCAGATCAGACCAAGTAAAAAGATCCTAAACCTGACATTTATTCATGTTCCATATCACATCTTAAACATTTTCCGAACAATAAAAGCATGAAGAAAATGCTACAAAAGGGGAATCGTTAAGATTTATTTTCTGTGACCATTAATCATATTCCTTCCATATTTAAAAGTTTGCTACATTTTCTTTTTTGGGATGTATTTAAAAGTTTGTTACATTTTTCCTTTTTAGTAAGTTTTCCCTTTTAAAAATACTCAATTATCCTTACTTTTCTACTTTTTATCTTATTTTTCATACTTTTACACACTCTCTCCTTTTTCTACACTTTCATTACCCCAACTATTTCATCATTAAATAATGTGTCCAAAGCTATTGCATTGAACTAGTATACATTTGGGTGCTACAAAATCTACAGGATGACACTTAAAATTAAAAGGAATAAAATAACGATGAACTTAAATAAATTTCCTTAACACATATCGGCAATTTTAGCAGATCAAGATAATAGGATCTACTACAGTATACACCGGCCAATTCAACTCATTTTTTCTCCATTAAAAAGTAATGGAAACTGGCTACAAAATGAATTATCCTATCCTCTGCAGGCTGCAGCTAATGGTTGAGGGACACGTGATTTATGCCCATTCCTTCATGGCGTCGGTGTATGAAGGTGATTGGAGAAGACTATGTTTGCACAGCCAAACAATAAGATACGGAGTAGAAAATTGATCAGACGGATTCTTCTTCAAAAGTTCTTTATCTCGCGCGAACTACGAGTAACCAACCTTCTGCACCTTATCCTAAGCCCCATACGTGATTGCAAAATGACTTTAAGTCTTCTCAATTGTAATGGAACCATATCATATACTCCAAAGTTCATTCATATAAATATATAATCTCTCCGTCCCAAAAATAACTTCTCACTTTCTTTAAATGTATGTCCCAAAATTAATTTTATACTTCAATACTTTCCTTATTTGGCAAATTATTTACATCAAAACAATGCTAAATAGTGTCAAACAGTGTCAAACAATGTCCAAATTGTGTCAAACAGTGTTTAAACAGTGCAAACCAGTGCACTCTACAGTAAAGTTAAATTTATTTTCATAATCTGTGTGATTGTCAAACTGTGAAGTTGTTTTTGGGACGGATGGAGTACATGTTTTCTGTTTTCTTTTGGACTCCAATTTGATGGTCTGGTTTAGTCTGAACTTGTCTGATCTAGTTTGGTTGCAATTGGTCTGATCTAATAAACGTCTAGTCTCTGTGTTTTTTACAACTACGTACGAGTCTGGTCTGGTCCGATCTAGTTTGATCTGTTTGATCTGATCTGATCTAGTTTGAGATTGAAAACAATTCAAAAGAAAACATTATAAATGGTAAAGTAATTAACAGGGTTCCATTGGTTTGTTTTGTGGAATGATTATTACTCCGTATAACATTACAAGATAACACGAAGGAGTAGAAGCTAGGTAGGTACACAGCCAAATTAAAGATGAATTTGACCAATGATTTATTACTCTAATGCTTGTTGTACCCACCACTTTGTACCAATCTTATACCCACCTCTATGAAGGCTATTTTTTTTGTCTGTGAAGTTGGTTCACAGACAAAATATGTCTTTGAATTCCTTCACAGACAAAAAAAAATTCACAAACATGGGTGGGTACAAAAGTGGGTATAAAAGTGGGTACAAACATCATTTTCCTTTATTACTTGGTATAACATTACAGGATAACACGAAGGAGTAGAAGCTAGGTAGGTACACAGCCATATTAAAGATGAATTTGACCAATGATTTATTACTCCGTATAACATTATAGGATAACACGAAGGAGTAGAAGTAGGTAGGTACACAGCCAAATTAAAGATGAATTTGACCAATGATTTATTACTCTGTATAACATTACCGGATAACACGAAGGAGTAGAAGTTAGGTAGGTACACATCCAAATTAAAGATGAATTTGACCAATGATTTATTACTCCGTATAACATTACAGGATAACACGAAGGAGTAGAAGCTAGGTAGGTACACATCCAAATTAAAGATGAATTTGACCAATGATTTATTACTTCGTATAACATTACAGGATAACACGAAGGAGTAGAAGCTAGGTAGCTACACAACCAAATTAAAGATGAATTTGACCAATGATTTATTACTCCGTATAACATTACAGGATAACAGGAAGGAGTAGAAGCTAGGTAGGTACACAGCCAAATTAAAGATGAATTTGACCAATGATTTATTCCTCCGTATAACCTTACAGGATAATACAAAGAAGTAGAAGCTAGGTAGGTACACAGCCAAATTAAAGATGAATTTGACCGGTGTCAATGGTTTAAACTGAAAAGAAATAATGTTGTGTATATGACCAATAGTCCAATACAAAGAATAATAATCATACAAATAGAAAGAAAAGAATAACACCACATCTGATCTCTTAAGCCATGTTTGGTTAGAGGATTTCCAGAGAATGGGAGGAAAATGGGTGATTTGTGTGTGTTTGATTGAATGAAATACGGAGGAAGTGGAGGAACGAAGACTTCCAAAATCCTCCACTTCTTCTCATTCCCAACCTCCCGAAATCAGGGTATTTGGGAGAAAACGTGTTGATAAACACAAACTATGCATCTCCTACGTGAATGGACAAGAGGTTATTATATAAAAAATTTAAAAAATTAAAAGATTAAAAATTAAAAAAAAACTTTTAAAATTTAAAAAAATAAACAAAATAAAAATTTAAGAATTAAAAAATTATTAAACTAAAAAATTATAAAATTAAAGAAATTAAAATTTTAAAAAGTAAAAAATCTAAAAAAATAAAAAATAAAAAATTGAAAATCAAAAATAAAAAATTGCAAAATTCAAAAATATAAATAAAAAATAAAAAATAAAAAATCAAAAATTTAAAAAGTAAAAATAAAAAATTCAAAAAAAATTATGACTCATGACCTTAGGAGTAATATTCACAAGTTAGAGATGAATCTATTTTTTTAAATAAGCTATCCAATAAAGGTAAATGGCAATGGAAAAATATTTTCATTAAACCTTTCTTCCTCTATCCTTTATCCTCTATCCAAACATAAATTGTTATCAAAACTCTCCCTTCATTCTCCTTCCCTTCCCTTCCCTCCTTTGAACAAAACAAGGTCTTAGAGTTAGAGTCTTGAATCGATGAGACAATTATGTGAAAATGAATGTGAATTGAGGTTTGACTATATATACGAGTGGAAAGAGGGAAGGTTGCGGCCTTGTGACCCGGAACCCGGTGACCCGGACAAAAATCCGGTTCGGTTTCTTCAAAACCCGAAAATGGTCAAAAACCGGAAAAACCCGGCTGACCCGAAAAAAAACCGATCCGGACCCGACCCAAGAAACCCGAAAAACCCGGGAAAACCCGGTTTTCGGTCTTTTCCAAAAAAAAAAGTAATTTCTTTTTTTAATTTTAATGCATTTTTTAAACCAATAAAATTGCAATTTCAATTCCCTAAAAAGAAAAACTATGTAATATATTTATATATTTATTTAAGAATGAAAATCCTGCCAAATTATGAGCCCGTTTGGTAGCACGAAAATCGGCTGTTTTGGCTGATTCTGCTGAAATTTATGAAGTTCTGGCTGAAGTGGCTGCTTTGGCTGTTTCTGCTGATTTAAGTAAAAATTATTTTTAAAATATATTTTATTAATAAAATAAAGAAAAAATTATATGTAAAAATAGCTAAAATGGTCATCTACAGTAACTTCAGCCAATACAGCCACAAAAGTAACTCTAACCTTACTTTTTCTGCTTATTACACAATTCAGCGCGCGAAAGTAAAAGTTACGTGTTTGGTGAAAAAGTTAGCTGATAAGCCTGATAAGCCAAAAAAAGATGTTACCAAACGGCCTCTATAATATCAATGTACAATACAAATAAAAATATATAATGAGAGTGTATATAATTATATGTTTATTATTATTATTATTATTATTATATAGACGTATAATCGTTGACCGGTTTTCCGGTTTTGACCGGGTTGACCCTCCGGGTCCGGGTTGACCCGTGACCCAGTCACATGACCGGGTCGCTCACCGATCCGGTTTTTACAACATAGCTCTTTATTTGATTCCGTAGTAGTAAAAATCTTTGTACTCATTTGACAAAATCATCTTTGTAGTAATAATTAAAAAAAGCTTTCCCAAGACCATAGCCTACTGGCTATTCTCAACACTAATGGAGCCGCCCCCCCCCCCCCCCCCACCTCCGATTCGCCACACTCCAGCATGACCGTCTCGACCATTTGGTGACTTCGCCGGTGCCATCCTTCGACGAGCGGCTGCCCACTCTCCGGTGAATCCCTTGCTCATTTCTCGTGAGAAGTAGGGCCGTCTAATGAATTTGGAGACCCCGGTTCCAAATGTAAAATTGGGGCCCCTCTTTAATATAAAATATATTAAAAAAAGACTCAATTCAAGTATTTATACTTTAATCTATATTGAATACCTATTTAATAATGTAACAATTTTTTATCTGAAACTTACTTAATTCTTGATTTAAAGCAACACACCTCATTATTCAAGTAATTTCAGTAAATGAGACCTAAAGGATCAAACAAAAAATGATACATCTATATTTTTCTTCCTTACTAATTGTGTTTTACTGATGATTATAAATTTTTAAAACTTGGGGCCCCATAAATCTGGAGGCCCTGTTCCAGAGAACCTAATTAACCCCCTAAAAAACGGCCTTGGTGAGAAGGCATCTTGATAAGAAAACATAACGCCTTCGGATGTATGTGAAAAATGTTAATTTCACATAAATAATACTACTCACGTGCACTTTATCGTGAGTGCACTCAAAATAAATTCATTACTAACACTTATACGTAGTATAGGTGAAGTAGAGTTCGTATCCACAGGGAAAGGAATAATTCATCTTTTTGTGTAAATAGTAAATAAAGGGGGGTTTTGATTGTTGAGTGATGTAATTAAATTAAACACGAAGATGAACGAGTTATATGGGATTAAATTCAAGAATAAAAGGGATTTGGTATTGCTACTTTCCACTTGTTGATATATTTCAGTCGATCATTGTTATATCTATAACTTATCTCCTCTCGAATACTCAATCGAGGAGTATATCCAATTCATCGAGGAAAGTTATTAACAACGACCGTTCATTAATAACCCTTACTATTAGTCAAGTATAGAACAACGCCATATACCAACTTGATAGTAGCATTTAATTTCTTAACTCCTTGATGAAATCAACTGAGATTGATAACCTCAACACAACGGTTTCGGTTTAACCAACAAAATTAATCCCTCTTAAGTTTATTAACCACGACCGTGCATTAATAAACCGAAGTTACTTACTTGTGAAACTATCAACGATTAACCATCGGTTCGTTGATCGTTTCTAGTAATAATTAATATATGAAACAAAACTAGTTGATCCTTTAAGTAATGTTCAAAATATTAATATGAAATATGAATAGGAATCAATTAATACTCAAGGAAGAATATTAAAGAAAATGAATCCTACTATAGTTAATATCAAGATGTTAACTAATTGTCATCTTAGTAACACTCCCCGATATTAACATAGAGGAAGGAATAGCTATTACTAAGACCAATGTCAAGATGTTAACTAATTGTCATCTTAGTAACACTCCCCAACATTGATATAGAAATAGTATTTAAAGGAAGAATTAATATTCAAGGAAAAGAGGTTAAGAAAATAACTCACAACTTTAATAATCAACAAGCTTCGAGAGCAATACCAAGAAATGGAAGTTTAGCTCCTCATTTGGAGACTAAACATGCTAAAAGAAATATAAAGAAATGCTATTCTAATCTGAGCTTAAGAGTATAAAGGAATTCGTTTCTATTGTGAAGGAAAGGGGTGTATTTATAGGCTTTTTGGGAGTGCAGCTCAGGTACTCGATCGAGTATATACAGATACTCGATCGAGTATGTGTAGAAATACCAGATTCGAAGTATACTCGATCGATTTTGGCTTAAAAATCAAAGGCGTACTCGATCGAGTATATGTTCATACTCGGTCGAGTATGTGTAGAAAGTGATATTCGAGCCATACTCGACCGATTTCGGGTTTAAACTCAAAGGCATACTCGATCGGGTATGTCGGTCTACCCGATCGAGTATAGACACTGAATCGTGGCCAAAATCTTCCCGGCATGTTCCTTTGTCTTCGGATCCGATCCGATTTGAAGTTTCAACCTTATACCCGATCGAGTATAGGTAATACTCGACCGAGTATAGACCAAAATCAGGATTTTCCCTTTTGTCTTGTGATTTTGCACCTTCCTTCCACTTTTGGGGTTCACCAACTGTCCTTTGAGTGATGGTAGACCTGTTTGAGCTCAGAATGACCCTATGATAAGTCCGTATTTAGACACGCATTTGATGTGTGTTGAGATCGGTTTTTGATGATTTTCCTATCTTTAAGGTGTTACAAGTCTCAATTTTAGCTCAAGTTATGTTTACCGGGCGTTGGTTCGAGTTTTGTGTTGTTTGTAGTCAAAATCAGGAAATTTGAGCCCGGTACCGGCACTTGAGGAACAATCGGGATGATTTGAGAAGCATTTGATAATGATTTGAGAGCTATGGAGGTCACCGGTAGGTTTACGATGAAGATTTAATGACAAAAGAGCTCTAGGATTGGCTATGGGATCAAAAAGAAGATGAATGAAGTTGGAAAACGACGATCAGGATGACCTTTGGTCAATCGTTCAAGCATATCTCTTTGAAGAAACATCCAATGTACACGATTCAAGTTCCATAGGAAAGCCAACTTCAATGGCTACAAATCATATGAAGACACCGTTGCAAGAATATGAGAGGAAGAAGGTGAAAACAGACGATGAAGTCAGATGATCTCTGCTGCGATTTCAGAAAGACACCTTCCACCGTTTTGATCATATCTCTTAATTGGATGATTCAAATCACATTCGGCAAATTGGGGTGGATAGAGGACTTCATTATCTACAACTTTCATGAAGGAAGTTTTGTCAAATTCGGACTAGAAAAAAGGCTGAAGAGCACGGACGCACGACCGTGCGTAAAAGGACGCACGATCGTGCGTAAGAGCCCAAAACGCGGCAACAAATCTGCCAGCTACGCACGATCGTGCGTGGCAAGGTACGCACGATCGTGCGTACACCCGAGACGCGGATTTCAGCCCTTTTTTAGTCCCAGTTCAGCCCAAACTCATCTGTTTTCTATAAATAAGACCCCCATACCCATATTTTGACGTTACGAACATTACGGAGAGGCCTAGGGACGAACTTAACACCGTTTTTACGCTATTTTCTTCCAAGACCCTGGGATTATTTGTAAGTTCATCTTTTTAATTAATGACAATTATTTCTATTCATCCCAATTCTGTTGATTCCTCAATTATGAATTGTGAGTAGTTTAATTAGGGATTTGGGGTTGATGAAGGGGTTAATCATGATTGATGGCTAGATTCTTGTCGGTTTAATTGCATGAATGTCGTTTAATTTGTGTCTGAATAATTTAACTGATATCTCTTGTAACCTAGATGGCCACTAGAATTACAATTGCATGTAGAATGAATTAAGAGAGATCTAATTTGTTCTAGGACACATTCACACACACTTAATCGTTCGCTAAGAGATTAGTAGCGATTAAGGAGCCGTAAGCTCGCTCGTCTTGGCAATAATTTAGGATCTTGTCGCATGAGAGATCAGCCTGGTCCCCTAAATTATTGTACTCTACGCCGCGAGAGCGGTAAGAATTTAGTAATGATTAGCTAGGCTCAATTAAATTAAATTCATGTAAATTAGGCCTGATCTGCCAGAAATCTGGTTACCCCGGAATCAATCCCTGTTCCCTTCGTCGTTAATTGAGAAGAAACCACTTTTATTTTAATCGTTCATCTTCATTAGTTTAATATTAATTCACCAATCAATCTCGCACACTTGCATTTATTTATTTTATTTCTTTTTAATCGCTGAATTTAGTTAATCTTTAATTCCCTTTTGTCCGTCCCTGTGGAGACGATACTCGTACTTTCAACCACTATTCTACAATCTTTTTAAGTGCGAGAAAACACTCATCAGTTTTTGGCGCCGTTGCCGGGGACGGTGTCGGTTTTAAGGGTTAATTAATTTCAGCGAGATTTTTTTTTAATTAGTTTTCTATTTGTTCTTCGTTGGATTTTTTCTGTGCTAACCTTTCAGGTAATTTTCAAAGAGGCATGAGATGAACCCATTCAGCCAAATTCCTGGAGGAATTCCTTACTCTCAAACCTCCATGGAATATTCACCATTTGCACCATGCCCTCCGTACACTCCTCCTCCTCCTCCTCCTCAATTCTACACACCTCATCAATATTACTCTCCTACACCACAAAATATTCAGCCTTCTTATCCATACACTCCAACCACGCAACCTTTTCATTCCGATTCTTACTATCCTTCATCACAATACCCTTGGGTAAGCGTAAGACGAGGCTCCATTCTTGAATTTATGCTTCTAAATAAAACACCTGAGGAAATATCTGAATGTTTTAAGGGTAGCATTTGTTCCTTCTGTGGAGGAGGTCACCATTTATGTCTTTGCCCCATCAAACCTCTTTATGACCATCCTTTCCGGGAAACTGCAGACCCTTCTTCATCCTCCCCACAATTTACGAACACAAATGTTTCAGCCACTCCTACATACTTCCAAAGTAATGAGCCTCATAATCAACAAGAGGATCTGGATGAGGCAGATTTAAAGAGACTTTCTAGCTTGGAAGAATCACTCAAACAATTAGTGCAAATTCAACATAGAGCGGACTCAAGGATGCAGAACATGGAGAATCGATTGGGGCAGATTGCAAAGGCTTTATCTGAGGAGTCCGAGAGATCCCATCCTAGCGACACAGAAGCCCAACTTGAGGAGACCAATAGGGATGATCATGTGAGTGAGTCGGACTGCGAAGGTGGGAATATGATGAATGATACACTTCCTGATGCTTTTGAAGACCGTCCTATGTTTGAAGATGAAGAAGAAGATAATAGTGTGAAGTTGTTTTTCCAAGAATACAGGAAAAAGTTTGAAACGGTACAAGCTGTAACTGATGAAGTCACAAATCACTGTGATCTTCATACAGAAACTCCCCATCCGTTTGATTTACCGTTAGTCTCAACACCTGATGAGGGCAAGGAGAAGATCAGTCATGACGTTGATGCAGCTACTGAGGTAGGTTTGGGTTTTGAAGATGAGTTGGGAAAAGATGATTACATGCTTCAAGAGAGTGAGGGCGAGTTACATGATGTTCATAATGAAGAAGTCCCGCTCCACAAGCAAGAATTTCCCTCTTGTACACATGCACCGGTCCACTCTTACGTGGTTTCAGATATGGACTTCTTTGATTCACTCCTTGATGACGATATTCCTTTTTGTGTGGAGAATGACAACATCATCCGGGAAGTTATTGATAAGAACGATGTTAACGAGAGTTGGGATGCCTTCATGGGGAGTGATACAGAGTCCAGAGGAGAGGCTGTGAATTTTCATGATATTTGTGAGGAAGAAGAGGAAGACTTTTCTATGGTGCAGTTTGATTACGGTGTTGCTCCTACTCCTTGCTTGGAGACATGTTTTGAGCTTCCGGTGATGCATAGAGTAATCAAAGTTTTCACTCATGTTCCATATCCACCTGAAGAGGATGAGAGTTTCATACTTCACTTCTGTGCAGATGAGGGTTATGAAGACCATGTGCCGCCTACACATATTCGAGAATTTAAGGATCCGCGACACCTACTGGCATTTGTTGAGAGGAAGCTGGAGACATTGATTATTAGTGCACCACTGCAGTCTTTGCTATTTGAGAGCGTATGAGGAAGTTGCGTCGGGCAAACGACGTTAAAAATAGCGCTTCTTGGGAGGCAACCCAAGCTTATTTCTGCATTTTTTTTTGTTTGTTTGTTTGTTTTCTTTCAGAAAACCCCCGAAAAAAAACCAAAAAAAAAAAAAATCTGGGGTGTTTTTTTTGGGTTTGTTTTTGTGTTTGTGTGATTTGTTTTTGCAGCTCAGGGTCTTGCTTTGGGGATGATGTGCCGAGGATCACTTGACTCAGTTTAGTTCTGCACCGACCAGCGCCTTAGGGAAGTTTTTATGACTCTAATAATCGCCTGTTTGTAATAATTGACTTGAGTTAAGTTGAGCACGCGTGACCCTTTCCTCTTTACCCCTAGAACATAATGCATATTTGGTCATCGAGGGCGATGCCAAAGTTTAAGTGTGGGGGAGTAAATTTGGCATTCGGGCAGTAGTTGTTACATGTGATTATTAGAGTTAGCATGCACAGGTGTTAGTTGTATATTCATAGAAAATTCATGTCAAAATTTTTGAAAATTTTTATTTAAACTGTGTCTTTGTGAGCTGGCTAGCATTTTGACTATACTTTTAGAGCATCCTTGAAGTGTTTAGGCTTAAATTGCTTGCACTATAATCTAGTTGTTGAAAGGATGAAGGCATTAGTCACCCATTGAATTAATCCATAAATCATCCACCCCACCTGGAAAAAAAAAATCCTTTAGGAGAAGCCATTTTGAGCCTGACCGTTCTTTGTTTACCCAATTAATTTAGCTCCATAGCCAAATGGCCTGTGTTCCTTACCCGTGAATATTTCTGACTTAGTCTTGATGTTTAGGGAATTAGGGGATTAATTTGCTAAGTTTAGGGAATTTGTGTAGGAGCCAATTTTGGCACTGTTCCTATGCCTCAAATGGGGTAAGAGCAGTCATCTTTTAGGAATATGATACTTTCGAGGATTGCATTGTAGGCATGGATTCACTTTGAAATAAATGAACTTTAAATTGCTATTTTTCCTTGGTGAGGCCGAGATTAGAATGGGGTAATGTCTAGTGAGAATCCTAAAGGTGAAAAATTAATATAGCTAGACCTCTTGCCTTGCGAAAAAGAGAATGAGAGCCCTGGTCAAAAAGCGTAAGATGAGACTTGGGTATCTTTCGAAAGAAATGGCGTTCTCGTGCCAACATGACAAGGAAAACTAAACTTAATTAATGAACTTGGAGGCTATTGCAAAAATTAGCTTTAGTCCTTCGCGTACTTCAAGTATACGTCAAAGCACAAATGTGCCGAGACGGTTTAGCTTAGTTGTACACCATGTCTACTCTTTGCATAGGTTTAAATGATTGTTCCTAAATTGTGGCTTACTAAGTTCCTTGTTCTTAAAAATAGCCCCGAAATTCCCAAATGCATTGAGTCTTTGTCAGGATGTTCCAAACTCTCAAAAAAAAAAAAGAAGGAACTGTTTATCCTTACCATTCACACTTCACCACCACCTTCACAAGTCCTTCTGATCAATAGCTAGTTTATTTGTGTATTTTGTCATTACTCTAAGGATGTTGTGAGTACTTTGTCAAATAGTTTAGCTTGAGTACAAAGATGTAGTTTAGGGAAGAATTTTCTTGGTTTAGATTGTATGTTCTGTGAATATCCCTTTAACTACATGTGCATGCTAACTGTTTTAAATTCCTTGTGGTGATTATCGTAAGTCCCGTTGTTCAGTTTGCTTGAGGACAAGCAAAGGCTTAAGTGTGGGGGAATCTGATAAGTCCGTATTTAGACACGCATTTGATGTGTGTTGAGATCGGTTTTTGATGATTTTCCTATCTTTAAGGTGTTACAAGTCTCAATTTTAGCTCAAGTTATGTTTACCGGGCGTTGGTTCGAGTTTTGTGTTGTTTGTAGTCAAAATCAGGAAATTTGAGCCCGGGGTACCGGCACTTGAGGAACAATCGGGATGATTTGAGAAGCATTTGATAATGATTTGAGAGCTATGGAGGTCACCGGTAGGTTTACGATGAAGATTTAATGACAAAAGAGCTCTAGGATTGGCTATGGGATCAAAAAGAAGATGAATGAAGTTGGAAAACGACGATCAGGATGACCTTTGGTCAATCGTTCAAGCATATCTCTTTGAAGAAACATCCAATGTACACGATTCAAGTTCCATAGGAAAGCCAACTTCAATGGCTACAAATCATATGAAGACACCGTTGCAAGAATATGAGAGGAAGAAGGTGAAAACAGACGATGAAGTCAGATGATCTCTGCTGCGATTTCAGAAAGACACCTTCCACCGTTTTGATCATATCTCTTAATTGGATGATTCAAATCACATTCGGCAAATTGGGGTGGATAGAGGACTTCATTATCTACAACTTTCATGAAGGAAGTTTTGTCAAATTCGGACTAGAAAAAAGGCTGAAGAGCACGGACGCACGACCGTGCGTAAAAGGACGCACGATCGTGCGTAAGAGCCCAAAACGCGGCAACAAATCTGCCAGCTACGCACGATCGTGCGTGGCAAGGTACGCACGATCGTGCGTACACCCGAGACGCGGATTTCAGCCCTTTTTTAGTCCCAGTTCAGCCCAAACTCATATGTTTTCTATAAATAAGACCCCCATACCCATATTTTGACGTTACGAACATTACGGAGAGGCCTAGGGACGAACTTAACACCGTTTTTACGCTATTTTCTTCCAAGACCCTGGGATTATTTGTAAGTTCATCTTTTTAATTAATGACAATTATTTCTATTCATCCCAATTCTGTTGATTCTTCAATTATGAATTGTGAGTAGTTTAATTAGGGATTTGGGGTTGATGAAGGGGTTAATCATGATTGATGGCTAGATTCTTGTCGGTTTAATTGCATGAATGTCGTTTAATTTGTGTCTGAATAATTTAACTGATATCTCTTGTAACCTAGATGGCCACTAGAATTACAATTGCATGTAGAATGAATTAAGAGAGATCTAATTTGTTCTAGGACACATTCACACACACTTAATCGTTCGCTAAGAGATTAGTAGCGATTAAGGAGCCGTAAGCTCGCTCGTCTTGGCAATAATTTAGGATCTTGTCGCATGAGAGATCAGCCTGGTCCCCTAAATTATTGTACTCTACGCCGCGAGAGCGGTAAGAATTTAGTAATGATTAGCTAGGCTCAATTAAATTAAATTCATGTAAATTAGGCCTGATCTGCCAGAAATCTGGTTACCCCGGAATCAATCTCTGTTCCCTTCGTCGTTAATTGAGAAGAAACCACTTTTATTTTAATCGTTCATCTTCATTAGTTTAATATTAATTCACCAATCAATCTCGCACACTTGCATTTATTTATTTTATTTCTTTTTAATCGCTGAATTTAGTTAATCTTTAATTCCCTTTTGTCCGTCCCTGTGGAGACGATACTCGTACTTTCAACCACTATTCTACAATCTTTTTAAGTGCGAGAAAACACTCATCACCCTAATCTAAACAAATTACAAGAATTCAACAAACTAAACTGTTACACCAAAAGTGTGTAATTTCCGAAATACTAAACAACCAAAACTAGCTAAAAATGTAAACATACACATGGAAATTACAAGTGTATCAACTACCTCCGTTCTTTAATATTAGTCCGCTTAGGCTTTGACACGAGTTTTAAGAGGAAAGTAGTAGGGGTAGTGTAAGAGCATCTCCAATGCTACAATGTGCACGGTGCATATGTGGCATGAGAGAGATAGACACAAAAGATTCATTTTATGACATTTCTCTCTCCTTCTTTCCACGGTCTTATGTGTTTTTGGTAAGTTTTTCTCAGCAATGTCAAACACAATGTCTACATCTAGACATTGTGAAGAAAAACTTACCAAAATGATATAAGATCCTTCAAATAAGGAGATAAATATTTTATTTATTATTTTTTGATTGGCTATCTCTCATGCCACGTATGCATCGTTAACGTATTAGCATTGGAGATGCTCTAAAAGGTGTAATGAGTAGTGAGTAAATGAAAAAGTAGGAAAGAGAAAGGGGTAATGGTAATAAAAGTTGGGGTATAAAAGTATATTTAGAGTAAAAACTTTCCTTAAATGGAAAGGAGGACAGATAAAAAAAACGTCCCAAAAAGGAAAGAAGGACTAATAAAAAAGAACGGAGGGAGTAAATACATTTCAAATTAAAAATGAAATAATTACATACTCCCTCCGTCCCCTTTTAAATGTCCCGTTTTACTATATTGAAATGTCCCTATTTAATTATCCCATACCTTATTTGATAAAGTTTGTGTGACTCGAAATCATTCTTACTTTATTCTTACTTTTTCTTACTTTATCAATTAATGTCAACCACACAAATTCAATTTTCTTAAAACTCGTGTCACCCTCTTCCGGGACATTTAAAAGGGGACGGACCGGGACATTTAAAAGGGGACGGAGGGAGTATATAATTCCATTAAAAATTGTAGTATTTTCATACTTATTTAAATGAAAAAGGGTCATATACACCCTCTTACTATGCCAAAAACATCACTTCAACCCTCTTACTTGAAAAAGCATTAAATAAATACACATACTATTAAAAAAAGATCAAATGAGTCAAGTGCCCGGATGAGCACTTTCTATTGCAGGTCATTTCTATGCTTCCCTTTTTTATTTACTTTTTTTTCATTTTCTTTTATGCTTTGTGTCCCATACGTTACATACGGAGTACTTGATACGGAGTTCAGTATAATGGGTGGTTCACGTGAGGCCCACCCAATTTTCTTTCTTTTGTATTCCTCTTCTTTCTTTTTAGAGAAAATGTGCAAATAGACCCATGTACTAATCAAAAAGGTAGATTCTATGGTACACATAAGGTACCATACCTTTGTCCACATGGACCAATGAGAATGTAACAGTTGAATTATTTAAATTTAAATTAAAAATGATAAAGTGATGTGGTCCAATCAAATGAATGATAGGTACGGTACCCCATATTTTAGAAAGGTACCGGAGTTGTCACCAATCAAAAAAGGTCAAATAAGCCCTTATTTAGGAAACTCTGTCCGGTCGTCGTCATTTGGGGTGGTTCCCGGTGGAATTTGTTGATGAAATTTTTTGAGCATCTTATTCATCAAGTCTAGTTTACGCATACCAAATTTCAGCTAAAACTTCAATCAGGAAGGCATTCAAATGAATCCTTGAAGATAACTGTGCTTCTAACTGCGCAATTATTTTCAAGAATTCATTTGAATGCCTTCCCGATTAAAGTTTTGGCTGAAATTTAATATGAGTAAATTAGACTTAATGAATAAGATGCTCAAAAAATTTGATCAAAAAATTACACCGGGAACCACCCCAAATGGCGACGGCCAGACAGAGCCTCCTAAATAAGGGCTTATTTGACCTTTTTTGGTTAGTACATGGGCATATTTGCACCTTTTCCCTTCTTTTTAATTTTTTGTCTTTCACTAGAATCTACAAATTTCTCTTCCCTTTTTTACTTTACTTCTCATATTTAAATATAATAAATCTCAGAAGAAGATAGATCTAAAATTCTTTTTCTATTTTTATGACTTTTCATAAAATATACTATTTGTATTCTTTATTTGCTACATTTTCACTTTTTGATAAAAAAATAAAATAAAATAAATAAATGTATACTCCCAGTATTCTTTGTTTGCTACATCTTTACTTTTTGATAAGTTTTCATTCAAAAAATACTATTACCTCCGTCCCTAAAAAAGATCTTCCGATTATCGACTACGAAGTTTGACCAGCAATACGTTTAACTCATCCATGTGAAAACTCAGATTATTTTTACTAAATAATCTACATATTTACTAAAAAATATGCAGATTTTTTACATATTCAGAAACTACACTACAAAGTCTTCAAAAAATAATTCAATTTTTATAAAATTTTGATATATAAAGTAAAAGATTGAAAGTGATTTAAGTTAACTCGAAAAGCGAAATGGAAAATCTTTCATGGATGTAGGGAGTAAATTATTCTTACTTTTTAGTACTTTTTATCAAATATTTTTATAGTTCAATTCAAATTGAATTTAGTGTTTTCATCATAGAGGTTTTCCAGAATATGAATCCAGGAACCACATTACCGTTACTTAGGAAAAATATTGCGCGCTAGCTATAGGAAGCAATTGACTTGGATGGGAGTCCGAAATCGCGCTAGCTAAAAATATTGTTTTAGTTGCTTAATTATTTTCCAAATCGAATCTCTCAATCTTGTCCCTGTATATTCAATATTCATATACTCACGAAAGTATCTGAGATTAGGCAAAAATTTAAAATTGTACTTTTTAAAATTAGTCCATATACAAAAAATTGTTCTTTTAATTTTAAAATTCAAAATTTCAAAATAATTTACATGTATAATCCCTGTCTGTAAAGTTAGTTCATATACAAAAAATGTCCATCAGATGCATCTAAAATTAGTGAATAAATTTTATGGCATAGTTGAAAAGGTTTTGTCGGGTAAAAAATGTACCCTTTTCGTGAACACATTTATTATTTGCAAAAGTTAATATTTTCGACCGGTATTTTTTTTGTATCTAACTTTATAAACAAAAAAATGGTGGGAAAGATTTTTAAAATATGAATACAAAAATGTAATTTTAAACCACATGTTAAACATTTTTGTTCGTACAAGACATTTGTTATTTGTAAAAGTGGTTTTTTACCAACATGTTTCCTAGAAAAAGATTCACTAATATTATTTGGGAGGAAAATAACTTTAATTAATACCAACTATCACTCATCAACCAATAATAATACATTGAAAATGATTTTTAGTAATACCAACTATTTGAATTTAATTCATTTTCATTTACCCCAGTGCCGCAAAGGCTCCCATCTACGGTGGGGTAAGGGGAGGTCACATGTACGCAGTCTTACCTCTATACTAAAGAACAGATAGACTGTTTCCGGATGACCCGTAGTGGAAATCGTATCCAAAATTGCATGGACTGACTGCTGCTTCATATCACTTTTGGTCTATATTTAAATAGTTAGTATTATTACAAGTTATTCCAAAAGTATGTACTATTCTTAGTTCATGGATGATGATTTGTACTCCCTCCGTATCACTATTCCAAAAGTATGTACTATTTTGAGTTGCTTGTTCAGATTGTCTATTGACAGACAGTTTTCTGAAGTGACGAACTTTGATTTACGGAAAATTGATCGGTTGAATTTGGAGTTTCCAATTTCTTCTTGCAAATTTATCATTGCAAGAAATATTGAACTAGGCATTTTCTCATCGCTCAACGCGCGTCGTATAACTAGCTAGTGTTTTCATAAAAAAAAAAAGGGAAGCAGACTTCGGTTTTAATGGTTTAAAGGATCTGTTTCTAAGTGATAATTTTGGGGGTTATTTTAACATGAGGTTGTTCCCTTATTTTAATGATTAGTTAATTCCAGCAATTTGTGAGCTCCTGCTGAATGGTTTTTGAATATTTGAAGTTTTGTTTTAAAGTTAACTGGGAGACCATGTTTGTGACTGTAACCAGTAGGAATTGAAATTTAAAGTTTTTAGCTGTTTGGCTCATTAAGACAAGAATTCTAAATTTTGACTATTCTAAATAAAGATTTAAGTGAAGAGTTTATTGGAAGACGTTATCGAGGTGCCGCACTTTTTTGAGTATTTTCAGTTAAGCTTCTACAGGTAAGTTCACTACCACATGTACATGTTTGTTCAACCAAATAAAAGAAAGAAGTCTGGTTGATTTTTAATGGATGATTTTAGTCTATTTGCTATTATATGAAATCGGTGAATTATTTAATGAGTTATTTTATTTGATGTATTAAGTATGTTTAGTATCTGGCGTAGACAAGATTTTGTTAGTACTTATATTTTCAGATTAATGATGTTTTATTTAAACGTCACCATGAAAAGAAACGAACTAATACTTAAAGTGAAAGATTAAGTGATATGTACTCGGAAATAAGTTCCCACACAGTTACAGAGTTACAAAGTTACAAAGTTATCAGTTTCAGAGAGTCCGATATGTTTAGTGGGTCGCTCCCCTGAGCTGTCGGATTGGCGCCTTTGAGTACATATCACGGGCCCTAGAGTAAAATTAGCCACAAAGAGTTTTACAAAAAGTTTAATGAGATCTCTTTCGGAAAGTTATTTTTGGGATCTCTTTGAGAAAGTTTTACAGAAAGTTTAATGAGATCTCTTTCAGAAAGTTTAATGAGATCTCTTTCAGAAAGTTTTACAGAAAGTTGTTTTTGAGATCTCTTTCAGAAAGTTTTACAGAGATGTTTTGAGAAAGAAATTTTGAGATCTCTCTAGCAGTTTTGAGGAATTATTATAGAAAAATATTTTCCTTTTGAGATCTGCCTCAGAATGTAATTGAGAAGTTATTTGTTAGTTATTTGATCAGTGCATGCTTATAGCCTAAATTTATCTATTGATAAATTGACATAGACTTCTCGATATTTTTGTGGATCCATAGTGACTTACTAAGCGTAAAGTTTATCAGTTTTCTTTCTTCGCATGTACAGATACTAAAGGTAAGACCAAGGCCTAGGAAGATGATGAGGGAGTGGAACGTGTGCCGAAATGAGTTAACGAGAACGACCTTGGCAGCTTCTAGCTAGTTATTATTGCATTTAAGTATAGTTGTTATAATAAAGTGATTATTATTACTTTATTTTATTTTGAGGATTTGAAGTTTGAATAAATTTCTGGATCTGGGTGGTTATCACATTTGCTGGTGATAACTATATTTTATTAAGTTTTTATTTGGAGTTGTTTTAGTTACTTTTAAAATTTTATCAGGGTTATTTTCTTAAATAGACGGCCGTTATATTGCAGTTATTTTTAAAAGTGGTAAGTTAGCGTAACGTTTCCTTTAATCCTGGGACGGACGTTACAATTTGGTATCAGAGCCCAGGTTGTCCCGTAACTTCAATTTGTCACCGTACACGTGCTCGTCATCTTCCAAGTGAGTATTTAAAGTTAAGTTTAAAGTTTCTGTACATGACTAAGAAGAGATCGTTAGATAGAGAGCTGAAGTGAGCATGCCATTTAATTTAGATGTATAGTGTAAATTTATATTAGCAATGAATTGCTCTCATTTTCTTTAAGAAAAACGAGGAGCTAGGAGTTGTTCTAAGACGATCAGGGATTGTCAAGAAAACAAAAGCTAGTAACGCAACTCAGACTCTCTAGTTGCTCAGACATGGTGGAAGATCATTGAGATATAACATTTCGTAGATGACATACAACTAGTTCAATGAGGAGTTAACTAATTGGCCACAGTTTTAATGCCAGTATTCCCGAAAGTATTGGGTTGAAGTAGGGAGCTAGGGAGTAATAATCTTGATTGTAAAATCCCAGAGTTTACCGTGCCCTTGTCTTATTCCTTCTTCGACTAATAGAGATAAAGGTGGAGGATGTTTTATGTTAGCTTTTAGGTTGGATATAGCAGTCCATTTAGAGAATATTGTTTAGACTCCTGTTCGTAGAGGAACTCTGAAGTCAATGTCAAAGACACACACAGAATCAGAAGAATAATGAGAAGATGAACTTTAACGGTATCAAGTGCAAGGGAGTTGAAAAAAAATCATTAGATTAACCCCAGTAGGGGTATCAGAAGAATAATGAGAAGTTGAACTTTAACCGAACAAGTAAACAAAGTTATCACCTTGTGCTAAATGCGACCATAATCATCCGGGTTAATGTCGATTAGATTCCAGAGCTTGATACACCCGTGATATTGAGACTCATATGTCCAAAGAAGGTCCAAGAATCAATCAACAAGGCTACCAATTAGTTCACGTACTATGACTCCCAACACCTTTAACGGTTGTAAAAATTTGCAGGCTTATTTAAAGGGACAGTTTTTTCAGCAAGGACATTTGGAAGCACCCCGAAAGACCCCTATTGCTATTATTAACCGTCTCCAAAGAAGAAGCATCAATGAGCTTCAGTGTCGTTATAGGTTATATGCTTGTTCAGAATATAATAATGATGTGTTTTTTAAGGCAAATCACTGTAGCAGCACATTCTTTCATATCGCTTGAAAGAGAGCTAGATTCTTAGTGTTACCTCAAGATAACACTTTAGTACTTTCATCAGGAGAAATGTTATTGGTTACTCATTGGTTACGAACAATGCTAGTGAGTATTGCAGCGAGAGAGTTATTCGTAGATTTGATCGTGTTTGACATAAGAGATTATGATGTGATCCTCGACATGAACGTTCTAGAAAAGTATAGCACTTCAATTGACTTTGAAAGACGAATTTCCAATTTTGCACTTGAAGGATCTACCCTTCCTATTTCTTCTAGATTGTAAAAGATTAGTAAGAGTGAGGATTCCGCGTTGCAGACAAGTTCGTCGTGGATGTGAAGCTTTCTTAGCGCACATGACCGACAAAAACTCACGAGAACTCATTCAACTTTCTGATATTCCAATATTAGAGGGTTATGGCTATATGTACTCCCTGAAGACCTTCCAAGTTTACTTCCAAATAGAGAATTGAGCGTGAGATCAAGCTAGTTCCTAGTACTGCCCCAATATCTAGAGCACCATACTGAATGAGACCAATAGAGTTACAAGAACTCAAGTAGTTGTACGAGTTGCTTGAGAAGGATTTTGTTCAGCCCAGTACGTTACTCATCGTGGGTAGCTGCAATATTGTTCGTGAAGAAGAAAGATGCACTACTACATTTTTAGGTCTTATGTAACACTATGTATGTAACATATTTTTAAAAGTGTTACATATTCTATCAAATGTAACATTTTCTAAAACCCTAACGCCCAACCTCCTCTTTTTCTTACGAAGACCAAATCTTTTTACAAATTCATCGCATACTTTCTTCTTCCTCTCCAAATCGCTCAGTATCCCCACCGCCAAGAGCGCCATCTCCATGAATCTGCTAATTGGCTCCCATCGTTAGGTATACCCTGTCGCAGGTGAGAGGACCTCTAGAGCCGCCGATTCAGAGGTTCAGTCTATACCTGGACACCAGCTCGAATTGAAGACCTGAGACAGTGGAACACTCGTGGAGCGCCATCTTCCCTGCTCTATGTGATGAAACTGTCGCACCTGGTTGCCGGAGAGAAGAGCGTTTTCTGCTCTATGTCGCTGATTCCATCGCACTACTGAAAGCCAGAAGCAGGAATGATTGCTCCAGCTGCCCCATCTACTGTCGGTCGACCTCCAGACGCAGTGATGTCTCTTCCTAACTGGGCCGCTGAGTCAGCGACGGTAACCCCTGGCCAAATCGGCCATCATAGTGTTGCCGCGTTAAGGTAGGCAGTTTCGAATCATATATTTTAATATTTGTACATTAAATCTCATCCAGTTTAGCACATGTATATAATTAGTTTACTAATTAGTTGAGTAGTAGTATATCAAAAAACCTAGTTAATGCCTATATATTAACTAATCAGTTTTTATGCATTAACTGAGTTAAAAAAAAGTAAAAAACTGAGTTTTGTATTCCTAATTTAGTCGTTCCTTAAACAAAGCAAGGACTGGTGTGGCGGTAGATAAATCCTCATTTCGTAAAATGTGTTCTCAAGCTTATGATTTATTTCTTTTAGACATAAGAAATGATAATCTTTACCTTTTCTTTACTTTTTTCCTTGAAAGTTGTATTCGCATTTGATATTTGACTAGTGAGTTTCAGACTTTGATACGGTTGTTTGGTTGTTTCAGGATTGGTCATTGAAGAGCTCATCGTCTAGAACAACTAGTTATTTTAGTTCATTCAATAGAAGAAGGAGATATTTTATTGGTATTGTGTCTATGGTGAATGTGACCCATATTTCCACGTTCTTCTGCGATTCATTTTCTTCTAACAGGTCTTTAGAACTTGTGATATCTTCTAAGAAAGCTTATGAAGGTAAACTTGCAGTTTACATTTTTACTATGATGTACTATATATATCTTTATTCGTATTATTTATGAATTATTTCATAATTTCTTGTTGTTTTTAGTATTGTTTGGTCTGTTGACTATTCCAAGAACATCTTTATTTGTGAAACTCATAGGCATGCTTTATACCAGCTAGGTTTGAAGCAGGAAGATATGAAATATAGATTGATATGATCTGCCAAAAACAACACATGGTTTGAGAACAATTCAGTAATTAGAGAGCCAGAAATTTTAAAACTATGGGATAAAAACCATGTTTTTAAAAGCCTCTGAGAGATGACAAGTGATAATTTTTTCTTTTGTTTGTTGTTGCCCTGATGAAAAATAAAACGGGGGTAGCGTTTTGCCCTTGTTCTTACAAATACTTCAGGCTGCATTTTTTTTTGCACTTAAGTTGGATAATTTTAAAATATCTTACCAACTTGCATGTTAATACATTGCAGCTATCTTTCAATTCAATGAACTGTCCATGCATATGAAAGTCCCTTAACACATAAGAATGGTATGTTTAGTAAGTTTTTAGTTTGTGTTCTTTGAAGCTTCTGATCTCTGTTTTTTCATTTGTATCTCTCTTATATATAGACTAAGAGATTTAGATATACACAAACTTGTAAAAATGATGGAATTAAAATTTTAATCATACTTTCCAAAGTCAAATCAAAAGTAATTACACTACTTTTCTAAAAATAGTACTCATTTAGATATCTTGTTTTGTATTTCAATTGCAGGAGTAAATGGGTGCTAACTGAGGTACTCGTATTAATGCTAATCTACTATGTACCTAGTGCTTTACTAATTCTATTCTTGGCTGGTAAAGGAAACTAATTTATTGAATCTTGTTTGTTTGTTTTTGCAGATGAATACATTATTTGTAATGGCTAGAAAAGTCTGGACATTATCTTAGTGGAGTATTATGACTAATCTTTCCTTGTTTTGTATTTTCTTTGATGAGATAACATTATAAACTATACCATTTTTTAATATTTAATTTTTCCCCTTCCAGATTCATTGTGGCCTTCGGAAAATTGGACTAGCATATTTCTTTTACTTTTATGGAAAAGGTAGAAGACCATACAATAGGCTAAGCCCTTAATCCATTTTTTCTTTGAAAGATACTCGTTGTTTGACTATGAGCAATCTAATGTTCCAGAATTTTTAGTTGCTTCAAGAGATATTCATGATGCTAAGTTGCTAACTGTTGTCAGCAGAATAGGGAAACTATATACTCGTATCAAACCAATTAAGATATTGCTTGACTATTTTTTCCGGATCACCCATATGTTGTTATTGAATGGTTGGTACTTGTACTATATGTCATTCTATTGTGCTGTATTGTTGTATAAATAGCAAGTTTTCATATTCTAATATGTGTTTTTTGGAATTTGCAGGATAATGAAAATTTAGAATCTAATGAATGAGGAAGTATTGCCTTTTCACAACAGTGAGCATGATGAACTTGTGGCTAGAGGCTTCAAAATATTCTTGGCCAGCACATGTTTGGGAGCAAAGTTGCTTACACTCATAATCATTATCTTTAGGCCCTTTGTACTTTGTATAGAGATTACAATGAAGACTAGTTTTTCTAGTACGGGATTATGACAGTACTACTTTAGATTTTGAATAAGTTTAATGAAAATCCTTGTTAGTAGTGATTAACATGTCATTTGTTTTGCTTCGTATTATTCTGATAAAATGTGGCATGTTTTCTTCTGTTTGAAATCAGTGTGCACACACACATAATTTCATAGTATAGAGTGTAACACTTTTTGATTAATAAATGTAATAGTGTATATTTAACGTAACAGAATTCCATAAATGTAACGATATTAGTATAATTAACAGTGTTCTTAAATTGTAACACTTTATATTAAGGTAACACTTATATTCAAATGTAACGTCTTATTTGAGTGTAACACTTTTCCCTTCAAATGTAACACTTTTATGTTGTGGGTATTTAGTGTTACATTAGGAACTCCAAAGTGTTACAATAGGTCAAATGCAACGCAAGCAAATGTAATAGGCTAAAAGTGTTACATTTTCCCCAAATGTAACACTTATGGATACTATTGTAATACTTTTAGGTGTTACATTAGAGCTTGAAATGTAGTAGTGATGACATATTGAGGTTGTGCATAGATTACAGAGAGCATAGTAAAGTGACAAAAAATTAGGTATCCTTTGTTGAGAAGCGATGATTTGTTTGACCAGTTAAGGGGAGTTTTGATTTTCTCTAGGATCAACCTTCGTTTTGGGTATCATCAACTTAGAATCAAGGAGACACTAAAAAAACATTTAGGTCGAGGTATAAACACTACGAATTTGTGGTTATGCCTTTCATCTCCACTAATGTCGCAACAATGTTCATGAATTTGATGAATGAGTGCCCAAAGAGTTTCATGAGTAATTCATCATCGTTTTCATTAATGATATTTTGGCATACTTAAACTCCAAAGAAGAGCTTGAAGAACATTTGAGAGAATGAAACACATTTGAGAGAACTACTAAAGACACTTAGAAAACATAAGCTTTGTGCTAAGTTTTCAAAGTGTGTGTGTTTTGGCTTGATCATGTAACATTTCTTGGCCCTGTAGTTTCAAAGCAGGGAGTGTCAGTGGATCCCTCAAAGGTAGCAGCTGTTTGAGATTAGGGCAGGCCGAAGAATGCGAGAGAAGTTCGAAGTTTCTTAGGCCTTGCGAGGTACTATAGGAAGTTTGTGGGAGGCTTCTTTGCCATAGGTCTTCCATTGACTACCTTGACTAGTAAGGGTAAGAGAGAGAGAGAGAGAGAGAGAGAGAGAGAGATCACTGATCATTGCGAGAAGAGTTCCCAAGAGCGGAAAGATAGGTTGACATCTAAACTCGTTTTAGCACTCATAGAAGGCAAGGAAGGATTTGTTATCTACAGAGACGTATTGAAGATGGGACTTGGAGTAGTTAGTAGGCAAAATGAACGAGTAATTGCTTACACATCTCGGCAATTCAAGGATTATGAATCAAATTACCCCACACATGACTTTGAATTGGCAGCAGTGACTCATGCATTAAAGATTTGAAGACATGGCTATGAAACAAGAACTTGACATCAAGTTAGTTAAGTTGAAGGAGTGCGTCACGGAAGGAAAATGTCCGGAATTCTGTTTGGATGAAAGTGGGAGATTATTAATTCGAAACAGGTTGTGCATTCAAGACATTTAGGGGTTTAGGGAGCAGATTTTGGAGGCTCATGAAACGTCATTCTCCATGCATCCTAGTTCAACCAAGATGTACCACGACTTGAAGAAAAAAAACTTTTGGTGGCCAGGGATGAAGAAATATGTTGCAAAGTTCGTCCAATCGTGTTTGACGTATCAACAAGTTAAAGCAGGACATCAGAGGCCAAGTGAAGAACTTCATCCTATTTAGATTCCGGAAAGAGAATGAGATGAGATATCCATGTATGTTATTATGCGTTGCCAAAGACAATGAGTGGTTTTGACTCTATGTAAGCTTAAGTTAGAGTGGACAAATTTACTAAATATGCTCACTTTATGCCAATTTCAACGAGTATTACTTCAGAGAAGTTAGCAAGATTTTATAAACATGAGATTGTTAGATTACATGGTTTCCCGAAGAGTATAATTTTGATAGAGATTCGAGGTTTATGTCTCACTTATGGAAGTGCATACAACAATCATTGGATATGAAGTTGATGTTTAGAACATCTTTTCACTCTCAAACTGACGGCAAGAGAAAGAAGACAAATTAGATGTTAGAGGTTATGTTGAGGGCATGCGCTGTAGATTTTCAAGGAGGATGGGCAAAATACCTTGGTTTGACAGAGTTTGCTTATAATACTATCCTCCGTATCATAATAGTTGCAACATTAGAATTTACGCACTATTCATGCACTCTACTTTGACTACATTTTATTTACTAATGTATGTGAATTATTTTTTTCGAAAAATATTGTTGAATTCGTCTCATTACGAAGTTTCATAATCTGATTTTTAAATGTTTTTTACTAATAGAGAATTAAATATAATGACGGTCAAAGTTGTGCATTGGCAAGCGTGAAAAAGGGAATGTTGCAACTAAAAAAGAACGGAGGAAGTAGTATTTATCAAGTAACCATCGACATGGCTTCATATGAGATGTTGTATGGGAGGAGGTGTAGATCTTCCATATCATGGTACGAATTGAAGCAGGAGAGAAGAAGGTTCTAGAAGAGGAACTACAAGGATAGAATCCTTGTAGACGAGACCTCTGAAACTATTAAAACTATCATATAAAGGATGGAATCTGCCCAGCGTAGACAGAAAAGTTATGCAGGTGTTCGAAGGAGACGTCTAGAATTCGAAGTGGGGGATTTTGTTTTCGCTAAGATTGCCCCGATGAAGGGTATATGTGATGTGATTTGGAACGAAAGGAAATCTTATCCCTGGATTCACCGGACCATATGAGATCACTAGACGAGTAGGGAAGGTAGCTTATGAGCTCGCGCTACCTGGAGAGTTTTTTATTTTTTTTTGGCATTCATAATGTCTTCATGTTTCGATGTTGAGGAAATACTTTTATCCGGAGTATGTTTTGATACCCCCAACAATAGGATTGCAAAATGATTTTTTTTATACTAATAATACAAAAGTATCTACTCTTCTACCATTAATGAATTTTACACAATTCTACATAATTAATACTAGGAGAATTCTAGAGACCACACTTTATAGAGAAGTTCTAGAATTCATTCCTTCTACACTTTTCTACTACTTGGGCCTTCCCTATAACAACTAAAATAAATATTAATTAGGCCCAAAATATAAAAACAAGTTTAATTTTCAACACTATGTCTCAGTTTTTTCAAATGCTTGATATTTCAGTCTTCAAATGACGTATTTGTTTTATTGAAAAATTATCTCCTAAATAATTGAAAAGTCTAAATGAATGACCAATATACGTAGTAAGATACTCTGTATGCATTAGTGACGATTCATTAAAAAAAGGGAAAACTGTCAAATAGGTCCTCGAACTTACATAAAAAAGTCAATTAAGTCCTTCAACAGGAGACTCTGTCCGGTCGTCGCGATTTGGGTTGGTTCCCGGTGGAATTTTTTGATGAAATTTTTTGAGCATCTTATTCATCAAGTGTAGTTTACTCATACCAAATTTCAGCTAAAATTTTAATCGGGAGCGCATTCAAATTAATTCGAGAACGCAAAAATGCGCAATTATCTTCAAGAATTAATTTGAATTTGTTCCCGATTGAATTTTTAGCTGAAATTTGGTATGAGTAAACTAAACTTCATGAATAAGATGCTCAAAAAATTCCACCGGAAACTGCCTCAAATCGCGACGGCCGGACAGAACCTTCTATAGAAGGACTTAATTGACCTTTTTATGAAAGCTCGATGACCTATTTGACAGTTTTCCCTTAAAAAAACGGGTTGCTCTCATCTTGCACTTAGACTACAATAAGAACCATTGATAATTAATCAAATTAACAATAAACTAATACGCGATCTTAGAAAAACTGTTTTGTTGAAGTGTTTAAGTTTAAGTGATACTGAGATTTTATTTAAAGCATCAATACCACTATACCAGCATATTACGACAATAAACACAAACAAGAATTTTTAAGTATTTTTACAATACTTCGTAAAATAAAAATGGACATCTACTCTACTCCCTATGAATGACAGTGTATCAAAAATAATAAAAAAAGGCTGTTCAAGAATGGTATAATTAGCATTTACACACTTCTTATGACTATTAAAGTTCATTGGTAGTTCATTCAGAATATGAAGTGGCTCAAATAATTGAGGAAAATTCTAAAGATTTGTGAGAAAATGTTGCTCATCTACGTAGAAAGTGCGAGAAGCTGCAGACACAACACATATATTCTAAAGCTCACTTTTAAAACATTTTTTACCATTTTTTTAAAACAATATAGAGGAGAATACTTAATTCAAACCTAATTGAAAGGGGATATCGCCTCAAAAAGTCACTCATGTGTTCACATGTCCATTAAAGCAGACCGATCCACCATTGCTATGAGCATAATCGATCAATAAATATGACTTTTATGAATGAAAATCAAGTGAATAAAGAGACCAAGTGGTCTATATCGGCGATGAAAAAGGGAAATGAAAAGCGATCGAACGAATTGAAAGAAAAATTTCAAACTACCATCTGGGGGGTGGGGCAGTGACTGCATTAATAGAACTTCACATGAGATACGATCCTTAGGAGTGATCAATTAGTGACATTTGGGCTTATTATCTCATTTTCTTAATTGACCTGTATTCAATCTCAGACTAATGTAAACAGATCAAATCACTGAAAATGTAGAGAAAATATGTCAATTAGTTAAAAGTTGACTATAAGCCTTTTGATGATTAATTCTTTTTTTTTTGTTTCTATTTTAAATTTTAAATGGGTCATTAAATTGAACTAAAGTTTCATATTGAATTAGATAATTGAATTTTATAAATCTAATGAAATGAAATTATACATAATTTGAAATGAAATTCCACTCCATTGAATTTTACGCCGCATGATTGAAGTTGAAGTTTTATTAAAAATTACTGTTGAAACCGCTATACAAGACAACGAGGAAATTACCAAAACACGGGAATTTTTTGTCTGACAAGCCAAAATACGGGAATGAGAATTAGGGTACCAAAATAAGGGAGTCGGAACTCCCAATTCCGACTAGGGCTTAGGCTTAAAAACAATTAATATATCCTCCTGTCGGATTTGGCAATTCCGACAAGGTTGAGCACCAATTTTATTTTATTTTTAATTCCAAAACAAAAAACGGATTTCATTTTGGGTGAACAGGAATTGGCACTTCCAAGTAGAGTAAAAGCCAAAAACAATTAATATATCCTATAAAACTCATTCCCATTGTCAATTTTTTAATACAAAAAATATCTTCTTCTCTTAATATATTTAATACTTGTTCCTTTCTTAAATAAATGCAACCGTCAATGTTTCATACTTGTCGAGACACAACTTTGACCATTAATATATATAATTTTGTATTAGTAAAAAAATTAAAAATTAGATTTTTAAAATTTACAATGAGACAAATTTAAAAATATTATTTTCATAAAAAATATTAATACATTAATAAATAAAACGTAGTCAAAGTATAACATGTGAATACTCTAAAATTCAACATGTTGCATTTATTTAAAAATGAAAGTAGTATATACTCCCTCCGTCCCAGAAAATTCTTCCTAGTTTGACTTGGATCGGAGTTTAAGAAAGTGAGAATAAAGTGGAAATGTGTGGTTGTAGTTGTGTAAGAAAAAGGTGAAATGAATGTGAGTCACACAAATAATCAAAAAGGTGAAGTTGGAAGAATTTTCTGGGACGTCCCAAAAAGGAAAGTTGGAAGAATTTTCTGGGACGGAGGGAGTACTATATAGAAATGTCTAGTGAGTGTAATACTTTTGTTATCAGTGCGGAGCTAGGGAGGGACACGAGGGGGCAGGCATCCCCGCTTCGGGTAAAAAAAAATTAGTATTACTAGTTACAATATACTTAATGCCCCCCCGCCCCTCTCCTTTTTAAAAATCAGTAACAATTAAGGATAATTTTAAATTAGGTGTTTAAAAAAGGCAAAGTCTTTCAGGAAACGCATGTGTCTCTAGGAATACAAGTATTGGTTGCAACATATAGGGGTGAGCATTCGGTCCGTCGGTCAAATAACCGACCGATAACCGAAAAACCGACCATGTTTTTTTTACCCCGGAATGGCAAACCACCAAAATGAGTGGGGCAAATGCCGGGGGTCATCTGCCGTTATTTTATTAATAATTCGGAAGAGTACATAAGCATAAAATTGGGGGGGGGGGCTAGACCTGACCCAAAAATAAAAATAAACCGACCGATAACCGACTAAAATAACCGACCGCTAACCGAATAACCGAGTAACCGACTTCTTTTAATATGAAATAACTGATTCGATGACCGATCGATAACCGACTTTTTCGGTCGGTTCCGGTATCAGTTTTCGGTTTTATCGGTTTTGTCGATTATTTGCTCACCCCTAGCAGCATATCAGACTCATTCAAATGCAAGTGTGAGTTGTTTTAGACCTTTAATGACACACGTGTTGACTTTTCGTGGTTATAGTGAGCAATAAAGTAATGAGTTTGACGATTATGTTTTCACATTGTGATGGTTCATTGGAATGGCTCTACATTGCAAAAAGATGATGAAATTTAATCACATAAATATACACGAGACTATTCTAAATCATGTTAGAGGTGAGGGATTTTCCGAAATTAGATTAATTTGCGGAAAATTGCCAAAATATAAGAACTTGGTATATGTTGCGTCTAGACTGTGCATCTAGATTACTTGCAGGGTAACTTGTGTTTAGCAATGGGGATGAATTAAAAAATAAAATAAAGTAATCAATGTTTTTTATTTATTCATTTTAAATAAATTGCACGGTATGTATCACTTCAATTCCAAAAAACTGATTTTTTTTAATTCAAAAAAATCATTCAAAGGGATGGTGCCAATTCGGAATTTAAAGCATTTTATTAAAAAATCGGAACTTTTTTCAGCCCCTTTTTTCAAATCACTTCATTGCAAATAAAACTGAATTTAAAAAATAAAATATACACCTTGTCGGAATTGGTGTATCCGACTACTAGCCCAACCTTTTCCTTTTTTAGCTCCTAACTCTAGTCGGAAGAGCCAATTCCGACTCTCGCTTTTTTGGAATGTTGAGGATTCCCGTATTTTGGTAAATCACCCTCATAAGAAGAAAGCCGAAAGAGCGGGGTGGGGGGGGGGGGGGGGGGCATGGACTAACCGTCTTTTAATTGAAGCACACAAGCATAACATTTACGTAGTATAACCAAGACTTCCCTGTAGTACAATCCACGCGTGAAATACTAGGTTGTAAAATACACAAACAGAAAACACTTGCCAAATCACTTTAGACTAGATAAGACCAGAACAGACGAGATTAAACTATATTCGACCTGATTAGAAAATTTCAACCCAGGTAAAAACATCCTTATACTAAATAGCCAACCGTGCATCGCACGGGTGAGATACTAGGTATTGTTTATAAGAAAGTGCTTCAAAATATTTAAAATTTTCATGTTATCTTATGTTGAATGATTTTATTTGTTGTCCTAGAAGTAGTCACTGTAAAAGTTTTGATGTATCATTTTAGATTTCAATATTTTTAATTTAATTATTACTAGATTATTTATTTCGGCCGTGCATCGCACATGTGAGAATACTAGTGCACCGAGGACATCAAGCCAAACTATATATTACCGTCAGCATCAAGCCATTAATTTTGGCAGGAACTTGTTCCCAAGAATGTTACTACCTCCGTCCCTGAATTTTCTTCCAAAATAAAGTGGCACACGGATTAAGAAAGTGAGAATTGTGTGGTGGAGAGTTGTAAAGAGGATTGAGAAATGTTGTGAACCACAAATTCTTTGCCAAAAAGGGAAAGTGAAGTTCTTTTTGGGACAGACGAAAAGGGAAAGTTGGAAGTATTTTTAGGGACGGTGGGAGGGAGTATTATATTAAAATAGATATATAGATTAATCTGGATAATGTTTTAGCAGATCAAGATAATAGGATCTACAATACAGTATACACCGGCCAATACAACTCATTTTTCCTCCATAAAAAAGTAATGGAAACTGGCTACAAAATGAATTATCCTATCCTCTGCAGCTAATGGCTGAGGGACACGTGATTTATGCCCATTCCTTCATGGCGTCGGCGTATGGTGATTGGAGAAGACTATGTTTGCACAGCCAACCAATAAGATAGAAAATTGATCAGACGGATTCTTCAAAAGTTCTTTATCTCGCGCAAACTACGAGTAACCAACCTTCTGCATCTTATCCCATGCCTATCCAGAATGACTTCAAGTCTTCTCAATTGTGATGGTATCATTTTTTATTAATGGTAAATAATTAACAGGTAGGTTTCCATTGGTTTGTTTTATGGACTGATTTATTGCTCCGCATAACATTACAAGAGAAAATGTAGTAGTAGAAGCCAGGTACACGGCCAAATTAAAGATGAATTTGACTGGTGTTAATTGTTTGAACTAAGAAGAAAAATTATCTCTATAAGACCAACAAGAATAATCGGTATACAAATAGGAAAATAATGAGATAACCTTTACCGGTAAACCCACAAGACAGTTTTCTCAGAATGTAAATTGAAGTTTGATCATACATGAGTAAAAAGATGTGAGGTTGCAGTCCAAATTTTCGTTTGGAGTTGAACCGGACACCTCTCATATGTGATACCCTCTATAAGCATACAAATAGATGTTTCATGTTCCATAGTAGTAAAAATGTACTTATTTGACATAACTATATTTAATTTAATGCTTCGTAAAATTTTGATTCCAAACAATAATTCAAAAAAACTTTCCCAACACTTCGGCCTCTCGGCGAGTTTATTTCCCAGAAAGGGGTACTGTCCCAAATTGAACTGATATGAAGCAGAATCTGGACTTGGAAGAAGAGGGGAAGAAGCCCCCGTGGGTACTGACATTCATGTAATTTCCATGTGTAAATTTGTGTTTTTAATTAGTTTAGAGTGAGTGTTACTTCGGAAATTACACACTTTTGGTGTAATAGTTTAGTTTGTAAAATATTTGTAATATGTTTAGATTAGGTTTATTCTGAGCTCAAACAGGTCCAAGAACACTTTGGGGACCATTGGTGAACACCACAAGTGGAAGGAAAGTGCAAAAATGCAAGACAAAAAGTGGAGATTTCGTTTTTGATCTGTACCCGGTCGGGTATGACCTATACCCGATCGGGTACCCTTCTAAAAAATCAAATCGGATCAACCCGGGAACCGAGCAACATGCGGGAAAGATTTTGGCCATGTTCGATTGTCATACCCGATCGGGTGACCGACAGACCCGATCGGGTATGACCCTATTTTTCAGTTTCTGGGCAATTTCCTAAGATACCCGATCGGGTATCCTATATACCCGATCGGGTACACAGCCCTGCAGCTCCCAAAAGCCTATAAATACACCCCATTTCCTTCCCATAAAACCACCAATTCACATATACTTCTAAGCTCAGTTTAGACAAGTTCTTTCTTTATATTTTTATCATGTTTAGTCTCCAGATGAGGAGCTAAACCCTTCCATCTTGGTTTTGCTACTTTGAAGTTTAATGAATTTGTAAGTTGTGAGTTATTATCTTTAATCTTCTTCCTTGAATATTAATTCTTTCTTTAAATACTATTTCTATATCAATGTTGGGGAGTGTTACTAAGATGACAATTAGTTAACATCTTGACATTAGTTATAGTAATAGTTATTTCTTCCTCTACGTTAATATCGGGGAGTGTTACTAAGATGACAATTAGTTAACATCTTGATATTAACTATAGTAGGATTCATTCTCTTTAATATTCTTCCTTGAGTATTAATTAATTCCTATTCATATTTCATATTAATATTTTGAACATTACTTAAAGGATCAACTAGTTTTGTTTCATATATTAATTATTACTAGAATCGGTCGATTAATACGCTTGTTATTAATTCGGTCCTTTCGCGGTAGTAAACTTGAGTTATTAATGCATGCGTTTCATGGTTAATAAACCAAGGGGAATTAATTATATTGATTAAACCAATAAACCGCTTGTGTTGAGGTTATCAATCTCAATCGTTTTCATCTTGATTTTATTGCTACTATCGAGTGAATATACGACGCGTGTTCTATATTAACTCGGTAGTAAGTTTTATTAATGAACGCGTCTCGTTATTAATAACTACCCTCGATGAATTGGATATACTCCTCGATTGAGTATTCGAGAGGAAGATAGTTAAAGATATAACCGGGATCGACGAACATTTCATTAAGTGGATAAAAGCAAAACCAAGTCTTCTTCTCATTAATTAAACCACATAACTCGTTCATCTTCGTGTTTAAATATAATTTAAAGTTCATCCACCAAATATAAACCCCCCTTATTGTTACCTATCTATCTCCGTAAGAAGAAAAGTATTCCTTTCCCTGTGGATACGAACCTTACTTCACTATGCTACGTATTTGTGTTGTATTGTATTATTACTTTGAGTGCACATCACGACAAAGTGCACGTCAAATTTGGCGCCGTTGCCGGGGAAAGGCAATTATTTTTCTTTTTATTTTGTTTTAAAAAAAAAATTAAAAAAAAAATATAATTAAATAAAAATATAAAGAGTTCTTATTCTTCTATTTCTGAGCTTTGTGAAGTATATGGTAAAATATCGTTCACTGAACGAAATCACCTACCAATCAAACCCCGAAATAGAGCAAACTCTCGAGCGGTTGAAAAATAAATTCTCAAATACCGACTCGAGAGATTCATCAAATGCTAGCTCTTATTCTAGCGAGCCTGAAGAACCAACAACTATGGCTCTCGAAACAAGAACGTTAAGGGAGCTCACAGCTCCAAACTTGAATCAACAGCCGTTATGTATTACCTTCCCTACACTCAACGAGGGTAATACATTTGAGCTAAAATCAGGGCTCATTCATCTTTTGCCATCCTTCCATGGCTTAAGGGGGGAAGATCCGAACAAACATCTGTCAGAGTTCCACATTGTATGCACGAGCATGTGCCCCAACGGAGTCACGGAGGAGCAAATCAAGCTCAGAGCTTTTCCATTCTCCTTGAAGGACACCGCAAAAGATTGGCTTTTCTATCTTCCTTCGGGAAGTATAGACACATGGGCGGCCATGAAAAAATGCTTCTTGGAAAGGTATTATCCCGCTTCCATTTCATCATCTCTAAAGAAGCAAATCAGCAACATCGAACAAGGTGATGATGAATCACTTTACGAATATTGGGAGCGCTTCAAAAAGCTTTGTGCCAGTTGCCCATACCATGGATACACGGAACAAGACCTCATCCTCTACTTCTATGATGGTCTTGCGGAACACGATAGGAGAATGGTGAATGCGGCATGCGGAGGGGGCATTGTTAACAAAACCCCTTCTCAAGCAAGAAATCTCCTCTCGGAGTTGGCGGAGAACTCTAGGCATTACAACGGAAGATCCTCAACCCGTAAAGTTGCCGCGGCGGAATCATCTTCATCTTTGGAGAGTCAAGTTGCCGGCTTGACTTCTTTAGTTAAGGATTTTCTCTTAAATCCTAGAACCCAAGAGGTCAAGGTCTGCGGCATATGCACACAACAGGGGCATCCAACCGATTCTTGCCCAAATCTCCAAGAAGAGCAAGTCAATGCCTTGGGTTTTCAATCTCATCAACAAAAGAGGTACGATCCACACTCTAACACTTACAACCTCGGGTGGAGAGATCACCCGAATTTGAGATATGGGAACCCTCAAACACAACATAATCAGCCCTTTCAACAATCCTTCCCAAATCACCAAGGCCAAACCTCAAGCTCAAATATGTCCACCGAAGACATGATCCGAGCACTTGCTACAAATATTTCAACGATGCAACAAAGTGTGGCTCAATTCCAAGAAACAACGAAATCTAGCATCCAAAACTTGGAAAATCAAATGAGCCAGATCTCAATTGCGGTGAGCCGACTTGAGGCAAAAGACTCGGGTAAACTCCCATCTCAAACGGAGCAAAACCCGAGACAACATGTTAATGCAATCATGTTGAGGGATGAGCCAACATTGAAAGAGGTGCATGAGGAAGAAAAACAATCTGAAAATGGGGTTGATCCTGGAGAAGATTTTCAACCAAACGAGGGGGAACCAACGAAAACTAAATCCCCTCCACTTTCATCATATGAGCCACTTCCTCCATTCCCCGAAGCACTGAAGGACACAAGAAAGCTGAAGAATGATCGGGACCTCTACGAGACCTTCGCCGATTCTGAGGTAAACATCCCACTCTTCAAATTGATCAAAAGTGTTCCCCGTTATGCAAAGTTTTTAAAAGAACTATGCACAATAAAAAGGAAAGATAAATTGAAGGCAAAACAAGAGGTAAAGGTTAGTGAACGTGTCTCAGCAATTTTCCAGAGGAAACTCCCGGAAAAATGCAATGACCCAGGCATGTTCACTATCCCGTGCAAAATAGGGGACACTTTATTTCCTAGGGCCTTGTTGGATTTAGGGGCTTCAATCAATGTTATTCCATATTCATTATACAAGTCCCTAAAACTTGGCCCTATGCATGAAACCGGGGTGGTAATCCAATTGGCAGATAGGTCTTGCACATACCCAAAGGGTGTAGTAGAGGACGTGCTAGTACAAGTTGAAAATTTGGTCTTCCCTGTTGATTTCTATATTCTTGAAATGGAAGCCGATAACCAAACTACACCCATCCTTTTGGGGAGACCTTTCTTAAAAACCGCCCAAACAAAAATAGACGTGTCTAATGGTTCATTAACATTGGAGTTTGATGACCAAAAGGTAGAATTCAACATCTTTAATTCTACGAAAAAACAATTTAAAGACCAATCTCTTTGTTCTCTAAATGTTTTTGAACCACAAACACCAAACGTTTTTGTTGGAAAACAAGCCAAGGAGACCTCACTTTTTAAGGAAAGAATTAAACAAGAAAAATCTATTTTGAAAGAAGAGACACCTAAATACGAAAGTAAATCACTTGTGTTTGAGGTGATAACAAAGAAGAAATCTCGGCCTTACTGGAAAAGGCTGAAGAAAAAGAATGAAACAGGGGATATTCACGATCCCACATAAAAACAATAAAAAAATAATAATAATGTCGTGCCGCGACGTTAACTAAAGCGCTTCTTGGGAGGCAACCCATGCTTAGGTACGCATCTTTCATCTTTTCTTTTTAAAATTTTTGTTTTTGAATATCAACTTTGAGAGAATGGGGAAAATTCTCAAAAGAAAAATGAAGGAAAACCATGTTTTGAAAGCCTGGGAAAACCTCCGATCGGTCTTCATCACTTAACCGATCGGATCCGCACTAAAAAGAGGTTAAAACTGGACAAAAATACGTCCCAGGGTAGGGTACCCGATCGGGCACCATTGCTATACCCGATCGGGTACGTATGAAAAGGCAGGGCTTCGAGGAAACCCGATCGAGAAGTAAGAAAATTTTCAAGAGGGTACCCGAGCGGGTACCCATAAGGCCCGATCGGGTATATTACGGAAATTTAAAATTTTTTCCTTCGAATTAAATTCCCCGATCGAGTACCCCCAAACTCGATCGGGTGAGAACCCCTGGAGCAGAAAAAAAAAAACAACGACGTAATACCCGGTCGGGTATTCGAGTCACCCGATCGGGTACTATACTCTGGAAAGCAAAAGATACTTTCGAATTAAAATGCCCGATCGGGTATATCGGGCCACCCGATCGGGTACTTGAGCTTTTTACCCCAAATCAGACCCAATTCAAGTCACTTCTTCCCCAAACCCCAATGTCCGATTTCTCTCTCCCAAACCCACCATTTTTTGACCCTTTTCCTTCCATATCTCCATCATCACTCAACCAAATTCTCTCAACCCACCACCAAACACTTCCCTCACTCTCCTCTCCACATCATACCCACCGATTACACCATCTCTCCCCCTCCCCAAAAATCCGAAACCTTACCCCAAAAACACCAAGTCCGAATTTCAAAGCGTCAAAAGGGCATCAATGGCACCGAAGAGGGATAGGGCCGAAAGTTCAAATGCAAGGGGACAATTCAAGGATACGAGGATGTCTGTTTCATCCCGAGTATGACGGAGACGAGCACTAGGGACAGTGCTTCGAGCTAAGTGAGGGGGAGTCACTCATTGGTACGTACTTAAGTTTGATACCTTGTAACTAACATCATTTTCTTCAAAAAAAAAAAAATATAAAAAAAAAATCAAAAAAAAAAGGAAAAGAAAAGAAATGCTAGTTAGGTTGAAAACCCAAAAATGGGCAATCTAAGCAAAAATGGCTTTAAAAAAAATGAGTGAGTGGAAAGGATGGAAAATAAAAAGAGATGCTAGGATGAAAACCTGAAAAGGCTCCTAGGCAAAATGAGAGATATGAGAGAGATATTTGTTTTTATAGGACATCATTTAATCTCTTGAACATGAAAAGAGGAGAGATGAGCATAGAAGGCCATAAAACCCAAGAAGATATTGTTCGTTGAGCTAAACATTCAATGTAAAACTCATGTTTTATCCTTGGTGGTCTTTTGCTTTTTCTTGTTGATTGTTGAACTCTTGAGGACTTGGAACTGTTAAACATTTGACTTTACTCGAGGACGAGTAAAGAAGCTAAGTGTGGGGGAGTTGACATTCATGTAATTTCCATGTGTAAATTTGTGTTTTTAATTAGTTTAGAGTGAGTGTTACTTCGGAAATTACACACTTTTGGTGTAATAGTTTAGTTTGTAAAATATTTGTAATATGTTTAGATTAGGTTTATTCTGAGCTCAAACAGGTCCAAGAACACTTTGGGGACCATTGGTGAACACCACAAGTGGAAGGAAAGTGCAAAAATGCAAGACAAAAAGTGGAGATTTCGTTTTTGGTCTGTACCCGGTCGGGTATGACCTATACCCGATCGGGTACCCTTCTAAAAAATCAAATCGGATCAACCCGGGAACCGAGCAACATGCGGGAAAGATTTTGGCCATGTTCGATTGTCATACCCGATCGGGTGACCGACAGACCCGATCGGGTATGACCCTATTTTTCAGTTTCTGGGCAATTTCCTAAGATACCCGATCGGGTATCCTATATACCCGATCGGGTACACAGCCCTGCAGCTCCCAAAAGCCTATAAATACACCCCATTTCCTTCCCATAAAACCACCAATTCACATATACTTCTAAGCTCAGTTTAGACAAGTTCTTTCTTTATATTTTTATCATGTTTAGTCTCCAAATGAGGAGCTAAACCCTTCCATCTTGGTTTTGCTACTTTGAAGCTTAATGAATTTGTAAGTTGTGAGTTATTATCTTTAATCTTCTTCCTTGAATATTAATTCTTTCTTTAAATACTATTTCTATATCAATGTTGGGAAGTGTTACTAAGATGACAATTAGTTAACATCTTGACATTAGTTATAGTAATAGTTATTTCTTCCTCTACGTTAATATCGAGGAGTGTTACTAAGATGACAATTAGTTAACATCTTGATATTAACTATAGTAGGATTCATTCTCTTTAATATTCTTCCTTGAGTATTAATTAATTCCTATTCATATTTCATATTAATATTTTGAACATTACTTAAAGGATCAACTAGTTTTGTTTCATATATTAATTATTACTAGAATCGGTCGATTAATACGCTTGTTATTAATTCGGTCCTTTCGCGGTAGTAAACTTGAGTTATTAATGCATGCGTTTCATGGTTAATAAACCAAGGGGAATTAATTATATTGATTAAACCAATAAACCGCTTGTGTTGAGGTTATCAATCTCAATCGTTTTCATCTTGATTTTATTGCTACTATCGAGTGAATATACGACGCGTGTTCTATATTAACTCGGTAGTAAGTTTTATTAATGAACGCGTCTCGTTATTAATAACTACCCTCGATGAATTGGATATACTCCTCGATTGAGTATTCGAGAGGAAGATAGTTAAAGATATAACCGGGATCGACGAACATTTCATTAAGTGGATAAAAGCAAAACCAAGTCTTCTTCTTATTAATTAAACCACATAACTCGTTCATCTTCGTGTTTAAATATAATTTAAAGTTCATCCACCAAATATAAACCCCCCTTATTGTTACCTATCTATCTCCGTAAGAAGAAAAGTATTCCTTTCCCTGTGGATACGAACCTTACTTCACTATACTACGTATTTGTGTTGTATTGTATTATTACTTTGAGTGCACATCACGACAAAGTGCACGTCATTTACCGAAGGTGGGACGGGCTTGAGCCCACCTTCATGGGCTGGTTGCGGACTGTTTAATTAATATTTATTCTTTTTATTTTTCCTGATTTGTTTCCTTTTGGAGTTAATTATGATTTCTAATATGTGTTTCCTATAAGGAGTTAATTAGGATTTCTATTATTTCTTTCCTATTTGAAGCTGATTAGGATCTTTATTATTCTGTTTCCTTGTTGGAGTTGATTAGGATCTCTAGGATTCTGTTTCCTAGTTTAAGAGTTAGTAGATGGGTATTTAAACCCCTTGTTATGATTCATTCTGGCTCATCTTGGAATAAAATTGGTTTTAGCCTTTTGGCTCTGAGCAACGGTATTTTTACCGCTGATTATCGGGCAACGGTTTACCCCGTTGATTTTATTTTTTCTGTTCACAACATGAACACAATTTCCAGGTTATTTAGAAGCTGTTCTCTTCGCCTGATCTGAATGTTTCTGATCTGAATTTTTTAAGTTCTGATCTGATCTGATCTGAATTTTTCTGATCTGATCTGATCTGATCTGAATCTTTCTGATCTGATCTGATCTGATCTGAATCTTTCTGATCTGATCTGATCTGATCTGAATCTTTCTGATCTGATCTGAATGTTTCTGATCTGGTCTGATCTGATCTGAATGTTTCTGATCGGATCTGAATCCTTCTGATCTGATCTGAATCTTTCTGATCTGATCTGATCTGATTTGAATATTTCTATAATTATAATTATAATTATAATTATTATAATTGCAATTACAAATATAATTTAAATAAAATTATAATTATAATCGTAACTATAAAAATAATAATAATAATAATTAAAATTAAATTTAAAATGAAAAAATTTATACTTATTACACTAATTATAAATATAGATATAATTATAATTGTAATTATATTTTTAATTATAATTGTAATTATAATTACAATATTTATCTCTATAATTGTAACTATAGTTATCAATATTATTATAATTACTCCGTAAAATAATTACAATAGTAATAATAATAATAATAATAATAATAATAATAATCATAAATTATAATTATAAGTATAATTATAATTTTTATAATTATAATTAATAATAATTATAATTATATTAACATTAATTATAATATTATAATATAATAATAGTAATATAAATTTAATTAATATTATAATAATGATATTATTATATTCATATTATTATTACAATAATATAATAATAATATGAATATTATTATTATAATTAGTATTATATTATTATAATATTATATTATAATTATAATTATAATCATAATTATAATTATGATTGTAATTATAATTATAATTATTATAATTATAATTAATTACAATTATAATTATAAATATTTATAGATATAATTATAATAAATACAATTGATTATACTTATAATTATAAGAATTATAATTGTAATTATAATTATAATTACATATAATTATAATATAATATTATATTAACATTAATCATATTATTATTATTATTATTATTATTATTATATTGTAATAATAATAATAATAATGATGATGATGATGATGATGATGATGATGATGATGATGATGATGATGATGATGATGATGATGATGATGATGATGATGATGATGATGATGATGATGATGATGATGATGATGATGATGATGATGATGATGATGATGATGATGATGATAATAATAATAATAATAATAATAATAATAGTCTTCTTAATAATTACATTTATATTACTATTATTATATTAAAATATTATAACTATTATTAATATCTTATTTTTGTTATCATATTATTATTAATATTATTAATAATAATTATATAATAATAATCATAATTGTAATAACAACAATAATAATAATAATTAATATAATAATAAAAGTGATAAATCATGTTTGAACTTTTCTGATCTGATCTGATCTGAATGTTTCTGATCTGGTCTGATCTGATCTGAATCTTTCTGATCTGATCTGAATCTTTCTGATCTGATCTGATCTGAATCTTTCTGATCTGATCTGAATTTTTCTGATCTGATCTGATCTGATCTGAATTTTTCTGATCTGATCTGATCTGAATAAAATAAGAATAAGCAATAAGTAATAAGAATAAGACGAACAGAACAGCACCTTACTTGCCACATAATCACATGTACATGTCTTTTTTAAGATCACAAAAAAAGATGAGCCTCATGGGATTCGAAGCCATGCTATTTCTTCAACATTCCAGAGCTAACACCAATGCACCAATCTTGACTCTTACAGTATCCTTATATTTAATTATACTTGTATTCTAATTCGCCAGGCATGTTTAATCAAAGTTTAGAATTAAACGCTCCTCCATATTACTCCGGTATGATTATTTATTATTATGGCTATTATTATTATTATTATTATAAATATTATGATTATTATTATTTTAGAAGAAGGAGACTTAAATAGATATCACAACATTTGCATTCAGATAGAGAGTTAAATGAGACGAAGCAAACTTCTGTACATGCCAAAAAACGTTTAAACATCTTGATAACAACATTATAAAAAACAACTAAAAAAGTAACTGAAAGTTTTAGAATAAATTACACAAAAGATATAATATATCAACTTCTTAATAAAAATTCATAACAAAATCTAACGTCAAAAACCATTATTTTTCTAAGACTAATGAAGATGTCATGGTTAACACATAGTGCTCGATAAACAAAGGACATGTTTTTGAATTTTGATAGTTAAATTTATTCAATCCAAAAAATTGTGAATTTTTAGAGGGAGGAGCGGCTTGGCATGGGGAAACCCTAGCCGTGACCTCCTCCTTTTCTCTTCTTTTCTTCATTTCTTTCAATTTTGTTTATTACTATTGTTGTTGTTGTTGTTGTTTTTGTTATTATTATTGTTGTTATAACAAGAATAACAACAAAAACAACAACAACAACAACAACAACAACAACAATAATAATAATAATAATAATAATAATAATAATAATATGGAGCAGCGTGAACTTTGATTAAACATGCATGGCGAGTTTAGAACAAGTATAATTAAATATAAGACTATAACAAGTGTTAAGATTGGCATAGTGGTGTTAGCTATAGATTTTCAAAGGGATGGCCTGGGTTCGATCCCATGAAGGTCATCTTTTTGTTGTTTTAAATAGACATGTGAATTGTGATGATGTGGACGTATGATGTGGCAAGTAAATGACTTTGACGTATGATGTGGCAAGTAAATGACCTGGAAATTGAGTACAATTCGGACATGGCAAAAATACCTTTATTAGTTTATTTGGGAAATAAGGGGGTCTATTCAATATAGATTGTTGTGGACTTTTTTTAATTCATGGACTTTTAAAAAAGTTAATGGACTTTTAAAAAAGTCAATGGACATTTAAATCCATAGACTTTTTTATGAATGAATTCTATGGACTTTTAAATTCATGGATAAGTTTGTTGACTTTTAAAAAGTCCATAGACTTTTAAATGCGTACCGCTATTGCTGGTTGTCAAAATTTTCACCAAGATTGTCGCTACCGATATGAATGTGACATGTCCGCCTCCATCACCGGAGTTCTCCGCTGTCGTCATCGGACTGACGCGTCACCAACAAAATGGCTTTGGTTGTGAAAGGGAGCTAGGGACAATTAATTATATTAATTAATTAATTAAATTAGGGGTGAATATGTAATATTTATTCCTATTTAAGAAAAATCAAACATTTAATCATACTTTAAGAATAATGCTATGTTTTAGTCCTGCCGTAAGTGATTTCCTCTATATAATACGGAGTACGATAAGAAATATATAAATAAATAAATAAATAAATAAATAAATAAATAAATAAATAAATAAATAAATAAATAAATAAATAAATAAATAAATAAATAAATAAATAAATAAATAAATAAATAAATAAATAAATAAATAAATAAATAAATAAATAAATAAATAAATAAATAAATAAATAAATAAATAAATAAATAAATAAATAAATAAATAAATAAATAAATAAATAAATAAATAAATAAATAAATAAATAAATAAATAAATAAATAAATAAATAAATAAATAAATAAATAAATAAATAAATAAATAAATAAATAAATAAATAAATAAATAAATAAATAAATAAATAAATAAATAAATAAATAAATAAATAAATAAATAAATAAATAAATAAATAAATAAATAAATAAATAAATAAATAAATAAATAAATAAATAAATAAATAAATAAATAAATAAATAAATAAATAAATAAATAAATAAATAAATAAATAAATAAATAAATAAATAAATAAATAAATAAATAAATAAATAAATAAATAAATAAATAAATAAATAAATAAATAAATAAATAAATAAATAAATAAATAAATAAATAAATAAATAAATAAATAAATAAATAAATAAATAAATAAATAAATAAATAAATAAATAAATAAATAAATAAATAAATAAATAAATAAATAAATAAATAAATAAATAAATAAATAAATAAATAAATAAATAAATAAATAAATAAATAAATAAATAAATAAATAAATAAATAAATAAATAAATAAATAAATAAATAAATAAATAAATAAATAAATAAATAAATAAATAAATAAATAAATAAATAAATAAATAAATAAATAAATAAATAAATAAATAAATAAATAAATAAATAAATAAATGAAAAAAATGTAATTCATATAGCAACACAAAATTCTACAAAAATAAATTAAGCCCGGCCCGGTGGATCGGTACCGGTACCGGGCCTAGGACCGACCCAGGGGGGGTTAATTAAGGCGGTTCCAGGACTGCATATTTGAGGACCAGCCCGGTCCGGGCCTTATTTGTTTTGTTTTTTGTTTTTTTTGGGGTTTGGGACTATGGTAGGTAGGTTGGGCTGGGTGTTTTGGAGGGGTTTGGGGGGTGAGGGTTGGAATATATAAGAAAACCCAAAAAATGAATCAGCCCCGCCCGGTACCAGTAGACTCCTAGGCCGGTCCCGGGCCTTACCTAAAAAATTCCAAGCCCGACCGGGCCTAACTCGGAACCGAAACCGGGCCGGGCCCGGTCCATCCCTAGGAGGGAGGGGAGGAATGAAGTGGGACGGGATGAAGAACCGATATAAGAAAAATCCACGAAAATCTTTGGTGAGGAGAAGAGACAATTGCAGAGAATTTTTGCACTAAAAATTAATTAAAAGTCTACGAGAATCCATGATTTTAGAAGTCAATGAGAATGAACGGAAATTTGAATACGCCTTGACTTTTATAGACTTTTAAAAGTCCGCATTTAATACACCTAGACTTTTGTGGACTTTTAAAAGTCCACATTAAATACAACTAAACTTTTAAAATCCACGGACTTTTAAAATTTTGCCACTAATTCCTAATACAATACACCCCCCTAAGTTTGAAACTACCCTACTTTGGGAAATAAGATTAGAAAGTACCATACTTTGAGAAAAAACTCGCCGGCCTCTCGGCTACTGTCGACACTGATGGTGACGGTTTCCAATCCACCACAGTCTAACATGTCCATCGCCACCATTCAATGAGTTCGCCGGCGGCCATTATCCGATGAGCCACTGCCACTCTCCGGCGAATCCCTATCTGATTTTAGAGCTGTTTGGTAGCGCTGATTTTGCTGAAATTTATAAAGTTCTGGCTAAAGTGGCTGCATTGGCTGATTCTGCTAATTCAAGGAAAAATTATTTTTAAAATATATTTTATTAATAAAATAAAGACAAAATTACATGTAAAATAGCTAAAATGATCATATACAGTAACTTCAACCAATACAGCTAGAAAAGTAACTCAGACCTTACTTTTTCACTTATTACACAATTTAGCACACGAAAGCAAAATTTACGTGTTTTGTGAAAAAATTGGCTGATAAGCCTGATGAGGCGAAAAATAGGGTTGTCAAACAGCCTCTAACTAATCTTAATGAGAAGAGCATCTTGAGGATAAGTATAATGACCGTATAATAATGACAATTCAAAGACGACTCATATTTCTGAAAAAGTCTTAGTTTGTTTCAATATTTTTTAATTTCAAATTTAAAAAACGTGTACGAATCTATTTTCCAAACAACTTTTGTCTACATGGTTATGAGAATAAAATCCCTTGCCATTTCATCGTCTCAAAGGACACGCTAAAAGAAATTCTCACAGCCGAGTCAGCCGACTTTCCCAAAAGGGAATGAGTACGAATTTTTTGATACGATAACAAAATTCTGTTCATTCTTCTCAATACACGTAGCAACGTAGGATTGATTTTCACCAAGTAAAAGCATAAATTGATAAGAACATTGGCAATAATGAAATACGAGTAGATTTTATCATTTTAAAAGTGGAGGGTAAATGGGAAATATAAGAAAAAAGTTACGGAAAATCAAATTATTATTAAGGTAAATGGAAAATAACTTTGTATTAGTTTTTTATGAAAACCAAATAACTAATTTATTACTCTCTCAGTCCCATTTTATTAGATGTTTTTCCTATTCACTTGGTCAACACAAAACACCGTTAATCTCTTACTTTATGTCTTTATACATCAAAGTTTTATGAAATTTGAATATTTTTTTACAGGTTTTGTAACGATTTTAATGTAGTTTCTGAATATGTAAATTTTATTTTCTAAAACTAATTTGAATAAAGGGATCAATTTGCTTTATCGTCGGTAAAACATCGTAAACCGTAAAGTGCCTTAAAATTTGGGACAGAGGGAGTATTAAACGATAGGAAAGATACAAGAGAATATATAGTCTAAGGCTACAATGGATGAGACATAGAACGAAAAAATCCAATGAATCCTTTTAGATTGCTAACCCTGCAATAATGTAGTCTAGTCTAGAAGCCTTGGTGCTCTTCTTGCTACTTCAAAGAGAAATTAAAAAATTATAACTAAAAGATTCGACTTCATCAGCCACCGAAAAGGGAGAATTGATTTGACCATCAACCAACAAAGGAAACTCAATTGAGCAGAAAATGTTCAGATCATGAGTTTGATTAGCTATCGAAAAGAAGATCTAATTGGGTGTTATCTTTTTCTTTGAGTGAGGTAGTAGTTCAGGAGAGGGCGAATAATTGAGGCCCCAAACGAACTAGGTTCAACAAGCCATGCCACTCATCATGTACCCGAAAATTAACCACCCGGTTCGTTACACCAACGAGGAATACACAACCTCTATCCAGACATTGCTCAGGCAGTGACACATTTCACGCTTACTAGCTTGAAGCAGACAAAAATCTCGACTAAAGAAGAAGTCAAACCAAAACCATAATTCACCAAGGTAGAAATCAAATAGAACTAGAAGCATAGTAGAACCCCTTACTTTATTCTCCAAGGAAAGATGTTAAAAATGTTAATGGTGATTGCCAATCATCGCTCTACGGTCACCGGTTGGAGAGAAGTTGGGTCGCCTCCTAGGGTTTAGAGTCGGCCGACTCTCAAACCTGCGTATTTTTCCAAAAACTATTAAATAGATATATAACTTTGTATTAGCTTTTTTTAATCATCAAATCCAACTCTTATATCAAACCATTAGGAAGCGGATCGTTACTACAGACTCCAAAAGACCAATCCTGGCAAAAACTATCCCTAACCAACTATCGCAATCAACCCTACGGCTAGACTCTGAGAAGATCACCCATGAAAGAGCATTGTGAATCGCTAACCACCAAGCGGGTGTGAGATGAGAAAAGTAAATATAACTTTGTATTAGTTAAAAAAACTAAAAATGGACAGTAAATATAAATGCCGTTATTGTTTTCAATGTTATTTGAAAAATAACATGCTCTCTCCATTCTATTGATGATTGTCTAGTTTGATTTAGGTGTGAGATAAGAAAAGTAAAAGTTATGGTTGACATTTATGCGGAGGAGAAAGAAATAAAGAAAACCACAAATCAGTTAATGACAGATGAAAAAAAAGCTTATAGACAGATGACATTTATCAGTTAATGATAAAAAGAAAGGTTGCAATTTTTTTAGACAAAAAATAAAGATAGATGACAAAGTTTAATGGGATGGATAAAGTATTTAATGACGAGAGAGGTGTCTTTAAAGAGAATAGCGTATAGAAAGGGGTAGTGGGGACACATACGAACTCACATGCATCGTATTACTACTTTCATCTCACTAATATTGAGACATAAGGAGGTCATATAATTATGATGAAAAATTGATTTATGTGGTTGATATTAAAATGATAAAATAAGGATAGAGTAACCATAATTTAGAATCACACAAACTTTACCAAATCTGATATGACATCATCTTAATGAGACATTGAAAATGAAAGATGTAACAATCTTAACAAATGATAATGAGCTATACATACATAGACGTGTACACATGTAAATGTAAATGCATATCCATATCTCTACAATCTAATAAGCCAGAATGAGAGTTAGGGTATTGTGGGCATAAAAAATATGTTGGTGGTATTGTAAGCTTTGCTCAAACATTGTGTTTCTTAAATTCTAACTAAGGTGGAGTGGCGAACCTTTGTTGTTGTTGCAATTTTAAAAAATTACGTCACCTAATTGAAGTCAAACAAAAATAATCTAATTCTCAAATCTTAAAGTTGACCAATAAGATAAATGAAATATTCAAAGGCGAGAAATGGATTGAATCATACTCCAGCCCAAAAATATGCATGAATCTTCTATGGGGTGTATTGTATTAGGATTTAGTGGCAAAATTTTAAAAGTCCATAAATTTTAAAAGTTTAGGTGTATTCAATGTGGACTTTTAAAAGTTTACAAAAATCTAGGTCTATTCAATGTAAACTTTTAAAAGTCTCTAAAAGCCTAGGCGTATTGAAACTTTCGTTCATTCTTATAGACTTCTAAAATCAGGGATTCTCGTGAACTTCTAACTCATTCTTAGAGCATTAATTCTCTGCAATTGTCTCTTTTCCTTACTAAAGATTTCTCTGTACTTTTCTTATATCGGTTCTTCATCCCGCCCAACCCCTCCCCTCACCTCACCTCCCCCGACTCTCTTCACTACAAGAAAATGTGGCCATAATGAGAGGATATACCTTGGTTAAAAGCTGAAATACCGTCATAAAATGCATTTAGTGACAGGAAAAATACCGTCAAAAACTTTAACTTACTTTCATTGTATAACCGAATCTAATTTGCAAAAGTCTTTTGAGCTAATATTTAATTTGCGATCTGGGAACTGAACAAATTGTTTCATAGTTCAAATACAGTCTAGAGAAACTTCCTTCAATTGAAAGTAAACTACAAGTAATTTTTTACGGGTGTGATATCAACATTGAAGTATGGAACTGCTGCAACTTTAGTGTACACTAACAAAAACTAGAAATAAATAACACATATCAGAATGTGTAACCGAGAAGTAGAACAAACTCATATCCATAAACAATAATGACTTAAATTCTTAAGAAACTTTAAATCAACAAACAAGAATTGTTTTGCCTGTAAAGATGCATCTGCTCTTCGACTTCTGGTTTCAAGCAGCCTGCAAATAAAAAAAGAGTAAATTTTAACAGAACAAATTTTAACAGCTTATTTACATTGAAGAAGAAACCAAGGTACAAAAAAGTATTCACCTATATTAAGGAATATGAAAGGTCATCAAAGCAGATGTCATTTACTTAACAGAGGTCTTACAATTCAGCTGAAATCTTAAGAACTCAAAACATAATGAGTAAAAAATATCCATTTTCAGCAAATCAAGTTGTGATTTTATTTCAAAGGGGGCATTTGGTTCTTTACACATTAAAATTTCACACGTAAACTGATTGCAAGTAAAATATAGGGCTGCAATCATTTTGCACGTAAAATATAATACATTGTTTGACAAGGTATTCGATCCATTTTTAAAATACATGCAAAGTGAAATGCATCGTTTGGGAAAAACAACTAACGTACATGAACCTTGTGAACTTACGTATGTGAACCTTGTGAACTTAGCATCGTACACTTTGCATGTAAAGTAATTACTTTACACCTTAACAAATGCCCCCAAATCTTAAAGTAATTACACACCTGGTTTAGGCTTGAAGAATTCAACTTTTTTTTGGAAAAGCCTGAAGAATTCAACTTTCCTTGACTGGGTGGTCTTTAATTCAACTCTCAAATCCTTAACCAATTGGACAATATTACCAAGGAATACTAATCTATATATATATTAAAACAGAAAAGTGGAGAGGAAAGTTTGGGCGGGAACACTGTAGCATTTTGGGTAAAATTGTTGTGAAAACCGTTTTTATGATTAAATTGTTTTGTTGTTTCTTGGTCTAAAAGGATGGCTAAAAGTAAATGGGGCACATGGTCCAAAAGCCTTGGGAAGCTGAAATAAACAATGCAATAAATACTTTTAATTCTTGCAATTCCAATGCTTTAGTTTTTACGATGCACTCTTAAGTATACTTGAAGACATTGCATTTAATGTTTTTGTGTTATTCTATATGTCTATTGCACTTCCCAAAATCAAGTTTGGTGGATTCCACTACGAAACCATCTATATAAGCATGAAGTGATGCACTTGCACTTGCTAGATTAAGTTCTGATCTTGAAAATGTTCCAGATTATGTTCGTAAAGAGTGCAGTGGACAGATATTATGAATGCACATTTTCAGCTTTCAATATACGATACGTAGTAATTATATATTAGTTCTGCCGCCCAGCCTAGCTCATTCTCAGAATCTCCGTAATCATTAAAGGACACTGTGTAAACATAAAATTGAATTTTCTATAGTGAACCATCTGGGTGATCTCCTAGCAGGCTCCACCGCAGGGATATGCGGCATTCTCCTCCCTGCTTGCGACAGCGTATTCAGTGGAGAAACATTGGTGAATTCTCTCAGCAACCTTGATGGATACTGGGTAGAATGAAGTAGTTATTCAGGTGATTTCCAAGAGTTTGAAGCCCCGATGTCGGGAGTAGTCAAGATTTGAGCGGCTGACTTTGTGGGTGGAGAGTGTTAGGCTAGAAATCATCAAGACTTTGGCAGCTGTGGAAAGTAAAAATTTGACTTTGCTTTTAGCATCCTCACATATTCGTATAAATTAAATTTAGAATGATCGATTTTGATCTTTCTAAATAACATGTTAATGGACACATGTTTAAACTTTGAAATGAATTCTACTGGCTACTGCCATGTCCCTTGAAGAATAAAGTTAGTATGTTACAATGAAATATTTCAGAGAATGTTCCAGTTAAAACTATGATCAAGGATTGCGGCAAATAGCTTCATTTTACAATTGTTGAAAGTAGTTAAAAGTATCATGTATAAAAATTACTCTATCTATATATTAATATCTGTGATCAAATAAATACTCAGCAATATTTTATGAAGGCAGGGCATCCCACTAAATTTAGGCAAAATATTCTTGGTTGTTCCACAAAAAGCATATGACGGTGTAAGGAATGTGGAGTGTGATTTAGAAAATCAATAAAAGCAACTTCACTTGATTGTTCAAAATGCACTTGTGCATTCTTAGCAAAAGCTTCTATGGATTGTATAAGACTACAAGTCATCAAGGTAAAACTCTTGCTTAAATTTTTCTTTGTGTTTGTCTTCCTCTAAAGTGTTTGTTGATGCATATAGGGAATTAAAATTGCTGCCATAAAATGAGGAACCGAATGGCCAAGTGAGGGAGAAGAATCTATATAGTACTACGTAGTATATAGTAATAGTACTACACATATACAAGAATTAAAGAGTTTTGATTACACACTTGAAAATCTTAATTTCAGACAACAGGTTAAGCATGCAATTAAAGAGTTTTGATGTTTTGAAAGCAAGTTCCAGTAAAATCGGTATTACTCTATCTTAATTTCAGGCAAAGCACGAAACCAACTTTTTGAAACCAATAATCATAAAAGTTTTTTATGCTCCTTTGACCAACTAAATAGGAAAAATTTATAGTGAATAGCTAGGAAAAAATAAAATATAATGATAAAATATTTCATTATCTATATACTTCCTCCGTTCTTAAATAAATGCAACGGTCAACATTTTACATTTGTCGAGGCGCAATTTTGACTATTAATATATATAATTCAATATTAGTAAAAAAAATTAAAAAAAATGAAAATTTACAAATAGACAAATTTAACAAATTTTTTTCAAAAAATATATTAATGCAATAATAAATCAATCGTAGTCAAAATAGAACATGTAAATAGTGTAAAATTCAATATGCTGCATTAATTTAAGAACATGTGTAGTATATGACTAATACTTGGGAAGTATGAGTAATAATAATTGAAATCTGCAATTGTCATATATGAGAACGGGAATACATAAACAGAAAAGGGAATAGCACCATTATGAAAAAGGATTTTCAATAAAGTTTTAATGGAAATAGACTAAACAAAATAAAATTCTAAGAAAACACAACGTTAAAAAATGCTCACTAAAATTGCAGCAGACTTGCAACCATAAATAAAGCCCAGATTTTAAAAATTAAATGTAAAATGGTCAGCACCACATCCTATATAGTACCACCTTCCTCCCATAGAATGGTTCCCATCCACTATTATTCATTCAACGTAAAGTCTTCTTAATTTCTCACTTTTTTTTTACCCTAGGGGTATCTGAGCCTGGGGGCCTGGAGTAAACCGGGGTGAAACTCATTTCATCGAGTTTTAAGCCTGAGACCTCCCATAAAGGAGAGTGAGTCGACGACGAGCTGAGCTGGACCGCTTCCTCATTTGTCACTTTATATATCCAATTTTCTTTTATCAAGAGTTTTTTTTTGCAACTTTATAAAAAATTAAATGTAGTTTATGAAAATGTATTTTTACTTAAACAAATCTATTCAAGGATATGAATGAATTTATTTTATAGCCAGTCAAATATCAAACTATGTGAGATCCTCTCTACAGGACGAAAGGAGGAACATAATTCTTTAAATATTTGAATCAAACATTTGTTTTCAATCCAACACGATTCTTAAAAAACTGTATTCCCCATGTCCCTAAAAGATAGTCCATTCCGTTTTTCGATGGTCAACTTAAATCATTCTTAATTCTTTAATTCATGTATCAAAACTTATGAAAATTGAATTATTTTTGCAGGCTTTGTAGCGGTTTTAATGTAGTTTCTGAATATGTAAATTTATTTACTAAAAATAATTTGAGTTTTCACAAGAATCATTTAATCGGAAGAACAATTAGGGACAGAGGGAGTAATAATTAAGAACCAAAAAACATACTACCTCAGTCCCACTAATATTGAGACAAAAGGAGGTAGCACGGTCATTAATAAAAGTGAGTTTATGTGGTTGATATTGAATTGATATAGTATGAATAAAGTAAGAATGATTTAGAAACATACAAACTTTACCAAATTTGCTGTGAGACAATCTTTATGGCATTTCCCGAAAAAGTAAATATGACAATCTTAACGGGACAAATGAAGTACCATCTAACCGCAATGAGCATTAAGAGTAGAGAAGTAAAATCGGATTTTTTAGAAATCTAGATGTGTTTTATGAGAAGGAAGTATAAGGAATCAATGAGAAAGGTATTTTAGAAATCTAGATGTGTTTTATGAGAAGGAAGTATAAGGAATCAATGAGAAAGGTATATTACTAACTCGGTGGAGATAAAGGATGACAATGAATAGGGAAAAATAAATCAGAATGATGAGAGGATGAGCGGTTAGAGTTTTGTGGACAACATTATTTTCTCTATAACACAAGAATTAATGATGTTTTTAGTGATAAATAAAATAAGCCCGGACTTTAATTTGGTGCAAGAAATTCTAATAATATTGATCTCCAAAAAGTGGGTTAACTAATTTTATTGGTGAAAATTTATTTGTAACGCACTTCAATAATGGTTCAATGACACTGCTAAGGCTGCCCACAACCCAAGGTTCAATAAGGTAAATTTAATCTATTCACCCAAAAAAACACAACAATCCATGTATTTGGGAAGGCTAAAGTGGGAGCAACAGACTCTTTGGGGTGGAGCTATCGACTCGCTGCATGCTGGAGCAACAAGCGAAAAGAGCAGCTGCCTCTGACGCGGGTCCCAGCTGTCAGCCGTTACTGCAGCAGCTTGTGTCTGAAGGCATGCGTGGTGTGCAGCAGCTTGTGCGGTCTTCCGTTAATCGAAAGGCCACCCTTTTGGTTGGCTAAAATTAAAAAAAAAAACCTTTTTAGGTACATTATTTAAAAAAAAAAATCATTTTTAGATAAAAAAAAATTAAAAAAAAAACTACGAAAAAATTATTATTTTTACATCGAAATGTTTGACTTTTTCAATCATAAATATTTGTAAAAAGAGAAAATGTCATATAATTGATATGTGATAATAAAAGTAAGGATTTATACATTTATTTAAAAAAAACTGTGTTGAGTGAATATATTGACAGTGCTGGGTTGCAGAGAAAAACTGATTGACTGAGTGAATACGTATAAAATGATGGTAAATTTGATTTATTGATGGGAACGGATTGTGGGCAGCCTAAGGCAATCTATTGATTTTGTTAGCCCCACTTATTTTTGAACTTCGTATGCCATGAATTATCCTATCTTTCCATAATTCTCTCCTCTTTTTGAGTGAAATACACATAGAAAACCCCCATAGAGTGATTTCGTTGTATTTTCAAATTTTTATGAGGTTGATAATTTGTTAATAGTTTGTTTTTGTTATATTTTTTAAAAAATAGCATTTCATTTAATATTGAATAAACTTTCCCGTGCATCGCACGGGTGAAATACTAGTTAATCCTTCTAAAACATTAAACTTCAATAAACACATGTATATTAAGTAAATCCAGAAAACAAATTAAGGAGGGTGCCCCGAACACAGATTTTAATGGATTTGTAAAGATTGAGTATTTTATGGATTTTAATGGAATTCTAGAGATTTTATAAGACTCTTGTACAATCTACGGATTTCAAATTCTATGGATTTCTACGTATTCAGCACCCTGGATGTGCACTTGCGAAGAACTTCGTACCCGGACAGACCTTTTCCTCCGACGTCTTTCTATCCTAGTGTTTATCGCTTATTTTCTACTATCTTTTTCTTCAATTTCTGCAGCTATATCCTTTGAGCTCAACATCCTCTGCAAAAACTCAGCTATGGATGATTGAATGGTGGAAAAAATGAGTAGCAGTACGTATTAGTAACAAGAAAGCTCCTCTTCTTCAAATTGATAGATTCCCTTTTCCTTCAGGAGTTCTTGGTTCGTTCTGGATTCGCACATCTCACCAGGGGATCTTGTGGTCTTCGCATATGAGATAGAGATGCACCACCACTATCGTAATTTACCCGCAACCTCCGGAGCCATACTCCGATTACCTCTCTCTTTCTAGCCGGCGAAGCTTCTCTATTTGCCAATCTCTCTGGCGGCCTTTCGGCCCTTTCCTCTCCATTTCTTTTTGCGTGGATTTGAAATCCGAGGGCTGCAGACAAGATTTCTAATGGAATCGTTTACATGTATAATTTCCACGAAAGTCATCTAAAATCCATTCCAATAAATATAATTGAAATCTATGGAATGTTTGAGGATACCCCAACTCTCAGAGACTCCACACTTACTAACACTTCCATTACTAACACTCCTCAACACTCAATCCAAACAGGCCATAAGGATTATAGGGGAGGGGTATCGTAGAGAGATGAACCTAGGTTAATAATCGTACAAGAAGGGTAAAGCCCTAGCCCACATATTTTTGTACTACGGGTATTATAAATAATGACAGGAGAGGCTTTCAGTTTCGAATTCTATTACCGATTATATAAGTATGAGCTACTAATTGTTTTTACTCTCATATTACATTTAACCAGGGGTTTTTGTGACTCTCATTGTTTTTCCTTATTATTAATTGAATTTCTTGTAGTGCTTCTTCTTTAGTCCAGCTGTCGCCACCTCCACTTCGATCTTTCTACTTCTTCTTGGGTCTGACTCGCCCCACCCCTCTCCTTCAGTTCTTCAGCTTGCCCCACCCCAATCCCCCCAATTAACTAATCTCATATTGATTCGGTTCAATTCTAGAATTTTTTAGAAGAACCCAGTATAAGAATTGATAGTATTACATTTGTGAGATTCTGGTACATCGTTGAATACCCATTAAGAAAATAAATATTTTAACTATTATTTTCTTTCATCGTTAAATCGCTAACAAATAAAAATATAATTTCAAATTAATAAATATATACCGTAAATAAGTATACAAAATTTTACAAGATAAAAATGAAAAGAAAAAAATTTTTACGAAGAAAAACTCGATTGCACCTATGCTTGTGCCACATGTAACGATGAGTGCAACGTTTGTAAACGATTAATGGTCTTACTCATTAATAAAGATACCAATTTTTTTTAGCATTCTTGAAACTTTGAGTTATCTTTTTAATAAAACAAATATGGATTCTTATGCTTCATTTATTCTTGTAGAACTCTATGTTGCTATATGAATTGTATTTGTTTTATTTATTTATGTTTCTGATTTAATTGTTTGTTATCATATTCCGTATTATAAAGAGGAAACTACTCACAGTAGGACTAAAACATAGCATTTTTCTTAAGGTATGATAATATGTTTGATTTTCTTTAAATATGAGTAAATATTACATATTCACTCCTAATTTAATTAATTAATTAATATAATTAATTGTCCCTAGTTCCCTTGCATAACCAAAGCCATTTTGTTGGTGGCGAATCAGTCCGATGACGACGACAGGGAACTCCGGTGATGGAGGCGGACAAGCTGATCGGTAGCGGCGATCTAGGTCAAAATTCTGACGACCACGAATGGCGGCTCGCATTTAAAAGTCTTTGGAATTTTTGAAAGTCAGTAAACTTAGAGCATCTCCGATGCTAAAACGTGAACGGTGGTGCATACATGACATGAGAGGTAGCCAATTAAAAAATAATAAATAGACTATCTCCTTTTTTATTTGAAGGATCTTGTATCATTTTGGTATGTTTTTCTTCACAATATCAAGCACAATGTCTAGATATAGACATTGTGTTTGATATTGCAGAGGAAAACTTACCAAAACACATAAAATCGGGGAAAGAATGAGAGAGAAATGTCATAAATTGAATATTTTTGTCTATCTCTCTCATGCCACATGTGCACCGTGCACATTGTAGCATTGAAGATGATCTTATCCATAGATTTAAAAGTCAATAGAGTTCATTCACAAAAAAAGTCTATGGATTTAAAAGTTCATTGATTTTTTTAAAAGTGTATGGACTAAAAAAAGTCCACCACAATCCATATTAAATACACCCCCTTAGTCTCACCTGGTGAGTACTCAACCTTTAAGATATTTTCTAAAACTATTCAGTATCTAAGTGATTAAGCAGATACTTTAATTGCTTAATGAAATCCAGAAGCAGAAAAGATCAAATACGGATTGATGTTTTCTTGGTTGTTTCTATTTTTGGTTTGTGCTCCAAATCAATTTATTAATTGATTTATTAATTAAATTATAGCTTCTTATGGTCAACATTTTGGCATTGGATAACAAATTCTTGTGCGAAAATAGGTAGACGTTTTCCTGAAACAATTTACTATTTCCAATTTTTCCATTTTAGTTGATATAGTATACATAGATTGAGTAATTTATCGCAAAAACACACACTTTCCTAAAAAAATTATAAATAAAGATCAGTTTTTTAGTAGTTTCTCTCATGGATTGGAATGCTATTCATCTTTTATCGTGTTGTTGAAAATTACAAATTCTCCATTTTATTTTGCAATGTACAATTCACCAAATCACGCTAATAGTCAAAATCAAAATTCTATATAGATGAATATTTCATGAATACAATGGCTTGTGTTTGACTCAACAGAAGAGTACTAAAACATGAGTTTATTTTGATTAGTAAGTTTTATATTACACAAGAAGTGATAAGACTCTCCCACTCTGGAAAAACACACATATTTATTGAATAGATATAGAAACTTATTACTGATGATTTATAATTAATACTTAATAAATTGCTACTTCCCCTTGAACAATAAAATTATATATTTTGTCTATTAGTCGATCTTATATTTCTTTCGATTTTCGTTTACTTTACCTATCGTTTCATATTTCATATATAATCACACGAATGTCCCATATGAGATCAAACAACAATGATTAGTGTGGGTGTGTGTGTTTAACTCTAGAGTTTGGTTTAAACAAGAACATCATCTTATGAGAAAAATAAGAAACAATCGATCCATCCATCTGTTCTAAAAATCGTTCTAGGCGTCCGACTAGTCCCCGCCTAGGCACTAGGCGGTGGTCGGGCGCCCCAATTTTCATCTAGGCACTCCGACTAATTGGTTCGTCATCTAGGTGAATTAGTCAGCCGCCTATGACACATAGTTGCCCGTCTAGAGTGCCTAATCTGGCCACTTAGGTCATCTAGATTGGTCGAACATTACTTTACTTTATAATTTTAATTTCCTTAGTGATGTAAGTACTTTAACTTTAGCCACAGATATAAAGAAATGAAGTTGTAAATTAAGATAAAGACAATATATGTTTGTATATATACCAAAGTATTATTATTATTATTATTATTATTATTATTGTTATTATTATTATTATTATTATTATTATTATTATTATTATTATTATTATTATTATTTATATTTATAACATAATAATGTTAAGTGATTAGTTATCATATGCTACGTACAATTAAGTGTGATAATTCAGTAACTCATTTTTATTAATGTATGTGTATATATGTATTTTATACACACAAGAATACAATATTACTTGTTATATTTATGTAAAGATAAAGATAAAAATGCAAGTTCTATTTCTCCGACTAGTCCCCGACTAGGCACCCGCCTAGCCGCTAGGCGCTGGGTTGGCGCCCGCCTAACGCCTTTTAGAACGTAACATTGATCAATCCTCTTCTAGAACCACCGCCACAAAAGGAAAGACTAGTACAAGAATTTTGTCGACATATTCACTACAAGGCTAGAATAAAAGCCATTGACTTTCCGAAACTTGAGTCCGATCTGCAAGTACAATGAGATCAGGCTACGGTGCGGCATAATTGGAAACTGATGACTTGTTGCTTTATTATTTCATTGTGTTAGTTTTTTTTTGTAATTTCGCCTATTTAAGTATTTTGCATTACTTTTCATTTTTTCATTTTGCTTGTGATATAGTTATAAGTGTTTCGAATCATGACAGAAACATGAATACTTACATGAGACAAATCTTCATGTCAGGCCGTCCTGACGGGATGCTCCATCCAGCCGAGCCCGTTTGGGCACCTTCCCGGTGGAATTTTTTGATGAAACTTTTTGAACATGTTCCTCATCAAGTGTAGTTTGTCCATACCAAATTGCAGCTCAAAATTCGATCGAGAAGGCATTCAAATCATTTTTTGAAGTTGACTGCAGTTTTATATGTAAATTTTGACGCAGTCAACTTCAAAAAATGATTTGAATGTCTTCCCGATCGAATTTTGAGCTTAAATTTGGTATGGACAAACTAGACTTGATGAGAAACATACTACAAAAATTTCATCAAAAAATTCCACCGGGAAGGTGCCCAAACGGGATCGGCCGGGCGGAGCATCCCGTCAGGCCGGCGTGACTAGAAGACCACTCCTTACATGATGATGTTAAGTTTCAATTTGTCTATTATGTGATTAAATTAGAGATATATGTGACTCGTGAGTAGCAGAATTAGGATGTTTTCTTTTGGACAGAAATTTGCTGGTCAGGTCTGGTCTGGTCTGAACTGGTCTGGTCTGGTAAACGTCTGGTCTCTGTGTATTTTATAACTATGGAAGTCTGGTCTGGTTTGGTCTGATCTGTTTAAGTCTGGTCTGGCCTGGTCTATTTAAGTCTGGTCTGGTCTGGTCTGGTCTGAGACTAAAAAGAGTCCAAAAGAAAATATAAAGTCTCATAATTAGGATGTTTTCTTTTGGACTGAAATTTGCTGGTCTGGTCTGGTCTGGTCTGTTTAAGTCTGGTCTGGTCTGGTCTAGTCTGTTTATGTCTGGTCTGGTCTGGTCTGGTCTGGTCTGAACTAGTCTGGTCTGGTCTGGTAAACGTCTGGTCTCTGTGTATTTTATAACTACGGAAGTCTGGTCTGGCCTGGTTTGTTTAAGTCTGGTCTGGTCTGGTCTGTTTAAGTCTGGTCTGGTCTGGTCTGGTCTGGTCTGTTTAAGTCTGGTCTGTGACTGAAAACAGTCCAAAAGAAAACATCGTTAATCTAATTAGGTCTGAAGTGGGTATGATCTTGAATTTATTGTATGCGATTGGATTTATTGATTTTAATATAGAAAAAATCACAGAACGGATTACAAAAACATAGACTTCTTTCCGTGTACGACTGTACGTTTCAATCCTCCAAATTAAACGAGACGAGATAGTGCTGTCAAATAGTGGGTAGGTCCTGCCTGGACTGATAATAAAGGATATTTAAAAGGTAATGTAAATTAGGGTATGGGTTGGGGGCAATGTTGATATTTAATCGACTGTTACTCATCCATCCCCTATATAAGGCCAACCCCGTTCTTCATTTTCTACTACATCAAATCAAACAACCCCCTAGTAACCTTCTCCTTTCTCAAATGAAGCAGTACTTGCCACAAGCACTGTCTCTTGTCTTCCTGTTTATGGATCTAGGGTTCACATGAAGTTGTCATTTTTCTATAAGAAAACCCTAAGCTTTAATGCTTTATATCCATTCTGCTGTTATTTCTTCTTCCGATAATATCCTTGATCTGTAAATATATGGATGAGAAGGCAAGCATGATCCAACAATTGCCGGTAGATCGAAGGGGTAAGCTTGGAGGTGACAGAAGAGAGTGAGCACAAATGGTGTTTTCTTGCATGAGTTCTATGCTTGAAGCTATGTGTGCTTACTCTCTTTCTGTCACCCCTTTCTCTCTATCTCTATATATATACGAAGTATATAAGAAACCCTTTCATTTCCTTTTGCTTTGTTTTATTTTGTTTTGCCATCTGTTCTATCATCATTTACTTGGTTAGGGAGTGAAAGGCAAAAGAATCCTCTTCTAGATCAAAGCCGATTTCCAAAGGGGTAATGAAGGGTGGTGTTCCCCTGTAAATACTTGGTATGTGTTATTTCTGGATCTATCACACACTGTCCCTAAATGTTTCTTATGTTCCATATTCAATTTTTTATATGAATAATATGATAAATCCAAGATCTTACACAATACCCAATTTTTTATACGATGAATCTATGGTCTTACACAACCCCCAATGTACCGCAATTTTGTTCACAGGCTGATTTGTTTACACAATACCCAATTTTTCTATGGATCTCTTTATTTATTGAATATTTACATTTACTTTTGGATAATTTGTTTTTGTGTGTTTACTTCGTTTCTTCCTAACCCTTCTTTGTTAGTTGAAAGTGAATTGCCGAAATAGTTCGTACGACAGGGTTAAGAAGATCAATCAGGTGTGAAGATGTTGAATCATGAAAGCATGGCTTCTTTAACTATGCAATTAAGTCATAAGAAACTGGGCACGACCTTTGGATTCCCCGTGTCCAAGTCAACGATTTGTGGTCTACAGAAAGACCGTCTCAGCTGTTTGGAATTTGTATTTTCCAAGATTCTTATTCGTTCCATGTGTAAAGATATACGGAGTATAATGCCAATAAGGCAATAAATATAAATTCAATTATAGTTTCAGGTCTTTATTAGAATGTTTTCCCAACTAATTTGAGGGTAGAAATGTAATTTGAAGTCATGTTTAAAGAAAATCAAATATATGGGAATAATATTAATTTTTAGTCCTAATAACATGAATAATACGGAGTATTCTTTTTATAATATGATAAGAAACAATTAAATAAATAAATGAAAATGTAATAAAACTCAAAGTTTCAAAAATTGTTATAGTACACAACTCAATGAGTAAGAACACGAATTGATACACAAGCGATACACTTATGCTTACGTCTCACATGTGAGACAAGCATAGATGCAATGAAATATTTGTTCTTAATAATTATTTTCCTTTCATATTCAGCTTGTTAAATTTTGTTTATTTATTTACAGTTGAATATTTTAATATTTTGGATTTATATTTTATGAGTTAGCGGTTTAATGATGAAACACAATAATAATTAATGGTTAACTGACAACATAACAGAACAATATTATCAATATAATACTTCTTTCACTCTAAAAAAATACTTTGTATAATACTTCTATCGTAAAATTATATAATATTATCGGTTCCTATATGCGTTTTTCTAAAAACTTCTAGAACCAAATGAATATTGGATTAGCGGTTCTTGAAATGATTCTTAATTTCATTTCAAGACTTGTACCCATTTCACCACCTACATTTTTATTCGTAAGAGGATATATAAAAAATCACTTCTTTTAAGTTTATTTCGTGTATACGTACCAATATTAAACTATTAACGGAAAATCTTCTTAACCAACATTTTCATTGTAAAATGATAAAAAAAAATCAGAATTTAATTTTCAAAATCTTGTATATTGAAGTCTCCTAGTACGTACTCACCTCCGTACCTGGCCAGTGCTAATCCAAGACCGGTTTGCTGGTTTTTGATCCCTGGTAAATAATTAGTTGAATCTAGTGTTATTTTTCAATCAGATATATGCATACTTGTGACGAGTAAAAGACAATTGAAAAGTCCACGTAAACCTTTGGTGATGAGAAAAACATACAATCGTACAAGTTAAAAATTCACAAGAATCCATGATTTTAGAAGTCATTAAGAATAAACGGAAGTTTGAATACGCGTAAACTTTTATAGAATTTTGAAAGTATACAATGAATGAATACATCTAGACTTTTCTAATCTTTTAAAAGTTTTTATTGAATACACCCATACTTTTAAAATTCGTGGACTTCAATCTCAAGTTTTGAGGATTTGGTGAGTATATGAAGTCCGACTGATGAACTTGGCGTTAATTCCATATATAGAATGTGGTGTACAATTCCGATTGGAACATGTTTGATTCATCTTTTTGTGAGGAAGCGGACCAGCTCAGCTGTTCGCTGACTCAGGATGTTTTTACTTGGACTGTAATTTGCTGGTCTGGTCTGGTCTGGTCTGATCTGGTCTAGTCTGGTCTGAACTGGTCTGGTCTGGTCTGGTAAAGTCTGGTTTCTTTGTATTTTTATAACTATCCAAGTCTGGTCTGAACTGGTCTGGTCTGAACTGGTCTGGTCTGGAGCAAATTACAGTCCAAGTAAAAACATCCTCACTCTCCTTTATGCGACGTCTCGCGTTCAAAACTCAATGAAGTGAGTTTCAGATCAGTTTACTGCATTCCATCCATGCCTCCTCCCCCAAACACCCCTAGAGTAAAAAAAACTTTTTTGTTCTAATTCATTGTTCGTTTTCCATTGAAATTAATCATCGACCATAAAAAAACTGTTTATTTTAACTCCAATAAATGTCATTGAATTCGCAAATGTATCATACTGCTTATTGTTTAAATGTCTTCACGGTTAATTATTGGTATTTAACAAAAAAAACTTCATATGCTCAATTCTTTCTAGAAGTATTTTTAAATTTTAGAATTGAAAAATTCTTCTATTCATAAGCAGAACGTTCAAAATTACAATGAGATTCTCACTCAACTATTACAAAAATCTACCTTTTCATATATTTACTGTTCAAAGTGATTCAAAATCTGGTTTCAACTACATTACTAAATTTCAATATGAAAGTAATTAAAAATTTAGTTTTGTTATTTAAAAATAATAATTTAGTTTGGTATTTATTTTTGAAATATCTCATTTTTCCATAGATCCAACCCCAACTCCCCACCCCTATATTTGATGATTGCGAATTGGGTGGAGGGCTAATTACGGATGCCATATACAGTCGATATTGTAGAGAAATAGAGAGCAACACATGTTGATGAGTCACAAATTCATTCAAAATACTTCCAGATTAATCGTAAAAATGATGATTCTGTATGCTTTTAGACTCTGTCAATCTAAATATCTAATCCGTTCAATGAAGCGCCGTCATTTCTCAATTCTTATCCAACTCACCTAACATGTGATAAAATACTTTGAAAATAAATCTTTTTATTTTTTTATAACACCAAATCTTTTTATTTATTTATTTTTTAATTTTTTACTCCAGGCGTTCTGGGGGAGGGGGACTGAGGGCATACAGTAATCATGACTGAAACTTACTCCATTAAATTTCGAACACTTATGTGTCTAGCGGATTTCGAACTTGAAACATCCCACTAGATACGGTGACCTCACAACCAGCTGAGCTGGAATACTTGATTATAACACAAAATCTATTTGGACAATTTATTTGAATAATTAAAATAGAAACATTTATTTAGCAATGCTTGGAATTGAAAATAATGTGAATATAACACAAAAGATTGATATTGAAGTTAAAGAAAGTCAAAATTACATCTTCAAATATTTTGGAATGTGGGTAACCTCGCGACCCGCGTGAATTAACCCACATAACCAGTAATCTGTGTGAGCTGTTCATAACACACCCATTAATTAGACGAGTTTGAAAATGACAAATCCAATGTAACCACTAGAGCACGTTTGGTGACCACTTTTTTCGTCATCTTTTTCACCAAACACGTATTTTTTATTTCGCACGCTGAATTGTGTAATAACCAGAAAAAGTAAGGATGAAGTTACTTTTCTGAATGTATTGGCTGAAGTTACTTTAGAGGATCATTTTAACTATTTTTCATATAATTTTTTATTTTATTTATTACTAAAAAATATTTTAAATATTTTTTTTCATTAATCAGCAGAATCAGCCAATACAGCCACTTCAGCCAAAACTTCATAAATTTCAGCAGAATCAGCCTATACAGCTAATTTTAGTGTTAGCAAACGGGCTCTAAATGGATTGAAATTTAACGTTCCGCGAGTTGATCCTATTTCCATCACTCAAAACAATGAGCTGAAAAATATTTATGTTTCACATGTTTTAAATTGGATTGAAATTTTCTAGTCTTGTATGATCATGTTTGGTCTAATCTGGTATGAATTGATTTGGTCAAATAGATGTCTTGTAACGCCTGACCTCGTAAGGTCTAAGGTCATTCTACAGACCTAGTAAGATTACTCCCGTACAATGCATACTTAACTTGGAATATTTAGAAGACGGGCTTTCTTTAAAAAAGTTGTGGACCTTTATTGGTATGAGTAGTAGGGGTAAGCACGCTTTGAATCGGTTCGGACGTCAATTAATAAATTTTCAGGAATCGCCGGTTCCATTTAGCGGGTAGGTTCACTCCGGGTATACCAAGTTTTGAAATAGGAGCCGAACCTTATCCGCCCCGTTTGAAACGGGCTGGTTCGATCTGAGTCCTCGGTTCTTTTTTGTAAAAAAATACGACTATGTAAGCAAAGTTTCTAGTAAGTTATAAAATTCTCAAATTAATTACGGGTTAAGGTAACCATAATATAATAAAAATTCAAAATAAAAGTATAAGACAACATTTTAAAGTAGTTAACAAAATATCAAACCACAAATCTATAAATTAAACAGCACACAAGCACTTTGATTAAAATGTTAATCATCATTCATAAACCAATTAAAAAGATAGGACCATAAATTCATAAGAAATTAAACAAGTTACTATACATATTTGTCTATGAAAACAATTTAAAACTTATTAAATCTCCGAGTACAAGTAAAATTAAAATAATTTAATGAATATGTCACACTTCATTGAGTAAGAGTCTTTGTTTATAAAAAATATTAAAGAACAAAAGTTTGATGCCTTTGAAATAGAGAATAGAAGAAAATAATTTAGGAGTTTAATTATATGGACTTCAAAACTAGTTTTAATAGATTGATAAGTTTATTTAATTGAAAGTCTTTCTCTGGCTAGACACAAGAATGTAAAGAGCTTTCGTGTGTTGTTAGTGTATTATATTATACTAGTATAAAATATAATAGAGATTAATAAAATAAAATTTTAAAACGGTTCGGTCCGGGTACCTGTTTTTTCAAAGTTTAGGACTCATTCGGTTCCTAAGTTTTTCAGGACCCGCCCCGCCCCGAACCGTTGGTATTTTCTAAAATAGAACCCGACCCTAACCCGCCTCGAATCTGTATTATCCGGCCCGACCCGCGGTTCCGGTACCCGTTTGTCCACCCCTAATGAGTAGTATTGTTAATCCTTTTAAACATCTTTAGTATTACATGTATGGCCTATATGTAATTTACAACTATAGAACTATGATCTACTCTTTCTTATTAAAGTCCGATTTAGTTTGATTAATCTGTTTAAGTTTGATGATTTTATTAATTCAGATATGATCTAGTTTGATTTGGACTGAAATCACTTCAAGTAAAATTATATTCCTCTCTAACAATTAAAAAATACTCAGTGATGAACAGTTACTTCAAATCGAACCTTGGTGTAAGTGTTGATTTCAATTAGTAAAAACAATTTGACTAACTCTAAGATAAAATAATAATTACAACCCCATTTAAAAGAAAGAAAGCCTCATTTTATTAGACTGGAACCCAACAAAGATGTAGTAAAGTTTGTTTCAGGATAGGATCGGACTTGTGGACTACCAAAAGAACGATTTTCACCATAAACACAAAAATAAGGCATATACAAAAACATGTACGCTTTTGGCTTTTGCGCACCTTTTATAAAATCCATTCTACTATTTTACCCCCTCTTTTCCTCTCCCTGGATAAGAAAAACTTCCCCATAGTGATGAAAAACCGTAATTAGATTTTGAATCTTTATACGTATCTTTTTGGAAACTGTGGACTATAACTTCATGTACCTTCTACTCTATAAGATAGAGAAGGCTTGGTTTTGTTTAGTTATGGTTAAAATTTATCTTAAGAAGCTTGCCGTGAGTTAGGGAGTATGACATTTATTTATTTTTATTTTATTTAGTGATGATTTTTTTTAATTTTTAGTTTCATATATGAAATTATGTTTAGCCCATGTTTGGCACAACGAGTTGGAGCTGGAGGCTAATGTCTGAATTAGAGACTATTGTCTGAATTAGGGACTATTGTCTAGAGCTGAACTTTGGAGTACTGAATCTGAATTACTAATCGAATTGAATATAACTGTTTGACAAAAAGAACTGAAAAAGTGCCTAAGTAATACGGAGCATAAAATTACATTAACGGGCATATGATTTTAAAATATTAGTTAAAATGACTTTTATATTTTCGGCCCTTTTAAAAATTTAGTAATACGGAGCATAAAATTACATTAACGGGCATATGATTTTAAAATATTAGTTAAAATGATTCTTATATACTACTATTTAAGATACTATATCGTGCGTGTGTATATAATATTTGTTAGGAAAAATTGATAGTAATAATCCAAATTATTGGCGGTACGCTCATAATAATCCCAACTATTGATTATTCCAGAATAATCCCAACTTTAGGGACCTTCCGTCAATAATGGTCCCTATGAATAAATTCTTGTAGTTTCTAAAGTGGATGAGATGAGATATAACAAGTAATCCCTATGAATAATCTCAACTTTTAATTATTACGCTTAATTTCTATGTAAAATTCACTTTTTTTTAGAGGTAATATCTGGTCATGGACCATTATTGGCGGACAGTCTATATAGTTGGGATTATACAAAAATAATCAATAGTTGGGATTATTTTCAGCAGACCGACAATAGTTGGGATTATTATTTTCAATTTTTCCTATTTGTTATACTCCGTAATAAATTAACTTTATGAATGCATTATTATGCATACGAACCATGAATAACCCATTGTTGAAGAATTAGATTTTTGACCGCTAGAGTCATGGAGTAAAACCTACATCAGTAGCATTACAGAGGTTGGAAAATTTCAATTAGTTCTCCTTTTACCTGAGAAAGGGACAAACCAGAAAAGAATGACGGTGTAAACGGGAAGGATAATTCTGGAAAGAGAGTGTAGTATACATTGGACTAAACCCAAACGCTATCTTCTCAAACATTTTACTTCACATCTTTTTTCGTAGTCTTTCATCCAAACACTACTAGAAACTTTGTATATAATTATTGACTGTTCAGCCCATTATCATCAGCTGAAATGGCTTGACAAACATAGTTTTTAATTAGGAATTTATTTTAAATGAATATCTAAAATTATGTGTTTATTACTCGATCCGTCCCATTTTATCTGTCCTACTTTCCTTTTTGGGCTGTCCCAAAATAAGTGTCTACTTTTCTGTTTTGGAAACAAATACGTGGTCTACACCATTTCACTTTATTATACTCAAATCTCAATCACAACTTTTACTTTTTCAACCACTTCATTAATAACCGTGCCAAGTCAAACTAAGACACATAAAATGGGACGTGGTAGTATATTTTATACTACCTCCGGTTTTTTTTAATTTTCACAGTTTGACTTCACACAAAATAAGAAAAGAAATTTGACTTTACTGTAGAGTACACTATTGAGGCACTGTTTGACACTGTTTGGCACTGTAGAGACACTGTTTGGCACTGTTGAGACACTGTTCAGCACTGTTTAGATGTAGATTTCTTTGCCAAAAAAGGAAATAAATAAGTGTGAAGTTTATTTTAGACCGTCCCAAAAAGGAAAGTCTGAAGTTCATTAAAAACCGGAGGGAGTAATTATTTGAGGAAGATGTATTACTCCCTCCGGTTTTTAATAAACTTCACATTTTCCTTTTTGGGACGGTCTAAAATAAACTTCACACTTCCTTATTTCCTTTTTTGGCAAAGAAATGTACATCAAAACAATGCCAAACTGTGCCAAATAGTGTTTCAACAGTGCCAAACAGTGTCTCTATAGTGCCAAACAGTGTCAAACAGTGCCTCAACAGTGTACTCTACAATAAAATCAAATTCTTTCTTTATTTTGTGTGAAGTCAAAGTGTGAAGATTAAATAAAACCGGAGGGAGTATATTTTTTGAAGAAACGCGTAATATGAGTTAAGCTTGGATGCTCCTTTGTGCACGCTTGGTCACAAGTTCTATGCTTTCGAATATTTTTAAGCGCCTAATTTTGATGATATGTAAGAACTAATCAATGATATGAAATATGTGAGGTAACCATTGTATTGACATGGAGCATGACAATACAAAAACACCATTTAGAAAATATGTTTAGAACTATCCTGGAAATTGCCTGGACTAAAATTAAAAAACAGGACAAGGTTAATACCAACACCCAAAGGCAAGAGCAAACACAACAATAAATCACATTAATTAATTATAAGGTAATACCTCAAACTCAGTAAAACAACTGGACAAAGCAGTGGTCGAAATCTTGAATATTAGATTATTAATTTCATCTCAATCTTGAGATTCCAAGTGTTTAACCGATTTTTTGCTTTAACTTATTTCAATCTTGGAATAAATCAGAGCAAATTTGATTAAACCAAATGCCATATTTAGTAGACCAAACTAAAATACACATAGACTAAACTAAACAACTATCTGACGAGACTATATTATACCAAACAATATTAAACTTTTTTTCGAAAGGAATTATATTAAACTTAAAAAGACTGATAAATTTATGATCCAAATAAAACTGTCCTAACAAAGACCGGAAAATATACCTCAAATTATATTTATTGGGATGATTTTTACATAATAATGAACGAATAAGAATCTTTGAAAATACAAATTCCAAACAGCCTTTCACTGGAAGCTCTTTCTATATGTAGCGCACAAATCAAGATCGTCGACTTGGAAGCAAGAAATCAAAAGGTCGTGCCCAGTTTCTTATGTCCCAATTGCACAATGAAAGAAGCCCTAATCCATCTTCACACCTGATTGATCTTCCAAATCATTGTACGAAACTACGAACCATCTTGGCCATTCAATTTCAACTAATAAAGAAGGGTTAGGAAAAACCGAAGTAAAATCACAAATACAAATCCTCCAATATCCATCTGATCAGTAAATGTGAATATGCAAGAATGAGAGAGATCCACTGTAAAAAAATTAGCTAATGAACAAAATTGCATAACATGGGGGGTTGTGTATGTAAGATCATAGACACGATCATGATATATAAATGGGTACTGTGTAAGATCATAGATTCATCTCATAATAAAATGAATTTGGAACATAATGAAAGACTTTGTGATAAGGTGTGACAAATCAGCAGAAAGAACAAAATAAAACAAAGCAAAGCACAATCAAGAAAGGGAAAGGGATTCTGATAAATATGTATACATGTATATATAGAGAGAGAAAGGGGTGACAGGAAGAGAGTAAGCACACATAGCTTCAAGCATGGGAATCATGCAAGAAAACACCATTTGTGCTCACTCTCTTCTGTCACCTCCCAACTTTACCCCTTAGATCTGCTGGCCAATTCTTCAATCATGCTTGACTTCTGATCCATATATTTACAGAACAAGGATATAATCGGAAGAAGAAATAACAACTGAATAAATATATGTATGAACGGGAATGGTTTTTCTTTTAGAAAAATGAAAACTTCATGTGAACCCTAGATCGATGAAGAGCCAGTAATTGTGGCAAGTAATGCTTCATTTGGGAAAGGGGCGGAGAAGGTTACTAGTGTTTGTTGTTTGAGTTGATGTGGTAGGAAATAAAGAACGGGGTTGGCCTTATATAGTGGAAGGATGAGTAACAGTCGATTAAATATCAACACTGCCCCTAAACCTTACCCTAATTTACTCTAACTAATTCCCTTCTAAAAATCCTTTGTTGGAGCTTAGAATGTTAGATACGTGCACGGAAAGAAGTCCATGGTTCTTTTTTTAAATTCCTTCTGCTGTTTGGTATTCGCACTATAATTTTACTCCATCCGTCCCTTCAAATTATTCTGATTTGGATAAAAGTTTGAAAAATGAAAATGATTTGGGGCGGATCATTTTGGTATCATGATTTAGTGATGAAGATTATTTGGTGAGATTATTGAAAAAATAATTCGGGATTGAAATATGAATCCAGATTATCTCAAGATTATTGTGAAGGTATTATTTATTACTGAGTACAAGATCCACAAAAGATCTAGTCATTTTGAGATGGTGAATGATATAATTTTGAAGGTATGAGATTATTTTGAAAAAAATCTACATGTCAATCTAGTGTCATTAAACATCTGTACCATAGTTTTTAACATTGTAACTTCCTATATAGCCAGAGGAACCACATTAGTAAACTTAAACATAAATGTACATTAGTTCGATGTTTTCTAAACAGTACTTTTCTATCCGTATAATTAGTTATTCTCTGTCCCAAAAAATACTTCTCACTTTCTTTTTTGGGTTGTTCTAAAAAAATCATCTATCTTTGTAGAAAGTTTTGTGTGGCTACCATCCATGTACCCCTTTTAATTCAATCACAATAATACATTCTTAATTTATTCCCATTTTACTCTGATCCAAGTCAATATGAGAGCTATTTTTTGGACGGAGGCAGTCTTAATTAATAGATTTAATTGACTCATGTTCCCTTGCATAATCAATGTTTGGTGACGCTAGATCGTTGTGTCCGCAGTATGATGGCGATGCAATTATGTGGAGATAGGCGGCGACAATGGAGGAGATTTAGCAATCGACGAAGGCTTTGGCGGTCGGCTGCAGGTGGAAGGTAGTGGCAGCCGATCGACTAAATACTTATATACTCCGTAATATTATTTAATATTCCCCTGTTCTCTAATATATGTCTCACTTTCTATTTTGGGGTGTTCTTTAATATTTGTCTCCTTTTTCATGTTTGGAAAGTTTTTCAATAAATATACCTATATACCCTCATTCTTTTTCCTACTTTTTCATTCAAGCACAACTCACTACACATTTTACTATACCCCTATTATTTTCCCCTTAAAACTTGTGTCAAACTCTACACTCCTATCTATTAGAGAAAAGAGTATATTAGAAATTAAATCTCAAAAAATACTTTTAAATTCCTCTCATTTTATGTTTTAAAAATATGAGTGTTTTAATTTTCATTCGTTTGACAAACGTGAAAATAAACGTTGTGGAGGAAGTAAGTTTTATCGCTATTAAATTGAGATAAATATAATTGTTTCATTAACTTAATAATTTAGACAAAGCTGAATAAAATACTAAAGAAACTCCCCAAATCGAGGCTGAAACGCTCCTCTTCTGGATTGCTCGCTCATGAATTCATGATAATCGTACGAGTATCTGTAATTAATGTCGTAACAGGGTTTTAGAGTACCGCACCAATATTAAGTTAACAATTTGATATTCAATTGCACCTTTTTCTTATATACTCCGTCTCTCCCTCAAACAATTTCTGTCCCTAATTTAACTTCCATTTTCTTAAATGTCAAGTTATCAGCATCAAAACAGAGCCAAACAGTGCAAAACAGTGTCAAACAATGTCGAAACAGTGTCAAAACGGTAAAATTTCTCCCCTCATAAGTTTATTTCCGAAATATGTGTAGGTCAAACCGGGAAGGGGACCGAGTTAGTATTTTCCATCTACCTTCTTCAGAAATCTTACCTTTTCCTTATATCTCCCATTTACCTTCTTTACTTTTGAAAATAGGGGTGGGAACGGTCCGGTCCGGTCCAATATTTGGCCGGACCCGTACCCGTACCGTTACTATTGAAACGGTTCGGTACAGTTCGGTACGGTTCGGTCTTAGATCCAAACCCGTTCAGTACTGTCCATTTTCAAACGGAAAAGTACTATGTCATACCAATACCAAACAATGCCACCACTTTTTCTAGCTGTTTAAGAAATAAATAAAATTTAGCCATCTTCCAAAAATCCACACAATTTATCAATGTTCATATTCCATACTACCTTCGTTCCAAATTGATTTGCAAAGTCAATCTTTTTTTGGTCAAACAATTTCTTTTTATTCACTTATAAATTAGGATTTCACTTTTTAATTATATTCCAATTTGGTCTTTCAAAAAAAGTACTCCGTACTTCGTATATTCTAATTTGGATTTTGCAACTTTAGAGCGATTTTAATGTGATTTCTAAATATATAAATTTTAATTATTAAAAATTGTATTAATTATCATTAGGGAGGACTTAACAATAACTTTGACAAAAAAATGTTGGTTTTGCAAATCAATTTCAAACGGATGAGGTAATTAATATATTTCAGATAAATTATAGTAGTACAAATTTAATAAACCATACTTCGGTCCGGTTCGGTCCAGTACCGGTTCTCATTTTATGAGAACCGATCATGACATTGTTTGAAACCGGTTCGGTCCGGTTCGGAACAAAAAATTTTGAGATCCGTTTCAAATCTCGTTTATCGGTTCGGTACCATACCGGTTAGGTATTTTTGGTCACCCCAATGTGAAAATACCCCGTATTTCGTTCGTCAATTTGTAGTGTCCATATCAATTTATGCTCGGTGGAAAACCTAGGTGGCTACGTGTATTGAAAAGAACGAGTACAATTTTGTTTTGTTTATATCGGATCAAAAGATACGTACCCACCCTGTACCCATTCCCCTTTGGGAAAGTCGGCTGCGAGAATTTCTATTAGCGTGTTCTTTGAGAACTTGAATAGCAAAGGCTTTTATAAAAAAAAAGGATGACACCCCTTCCCGAGGCTCCCAACATCGATCGGATGGCCCAATGGAAGGATGGAAATTAGACTATAATTACAATCTGACAGATATAAAATAGGGTCTCGTCTACGGAACTTGCAGAGGTCTTATGTTGAGTAATCTCTCATCACAGTTGCCGGGAGTCAAACCCGGGACCTAACCCTTGTGGCACTACCTCGCTACCAGTTGAGCTACGGCCACAGGTAGCAAAGGCTTTTATGTTCTCATTATTATTCTCAATAGTGAGAATGATGGATGCTTGGCAAGTAATTTGTTCAGTGCCATCGTTTTTAATTAGGCTGTCTTTTTTGACCGTATAATTTTATGGTCAAACATCTAAATTACCAAACCTTCTTAGCTAAAGGGTCAAATAGGTACATGAACTAACTTAAAGTGTTCAAGTAGCCCCTTATATAGGAGGTTCTGCCCGGCCGTCAGCAATTGGGGCGGTTACCGGTGGAATTTTTTGATGAAATTTTTTGAGCATCTTCTTCATTAAGTCTAGTTTACCCATATCAAATTTCAGATAAAAATTAAATTGGGAAGGCAGTCAAATGATTTTCCAAAATGTACTGCGTTGTTTAACTGCGCAGTTATCTTCAAAAAATCATTTGACTGCCTTCTCGGTTGAATTTTTAGCTGAAATTTGGTATGGATAAACTAGACTTAATGAAGAAGATGCTCAAAAAATTTCATCAACAACTTCCACCGGGAACCGCCCCAATTGGCGACGGCCGGGCAGAACCTCCTATATAAGGGGCTAATTGAACACTTTAAGTTAGTTCATGTACCTATTTGACCCTTTAGCCAACCTTCTTTTAACGTGTCCCTTGAGAAGATGAATAACAAGGGTTTTTTTGCCCCTTATTATTAGTATCGAAAATTGTCCTAAAAAAAGTAGAAGTGGTTATAAATTTCAATATAATATTATCACATTTTTATTCTCTAAATAAAAATAATCAATGTCATATTTTGGCATTACTAATATTCTAACATGATAGTGGGCATGCTTCGCAATTAGCGGTTAGCAGTTAGCAGATAGCAAGTTATGTTAACATATTGTTAATAATGAATTCAGTAAACAGTTATGTTAACATATATTGTTAATAACGAATTCAGCAAACAGGTTTGAATAACGAAATAAGTTGGTGGGTTGCTAGAAGATAATTGGTAATTTAGTTGTTTGGCTATAAAAATTAGTAGCAAACGTCATATTCCAAAGCTTTAACCCAAACTTCTCCTATTTGCAGCGTTTTCATTTCAGTGGTTTCGCCCAAAAACATTAAAGCTGAATAGTTATTTACGTAGTACCAAACAACATTTCCACTTATTGAAAACGCTATAGGGGGTTAAACACTTAAACCGTCATTTTTTTATCGATCGTCATTTTCAAACATCACCGACATTTTTCAAATTTGACAATAATTACTCATATCCAGTGAATAAAAGGTTGGCATTATTTTGGAAATTTTCCCTTATTTTTATTATAAATCATAACCTTGTAGAAAAAAAGTTGTTTGTAAAGTACATTTGTACACTTGTTCTTAATTTAAGATTAAAATTGTTGAAGCGAACGAGACTTTATTTGAATTTGAGTAGTTTATATCTGATCTGCATTAGCAGAAAATATTCTGCGACCAATGTTATGCAATTTTGTTTGGCTCATTTTTTTCAGTATGCTCTCTTTATTTATTGAATATTTACATTTGCTAATGGATAAACTGTAATTTTTAGTTTACTTCGGTTTAATTTTTCCTAACCCTTCTTTGATAGTTAAAAGTGTATTGCCGAAATAATTCGTACGATATATACTTCCCTCCCTTTTTATTTAGCCAATTTTGACTTTTCTAGCTAGTCCAAGTTGATAAACTTTAATTCATTATTTTAAGTTTTAACTAATATATTTATGTAAAATTTAATAAATTTATACTTTCTTATCGTTAAATTTCATAAATTTATACTTTTGTGATAACATTTTTAACAAGAAACATTTTCATATATTTTTGTATTATCGATATTAACGTGTATCAATATATATAATCAGTCAAAGTTTAACATTTTTTACTTGAAAATAGTGTTTCACTAAGACCCTGTTTGATTGGAGGGTTTTGGAGGGGAAGGGAGGGGAGGGAAGTGGAGGATTTGTGCGTGTGTGTGGTTGAAGGAAATAGGGGGGAAGGGGAGGAAAGTGGAAGACTTCTCAAATCCTCCACTTCCTCCCATTGTAAACCCCCCAAATCCGGGTATTTCGGAGAAAATATGTTGATAATCACAAACTATTCATCTCCTACGTGAATGAACAAAACGTTATATAATATTAGTGTTGATAATCACTAAGACCCTGTTTGATTGGAGGGTTTTGGAGGGGAAGGGAGGGGAGGGAAGTGGAGGATTTGTGCGTGTGTGTGGTTGAAGGAAATAGGGGGGAAGGGGAGGAAAGTGGAAGACTTCTCAAATCCTCCACTTCCTCCCATTGTAAACCCCCAAATCCTATGTTGATAATCACAAACTATTCATCTCCTACGTGAATGAACAAAACGTTATATAATATAAAAAAGGAAAAAAAATAAAAAAAAATCAAAAATTAAGAAGAAGAAGAAGAAGAAGAAGACGAAGAAGAAGAAGACGAAGAAGAAGAAGACGAAGAAGACGAAGACGGAGGAGGAGGAGGATGAGGAGGAGGAGGAGGAGGAGGAGGAGGAGGAGGAGGAGGAGGAGGAGGAGGAGGAGGAGGAGGAGAAGAAGAACTTCAGAAGAAGAAGAACTTCAGAAGAAGATGGCTCAGCTGAGAACAATTCAATGAGAAGTTTATCAAGAAGAACAATTCATCCAATTAAATGAGAAGTTTATCAAGAAGAACAATTCACCAAATAAGCTGAGAACTTCTTCATCCAATTACAACCAGAAGAACAATTATCAGAATGCCTCAGGGAAGGCAGTTGCAACTTAAGAACCTCTTAACTATTCAATTAAAGCAAAGCAGAACATCTTATCATAGATTGTCTCTTACCAAGGAGGAGGGACTTTAACTATTACAAGCAAAATATGTTCCTGAACAAGCAGAAAATGTTCATGGCTATGTAAGATGATACAAATGTTGCACTGCTGGTTGAGAAAGATCATTGGAATTAGATGGATGATTCCTCAGATAAAGAAATTGAAGAGAACTTGGCGTTGATGGCGATTGTTGAAAAGGAAGATGAAAAGGGCGATGTTGCAATCCCCGAATAAGAAAGTGAAGGCTCTAATGATGATGTAAGTTTTCTAAATCTCTCTGTTCAGGCACTTGCTAAATTCATTCCCCGCATGATAAGGATAGAATCATTAAGGAATTAGAGGAGAGATTAGACAACAATTATATATAGAGTCTTGCTGAAGAATCTAAACAAGAATGCTTCACTAGGAATACAACTTAACAACTTTAAAGAAAAGGTAGGTTAAGAACATGACTTTAGATACAGATAAGCGAGCACTGAAAGTTACTGATCTAAATCATAGTTTGCATGAGACTGAGATAGAGCTAAACCAAACACGAGCTGTAAGAGCAAATCTTCATGAATAAAGAAGTGCTCTTTATAGGAAAATCAAGGAACTAGAGAACTTAATTGCAAAGAAAGGTCAAATTGAACAAACCATTTTTCTAAATCAAAACAGGGACACCCGTTTTTATAATTTTAAAGAAGGACTTGGTCTGTCCAACCCATGTTACTTGAAGAAAGTTACTGTATGACATCAATTACATGGGTCTCAGATTGACCAAATTAATGACTTTTGTTGGTGCAAAAGAAACGGCTGAACTTTAAGAAGAAAAGAGATCAAATCCTATTGGAACAAGTTCCATCCTCCTCTCAACCGCTACACCTGATACACATGGATCTGTGTGGACCGATGAGAATCCAAAGTAGCAATGGTCGCAAGTACACTTTTGTTATCGTTGATGCTTTCTCTCGGTACACATGGACAAAAGTCTTACGCTCAAAGGATGAAGCTGCAAATTCCATCATAACCTTCATCAGAACCATTCAGAATTTCCTACAGAAGGGTGTGCTAATAACCCGAACTGATAATGGCACTCAGTTCAAGAATCAACTTCTCACTGATTTCTATGAATTTTAAGGTATCTGTAACACCCCGACCCCGCAGGACCCGAGGTAGTTACTTCGGACCAATAGTACTATCCTCACAAACCGCCACTAGCCTTTTCTGCACACTTTGTCCTCACTCGTGCGCGCCCTGAGAAACTTCCCAGGGGGTCACCCATCCCAAGACTACTCCTGTGCAAGCACGCTTAACTTTGGAGTTCTTAGCGGATGAGCTCCCTTAAAAGGAGATGCATCTTGTTGGTATGAGTAGTACTATTAATCCATTTAAATTAAATCTCAAGTGTTACATTAACCCCCACTTAGGATCGCAACGTCCTCGTTGCGCCCATAAACCAATCTCAATCAAATCCCAAAATCTTCCCCCGCTAAGTGCCTGCCCGATATCCAACGAGTCAGGACACTGTCGCAGGGTTGCTCTGATACCACCTGTAACACCCCGGCCCCACAGTACCCGAGGTAGTTACTTCAGACCAATAGTACTGTCCTCACAAACCGCCACTAGCCTTTTCCGCACACTTTGTCCTCACTCGTGCACGCCCTGAGAAACTTCCCAGGGGGTCACCCATCTCAAGACTACTCCCGAGCAAGCACGCTTAACTTTGGAGTTCTTAGCGGATGAGCTCCCTTAAAAGGAGATGCACCTCTGTTGGTATGAGTAGTACTATTAATCCATTTAAATTAAATCTCAAGTGGTACAGTATCACTCAACAATTCTCAGCCGCCAAAACTCCTCAACAAAATGAGGTTGTTGAAAGAAGAAACGGGACTCTAGTTGATGCCAAACACACCATGTTGATTTAATCTAAACTTCCTCACTTCATGTGGGCTGAAGCCATCAATACTGCGTGCTTCACACAAAAGAAAACAACAATTCACAAGCGCTTTGACAAGACTCCTTATGAGATACTCTTCAACTGGACCCCTGACATTTCATTCTTTAGAGTTTTTAGATGTAAGTGTTTTGTTCTGAATGATAGAAGTGAAAGAAGTAAACTCCATCCAAAAGCAAAAAAAGGAGTATTTATTGGCTACTCAACGCAATCCAAACCTTACATAATCTACTTAAGAGATCGACGAACTGTCATTGAGAGTGTGCATGTGGCATTCTATGAAATGGAAGGCTTTGCTTCTGAACACTTCTTGACAAAACTTACTCTATCTGTACCAAAACAATCAACTGATGAAGCTCATCCAATCCTACAAACAACATTTGAACGTGTGGTTCTCGACTCTCTATTTGAACACTTTTACGAGAATCCACGTCCATCCAATCAACAACAAACAACAAGACCTGATACTCAATTACCATCCCTGCCTGATCCAACTGATGCTCAATCACCAACTCAATCTTATCAAGAGGATCCTAAAAATCAAGGCATGGAAACAACCTAGCTCCCCGACGACAACGACAACAACTCCTATGCATTCAACTTCTCGCCAATTTACATTTATTACCTATGAGGACCCAAATCATCCCGTCATAACTCGAATCCCTCTTACACATGAGGGGCAATGGACGAAGGCACATCCTCTTGAACAAATAATAGCTGATTCAAGTCATGGAGTATGCACAAGAACAACACAGCCAATGAATGCCTCTTCTCTTGCTTTCTAAGCCAATCTGAACCTTCAAAGGTCTACGATGAACTAGTTTATCCTGATTAGGTGATTGCAATGCAAGATGGACTCAATCAATTCACCAGAATGGACGCGTGGACACTCATACCTAGGTCTCAACGGAAAACAATCATCGGCACGAAATGGGTGTTCAAGAACGACCGAGATGAAGAAGGTATCACTATGACAAATAAGGCTAGATTGGTTGTGAAGGGATACAACCAACAAGAGGGCATAGACTATGATGAAATATTTGCACTCGTAGCCAGAATTAAAGCTATACGCATCTTTCTAGCTTACACGACTCATAAGAACTTCACGGTCTATCAAATGGACGTGAAAACAGCTTTCCTGAATGGAGTTCTACAAGAAGAAGTCTTTGTCTCTCTGCTTGAAGGATTTGTAGATCAACGATGCCCAAATTATGTATAGAAACTGAACAAAGAGCTCTATGGATTGAAGCAAGCACCGAGATCCTGATATGATGTCTTAGCTGATTTTCTGGTTGATTCAGGCTTCTCAAAAGGAAAGATTGACATGGCACTCTTCATCAAGCGACATAAGACTAATATCATGCTGATTTAGATCTATGTCGATGACATTATCTTTGCTTCTTGTAATCCGAGACTGTGCAAGAAGTTTGAAGAACTGATGAGAACGAGTTTGAAATGAGCATGATGGACGAGATGAATTTCTTTCTTGGCCTGCAAGTAAGACAGCTACCAGACGGAATCTTCATTATCAATCAAAGTACATTCTAGATATGCTGAAAAGTTCAATGTAGAGAACACATCATCCATGAGAACCCACATATCCCCCAACAATAAGCTTGACTCATATCTCACAAAGAAATTAGTCGACGCTACTCATATTAGGGCTATCATTGGATCTTTATTGTATCTTACCTCCAGCAAGCCTGACATTATGTTCTTGACGTGCTTGTGCGCTAGGTTTCAAGCCAATCCGAAGGAATCCTATTTAACTGTTATGAAGAGAATTTTGAGGTACCTAAAAGGCACAGTCAAATTGGGCCTCAACTATCCCAAAAACTTAGGTTTTGACCTTGTTGGGTATTCGGATGTTGACTTTGCTGGTTACCGAATGGATCGAAAGAGTACGTCGGGAAGCGCTCAATTTCTCTGAAAAAGCAAATATGTTGGTCCTCCAAGAAACAGAACTGTGTGTCAACATCTACAACCGAGGCAGAATACGTTGCGACGACTAGTTGTTGTTCACGAATCATATGGATGAGGACTCAACTCAAGGACTACGACTTCACATTCAACCATATCCCGATCTACAGTGACTCCCAGAGCGCAATTGCCATAACACGTAACCCCGTTCATTAGCCACACACCAAACACATCGACCTGCACTATCATTTCATCAAGGACCATGTAAAGAAAGGAGATATTGTTCTATATTTTGTATGCTCTGAGCTTCAACTGGCTGACCTGTTTACTAAGGCACTGGATGAAAAATGATTTCAGTTCCTAGTATCCAAGTTGGGCATGTTGAACCTTCAGCCCATTTAATTTCTGTCTCAAATGGTATTAATAAAAGGTGTGTGTGTTGTGTGTGTTGCATGTGTTGAGGGGGAGTACCGTTCATCAAAATATTTTTTTTTTTAAAGAAGGGAGAGAAAAAGGAAGAAAAATAGAGTGTGTGTGTTTTATTATTTTTGTCATGCATCATTCGAGGGAAAGTTTTTGTAACACCCCGGCCCCACCAGACCCGAGGTAGTTACTCCGGACCAATAGTACTGTCCCCACAAACCACCACGAGCCTTTACCGCGCACTTTGTCCTCACTCATGCGCGCCCTGAGAAACTTCCCAGGGGGTCACCCATCCCAAGACTACTCCCGTGCAAGCACGCTTAACTTTGGAGTTCTTGGGTGATGAGCTCCCTTAAAAGGAGATGCACCTCTGTTGGTATGAGTAGTACTATTAATCCGTTTAAATTAAATCTCAAGTGTTACAATCACCCCCACTTAGGATCGCAACGTCCTCGTTGCGCCCTTGAACCAATTTCAAATCTCAATCAAATCCCAGAATCTTCCCCCGCTAAGTGCCCGCCCGATATCCAACGGGTCATCACACTGTCGCAGGGTTGCTCTGATACCATTTGTAACACCCCGGCCCCGTGGGACCCGAGGTAGTTACTCCGGACCAATAGTACTATCCTCACCCAATAGTAATCTCTGATACCAATTTGTAACACCCCCAAATTTCCCATCCAAAATACTGATATATTTGCAATAAAACTTTTATTTATTGATAAAGTCATTTGAAAAATACAGCGGAAGTCTTAATAGGGAAATGAGTGTTACCGCCACATCCGGTCATCTCTTAACCGAATGCACAGGCTAACCCCAGACAAAACAAACTAATACTAGTGTCCAAAACATAAGTAAATTAAAGTGTTTATTCTTGACTATGTTCGACTATCTGCTAACCATGTCAGGATCACAAAACAACACCCAGCTCAACAACCAACTGTATCCAGCAGAGGAATAAATCAAAATCCTGGACAACAACTTCCAATTGGACCTCAAAATCTTCAAGTGCCACGACCCCTTGATTACGGCAATTCTCAAAGGTCACTACCTCTGGATATCATTCAACTACGCTACATCTGTAACTGAGGTATACCTACAACAGTTCTGGAGCTGCATGAGCACACCGTCTAAGAAGGACAAGTCAAAGATAATGACTAAGCTCAACGATAAGAGAATAGTGCTAACACCCTTTACACTGAGAGAGAACTTGGCTCTGCCAGTGCTTGATAACTACGCACCCCTCCCAACTAATGAACAACTGATACAAGGGATGCTGAAGCTAGGCTATGATAGTCCACTGCCTCTGATCTCAAACTTTTGCATCGCCAACTTACCTCACCCGTGGAAGACTGTGTTTGGCCGGTGAACAAGTGCTTATCCCCAAAGCATGTTGGCCACGACACGTGCAACAAGCAGATTCTCCAAATCTTCCACGGGATAGCCTTCGATATCAAGTACGATATGGCTCGGCTCTTCTGGACAGAGCTGATAGATCAAGTGAAGGCGAAGGAAAATAGCAAGAGATGTCAGACGATTGCTTACGCTCGGTGGTTGGCCATTCTTATCAACAACATCACGGTGGCAACCCCGACAATACCGAAGCGTAGCAATGAGCGTCACTTTCTAGCTCTCAAGCTCAAATTCTTCCAAAAGGACAACTCCACTTCTCCCTTTTTGCCAATCCCAGAGTCATTACTTAAGCTTGCAAATCAAAGGGATCTGGCAGTCACTCAGTGTAGAGAGAAGCTGAACAGAACAGTCCCTATGGTTCAGCAAAACCCAGCTAGACCTTCCGGCCCAAGGGGCTCAGCCGAGTGAAAGTGAGGGTACAATGAGAGATACCCAACCACAAAGACTAGTGGCAAGCTAGCCTAATGATGATTAGTCTGACGACTCTTCCGAGAGATCTCAAACTGCTGAGGGCCACTCTCAAACTGCTGAGGATGCCGCCGATGAATCGTCAAGACCAGCCACCAACACCAATAAGGCTGGCGGTGAGGCATCCAATAACATGGCTGTGAGAAGCAGAAATGATGATGATCATGATGAGGATGAGGATGATGACGCAACTGAAGCTCTGATTAGGAACACAAAACGGGCCGGAAAGAATCTCATCCTGGTCAACTCAGATATACCAGCTGATTATGAAGAGGCAGATCAGTGACGCAAAACCCAAAAGGGATCATTATAAGTGAGACGTGCTTCAAGTAGCAACACGACATCCCCACATCATCCAAGCCTAGAAAAAGGTTGAGAAAGAAAAGCACGATTGAGGATAAGATGACTCTATACGAGGATTGCGGCACCTTCCCACATATAAGTCGAACCTCACCCTCAAGTTCAGGAGTTGACCTTGTTAGTTCCCGGGTAGATGTCGCAACATTCGGTTCAACTGCACATGCACAACCATCTCTCATCCACTCTTCAGCCTCACAATAGGCTGGAGTTTCAACAACCCAAGGGGAATTTACACCGACCTCTCTGTTCCCTTCTGGATCACTTGAGAGATAACTCAAGGGGAATTTTCGCCTCCCTCTCTACTCCCTTCTGGATCAGTTGAGAGACTTAGTAATTAATAACGTTGGACCACTACCCCAATTCCTTCAACCACATCGAGTCTAGGTGTCCCATTTCCTACATTTTTAAAATTTTCTAGGACACCTACATTATTCAGTGCATATGATACAGGTGCACACACCCTGAATGCAACGGCCGGAGTGCAAACGATGATGGTCGGAAGCCCTGCTACGCAAACAATGATTCCATCATTGAACGCAGGCCACACATCAGCTATCTTCACTGATGCTGTGACAACAGTTACGGCCCCTGTTATTGATACCCCTATCCCTGAAGAACTAGCCGTTCTTCTGAATCGCTTTCTAGAGTCTACCGTTATGCCACGGGTACACGAAGCAATAACCGCTCGCGCACAGGACTTTAGAACTATGCCACTGGTTCGAATTAACAACCCCAACCTGAACCTCAACCTAAACCCATTTCTACCCAACCAAAATAGACCCCAACCATATTGAGCGGAACCCAGGATACAGAACAAGTATCCACCCCTAAATCGATCGTACCCTATCCAAACACTTTCACGATGCCCTTTGAGGACCTTGCGCCCGTCATGTTTGACCACATGCTAAACACAGAAGAAGGCAAACGAACGACCTCCAATTAGCCCTTCTTCGTGCTTTAGATATATAAAGCACATGCCGTGAGAGTCTCTACGGCAACAAATGTTCCCATGAGGATCACGATGACTGGAATCCTCATGAGGGGGAGAACAAGCGGCAGCGGACACTTGAGCATGTTGCTTCCTCTAGCCAACTGCAGCCAAATCAACCCTCCTCCTTTTCCAACCAACAACAGCCAACCTCATCTACCTAGCATAAGATCAAAGCCATTATTTCAAGTCCGGTCGAGCTAGACATAACATTTTGAGGCGCATCTCCGATAGATGTTGATCAAAGAGGGAATGGAAGTCCTGATGTTGTTACCTGTGGTACATCATTTTACTTAGGCCATCAATCAAAACCTAGTTCGAAGCTGATGACAACGGGCAATCCTAGTGATCCCGACTTTACTCTTAATAGGTCGCCACAACAGCAGCAAGCTCCTTCTAGCCTTCAGTCAGAACATATCCACGACGAACTTGAGGATATTCTTGTTCATAACAAATGGCCTCACCAGTGGACAGAATTGGATGATCTTAGAATGGAAGTTGAACAGTATGAAGTGCAACGAAGCTACTACCTTAGAGAGCTTCTTTCCAAATGTGTTGCTGATATCATATTGCTTGATGAAGATAAAATCAGAGAAGGGGAGAACTACAAAGAAACTCCGAAGGAGCTGGACTCAGTCATTAGACAAACAGTGGCTCAGATGCCCATAAATGAAAAACCCTGGGAGAATGTCAGAATCAATTCCCCCTTCCAAGAGGAAATCGGAAAGCGAATATGGCGAAGACCTGGAAAACTGAAGCAACTTGATGAACTCAAGATCTGTGGCCTCAAAAAATCTAAGGGGAAAGCACAGAGGTCGACAACTGCACATGTTGAGCCACAGATATATGGGAAAACAGAGAGAAGTCCTATAGCACGATCTAAAGACTCCCACGCATCCTGTTTGGAAAATTCTAGACGTAGTTGAAGCTGATCATCACACGATAAACTCTCTCTGTTTATCGCCTACAACGCTTTGATGGGACAAAATTCGTCTGTCTAGAGAACGATTTCTTCATGCTGAAAATGGATGGCATCTACCAAATGTTCATGGCCTACAGAGAACTTTCCATTAGTAGCGACATAGTTGTACAAGAAGGCTTCGATGCTATTAAGCGCTTTATGACCAAATAAGTCCGATTCGACGCTGCCCATGATCTTCAAATGGCCCTTGAAAACAACCATCCTAAGGCCAATCTCACAAGACAAAAACTGTCCGGATCGGAGCTTAACCCGTTTCTAGCATGTCACATCTTTGATAGCCCAGACTCAATAATCTATTGAATCATAATGGTGAGAAGCGTGCGTTAGAGATTGAAGAGATCAACAAGTATTGTGATGGGACCTTGAAGATCATACCAGAAAAGTTGTTACCAATAAGAAAGGACTTTAATTTGAGAGCAGACAATAAGTATTTGTTGATGCATCAGATGCTGAACTTGAGGAATCTAATAAAGTTGACAAAATCCTTAAAACTATCGAGAAATAACTTGACACGAGAAGCTCACTCAGACAGTACGAGCATGCACTTAACCTGAGAAAGAATTACTACAAAGCTCAGAAGTGAAGAACAACAAGATGACACTTGATCACAAAGGGGGGATTGTTGAAGATTATTATTGTGAATCAAGCTTGTCTTAAGTCTTTTTTATTTAGTTTAATTATAGCCTTTACAAGATTGTCTTTTTTATTATTATTGTGAATCAAGCTTGTCTTAAGCCTCTACAACAAAATGCAATTTTCTTCCAAAAGCATGAGAATTGTTTAATTATTATGATGGTGTCCTATGTTGTCACTTGTATCTTCAAAAATAGAAAAATAAAAATAATAAAAAGTGCATAAACAAAAGTATTATAAGTGCATCACAGTTCAACAATATATTTTTCATAAAATAGAGGTCAAAACTGCATGAGAACAATTGTGCTAGTGCACTGATGGGGTAATGAACAGCAAAAAAACAATAAAACTTAAGAAGACCTTAATTAACAGAATGATCCAGGCATCAAGAAAAAGATGAACATCAAGTTTCTGAGTAACTGCGCGAAATAGATAAACTTAAATAATTAATATTGCTACTAAAAAGTGAATACAACGAAAAATACGTACATGTATACTAAAATATTCACATTTTTATTTATAATTTTTGAATTAATAGTTTAGGAAATATTTCGTACAATTCTAAATGCCTAAAATAAAATTATGGTCCACGAAAAATGGTGATGTGATACGATTAAGAAAAGCATGGAAAATGTAAAAACAAAACAAAAAAGTAGAAACAAAAGAATGGAATTAATTGATTGAATAAAACATTCAACGAAAGTTATTACTCCTGCGGAAGATGTGGGTAACTATTTTAGGGTATCACCGTATACATTTAATTGGAGAAACGAAATTACATCAATAACCTCCACGAAGATTAATCATACAGAAAAACTAAAAAATGATCTAATGGTCTATATTTATTCTTATTTCTCTCCTAAGATAATTTTCTCACTTGAACCTAAATCTATCTATCTATCTATCTATCTATATATATATATATATATATATATATATATATATATATATATATAGGGAATGGTTCTAATGAGAACACTCCTTATTGTAAGAAATGAGAACACATCCTGACTTTTAATCTAGAGGATCAGACGGTGCATTTAGTTGGAGGTGCACACTAAATTTGTGCACTGCATCACACGTATACACATCTTGCAAACTAATATCACAATACGTGACCTGACTAGTAGGTAAATGTGTCAAAAGATGTGTAACGGTTGAAGAGCCACATACTTTCCATATGAATAGTTCAAAATAAAGTCTTAATTCATATAAAATGTTTTTAGTTTAAAATTGATTTAACTTTTAAAATTGTAATCCAATTTTATCAAAAATTATATCAAATTAAATAATTTTTTATTACCTTTCATATGACACCAATATAGCATATATAATTTATTTATTTAAAAAAGTAATATTTGAATATTATAAACCACAACAAACATCTCCAACTATCGTACACACAAGAACATGTATCTAACACACAATCATCAATATTTAATGCACATGAAAAATAATATTTCATCACACACAGTTTGTGTATAAAGCACAATAACAAGTATCTTAATCACAAAAAATAGTATCTAATGCACAATAATAAAGAATTATATCTAACCCACAAGGACTTCATATAATACACATGAACTAGCTAGTATCTAAAGCACAATATGTACATACTTTGGTATGTTAGATAACTCGTATCTAGCACATTTATAGACATAGAGAATCAAAACAAGTGTGTCATGCACAAGAACCGGCATCTAACACACAACCCCGAATACGTAGTGCACATGAGTCGGTATCTAACAGACAACTCATTTATGTAATGCACATGAGCTTGTATCTAGCTCATATTTCGTATATAACATAAAAAGCGAAAACATGTGTTGAAAAATATAACTATGATATGGTGATTAACAATTAAGGAGAGAGATTATTGAAGTAATAATTGAAAAAAAGGGAATGATATTTTGTTTCCTTTGTTGCTCACTAAGGAACTTTCTATACAAACATGCAAAACTTCTCTACATGAAAAAAATATCTTTTTTCTAAAAGTGGACCACATAACTGACGTAAGAAGTAAAATTAAAAAGTTAATTAGACATGCACTTTATTCTTTCCATTACTACAAAAGTGGAATGCATTAACTCCAAGAACGGCAAATTAAACGGCCAAGAAAGATTAATACGTAAATGCCCCTAGTGCCATTTAGTTCATCTTAGATCGGTATATATTTTGGAGGGTGAGGATTTGTTCTCACTTCTCACATTAAGGAGTGTTCTCATTTGAACCAAAATCTATATATATATATATATGCATATATATCTTATTGTAATAAGTAGCCTAGAAAGGAAATGAGTCAAATATGTTAGGCCCATATTCCTAAGTTTAGGCCTGTTTTCGGCAGGCTGTACACCTGCGCCTATAAATACGCGCATAGGTGTACAACGCCGAATAATCAGCATACAATCCTTTCACGCTCTGTAGAACATTTCTCGATATCAATAGAAGAAGAGATTTCACTATTTCGATATCTTCCGGTCATTGTTTGAATCTCTATTTTCTATGTATAATTGAAATCCATTTTCTAGCTGATCGATTATCACACACCTTTTGAGACCAACATTTGGTAGGAAGAAAACTAAAATGAATAATGGAACCGGAAAAAAGAGTCCTTCAAGGGTTATACAGTACTCCCTCCATCCCATTAGGAGGTTCCAATTGAAATATATGATGCTTGACCGACAATAAAGCAACATAATCCCTGTTCATACTCTGATTATTTTTAGTAAATAAAATTTACATAATCAAAAATTACATTAAAACCGCTACAAAGCCAGATAAAAAAATGTATGTTTGATAAAAATTTGATATATAAAGTAAAAGATTAAAAATGATTTAAGTTGACCATGTGAATAGTAGACATGAACATTTAATTGGGACGGAGGGAGTACTTTAGAAGTCCTTTAAAGGTCGTGCACACTCAAACCTCGAGGGAGAGATTGCTTCAACTTTTCTGCATGTGCTCTCTGAATCAAACACACACAGGGTGTAAAGATACTTGGAACAACGAACCTTGAAATTGACTACATCCTTTCCTCTCTTGATCTTCACTGATCTAGCATCTTTCCTTCTCGCAGTAAGAAGAAAATCTTTGATCTCGTGAATTTGCTTTGACGTTTTCTCTCATCTTCCAATCCAAACCTTGCTGCTCAACTAATTGAGAGAGAGCCCAAAAAGAATAGTTTACCTAGTGATCTTCTTTAAACCTTCATTACAGACTTTTTGTTTGTTAATAGATTTTTTGTTTCTTTCAACACTCAAAATTTCAGTTTGAATATCTTTTCTCCAAAATTATACTTTTGATATCATATTTACATTCAATTACTGATACTGAATGATTCTGTTTTACTAATTTGATATCAATTACTTCAATTTACTATTCATAATAAAGATAAATAGGTCTTAATGTTATTTTGGTTTTAATAAAAAACAATGTAACCCCAAATTATATTTGAATTCACACACATGCCTCTTTCTTTATTAAATCTAGAATCAAGTTAAGGTTTGTTTGGATTATATGAAAGCTCCTACTTGTTGAATGCATAAATCTGATGTTGATATCAATCTTTTCTTTGTCAACAAAACTCATTGACCTCTTATGTAGCTTATGTGATTTAAATCATGTCTCTTCTAATTAATTTTTGTTTCTTAGATATAAAGTTAGCATATTAGATTTTCTATCTTCTTTTGTTGAATGAAATACTCTGTTTTTCAAAGTATCTTTTTATACTAAAAGCTTGGAACTAAATAAATGTATTAACTATTTGATCTTACTTGTGTGTAGTTAACTTTGTTGTCCGAATTGTTGTGAAAGGCATGTTGTCAGATTGCCAAGTTAAGAAATTAACTATTTGACTCTAGGAACACTAATGCTTCTTGAATGAAACTATGGACATTTTGGCAGATGACTATGCTGCATTTTTGTTTGTTAAAAGCTGCATATTTTAAATCTACAATCTTAGTTTATATGTGATGCATTGTCTCGGGTAAGCAGTTCAGATTTTTAAATTGACTCTTTAGTTTATCATGCTTAATATATTCTAATTATCTGCTATTTATTTCTTTTGTCATAAGAGCACTATAATTCATATTGTTGATTCCACATCTCATTTCCAAAACTTTAGGGCCTGTTCACTAACAGGGATATTTTCCAGTTTTCAGAAAACTGGAAAACTGGAAAACAGAAAACAGGAAACGTGTTTACCAAAGAAATTGCTGGAAAACTGGAGAAAGGAATAAAGAAAAACGCGTTTACCAAATCCTTTTCTAAAACGAAAAAAATGAGACATGTCTCTCTTTTCCTTAATGATTTGGAGAAGTGACTTTTACTACTTTTCCAAATTTGGAAAACGCAGATGCTACAGTAACGCTGCAATGAATTTGCATACTTACACCTAGTGGTGGGTCTGGTCCCGCTCCAATGTCGATTCCATTCTGGTACCTCCATCCTCGTACCTTACCCCTTACCCCTTACCCTTACCCTACCCCCACCCTGCGTACCCATTTTCCCTATAATGACCCTACCCCACCCCGATCCATCCTACCATACCGCCACCCCCTACCACCTCGACCCCACCCCGACCCACCCTACCCTACCCCTCGTATATTACCCCCCTACCCCTACCTTACCCCTTACCACATACCCCCTACCTCAGCCCTACCCCACCACCATCCTACCCCCACCCATCTGCCCTCCTACCGCCACCACCATCCTACCCCCCACCCTTACCCGACCTTGGCCCCACCCGGACCCCGGACCCACCCTACTGCCATCCTATCCCAATTCCCTACTCTGCCCCTACCTTACCCCAACCTTGCCCACTACCACCACCCTTACCGCCATCCTACCCCCCACCGCCATCCTACCTACCCCCACCCTCGGCCCCACCCTGACGACCCCACCCTACCGCCATCCTATCCCAACTCTCTACCCTACCCCTACCTTACCCCACCCTACCACTACCCTAACCACCCGACCCCACCCTTACCCTACCTACCCGACCACACCTACCCCTACCCCACTACCCCCCTACCCTACCTACCCCACCCCTTACCCGCCTACCCGACCCCACCCTAGCCCTACCCTATCTGACCCCACCCTACCCCTACCCTACCCTGACCCTACCCCCTACCCCGACTCAACCCCCACCCTACCACTACCCTACCTACCTAACCCCACCCTACCACTACCCGACCCCACTCACCCACTACCCCACCCTTACCCCTAACCACGACCCTAACCCACCCACTACCCCCACCCAACCCCCTAGACCTTACCACCCCACCCCGACCATACCCCTTACCCCACCCATAACTTCCCTACCCCGACCCCTACGAGTAGGTATGGGTGGGTATGAAGGGTTGTGGGGGAGTATGGGTAGAGTGTAAGATCGTGGTAAGCGTAGTGGTAGGGGTCAAGGGTGTGGAATTGGAGAACTGGGTGAAAAAATTGATGAACATGTTTTCAGATTTGAAAATGAAAAACTAAAAAATAGAAACAGAAAATTGGAGAACGAAAAACAGAAGTAGAAAACAGGAAAATATCTATGTTAGTAAACATGCCCTTACATTCTTGTGTACTTAAGTCCTTATATAAAAAAGGATGAGACCGACAATTGTCATGTTGATGAGGTAAACTGAAAAATAATTTAAATGCACTATAATTTAGAGTAAAATTAGTTGAATGGTGTACATTATGAATGTTTATAAAAACAAGAACGAAAATGTGTCACAAAAGTATTTTTCATTTAATTATAATTTCATCATTGTCTATTATTATAAAGGAGTTAAAGGGGTGTTTGATAATTGTATTTGCTTCTACATTGAAAAGTGATTTATTTCGATTTTTTTACCCCGGATGGTCGAGGCCTAGGGGCATGGGGTAAATTGGGATCAAACTACATTTGAATTAAAACTTCCTTTTTTTTGTTTTTTTTTAAACTTCCTTTTATTATGATACTATCAAGCTTAATATATTCTAATTATCTCGTATTTATTTCTTTTGTCATAAGAGTGCTATAACTCATAATGTTGATTCCACATCTCATTTTCAAAATTTTACATTCCTGTATACTTAAATCCTTTTATAAAAAAGGGTGAGACTTACAATCGTAATGCTGGTGAGGTAAACTGAAAAATAATTTAAATGCTTTATTATTTGGAGTATAAAAATTAGTTGAATGGTGTACATTATGAATGTTCATAAAAACAAGTAGGAAAATGTGTTTAAAAAGTATTTTTCATTTAACTATAATAATTTCATCTTTGTCTAAATGTATTATAAATGTTTAATAAGGAGTGTTTGTATAATGAAATAATTAAATAAATATGAGCAAAATAAAGATGTTTTACAAAAATATGACTAGTTACTATAGTGGTAATGAAATCATAGTAATTCATGTTCAAGTTTTGAACTTAAGTTACCATAACATTACGTTGTAGTAATGAATAGTCATATTTATGTAAATAAGTTTTATTTTAATATTATTCTTGTAAAAAACCCTTGTATAATTGTATTTGCTTCTACTTTGAAAAGTATTTTATTTCAGATACTACTTTTAACCCTGGGGGTCGTGACCTGAGATAAATTGGGATCAAACTCACTTCATTGAGTATTGAACCTGAGATCTTTCATAAGAGAGATTGAGTTGGCGACCAGATGAGCTAGACGACTTCCACAAAATAATAATGTTGGTGATTTTTGAAAATATGCTTTCGTAAAGTAATACTCCGTATAAATTAAGTATTTGAGTAATTCAAAGGTGCTTACTAATTTGTAATGTTCAACAAAAATCTTTTTCTTTTCTTTTTTATTTTGGTGCAAGATAAATTCTAATTCAAGTGTTTGAAATGAAATAAAAGACTTATATATTCAAGGAATGTTAACCGATTAGAATGAACATGCACGTGAAGACATACATAGGTGAAAATATAAGATCACAACATGTTATTATAATTGAAGAGATTAGTGTAGAAACGTTTTATAAAAGAAGGTTTGCAATAATCTGTGATGTGTATGGCGATTAAATTTCTAATATTTTTTTACGAACTATTCTCTCATTTCTATGATAATATGGAGTATTAGGAATGCTCAGGTCCATCCGGAGGGACGGGAGGTGCCGTCCGAACTTTACTGTTTGGGGCGGTTTCCGGTGGAACTTTTCGATGAAATTTTTTGAGCATGTTCCTCATCAAGTCTAGTTTGTCCATACCAAATTTCAGCTCAAAATTCGACCGGGAAGGCAGTCAAATAAATTCTTGAAGCTTACTGCACATTCTGCGCATATATAAAGTGCAGTAAGTTTCAAGAATTTATTTGGCTGCCTTCCCGGTCGAATTTTGAGCTGAAATTTGGTATGGACAAATTATTTGATGAGGAACATGCTCAAAAAAGTTCATCGAAAAATTCCACCGGGTACCGCCCCAAACAGTGAAGTTCGGACGGCTGCTCCCGTCCCTCCGGCTGGACCTGAGCAGTCCTCTATGGAGTATAATCTTTAGTTATATTTACTCCATAACATATACTACCTCTGTCCCATATTAAACTTCCAATTGCGGGTTACGAAGTTTGACCAGCGATAAAGTTAAATGATCCCTGTGAAAACTCGGATTATTTTTAGAAAATAAAATTTACATATTCAGAAACTACATCAAACCTGCTACAAAACCTGCAAAAAATAATTCACTTTTTATAAAATTTTGATACATAAAGTAAGAGTTTAAGTGTGATTTAAGTTGACCCTCGAAAAGCGAAATGGAAGTTTATTTAAGGACGGAGGGAGTAGAAAATAAGCATATTACATCCCGTGCAACGCACAAGCTAGTGAGTTACTAGTTTTATTAATGGAAAGAAAGCCTCATTTTGATAGGAAACCAACGAAGATGCAATAAAGTAGGGGTGGGCGCGGTCTAGAACGGTTCTATAAATTAGCAAAACCCGTAATGTACCCGTGAGATTTCTAAATGTTTGGTATGGTCCGATTCTAGGGACGGAATCATTTGGTACCGTTTCATTTCGGAACGGTACAAAACGGTTTGGTACAATGTCAAATGCATGCTAAAAAATTTGGACAAATCTTACAATTAGTAGATATCACACTATCCAATTCACATGAAATGTTAATAAAAATATAACAAAGTGCATACTAAATACAAGGAAAGGTTCAAGAGGCTAAATTTTTTTATTTAAATTTACAAATAATCAAATAGTGCAACCCAATTAAAGAAAAATATAGCAAAATGACGATACATCAAATAATAAATATCATCTTTATTATATTCATGTGAAAACATAAAAAAGATCTTCCAATTGTTGAACATAATAAAAAACTTAATGTTCTTCTTTTTTGTTCTAGGATGAATATTGTAAAACACACATATGATACACTAAATTACTAGAAATTAATAGTCATTAATGATTTTTAAAATTTTAGCATTCTTTCAATATATACCAAATATAACATAAATTATGTAAAAGGAAAAATAGGAATATTTATATAAACACACACTTAGCTATTTTGAGATTGCATGAATATACACACTTGACTATATAATTGTTGAGAGATTATTGAGTAAAGGGTCAATTTGGTCCTCGAAGTTGCATAAAAGGGGTCAAATAAGTCCTTATATAGGAAATTCTATCTAGCCATCACCATTTAGAGCGGTTCCCGATGGAATTTTTGATAAAATTTTTTTGAGCATCTTATTCATTAAGTCTAGTTCACTCATACCAAATTTCAGATAAAAATTCAATCGGGAAGACATTCAAATGAATTCTTCAAGATAATTGTGCCGTTAAAAGCGCAGTTATCTTCAAGAATTCATTTGAATGCCTTCCCGATGGAATTTTTTGCTGAAATTTGGTATGAGTAAACTAGACTTAATGAATAAGATGCTCAAAAAAATTATCAAAAAATTCCACCGGGAGCCACCTCAAATGGCACGTCCGGACAGAATCTTCTATATCAGGACTTATTTGACCCCTTTTTTGCAACTTCAAGGACCAAACTGACCCTTTACTCAGAGATTATTTATCAAACAGTTCAGTTCGATTTTAAATTTTTTATTCCCGGCCCATCACTACAATAAACTTTATTTCAGGAGTACCTTAAGTCCTTAACGTACTACAACATTCACCACAAAAACCATGCGTGGCCTAAATTCGAAGATGTCATTCCGCTTTAATATATTGGATTCGTATACAGCTGGGAACCAGAACATGATATGGTAGATTTGTAGGCTACAACCATGTGAGTATGTGATAACTGATAAGCATACAAACCCCGCCCATCCATTTTCCACTACGAAAAGGCCATGTTGAAAGATATGCTCATCTGTCGTTCCCGAACGGGTAAGGTTAATTGTTTAATCAAAGTGTATTCTCCAAGTTGTGTCCTCATATTTAAAATAAAAATACTCTATCACTTTCGAATCCAGTATTAGCTTCTCCAAGTTGCCCTAAGTCTTTCGCTACCGTCAGTCCGGCCTCGTCCCTTCGTGGAATCGTATATAGTACAACCGGCTATACGGTGCCATCCGTACAGCCGGTGGCAAATTTGTAATTTTGGTGAAAATTATGGATTTTCCTAAATGAGCATTGAATCAATTTTGATGAGTATCAAGCTTGTTCTTTTGAGTATTAGGAGCCTAAAAGTGGGCATTAGTGATATCTGCTTCAATAATCCTCATATATCACATTCCGTTTATTATTTTTTCGCTTATTAAAGTCTTAAATTATGTCTATAATCAATTTCATTTAATTTCAATATGTGAATCTAATGAATTATTATATGTTTAACATGTGCAGCCTTTTAAAATGAGTATAAAACAGTACCAAATGAGCATACATAATTACAAAATGAGTATCAAAATATTAAAAAAAACTCAATTGTTTGTGTTCATTCTTTTTTGGCGTTATATTCATTTGAGTTTAACATAAAACTCATTTTGAAATATGTATGAATAGGACATTTTAAAATGAGTACTGTACTAATACCAAATGAGTATACATAACATACAGAATGAGTATGAGGCGAAGCTTTGTGCGATGCCGAAGCGTAGAAACCTGGTGCGAAGTTCAGATTGAAGAAGCGCAGGCCCAATAAAGTCCGGTTGTACCGTGTGCACGGTACAGCCGGCTGTACCATGTATTTTACCGTCCCGTCGTTGCGGCAAAAGAAACAAAACTGTTCCTCGACTTACGTCGATAGCAGAAAAAACGCCCTAGCGACTATAAGCCCTGCTAGAGAGAGAAAGTGATCACGCGAATTCACATCGATAGTAACTATGTGTTAAAAATTAAGTAATAACATTATGATTTAGTTAATCTCTTATATATATATATATATATATATATATATATATAGTGCAGTTTCAATAAAAGAGCTCTTCCTGTGAAAAGTGTAAACATGTACACTTTAACTATTTCTCATTCACAAAAAACTATTTGTCTAAGACATTTTTGTTGAACTTTTTTGTGAAAACAGAAAAGTTTTGTTTATTTATCAAATTGTCACCGCGATTTTGATTAGTAGTGTATTATTAACTTATTTTGTGTCATCAAATGTCAAATTTAATTCATAAAAGTGATTCTCATTTTTCGACCTCTTTTTACTTAATCCAAAAGACCAAAACCTATATGTGTGTCTGTTTTAGTTCAAATAAAATGTCTCGTTCCATTTTTTTTAATGAAAAAACTTAATTCATTTTTGCATTAATAATGTTCAGAATACAGTGAGAAATAAATTCAAAAATCTTGCAAGAAACATAACAAGTAGATGCTCTATCGAGAATATGAGCACTACTATTAACTTGTCACCTAGTACAAACAACTCGGAAATCATTGTTAGAAATCACCCTAGCTCGACAGTTTTCCAACAAGGAGCCATACTCCGAGACATCAAGCGTGGTAAATGTCTCGTTCCATGAAAAATACTAAGTGAGGATACATTAAGTGCATTGATCTAAGGGTTCCAAATACGCCAAGAATGCAATAAATTTGAGAAAACACGTGATGAAATATTTGTAATTAAGGGGTGTTTGGAACTGATTTTGCTTCTGCTTCTTTTTCAAAGAAGTAGCAGAATCAGAATAAGTTTTCAAAAGCTGGTCACCCCCAGCTTCTAAAAAATCAATTCTAGGAGAAAATTAAAGCACCAGAATCACTTCTGCACTTTCACCCAAACACTCCATCTTTTGCTTTTGCTCGCTGAAAGAGCAGAAACTGTTTTCTTTTGGACAGTTTTCAGTCCCAGACCAGACCAGACCAAACCAAACCAGACCAGACCAGACCAAACCAAACCAAACTAAACCAAACCAAATCAAACCAGACCAGACCAGACCAGACCAGACTTCTGTAGTTATAAAATACACAGAGACCAGACGTTTACCAGACCAGACCAGACCAGTCCAGACCAGACCAGATCAGACCAGACCAGACCAGATTAGAACAGACCAGACCAGACCAACAAATTTCAGTCCAAAAGAAAACACCCCTAAGTAACAAAATCTTTCATTTCAAAAAATGCATCATTTAAAGGCAATAGTGCATCGTGTATGACAGTCAATGTGTCACAATTTGCATGAAAACAATACATTTTAACAAAACTTCACTCCATAATTCCATATATGTGTGTGTGTGAAAAGGATTATATGAGAAATAAATCACCAATTAGATATTACATTCGGGCCTTACAGATTGAACTTCATACTTTTAAAAGCACACGCTAAGGAATACGAGTTTATTTAGAGCCCGTTTGGTAGCACGAAAATCGGTTGATTTGACTGATTCTGCTGAAATTTATGAAGTTCTGACTTAAGTGGCTGCATTGGCTGATTCTGCTGATTTAAGAAAAAATATTTTTAAAATATATTTTATTAATAAAATGAAGAAAAGTTATATGTAAAAATAGCTAAAATGGTCATCTACAGTAACTTCAGTCAATACAGCCAGAAAAGTAATTCGAACCTTACTTTTTCTGCTTATTATACAAATCAGCGCGCGAAAGCAAAATTTGCGTGTTTGATGAAAAAGTTGGCTGATAAGCCTGATAAGCCTAAAAAGAATGTTGTGAAACGGCCTCTTAATATCACACACCTTGACTGTATATAATTATTAATGTTTGTAAATAGGCATGAAAAGAATTTCAAAGAGGCTTTTATATTGGCATCTAATCTTGAGGAATGGAATTTGCAGGGAGAAAGTGATTCCATATACACCACACCCTATGTGCCTTAAAACTTGATTAAGTTTCACCGACACGATAAATAATAAAGTAAAACTTTTATAGTTGAGGTTTGTGCAGGTCAGAGAAAACTAATAGAAACAATAAATGCATTAATGAAAAAATGACAAAGTTAATGGGATAACCAAAAAATAATTGACAAAATTTGAAGGGATTGGACGAAGGAATTATATAATTTTGTTAATGCTCTTACTAAATTCGATCTAAATGGATGTTTATTTCCTGTTGCCTCTCGTGAATACTTCTTGAGTATATATAAATTTGGTCTTGTCAAACACATTCAAAGTTACCGACACATAGAATATAGAGAAAAATGTCACAACCTCATACTATACCGAAATTGTCAATCAAGCCCTCAATCCCTCATAGTTTATAAACACTCAATTGAATCATTGGACTCTTAAAAGAACGCTCAATTGAACGATTTAGCAGGTAAATAAGTGCCTTTCCCATTAAGATCATGTGTGGGGGTCCACGTGACATTTGTTTTTTCCTCTTTCTTTGGATTAGATCAAACCAAACCACAAAAGTTCAATTATAGTTACAATTATTAACCAAACACTAAAATCATTTTCAATTTTTAATAAATAAAATGCAAAATATGCGGTCGTTACCCTCTCGGAGTCTCGATAGGGTTTTACTTCTTGCGCCGATCGTGTGGCTCTTTGATTCGATTGAGAGTTACGTGCAGTCAAAGCTTTGGTATGGAGAAGGCTTTGGTTGTGTGGTGCCAGACGAAACTCTTTAGAGACGGTTTGCCCACGAAGTTTCTGTTTTTGACCACTGGCGAATGGGGCATAGAGTCAATCATACGAAAATCAAGAGATGGGAATAGAGCTGGAGGAGGAGGAAGTGATTATTGAAGATGAAAACGGCGAAAAGGAGGACAACAATCCGATGAGTTTGCGGTGATTAACACACTGATCACGTATAAAGATGGTGAAATTTCATATTTTAGGTTGAAGTAATTAATGAATTAATGATAACCATTGATTGTTATTGAAAGACAAAAAGTGACTTTGGAGTGTCTATTTGTTAAAAAAAATTAGCCCATTTGGTGACGTTGTTTTTTAGTTTATCAGATTTATCAACTAACATTTTCACTAAACACATAACTTTTGATTTCGCTAGGTTGAAATTACTTTTCTGATTATATTGACTAGAGTTACTGTAGATGTTCATTTTAACTGTTTTTCATATATTTTTTCTTTATTTTATTTTTTGAATATATTTTAAATATACTTTTTACGCAAATCAACAGAATCGGCTAATTCAGCCTCTTTAATCAAAGTTTCAACGGAATCAGGCTATACAATCAATTTGGATATTACCAAAGGACCTCTAAATCTAACGGTTAACATCAATAGTTAATGTGTTAATGATCACAAAAAATTGATCATCAAACTTATTAAATGGGTAAAAAAGGAAAAGGTGTAAGATTATCATTCTCAGAAGGGGAAAATAATAAAAATATCTTTAACTTTGAGGGGGTGAGGTAAACACTCTAAACTTGCATATGAAATTTATATACCCCAAACTTCATATAAAAAATTATTTTTGCACCATTTTCATGTATTATTTATTTAAAAAAATGCAAGCTTATGATGTTATTGCACAATTTAAAATATTTTAGAATTCATGTAGACACAATTAACATTTTAAACTTCCATTGCGAAATAAATAATGTTACCCTCAATTTATATAATTGCAAGAATTTTAATTTGATATTTTAAATTATGTAATTAACCACATAAATGTACAATTTTGAAAGAAATAATAAATGGCAATAGTGTGAAAATAATGTGTTTTTAAAGTTTGGAGTATTAAACTTATATGCAAGTTTTACACCAAAGTCAGGGAACATCGTCATCCTTATTCATTTCCTTCGAGCCCGATATATCACAACCACTTAAAACAATACTCTCACCAGTTTTATTTAATTTTCACACTTTGACTTCACACAAAATAAGGAAAGAAATTTGATTTTATTGTATAGTACACTGTTGAGGCACTGTTTGACACTGTTTCGCACTGTAGAAACACTGTTGAGACACTGTTAACTGTTTGACACTGTTTTGAGTACTAACTTTTCCACTTCCCAATGGGAATAGTACACCGTACTCTTACCGTCTCCCCCCTTTATCCATTATATTCCTCTTATAGTCTTATCTATCTAGGGTTCATAATTTCAGATGTAGATCTCATTTTCCTAGAAATGCCCTTGCTATGGCACGTTTTGCCCTGCTGATTATTTCCCTTGCTTCGATAATTATATACAAGAGAAGCCCAGAATGATGAAGAGCTCGCCGCCAGATCGAAGGGGTAATTAAGGTAGGTGACAGAAGAGAGTGAGCATAAATCGTGTTTTCTTGCATTATTTCTCTGCTGGAAGCTATCTATGCTTACTCTCTATCTGTCACCTAACGATTTCTCTTTCAACCCTTCTCCTTTACCTGTTTGTATGGGTCTTTACTTATTTACATACGATTTTTTACATGTTCAGTCTAAGATCTGACTCAATCCCTAATTTTTTATACATCACCTCAAATTTTATCTACTTATCTTTTTAATTCTTTGTATCTTCAGGTCATCTTTATCAGTTTGCTTTGGTTTTTTCAAATCTCTGTTTAATTGAGGTCGAGTTCCCTTGAATGCTTCACGAAATTGAGATGAAGGGTTGGGCTTTCTCCAGGTATACATGAATTTAACTATAAGAAAATTGCCCTAAACAAGAGTAGATATATTTGTCGATCCATTCCAAAATATGGCTACTATGTTTTTATTAGAGTGGGCATAACGGTTTGGTTTAACTAAACCGAACCGTACCAAACCGAACTAAACCGAATCGAAATCGAACCGTATGCAATTTGGTTTGAGTTTGGTACTATTTCTTTCAAACCATATTAAACCGAACCGAAACCGATAAAACTCAAAACCGAACCGAACTAAATAAACCGAACCGAACTAAAGAAACTCAAAAAAACTTTCATATATTATGAAAATTGGTGTTTTGATTTTTTTGGGGTTTACTTAAGTAAACTATTTGGTAAAACATTTGCTCAAACCGAATGTTTGCCTCTTATATGTGTGCAGTATGGAGATTGTAAGTTTTATTGTACCAGTGAAATACGACAATGTGTTTGTTCATTATATGTATACATTAGGGAAGTTGTAGGTTTAGTGACTTGGTGATTTGGAGTGAAACATATCTGTCCAAACTCCTAAGCCCTCACTCACTTCTATTGACCATTTAAACCATTATTATTTTTGCTCATTGCACACATGTAAATCACTACTTATATTTTATTTATGTTGGCACATTGCTTGTACACCATTGCTATTTTACACACAACACAAAAAACTCTATTTTGATTTTAGGGAAAATGGAAACTAATAATCCAACTTTTTAGCGGTCTTCTTACAATAATCTAACCTTTTGGTTATTCATGAATAATCCAACATTTGCACCTCATCTTCATTCACTGGTCCCTGACCGGTTGATGACCTGCTATTCCAAGCTATTTTCTTATCTTTGCAAATCATTATACCATAAATCTCATCTTTCACAAAGACAATATTTTGCAAAGATAAGAAAATAACTTGGAATAGTAGGTCGTTAACCGACTAGGGACCAATGAATGAAGATGGGGTGCAAAGGTTGGATTATTCATGAATAATCAAAAGATGAGATTATTGAAAGAAGATCGCTAAAAGGTTGGATTATTAGTTTCCATTTTCCCTTGATTTTATTGCTTTGTTTTAGTTTATTTGGTTTGGATTTAAACTAAAATAAAACATTTCAAATTAGTAAATGTTGACTTAAAAATATGAAATTATACATTATTTTTTTAACTTTATAAACCGAACATCAAACCGAACCGAACCGAAAATTTCTCGAACCGAAACCAAATCGAAATACATTTTTCGCCAAACCGAACAACTTGAAACCGAACCGAACCTGATAAAAACCGAACCGTAAACCGATTTGCCCAGTGCTAGTTTTTATTCTTTAAATATGACTAATTTTGGCCGTACCACTCTTTAAACATGGAAGTATTTTTCAAATTCGACCATAATTATTCCTATTTAGGGAAAAACATACATGTTAGTCATATTTTGAAACTCTCAAGCGTTTTTAGTCCTATTGGGAATTTTCCCTTCACTATATTGTGGCCAAAAAACTGGTGATAATCTTCGGATTTCCTTGCTACCTTCAAATCGATCCCTTGTTATTGTTGATCTATATGACGGTAGGACGGGGGATTTGTAGAGGTCATAAAGATCTAGAGATTTTATCCCTTTCATATGCAAGAAAATTTACTGGACTTTGATTCCGATTAATTTATTCATACGGATCTTTTTTGGATATTGACACAATCTTTAATCAGTAAAATTCACAGAATAACTACTTGGTGATATTTATTGCTTCTACTGCGTTAGGCTATGTTGACTGGGTCTCACTAGATGAGTCTGACTGGTCTATTATCTTTTAGTTATCCTTTTTTATGTTATGGCTTAAATTTGGGTTGTAACCTTATTATTATACTGGATGTGTTTATGTTGTGTCAGTAGCTTATATAGTACAAACTCTCTAAAACTTGATTGGAGGTATTTCTTTGGTTGAACCCTAATTAAAATTTCATTTGTCCCTTTCCTTTGGCATGTAGATGCTCATTGATTGTTCATATTTGATAGCATAATTTAGAGATAGGTGAAGTGGTGAATAATGGTGTTAGACCCTTCACTCACTCAAGTCGTGGATCAGTTATACCCCTTGTACACTTCCTAGTCTTCAGTAAACCTTAATATTAGGATGTTTTCTTTTTGACTGAAATTTGCTGGTCTGGTTTGATCTGTTAAACATCTTGTCTCTGTGTATTTTATAACTACGGAGGTCTGGTCTGGGACTGAAAACAGTCCAAAAGACAACATCCTCAGGGGTTAAGATTATAGAGATGGATAAAAATTGTAATCTAACCTCACCCTAGAGTTTGGGCGTGTTTGGCATGTAACGGTTAGCGGATAATGAATTATGTTAGCGGGTTGTCAATAGCGGATTCAGTCAACGGGTTTGACTAGTGGAATAAGTTGGCGAGTTGTCAGAAAATGTTTGGTAATTTAGCTGTTTGACCATAAAATTAGTAGAAAATGTCATTTTCAAAATGCTTATCCAAAAATTTCCTATTTGCACTGTTTTCGTTTTAGCGGTTCTGTCCACAAATGTTAAGGACGAAAATGCTAAAAGTAGTTATACCGCCATCTTTTGGCTGAAACGCCGTTTCCCAAACACCGCCAATTATTTTTGTCATCTTTGTTAGTTACTTTTTTGGGAGAAGTATCGGGGTGTGAGGCAACTTCTTGGTTGTTTGGTGATTGTGACTAAATGATAACGTTGGATTTTTTTGGTAGTTTTGACTAGAGATTCAAGAAAAATGTTTTGTACCATAGCTCTTAAAGTTAGCTTACAACATGTAAATATGAATCTATGCTTTGATACAAGTATACAACCTTTTCAAACTATATTTACTGTTATTATTTATATTTGGTACTTACTACTACTGTTATTATTATCCTTTTAAGTTTTATCATAATATTTTTATATTTTTCTTTTAATATTTCTTCAAATGACACTTTGTAGTCCGTACTAATAATGACTTAATATAAACACAACAATATTTCTTCTTCTTAATACATAGTTATCATTTTTACTTTATAATTACAACTCGGTATTTATTTTTCATACATCTAAAGTAGTAAATGAAAAAAATACAATTAGAGGGTAAATTAGAATGTTTAAACATGGCATGAAAACTAATATGAAAAATTTACTCAAATCGATTTTTTTCATTTTTTCAGTAATTTGACATTAAAAAAGACACGGTTTACCAAACAATGAGAATAGCCAACCGTGTCAAACAATTAGAGTCGAAAAATACAAGATTGACCGTTTACCAAACACACCCTTTATGTAGTTCGGCCGATCAATTCTTTTCATTCATTTTATTGTTTATAGTTTTCTTACTTGGACTATATTTTTTAGAATGGTCTGATTAGTTTGTCAGTATGGCTTTAAGTTTGGTATGATATGATAATGTCCAATATCATGTAGGGTTTACTACTATCTAATTTCATTTTGATTGGGTCTGGTTGTTTTATAATTTGCTATTCTCTTATGCTTTGTTGGGAAAGAATGAAGTTAAGTAAACCTAAGTTTCAATAAAAACTAGGTTAACCTAAGTGAACCTAAGTTTATGCATAAAATAGTGTTTGGAAATAAATAAGTTGAACCTAGGTTAATAAAATAAATGTTGTTTTGATGAAGGCACTCTAGCTCATTTTATGTTAACCTCCAACCCCCCCGTTTCGGAGGTTCTTCAATTTAAGGTGTTTCTAGGTTCTCGAAGTTAAGTAAGGTTAACCCATAACCTAGGTTCTTGTTGCAAAAAAACACAAACAAACGAGGCTAACTAAAAATTGAACATGCAATAACTTAGGTTAACCTCCAAACAAAAAGGCCATTAGTGTTGGTTATGTTTGATTAAATCTGATTTGATGTGAGCCCGAAATGAATCCCAAATCCCAAATAACGTATCTTATTTTGCTTCCTTTCTTGCTTATACATAACCCTGTTCAATGCCTTTGAAGAACAATTCAAAAAGAGCCCATAGCTAGTAATATTGTGATAGTAAACAACAAATCTTATTTGGAATTTATGTGAAAGGTTATTTGTTGGTAGCGGATTATTTGTATTCTGAATACAAGTGAAAATTAATAATCGTCCAACATATATGGTTCATAATTATATTTTTGAATTTGCAACATTTTTGTGATTTCGGTTTATCAGATTTAATAATCAACTTTTTCATTTATCTTTAAATTTTGATTTCTTGTGCTGAGTTGTGTTATCAAAATAAGTAAAGTTGAATACTTTTTTGATTGGATTGGTTCAATTTATATGTTGTAGATTACCATTTTAACAATTTTTTATATAAATTGTTTCTTTATTTTATTAATACAATATATTTTAAATTTAATTTTTTCTTAAATCAACAGAATTATTCAATTTAATAATTTGAGCTAAAACTTCTTAAATTTGAATAGAATCAACCATCTCACACAATTTCAAACGTTCTCTTGACATAACGTATGTACGAAGTATTTGTTACGGACTATTTGTTGTAACATTGATACACCATATATAGTTTTTTTTTTTTTTTGAAAATCACACCATATTTAGTTATGGTTTATTTAAATTTAAAATTTTGCTACTTGCATACCAATATACCACAATATCAATCGGGATTTTTTACAAAAATGTTACTAAAATAAAACTTATTTATACAAATATTACTAATAGATACAGAGTACTACAAAGTTTAAAAGTTGCACATGTGTTAGGACGTTTTTACTTGGACTGTAATTTGCTGGTCTGGTCTGATCTGAATTGTTCTGGTCTGGACTGGTAAGGTCTGGTTTCTTTGTATTTTTATAACTATCCAAGTCTGGTCTAGTCCGAACTGGTCTGGATTGGTCTGGTCTGGGGCAAATTACAATCCAAGTAAAACATCATTTACTATGATATCACAATTAGTTTATTAACTAGTCATTCATTTTAGATTACCTGAGTGGATATGACTCTATGAGCGAAACAAATCAATGAGGAGCTGACGTTTTACATTACGTGCGGATTTATTCCCCCTACTATTGTGTGGTGACAGTAGGGCCAAAAAAAAGTCAAATAAGCCCTTATTTAGGAGACTCTGTCCGACCGTCGTCATTTGGGGTGGTTCCCGGTGGAATTTTTTGATGAATTTTTTTGAACACCTTATTCATCAAGTCTAGTTTACTCATACCAAATTTCAGCTAAAACTTCAATCGGGAAAGCATTCAAATGAATTCTTGAAGATAACTGTGCTTCTAACTGCGCAGTTATTTTCAAAAATTCATTTGAATGCCTTCCCGATTGAAGTTTTAGTTGAAATATGGTATGAGTAAACTAGACTTGATGAATAAGATGCTCAAAAAATTTCATCAAAAAATTCCACCGGGAACCACCCCAAATGGCGACGGCCGGACAAAGCCTCCTAAATAAGGGCTTATTTGACCTTTTTTTGTTAGTACATGGGCCTATTTGCACCTTTTCCCTATTGTAGCATATTTACTCTTATTTCAATCATTTTCCCAAAATTATTTTGGGATCGATGCATGGAAAAGGAATTTCGAAGGATAATTGAAGGACGGACCGACGGAGCTGAGAGTATTGCATATTTATTTAGGTGACAACTCCGGTACCCATTTAAAAAATGGGGTACCGTACTTATCATGCATTTGATTGGTCCAAATCATTATATACCTTTTAATTTAGATTTAAATAATTCAACTGCATCATTCTTATTGGTCCATTTGGACAAAGGTACGGTACATTTGAGGTACCATAGAATTAACCATTTATTTATACTTCAATTTTTACAAAAATATTATCAATGTTCTAACTTTTATATTATGGTCTTTCTTATGGTTGATCTTTCAACCATTTTTTGACATTAGGCTTCTAAGAATAATATGACGTAGACTCCAAATTTATTTATTTTTACTTCCCAATATTTTAGTGTTTAATCATAATTATAAGTAAAAACGTATACGTAAACATTTGATGTATAATAATAAAAGTAATGATTTAATTAAAGTCTATTGTGTTGAGTGAATATATATTGTGCTAAATTAGCGGGGAAAATTAGATTGATCGGGAAACTTTTGTATCAATTGACTGTGAATTTTATTTATTGATGTATCAGGTTTGCAACCAGTTTTATACCGTTGTCCTAAGTTTACATATTTTTTTTTGTAATTCAAAGCCAGACCTTCCATCAATAAGTGCACCGTGAATACCGTACTTGATACAACTAAATTTGGAGTTTGGAGGCAATGAGTTATGGAATGGGGAGGTTTCACTTAGGGTGTTTGGGAGTTTATTTTTGGAGAGAGGGGAAGACTTTGATGGGTGATGACCCTCCCAATTCTATTTAGGAATTTAAAAACGTGGAGAAATGGTTTTTGTTACTCCCCAAAACCTGTGATATTCAATTTTTTAGTTTCTCTAAAATATAGGTTTTTGAAGGATAACTAACTAAAACTAAACGATAATTTAAGCTCAATGGAAAATAAATCAATTCAACTATTTAAATTCATCATATTTTAAAAATGTGTTTCATTATAATTTCTTTTAAGACTGTTTTTTCAAATTTACTATTCTCAAATAAGAGGAAGGGTTTTTCACTTCCCTTCTGTCTCCAACAACTCACGGTCAAAACCTTTCCATGCCTTTCCCCCAAACTTCATATCAAGAGATTATGTATTTTTGAAATTAAAATCTCAATTGAATGAAGTTTATTTGTTTGTTAACATAGTTGAAATAGCAAATCTAAAGTTACAATCAAAATTAGTATTTTGATATATATAAGGTGTAATTGGAATACCAAGATGGTAAAATCATCTTAAACTTGCAGTTAAATAAAGAGTTGAATTGAAATGCTACAATCCATTTATTATTAATTAGATCAAGCTTTTTTTTTTACCAATTATTTAAATCAAGTTAAGATCACCTTTTTATCTAAACAATCTTATATACGTCAATTGATTGTTTAGATCTATCTTATTTCAGTTCAACTGGAGCTGGAATTATAGTGCAAATATAGCTTTGGACTTATTTCTATGTCAAATCTGCTTGGAGACTTGGAGTTATTACACAAATTAGATTTGATTAGATCCAATTAGATTTAGACAACAACAAATACATATGTACCAGATTTTCATGAAACTAAACAATTAGATTAGAAAATTAAGGCGCTTTATATCATTACGATTGGAAATAAGCTTTTGGGATTTAAGAGAAATTCAAATTTATCTTTCGTTCAAACAGGGGCGGACCGTAGTACAGACCCAGGGGGCTTCCGCCCCCCAACAATTTTTTCTTTTAGTGTGTATATATACGAAATTTTTATTTTTACCCCACCAACATTTAATTCTCGCCCCTCCAGGAAATATTTTGAACCCCCCAAAAATATTTTTGTCCCCAAAGCATAGCCCACTCCCAGAAACCCAATTGTTTAAGAGCCTAAAAAATAAAAATTATAGAAGTAATATTATATCAGCCCACTCCAAAATTTATTCCCAACCCAAATTCTAATCCCAGCCCACAGCCCAACCCAAACTAATGAAAAACCTACACACCTAGAAGTAAATCCGTGACTAAATCCGTGACTACAGTCCTATTTTTTTGTAGTGGCGGGATGGGATAACTTCTTAGAAATTGTTAAAGAGTTTTGCAAAAAGCATGATATTGAAATTCCTAATATGAAGTCTCCTTATGTGATAACACACAAACGCCATGATCAAGAAGGGTTTGATATTGAACGTCACTACCGGGTTGATATGTTTTACGTAGCCATAGATTCACATTTGTTGAAACTGAATAGCTGATTCAGTGAACAAATAATGGATCTTCTTACTCTTAGCGGTGCTTTGGATCCTACGGACTCATATAAGTCCTTTAACATTGATGATATATGTTCCATACACACAAAGCAGGACCAGGAGTAATATAAGCACCTAGATTTTTTTTGTTTAAATTATCGCCCCTCCAATATCAATTTTCTGGGTCCGCCCCTGCGTTCAAACATTACAACAAAATATAGCTTTTGTAGCATGCGCAAAATGTTGCAATAGGTGTCAAAAATGTCGCAATATATCACGTGCAACATTTTTTGCATGTTGCATCCGAATGGTGTTACAATAGATGTATTGTAGCATTTTTAATTTCTTATTGTAGCATTTTTTGGTACAATAATGTTTCATAGATACTAGCAATTTCTATGATGCTACAAAATAGATCTGCAATAAACACAATAAACATTTTTGGTGCTAGTGAAAAAGAAAAGAAATTCTAATTTGTTTCCATGGAATTGGATAACTACCTACAACCATATCCACTGAAAAGTTCGAATAATTTTATCCAAGTTTTGGGGCCTTACTTCTCCACCTCACAACCCCAATCCAGCAATTTTATCTCAAAGGATAACTCACAACTTCCAACGAAGAATATTCAAATGTATTACGAATAACTAGGAATTACATTTGCCCGTCTTTATGTCTGATTTGTACGTAATGCATCTGTAAGTTGAAATTCTACTTTTCCAATAAGTGCAATATTATATACCCTGGCGGTTGAGAATGAATATGCCATAACTTTTCATAAATACTATCGTATTTATTTTCAAATGCTCCGTACAATTTTTACTATATATACTTCCAGTTTTCAAAATCAACTTATATACCATTGTTTATCCAGAATACTTTTCGTTGGGAAACTTTCCCGTGATATGTCTAAAGCATATCGTGTTTCCTAAAATGCAACTAATATAGTACGTTTTTATTCTGAAATATAACCATACAAAAAAGAAATTCTTGTTATAATAAAATGTGGAACAACGAAAATATTCTTACTTAATTAAAAAAGATACATTTTGCACTATTTTCTTTCGAGTAAAAATAGTGCACTTTATGCTGGCGGAATTGCACGACATTTATTACATTTTATTTCGCCATTCATGCACTTGAGTTATGGCACTTCAGTTTATCATTTTTAGTTTTAATAGTTTCAACTTTTATGTTTAATTAAATATAATGCACTCCATATATGCCAGAGTTATGTGATGACATTACAAACATGGTAGGATTTTATAATTTTTGTTTTTCTTATTAGATTTGATAATTGCACTTTATGTTAATGCTAATGGTCTATATTATTGCACCATTTATCATAATCACTTATTTATGGTCATATCATTATTTCATTTCTTGTTATAATCACTGTTGGGTGTGTTTCGAAAAACAAAGAAAATTAACTAATAAAAATTAATTAAATAAAATGACTTAAAGAAAACAAGAAATGAGATGAAGCAGAATAAACCAAAGCTCGTGCTACGCACGATTTCCTTAAAACGTATTTGTTGCCTCCCGGGGTGCTAGGAGCATTGCAACGATCGTTTCCCAGGATACGATAACTTCGAACGATAGTTTAGCACTCAAACTATGGTTCCAACGAACAAGAACAATGCTGTGAACACTGAAGGAATTTTTCGGAGAAGACTAGAGTGTTTTTGTGCTAAAAGAGAGTGCAGTACGTATGTGTGTTGTGTCTTTTTGCAAAGCAGCTACCAGTCTTTTATAGGGATGGATTTGCATGTGTTAATGGCCTGTTTAAGGCATAGGAACGTTGGACATCAATGCCCAACGTTTGTCGCGAAAAACAAAAGTTAACGTTATCTTTAGAATATAGATTTTTGGACGGCGTTCGTGTGTGCAGGTCGCCCGCACACGCAAGTCGCGCTTTTTGTTCTTCAGTTTCGGGATTTGATTCGCACCCCCCTGCGCGCGTGAGAGAGCCTTTCACCTTAGGAATCTTAACTCCTTAGGGGGGGTTCCCTTTATAAAGGGTCCAAAATCCCTTGTGATTTTCGGTGTGGGAAAAACCCATACCAAATACTCACTTTTTCCTAGTTTTCTCCATTCCAACGGGTAAACTTCAAAAAGCGATTTCTCATTCACCCGTTATCCGTTTTGAGCGTACCATATATCGAATTGTAGCCCTAAGCAAGGACTATCTGAAACCACTTTGACCCGACCTAAATCAAAAGTGGACCCCGCTCAAAAAATTGCCCCAAAATGACCATTTAATGCAATTTAACACACTTTTTTCCAACAATCACTGTGTTGGGCCACTAATTACGCTATTGGTTGCCGGCCCATCTTGCAAGGAGTTGTGGAGAAATCCAGCAAAGGAATAGGGGTGGCAGTGGGTCGGATTTACACCGGGTGGAGGCTCATCCACGTCCACCCGTTAACTTTTTATACTCCACCCACCCGTCCATCATCCATTAAAATTTACATTCACATCCAACTCATCCATCTTGAACGGGTTATCGGGTGGATCGGGTGAATAGCGGGTGAGTAGCGAGTGAAATATAAATGGTCAAACTTGAGATAATAAATAAATTACAAAGAGAAACATTCATGACAATTAAAAACCAAAAACATTAATAATTGAGCAATTAAGTATATTACAATTATTAATTCACTGAGCGGCCGCTTCCCTGTCCCTCGGAAATCAGAATCCCGGCTTCTCAGAGTATGAGTCTAGGCATCCACCTCCAAGTCTCCAAAATAGGGCTAATGAGATTAGCCGATTAGGGATCGGATGAGCTCTAGTAATTCAGGAACATCCGAACATATACTCCGTAATATGTATATGGAGTAACCGAGTAACATATATACGTATCTAAGTATCTCACTATCTATTAATATATTTATATTAACTATTATTATTATTATTGTTGTTGTTGTTGTTGTTGTTGTTGTTGTTATTATTATTATTATTATTATTATTATTATTATTATTATTATTATTATTATCATTATTATCATTATTATTATTATTATATATCATTAAATAGATACTCCCTTCGTCCCACTAAAAATGGGACAAAAGGGAGTGACACACAAATTAATAAAAATGGTTTATGTGATTGATATTGAATTGATAAAGTACGAATAAAGTAAAAATGATTTAGAGTCACGCAAATTTTACCAAATAAGGTATGAGACAATCTTGGTGGGATGAACTGAAAAGGTAAAATCGGACCATTTTAACGGGACAGAGGGAGTAAAATATATATTATATATTATATATTTATATGCGGGTCAGCGGGTGGGTGGATAGAACGGGTGATGGGTTGGATGAGTGTTCATCCACACCCGATCCACCTCGTCTTTCAATCCACCCGCCATCCATTTTTCATTCATACTTCTTCGGGTTTTCGTCTATATTTTCGGTTCGGATTGACCGGGTATCCGCAGATGCGGGTGATATAGCCAGCCCTACAAAGGAAGAAGGATCCAGCCCAGCGAAATCAAGGATTAATGGATCGTTTAGAAGAGATAAGCACAATTCGAAACTTGGAGCAAAAGAAAAGCCAAGCACGTTCTTAAGTCCCTGCTATTTCGGTGGGTGGTTAGCAGTGGCGGATCTATCACTTACATTTTGAGTGTTCGAAATCACATTAAAATCAAAATTTCAAATGATAGTATGGAGCATCAATTTATGCAAGAATTATGCACTTTTGTCATTCCAATAAAAACTACTAAATGGTCAACAAATTACGCACTTATCTTTTTAGTAAAAAATACTAAATTAATAAATTGTTATTAAATCATCACACCTCTGGAGAGAATTTTCGGACACACATTTCAGCAGGGGAAAAGAAAAGTAGTTGAAATACTAGACATTAGGAAATTATTATAAGAAACACTATAGTGCGGCACTTGTATTCGAATTTTGCCAAAGTCTGGCGGTTTCTCTTTTTCATTGTGCCCCCTCCAAATTCTTCCAGAGAGGTATAGGCCGGCGCCCCCTATAGGAATAGGCAAAAATAGAATGTTCTCCTTCTACCTGCAGCTCCATTTCAGAAGTGCGTTTGAACAATATCTCACGATCGCTTAGACCAACTATCACATATCAGCCTTTCTATCACCGGACATAATAAGTAGTCATGTATTGGTACTCGTTTTTGAAAATTCAGGGTGTTCAGGTGAACACTCTTGAACAGCAGTGGATCCGCCACTGGTGGTTAGTTGGTGGATTAGGATGAAAAATCATTATTTAAATAAAGCTATTGTAAACGAAGCATTCATTCGAACTGCTAGTATCTTCATTCTCAAATTCTAAGCAATTGGAGTTTATATTCATTAATAATTTTGAAGGCAAAGTTTATTTATATTAGTTTTTACAGCCTCTTGCACGAAGCCTCACATTCATTCAATTGTTTAGAAGGATAGTGTATTCTTTGCTTAATCAAATTGGCGCCCACCGTGGGGCATCGTGCAAGAAAGAGTTCAAACATGGAAAGAACAAATCAGTTGTTGATCCAATTCCATCAACAATTGGAGACGGTCCGAGAAGAGATTCGGCGTGAGATGGCGGAGAGGATGGCCCTTCTTCAATGGGAGAATGATGTACTCCGGTCCCAGGTACAATCCGCAGTGTCAATAGCATCGAATTCAAGGCCCAACCGGAGGACTGACCTTATGAATGCTGCCACAAGGTTGGATCTCGACGTCTCCCCGCCATCCATTTTTCATTCATACTTCTTCGGATTTTCGTCTATATTTTCGGTTCGGATTGACCGGGTATCCGCAGATGCGGGTGATATAGCCAACCCTACAAATGAAGAAGGATCCAGCCCAGCGAAATCAAGGATTAATGGACCGTTTAGAAGAGATAAGCACAATTCGAAACTTGGAGCAAAAGAATAGCCAAACACGTTCTTAAGTCCCTGCTATTTCGGTGGGTTGTTAGTTGGTGGATTAGGATGAAAAATCATTATTTAAATAAAGCTGTTGTAAACGAAGCATTCATTCAATTGAAAAAACAAGAGACTACTCATTCGAACTGCTAGTATCTTCATTCTCAAATTCTAAGCAATTTGTGTTTATATTCATTAATAATTGTAAGGCAAAGTGTATTTATATTAGTTTTTACAGCTTCTTGCACGGAGCCTCACATTCATTCAATTGTTTAGAAGGATAGTTTATTCTTTGCTTAAACAAATTGGTGCCCACCGTGGGGCATCGTGCAAGAAAGAGTTCAAACATGGAAGGAACAAATAATTTGTTGATCGAATTCCATCAACAATTGGAGACGGTTCGAGAAGAGATTCGGCGTGAGATGGCGGAGAGGATGGCCTTTCTTCAACGGGAGAATGATGTACTCCGGTCCCAGGTACAATCCGAAGTGTCAATAGCATCGACTTCAAGGCCCAACCGGAGGACTGGCCTTATGAATGCTGCCACAAGGTTGGATCTCGGCGTCTCTCCGCCATCCATTTTTCATTCATACTTATTCGGGTTTTCGTCTTTATTTTCGGTTCGGATTGACCGGGTATCCGTAGATGCGGGTGATATAGCCAGCCCTACAAAGGAAGAAGGATCCATCCCAGCGAAATCAAGGATTAATGGACCGTTTAGAAGAGATGAGCACAATTCGAAACTTGGAGCAAAAGAATAGCCAAGCACATTCTTAAGTCCCTGCTATTTCGGTGGGTGGTTAGTTGGTGGATTAGGATGAAAAATCATTATTTAAATAAAGTTGTTGTAAACGAAGCATTCATTCAATTGAAAAAACAAGAGACTACTCATTCGAACTGCTAGTATCTTCATTCTCAAATTCTAAGCAATTTGTGTTTATATTCATTAATAATTTTGAAGGCAAAGTTTATTTATATTAGTTTTTACAGCTTCTTGCACGAAGTCTCACATTCATTCAATTGTTTAGAAGGATAGTTTATTCTTTGCTTAAACAAATTGGCACCCACCGTGGGGCATCGTGCAAGAAAGAGTTCAAACATGAAAGGAACAAATCAGTTGTTGATCGAATTCCATCAACAATTGGAGACGGTCCGAGAAGAGATTCGGCGTGAGATAGCGGAGAGGATGGCCCTTCTTCAACGGGAGAATGATATACTCCGGTCCCAGGTACAATCCGCAGTGTCAATAGCATCGAATTCAAGGCCCAACCGGAGGACTGGCCTTATGAATGCTACCACAAGGTTGGATCTCGGCGTCTCCCCGTCATCCATTTTTCATTCATACTTCTTCGGGTTTTCGTCTATATTTTCGGTTTGGATTGACCGGGTATCCGCAGATGCGGGTGATATAGCCAGCCCTACAAAGGAAGAAGGATCCATCCCAGCGAAATCAAGGATTAATGGACCGTTTAGAAGAGATAAGCACAATTCGAAACTTGGAGCAAAAGAATAGCCAAGCACGTTCTTAAGTCCCTGCTATTTCGGTGGGTGGTTAGTTGGTGGATTAGGATGAAAAATCACAATTTAAATAAAGCTGTTGTAAACGAAGTTACTTACTTGTGAAACCATCAACGATTAACCATCAGTTCGTTGATCGTTTCTAGTAATAATTAATATATGAAACAAAACTAGTTGATCCTTTAAGTAATGTTCAAAATATTAATATGAAATATGAATAGGAATTAATTAATACTCAAGGAAGAATATTAAAGAAAATGGATCCTACTATAGTTAATATCAAGATGTTAACTAATTGTCATCTTAGTAACACTCCACAATATTAACATAGAGGAAGGAATAGCTATTACTAAGACCAATGTCTAGATGTTAACTAATTGTCATCTTAGTAACACTCCCCAACATTGATATAGAAATAGTATTTAAAGGAAGAATTAATATTCAAGGAAAGAAGTTAAGAAAATAACTCACAACTTTAATAATCAACAAGCTTCAAGAGCAACACCAAGAAATGGAAGTTTAGCTCCTCATTTGGAGCCTAAACATGCTAAAAGAAATATAGAGAAATGCTATTCTAAACTGAGCTTAAGAGTATAAAGGAATTGGTGATTTAAAAGTGAAGAAAAATGGGGTTATTTATAGGTGTTTTCAACACCCTGGGGCATTGACCCGCCCGGGTAAATGGACATACCCGACCGGGTAAACGTCAAAATCAAATATTTCGCCATGCTCTCATGTTTCTGCACGTCGTTTGGTCCCGGGTCGTGTCTGACCCGACCGGGTCAAGTAGGGGACCCGACCGGGTCTCGCACTTTCCTTGATTCTTCGGTTGTTAAATCTTACCCGACCGGGTGGGGATTTCTACCCGGTCAGGTTTTGCTCCTGGGCAGTCAAATTTCTTGCTTTCTTCTCTTCAAAGTCCTCTTTTCCAACACCATAAATCCTAAATCTACTTTAAACTTATAAATGAAGATTAAAATACAATTACAACTAAAATAACACAAATGTTTACAAACTAAATAAAACGATAAACAATACACACAAATCAAACATAAAAATATACACTTATGCACTACTAATTAGTGCATATCAGAATGATGTACTGACGAGCTTTTTGTCGTGTGTGCACTCAAAATAAATTCAATACTAGCACTAATACGTTGTATAGCGTAGTAGAGTTCGTATCCACAGGGAAAGGAAATAATTCTCTTTTTATAAAACTAGTAAATAAGGGGGGTTTTGGGATTGAGTAATTTGATTAAATTTAAACACGAAGATGAACGAGTTATATGTGATTTAATTCAAAGATAAAAAGGACTTGACATTGCTACTTTCCACTTGTTGATATATTTTAGTCGATCATTGTTCTATCTATAACTTATCCCCTCTCAAATACTCAATCGAGGAGTATATCCAATTCATCGAGAGTAGTTATTAACAACGACCGTTCATTAATAACCCTTACTATTAGTCAAGTATAGAACACCGCCATATACCGACTTAATAGTAGCATTTAATCTCTTAACTCCTTGATGAAATCAATTGAGATTGATAACCTCAACACAACGGTTTCGGTTTAACCAACAAAATTAATCCCTCTTAAGTTTATTAACCACGACCCTGCATTAATAAACCGAAGTTACTTACTTGTGAAACCATCAACGATTAACCATCGGTTTGTTGATCGTTTCTAGTAGTAATTAATGTCGAGATGTTAACTAATTGTCATCTTAGCAACACTCCCCAACATTAATATAGAGATAGATTAAGGGAAGAATTAATATTCAAGGAAGAAGATTGAATATGAATAATCCTACTATAACTAATGTCAAGATGTTATCTAATTGTCATCTTACCAACACTCCCCAACATTAATATATAGAGGAAGAAAATAAATACTACTATAACTAATGTTGAGATGTTAACTAATTGTCATCTTAGCAACACTCCCCAACATTAATATATAGATAGATTAAAAGAATAATTAATATTCAAGGGAAGAAGTTAAGAAAATAACTCACAACTTTAATAATCAACAAGCTTCAAGAGAAACACCAAGAAATGGAAGTTTAGCTCCTCATTTGGAGACTAAACATGCTATAAAAATATAAAAGAAATACTATTCTAAACTGAGCTTAAGAGTATGGAAGAAGGAGTGAATAAAAGTGAAGGAAAATGGGGCTATTTATAGGTGTTTTCCAACACCTTGGGCCGGGTACCCGACCGGGTCAAGTGCCCACCCGACCGGGTGTATGTCAAAATCAGATAATCTCCCACGTTCTTGTGTTTTAGCACGTTAAAATGTCCCGGGTCAAATCTGACCCGACCGGGTGAAATAGGGGACCCGACCGGGTCTGGAAATTTCCTGAGCTTCTTCGTTTGTTAAATCTTACCCGACCGGGTCAAGTGTTATACCCGGTCGGGTTTCAGCTCCTGGACAGTCCAATCTCCATTTTCTTCACTTCAAATTCTCCCTTTCCAACACCATAATTCCTAATTCTACTCTCCAACTTACAAATGAAGATTAAAATACAATTACAACTAAAATCACACATATGTTTACAAACTAAATAAAACGATAAACAATACACACAAATCAAACATAAAAACATACACTTATGCACTACTAATTAGTGCATATCATGAACCTTCCCAGAATCTTTGTTTTTCACCTCATACCCGGCCGGGTAAATTCCATACCCGGCCGGGTTTTGCCCTAAACTCAAGATTTTGCATCCTTTTTGCTTTCCAAGCTTTCTTATTCTCAAACCCAACTAACTATTTCTTACAAAAAATAATTAAATGCTAGAAATACAATTACAATCAAATGCAAACTAACAAATACAAACTTTTCACAATAATAGTAAATAAACATCACAAACAATTATAAAAACGTATACTTAGGCACTAACAATTAGTGCCTATCATGTACTCCGGGCCCAGGTACAATCCGCAGTGTCAATAGCATCGAATTCAAGGCCCAACCGGAGGACTGACCTTATGAATGCTGCCACAAGGTTGGATCTCGGCGTCTCCCCGCCGTCGACGACTCCACCCGCGGCATCGACGGATCCAGTATCTCATACGTTGGGTCTGTCGCCAACGCCGGCTGGAGAACCATACTCGACGGTCACTCGCAGGTCATCCCGTACACGCCACTCGTGCCAGCGACGACACCACCGACAAATATACTGGTCTGCTTTTTCCCGGAATCTCTTCGGGTCAGGCCGAATGGGTCAGGCTTGCATGCGGCAACTCAAAGCATGCATGTGATGACTCCGTACTACACTCCAACGGAACCGTCGATCCCCCATTACAGAAGCAGAACAAGCGGAGATCCCGGTCCCTCCAACTCCAACCCGTCATCTGGTATGTCTTCTGCCCCTGCGGAGCCATCAATCCCTAATTACGGAAATCGGAGTGGTGGGGAGGCCGGCCCATCAAGTTTTATGCAAGACGCCAGACGAAGCGGGCATAGTGTGTCATTCTTAGAACCCCAGACACAACGCCTTAGCAGATTTGATACGCTGTCAACATCGACATTTCCTGAACGACGTCTTGAAGTTATCCAAGTGGCAGGACCGACGTCTTCCTCTCAATGTCCACTTCACTCTGACATGGCAGATCAGATGTCCATGTTGATGGAACAAATGCGTCAAATGCAGGATAAAATCAACGGATTACCAGGTGTTCCCCTACCTTTGGACAGAGCGTCTAGGACATGTTATGCAGAGTCTCCCTTCAGTAGATGTATCACTAACGTCGAGATACCCAGGAAGTTCGTCGCCCCGGCCATGAAGATGTTTGATGGGACGTCAGACCCAGTGGAACACGTCGCTCAATTCAAACAGCGCATGTTAGCCGTCGCACTCACTCCGGACCAGAGGGAGGCGTGTATGTGTCGAGGTTTTGGAACGACGCTCTCAGGACCAGCCTTGACCTGCTTCGTCAACCTACCAAACGAAGGGATCGATTCGTTCGCAGAACTGGTCGACTCGTTCACGCAACAATTTGCAAGCAGCCGCACCCTGGAGAAGCAAACGAGCGACCTATACCGGATTATCCAACAACGCGACGAATCTTGGAGAGATTACCGTCATCATTTCAACAGGGAAAAGGTATCAATCTCACGATGCGACATACCTACAGCAATCGAGGCATTCCGGAGGGGATTGAAGAATGATTCTGAGTTATACAGGGAATTGACAAAGTTTCCTTGTCGCACATTCGAAGACGTCCAGGCTATAACCTTAGCCTTTATCAGGTTAGAAGAGGATTTGCGGGCACAACCGCATGCTGACAGTTACGAAGGGGGGCACCGCAAATCCAGTACGTCCAGAAGGCATGACTACCGAACTGGCAAACTTTATGCCAAGACTGAGGAGCGACCCGTTGCGGCAATGACGCATTGGCTCGATGATCCTGATCTACCTCCGGTTATCCCTGACTACTGCTTCAATGTCAGTACTACAGGGCTCATCAATTCTTTGGAAAGGCTAGGAGAAAAAGTCAGGTGGCCATAGAGAACCGACAAACCAGCTGGAAAGCGAGACCCGAGTAAACATGAAGGTTTAAACCTTCATGTTTACTCGGGTCTCTCTTTCCAGCTGGTTTGCTTGAGGAGATTTGCACCCCAAATCTCTTGCCTCTTTGATGAATTTTAGGATCCTTATGGTTGGACCTCCATCACCATGGCCCCCATGTGGTTCATCATGGGCTCTAGAAGCACCATGGCTTCCTCCTCTCGAAGCCATACCCGAAGGTTGCCCCGCTCGGCGCCTCCGGCGTTCCCTCCTCTCCTCGCGCTCTCAGTGGTACTGTTGGAGCAGCGCCTCAATTCTTGCCAAGGAGCCATTTTCCTCCTCGTCACTAACATCATCATCATCCCCTTCATAAGGGGTCTCCACCGGCTCGGTTTCCGGTTGGTAGGTCGAGTCCTCATAAGACCAGTAGCTCTCACTCTCGGTGCTCACGTGACCATCGCTCACGGTCTGTGATCGGCCCTCACGGCCCGCTCCTCTAGATGCCCTAGAGGTCCTACGGCTGCCCTGCCCAGTCTCCACCGGTGCACGGCCCGTCGGGTTTCTCCTAGTAACCTTGCCACCACGGTCCATTTCTGAAAGAAATTTGGAAAGAGTCGTTAGACTCGTATCAAATGGAAATTGACAGATCGGTACTTAAGACACTATTTGGTTCAAATTGCTGCCATACCAATTGCTAAGGGTACCATCTTAACAATTAGAGACCTTGCAACTCAAGTACCAAAAGCTCTACAAGTACAAAACGTTTATGCTCATGGTTTTCAAAATCATTTTGAAAAGAGAATTTTGAGACTTCATTATGAAGTTTATGGACTACGGCTCTGATATCAATTAAATTGTCACGCCCCGAACCTACCCAAACACGTCAAAAACCCGCCGTACAATACGAATAGTCAACCAAAGTCAAACACATTCATATCATACAAAGCGTCTTGAATATCATTCACACACATAACATCCATAAACAACCATAAAAAGTAATTCATAATGCAGCGGAAACATTGTTTAATTCACACACAGGGCTATTCACGAGCACGCAGGCTCTGTAGTAAAATATCCATGAGCATGTTTAATATTGTTGAACACAGAATGGAGAAAGCACGAACCACGTCTTCTCTCCAAAGGATCACCTGAGCAACGGGCACAGGTAGCAAGCTCGAGCCTCAACCTGAAATGGTGGTGGGACGCCCCCGAAGGGGTCAGTACTCTATACGGCTATAAAGTATTGGTGTGGCAGGCATCTAATAGATATACAACAAGTATTTCACACACAAGACCCTCAAATAGGGTGATAATATAATTTAGGCTGTAATCCCAAATTACCCCTTCAAAATATATACTTACTTTATATAAAGTCAAATAGTCGGCTCAAAGGCCCATGTTTATTACAAAACATTTCCCAAACCCCGTGACTAATGGTCACGACATACATAGGGTCCAACCCTAATATAACTTCTCATTCCTAGAGTTCGGCTCGAGTACATCATCATGCACTCGCATCATAGATCTCCTACTTCATGTAATCATATCATAGATCTCCTACTTCATGTATTCACCCCATAGATCCCCTACTTCATACAATCACACCATAGATCTCCTACTTCATACTATTACACCATAGATCTCCTACTCCATGAAATCACAATTGGCACTTGAATCTTATTCAAGTTCATCACAAACAAACTCAAACCTTAAGTTTGATTCTATCGACATTTAGAACAATCCTTAACTAGCATCACAATATTATTAAGATTATTCCTACAACTCATTTATTCTTAATGGTAGCCCCTCCATATCAATAGATATGTGGCAGCCTCCCATTTACTAAGCATCATTATGCAATTATACATTTACATACACATAACATTCATACATGAGTTGGAAAGGTCAATTTACCATATTAGCATACTTCTATCTCATATGACTCCATATTCATCAATATGTTTTCAATTCATGATCAAGTCCATTACTTATCATTCATATCATGTTCAAGCATCTTTATTCACAAAAACATGATTTAAGCATTTAGGTAATCTCATGCATAACCTACAAGTTGTAAGCAACTAGATGTCGGTCCTCACCTCAAATGAGCTTTAAAACTTTCCTTCTCGATCCAACGACCAAAGACTCGGCCAAGAAGATTTGAGAACTGATTCCTTGCTTTTAAATGAGTGTTAAACAGCCTCCTCAAAGTGCTAGTTCAACCCCTAATCGTTGATACGAAAACAGTCCCTAGAATGGTTGTTTTCCGGCTAACTCGTTTCCTAGTTTTCCAAGATTTGCTCTAGGTTAGTATCTAACCATTACACCAATAAAATAACTTCACAAGGACATATACACTTGGAGTAGTGTATAATAGTTTGTTAGAGATATTTTCATTGTATTGTGATCAATGTTACTTATGCTTTTGTAGTTAGTTCAAATAAATAAATAGACTAGCTAGAATAATGAGTAGGCCTTTTAAGGCAATTTGTAATAAAGGATTTCATGCCTTTTTAGGTATGGGCCTCTTAGAAAAAGGAGCCCAAATGATTGTAAAACCTACCTTTCCCGTCAGGCTATATATATGCCTTAAGGGAAAGGCTAGGTTAAGCTTTTCATATATTCTCATTCTCTGTGCCGCAGTGCCTATATCGGTGATAGAAGTTTCACGCTAAGTTTTGTTCATCATTCTGTAAACTTCTTCATCATACAATGGAAAGCTTCAAATCATAGATTTATCTTCCATACATACATATTCTAGACTAGAAAACAGGGACCTAACAATTGGTATCAGAGCCGGAGCTGATCGATCGATTGAAGGCTGAAAATCACTCCTGCGCGATTCTTCATCGTTAAAGTTTCGCACTTGAGAGATTTTCTGTTCTGTTTTTGTTGTGATTTTTGCAGGAAAATGCCTGAAGGAAAGTGTTTCTAGGCTTGCTGGGATCATCTCTGTGAAAAATCTCGATCTGAGAGTTAGCGTACAGGTTAAGCCCGATTTGAGAGATTCTGCAGTTTCGCGCAACACATCTGAAAGAAGAACAGGTTCACGCAAGTCTCCTGCGCGATTTCGAGTATCACGCTAACACTTCTTGCGCGAACTTGAGCTTGCGCCATCTTCAGAAGCCTCCTGCGCGATTTGAGAGATAGCGCAACACTCCCTGCATTTTTTTTCAGGCTTGCGAGATTCAGCATTTAGCGCAATATCGCCTGCGCGATCCTCATCTTGCGCGTTTCTTGTACTTAGAAAATTTTAGCAAGTTGAGCGATCTTTCAGAGACTTGAGCGATCTTGTTGAGCGATTTGGAGTTGAGAGATTTTTTTCTTAAGTTGAGAGATTGTTTGTAAAGTTGAGCGATCATTTATTGAGAGTTGAGCGATCTTTTGTAAGAAGTTGAGCGATCTTTTGAGAGTTGAGCGATCTTTTGTAAAAAGTTGAGCGATCCTTCAAAAGTTGAGCGATCTTTCAAAAGTTGAGCGATCCTTCTACAACTTGGAGCAATCTTTCAATACCTTGCGCGATTTTGACCAGTACTGTACAAGAACCTTCTGCCTGAATTACCGAACAACTGAACAGGACCCATTTAATCAACTGATCAGCTCGATCAATTTCAAAATGGATGCACTATCGATTGGAAACGATACAAGACCCCCGATTCTTCGAAGAGGGAAGTATAATGTATGGAAGAACCGATTTCTGAACTTTCTGGAGAGCAAGGACCAATCCTCAGGTCTTCTTGACTCTATCACAAATGGACCTGCCCAATTGATGATAGTTGTTGAAAGAGACAATGGGAACAATCCACCGGTTGAGATAGAATGGAGACCAAAGACGGTAGACGAATATGATGACGAGGACAGAGCAAGACTCCGTGCAGATCTCATTGCTAAGACTTATCTTCTGCAAGCCATCCCGAACGACATCTACATGCAGATTGACAGCATGTCAACTGCAAAAGAGATGTGGGATGAGATCTTCAAGATCATGCAAGACACTGAGATCGGAGTAAAAGCAAAGAAGGCAAGCACATTCACTGCATACGACTCATTCAAAGCCAAGCTTGGAGAATCACTTGAAGACACCTACCTGAGATTTCTGCAACTGATAAATGAGATGAGAAAGATTGGCATGCACAAGTCAAACATGGAGCTGAATGTGAGATTTCTGTCTTCACTTGGAGCTGACTGGAAGAAGCTGAGCTCACAGATAAGGCACACAAAGGATCTGGATGAGATGGATATTCATGCAGTGTACAACACACTTGACCAATATGCTGAAGATTTCTCTGACTTTGTGGTTGCCACTGTGACAGCTGATAAAGGAAAGGGAGCTGTGGACAAGCTAGCTGACACCCTTGCCCTGATGCTTGACAAGCTATCGAAGTCTGGCTCCAAGAAAGATAAAATGATAGCTGATGAAAGTGAAAGTGCTGACAGTGACATTGGTTTCTGGGATGATTCTGATGATGATGAGCTTCGTGACTTCCAGAAGCAGATAGCCCTTCTTACCTCCAGATTCAACAATCAAATGCAGAAAAAGAAGAACTACTCAAACAACAGGCTCCGCAAGTCCTCTTCCAGCAACAACAAAAGAAAAGAGCGATCTTTTGATTCTTCTGAGAATGGAAATGCTGAGGATGCTCCCAAGTGCTTCAATTGTGGGAAGACTGGACATCTGATGAAGGATTGCAGGATGCCAAAGAGGAGGAAGGATGCTGAATATTATAAGCAGAAGATAAATCTGAACAAGAAGAAGATGTTGCTGGCAATGGAAGAAAGCAGTGAGAAGAGTGCCCTCATGGCTGAAAAAGATCATTGGATGGATGACTCTGACGATGAAGAGAATCTGGCCTTGATGGCAGTTGTTGAAGAAGAAGAGAAAGAGAAGGCTGCTGATGAAAAGGAGAAAGACAAAGCTGAGGAGAAGAAGAACCTGCCTATCCCAACCAATGCTAAAGAAATGACTGCCCTGTCTGCTGAGAACAGGAATGCTGACAATGAAGTAAGTACCTCTAATTCAGCTATTCATACTTGCTCTAGAACCGATATGCATGATAAATTTAAGGAGCTAGAGGTGAAATACAATAGATTGTATGATGTCTATAATCAACTGCGCGAAAAACAGACATGCTCAAACATTAAGATAATCAATTCAGAGAAAACAATCACTAAGCTCACAACTGAAAATAAGAGACTTAGTGCTAGCAAAAAAGAACTGACAGAGAAGCTTAGAACAACTGAGAAAGAAAGAATTAGAATTTTTGGTGTCAATAATTTGCTAATGGAAAGAAGGGGTGCTCTTTATACTAAGATCAAAGAACTTGAGGATCTGTTAGCCAAAAGGGACCAAACAGATCAGACTATTTTCCTTAACCAGTCTAAGGACACTCGTTTCTATAACGCCAAAGAAGGCTTGGGTTTGACCAATCCTCAGAACCTGAAAAAGGTCAACTGTAGACAACTCTATGATGTTAGATACATGAAAATAGGATTGACCAAACTCATGGCCTTCACTGGTGCTGAAGAAACGAATGCCCTTGAGGATGAAAAGAGAAAGACAAAGGCTGGTGTTGAGGTTCCTTTTGACTACACAGAGTTAAACAAGAGCTACAATTGAGAGGAGGCTTCCTCTTGACCTATCCTCCTGAAAAGGAAGCTGTGAAAGACGGAGAGGAGGCTTCCACATCTGAACCAATTGAGAAACCAGCTTACATTCCACCATTGGTGAGAAAGTTTGCTGAGTTAAAAGATTCTTTTGAAAAGGAAAAGCAGGTTTTAGAAAAAGAAAAGGATGAACTTTAAAAGAAATATCTTCCTTGAAAACCGCCTCTCAGTCTAACACAGCTTCTCAACCCTCTTCCCCTTCTTGTTCTGAAAACACTTCTGAAAATTCAAGCGATAGTTTTAAGACTTCTTCTTCTCATCCCAAGTCTCATTCTCCGACAGGGAAATATGTGAAGAAGAGAGTCGAGAGGAAAGGAGAGTGGATTGAAGACAAAATAAGAAGGAAGAAGAGAGAAGAAGAGTCGAGATTAAGAAATAAGTGTCAGCGGTCGAGCGCCATATTTTATGTTAAGAATAAGTCTAGTTCTAGCATTAGTGAGCCTTCTACTAGTTATGCTAAAAGAGTGGCTCCTAAGTCTTCTAGTTCTAAGATTTCTGTCTCGAATCGCTGTACTAAATGTGTTTCTCTGAATTGCATTAAATCAATGAAATGTTGTTGTTTTGAGTCTATTTCTTCTTGCAAAAGAAATGGTCCTGTGATTGTTAAGAATGTTGCAAATAAGCCCAAGATTGATAGGGTGAATGTTGAGAGTGAGGTCAAATTGCCATTTTTAAGGTATCCTCTCAAGATTCACTCAGTCAAACATCTGAGAAGGCTATCACGTGAACCAATCTTGAAAGACCATTTATCTGAACAATCACTTAGGACAAATGAAAGTTCCCTCGCTCCAAAAATCAATCAAATAAAACAAAAATGGGTTCCTAAGGCTGAAGCAGAACAATTAAAAATGAAAAACTCTTCTCAATCAGCCAGCCTAGGATCCCAAATCAAAAAGAAGTTGAAACAATTGCTCACTGTTGATAAGGAAGGACCCATCTGGCGATGGGTACCTAAGCGAAACTAATCTGTTTTGCAGGTCAGTCATGTGTGGGATCTTGATTCAGGTTGCTCGTCACACATGACTGGACAGATTGAACTACTGAGCAACTATTCTGAAAGGTTTGGAGGAAATGTGAGGTTTGGGAACAATGCTTCATCGCCCATACTTGGAATAGGAGATGTCATCTGTGAGAGCGTCACAATCAAAAATGTGTCGTATGTGCAGGGACTGAAGCACAACTTGCTTAGCATCAGACAATTTTGTGATAATGGAATGGAAGTGAGATTCCATGCTAGGCAATGTTGTGTGATGGATATGGGTGGGACACCATTATTAAGGTGCCAGAGGAAAACCAATCTCTACACCATTGATCTCAAATCGGTACGATCCCCCATATCCATCTGTCTCCTGTCCAAAGCATCAGAAGAACAAAGCAGCCTATGGCACAGACGTCTCTCACACTTGAATCTGCCAGCCATCAGTTCCCTCTCCTCGAAGAAGTTGGTGAAAGGATTGCCTGTTCTGAAGAACTCCCCCAACCATCATTGTTCTGCATGTCATTTGGGAAAGATGAGGAGAGCGTCACACAAGTCAAAACAATTTCCCTCCTCATCTCGTCCCCTGGAGCTACTACATATGGATTTGTGTGGTCCGATGCGCGTGCATAGCATCAGTGGACGCAAATATACTTTGGTAATTGTGGATGACTACTCACGCTACACATGGACCAAGTTTTTGCGCTCCAAGGACGAAACTGCAAACTTAATCATGACGTTCATCAGGACCATACAGAACTATCTACAGCAGAATGTGAAGATCATCAGAACTGACAACGGGACAGAGTTCAAGAACAAGGAACTAACCGAATTCTATGAAGCTCAGGGAATTACTCAACAGTTCTCTGCAGCTAAGACACCACAGTAGAACGGTGTTGTAGAAAGACGGAACAGAACCTTGGTGGAAGCAGCCAGAACCATGCTGATACAGTCAAAGCTTCCTCACTTCATGTGGGCAGAAGCTATCAACACGGCTTGCTTCACACAGAACAGGACGGTGATCCACAAAAGATTTGACATGACGCCCTATGAGATTGTGTTCAAGCGGCTCCCTAACATTGCCTTCTTCCGCGTCTTCGGCTGTAAATGCTACATTATGAACGACATGGATGCTAGGGGGAAGCTTGATCCAAAAGCAAATGAAGGGATATTCATTGGATATTCTACCAACTCTAAGGCGTACAGAGTATACTTGAAAGACAGAAGAACCGTCATGGAGAGCATCAATGTGAGCTTCTATGAAATGGCGGATTTGGCTTCAGAACATTTTCAGTCTGAACCATCAACCTCTGCAGACAATGAAACTCCATCATCTTCTGGAGTAGGAGGGCAAGGAGGTGAGACAAGATCAGATGAGCATGTGGTTCTGGACTCTCTTTTTGAGCACTTCTACAGCCAACTACGTGCAGCACCAACTACAAATGCTACAACCACTCAGAACCCCCTGTTACCTGCTCCAACCACTGAAGAAACCAACACTCCTACTCAGAATGATGATGAGCATACAGATAATGAAGCTGAACAAGAACCAAACACTCCTGTTAATGATCAAACTGAGGAAGCTGCAACGCAAGAAACCCCAGAAGCACAACCAGAGCAAGAATATTCTGACCCTGATCATCCAATCATAACTCCACAGCCTCTACAGCACGAGAGAAAGTGGACTAGAGCACATCCGCCAGAGCTGATAATTGGAGATCCATCTCAAGGAGTCAGAACCAGAACGACATCAGTCAATGAATGCTTATACTCATGTTTTCTGAGTCAGAAAGAACCAACAAAGATGACTGACGCATTGGCTGATCCGGAGTGGGTGATTGCAATGCAGGAAGAAATGAACCAGTTTGAAAGATTAAAAGTGTGGACCCTGGTGCCAAGGCCGTACAAGAAAACCATTATCGGCACCAAATGGGTATTCAAGAATAAGAAAGATGAAGACGGTGTGATCGTGAGAAACAAGGCCCGCCTGGTTGCAAAAGGTTACAATCAACAAGAAGGAATCGACTACGATGAAACCTTTGCACTAGTGGCAAGGATTGAGGCCATCAGACTATTTCTAGCATATGCTGCACACAAGAGTTTCACGGTATATCAAATGGATGTAAAGACAGCATTTCTGAATGGAGATTTGAAAGAAGAAGTCTACGTTGCACAACCTGACAGCTTTGTTGATCCTGAACGCCCCAATCATGTATATAAGCTGAGGAAAGCCCTGTATGGTTTGAAACAGACACTGAGAGCCTGGTACGAAGCACTGTCAGATTTTCTTGTAGAATCAGGCTTCTCGAAGGGAAAGATAGATCCAACTCTCTTCATCAAAAGACACAAGGGTGACATCATGCTGATACAAATTTATGTGGACGACATCATCTTTGCTTCGTCGAATCCAAATTTCTGCAAAAAATTCAGCAACCTGATGCGCACCAAGTTCGAGATGAGTATGATGGGAGAGTTGAACTTCTTTCTAGGGCTTCAGATCAAGCAAATGCCAGACGGAATATTCATAAATCAGTCCAAGTACATCCACGATATGCTAAAGCGCTTCAAAATGGACAGCAAGTCGACGATGAAAACCCCCATGTCTCCCTCACAGAAGCTCGACTCTGACCCTTCCGGGAAACCAGTCGATGCTACCAATTATCGGGCTATCATCGGTTCCTTGCTGTACCTTACATCTAGCAGACCAGATATTGTCTTTGCAACCTGCCTATGCGCCCGCTTTCAAGCAAATCCGAAGGAATCACATCTGAATGCTGTTAGAAGAATACTGAGATATCTCAAAGGAACAGTCAATCTGGGCCTTTGGTATCCCAAGGAATCAGGCTTTGACCTTGTTGGATACTCAGATGCTGACTTTGCGGGTTGCAAGCTAGACAGGAAAAGTACATCTGGCGATGCTCAATTTCTTGGTGATAAATTGGTGTGTTGGTCCTCTAAAAAGCAGAATTGTGTGCCTACTTCTACAGCTGAGGCAGAATATGTCGCGGCTGCTAGTTGTTGCTCACATATATTATGGATGAGGACCCAGCTGAAGGACTACGGGTTCACATTCTCACACATCCCGATCTACAGTGACTCTCAAAGTGCAATAGCCATCACGTGCAATCCTGTCCATCACTCACGGACGAAGCATATTGATCTTAGATATCATTTCATAAAGGATCACGTTGAGAAAGGCACCGTGGACATGTACTTTGTGTCTACGGAATTGCAACTGGCTGATATTTTCACAAAGGCCCTGGATGAAAAGAGATTCAATTTCCTGATCTCTAAGTTGGGGATGCTGAACCTGAATGACTGAGTAACATCTGAACTGTGTGTATGCGTGTGCTTTCATGTTTTGCATTTTTGTTTTCTTTGCATCACATTTTTTTTCTCTCTCTCTCTCTCTCATGCATCATTTTTTTTCATCATCGCATGTTTTCCTTTTATTTTTCATGCATCATTTTTTAAATGCATAAATCGAGGGGGAGCTTTTCAAAATTGTGTATAGGTTGAGGGGGAGTATTTTCAAAATTGTGTATAATTTGAGAGGGAGTTTGCAAAATTTTTCATTCTTAAAGAAAGCAAGTGTTGAGGGGGAGCAATTTTAAATTGAAATCAGACTGATTTGGGCCCGTTAAATTTTGAATTTCCCCGGGCCTATTTAATCTCTGAATCGCGCATCTCCCCCTCCCCATTTCTTCCTTGCGCGAAACCCTTGAACCCCCTCAGAGCTAAACTATCATTTCTCCCCTCCGCAAACTCGAGCTCTCGATCCTCTCCCAAATCGGTAAAATCTCCATGCCTTTGTGCTATTTTTCTACTTGTTTAACAGGTCAACTGATGAAGACGATGAACAGGCTCTCCTCGCGCGAACCCCCATTGCGCGATTCTTCACTATTGCGCAATCTACACCCCTGCGCGATCTTCAGATCTTGCGCGAACAGAGGGGTTGCGCGATTCGACACTTGCGCTAACATCCTCCTTGCACGATTTGACCGAGTTGCGCGATTGAACCTACGCGATCTTTCTGGGGTGCGCGATCAGACCTTTTGCGCGATCCCAGCCCCTGCGCGATCTAGGGGCTGCGCGTTTTGGGGTATCCGAGTATCTTGCGCGATTCATGTACCTTGCGCAATCGTTATGCTTGCGCGATCCTGACCTGCAAAACCTAACCCCCTGCGCGATCTGATAAACTTGCGCGAAATACATGGTTGCACGATAAGCCCTTAGTGGAAATCATTATTTTGGGCCAAACATACTGAATCCAGGCCCAACCTTGACCAGGACCGATAATCACTTTTAATTGGGCCCCATTTAAAAAAAAAAAAACAATAAAGGGCCCAAGTGACCAGAAGTTGTGGACTTGGCCATTTTTGATCATATGCTCTAATCTGTTTATCATTTTCAGACTCAGATGGCTGCGAACACTCCAATCAACATGATCTATGCTAGGGAACACTGGATCCCGATCAAGGAGAATAACTCTCAACTGGACCCAGAAGTCTTCTCTTGTCAAGACGACGTAGTGGTCTCCATTCTGAAAGGCCACAAGCTGTGGAAGGCCCTGAGCGAAAACGCAGAAGTCCCTCAGGTGTATCTCCAACAATTCTGGGGTACACTTGACAAGGACGTAGATGCGAACGGCAGACAAATTGATGACGTCCTAGCTGCCACCATCTGCAACACCAGAGTTACAATCACAAAGGAGCTGGTTCAACAAGTGCTACAGATCCCGGAGGAGGAACATTATGATGCGTTGGCCTCAGAAGCGCAAATCTTTGAGGACATGATCAAGCTAGGCCACGTTGAACCCCTCCGACTGATGTCCGCGATCAAGACAGCACGATTTCCACGACCATGGAGGACGCTGATGGCCACACTGAACAAGTGCTGCACATCTAAGCACAGTGGCTTCGACAAATGCAGCGGTTATCTCGTCTACATCTTCCACGGCATCGCTTTCATGAAGAACTATGACTTCGCCTCGCTTATCTGGGGTGACATTCTGGAGATGAGAAGACGGAAATTCGAAACTGATCTGGTCAAACACCTACCATACATGAGATGGTTTTCACTGCTGGTGCGACACTTCTGCAGAACAATTCCAACTATTCAAAGACGCAAAACATCTGAGAATGTCAGCACTCCAGCCCTACAATATCTGAAGAAAATGCCAGAGATACGCACACTGGTACCTCTACCTATTCCTGTTCCTCTCCTCCTGTTAGCTGGCCGCAATGATCCACACGTTATACGCTACAGCGAGGAGAACAACATCATACTCCCTATGGCTCAAGTAAACCCCCCTGAGCCTACCCCGGGGAGTCAACCGAGAGTAAGTGAGGGTCCTGAGAGTTCAACCCGGCCACAGAGAACAGTGGCAAGCCGGCCCCATGATGATCAGACTACGTCTGCTGAGGGCCACCCCCGTGCTGAAGAGTTTACCCATGATTCGCCAAGCGTAGCCACAACACAAGACGCTGACGATGAGGGATCTGGGAGCAAGGCTGAGAAGAACGACGACGATGACGATGATGAGGATGACGACGACGCAAACGCTAACGCCAAGAAAGCCAAGAAAGCCCCCGCAAAGAAATGACGTCTCGTTATCAGGCTTTCTCGTGCTACAACACAAGAGCAGTCTCACCAAATCAAGGACACTCAAGGAAACATCATCAGTGAGACTCGCTCCAAGGTACGTGACGTGCACTTTGTCGTGAGGTGCACTCAAAGTAATAATACAATACGACACTAATACGTAGTATAGTGTAGTAAGGTTCGTATCCACAGGGAAAGGAATACTTTTCTTCTTACAGAAATAGATAAGTAACAATAAGGGGGGTTTATATTTGGTTGATGAACTTTAAATTATATTTAAATACGAAGATGAACGAGTTATGTGGTTTAATTAATGAGAAGAAGACTTGGCTTTGCTTTTATCCACTTAATGAAATGTTCGTCGATCCCGGTTATATCTTTAACTATCTTCCTCTCGAATACTCAATCGAGGAGTATATCCAATTCATCGAGGGTAGTTATTAATAACGAGACGCGTTCATTAATAAAACTTACTACCGAGTTAATATAGAACACGCGCCGTATATTCACTCGATAGTAGCAATAAAATCAAGATGAAAACGATTGAGATTGATAACCTCAACACAAGCGGTTTATTGGTTTAATCAATATAATTAATTCCCCTTGGTTTATTAACCATGAAACGCATGCATTAATAACCCAAGTTTACTACCGCGAAAGGACCGAATTAATAACAAGCGTATTAATCGACCGATTCTAGTAATAATTAATATATGAAACAAAACTAGTTGATCCTTTAAGTAATGTTCAAAATATTAATATGAAATATGAATAGGAATTAATTAATACTCAAGGAAGAATAATAAAGAAGATGAATCTTACTATAGTTAATATCAAGATGTTAACTAATTGTCATCTTAGTAACACTCCCCGATATTAACGTAGAGGAAGAAATAGCTATTACTATAACTAATGTCAAGATGTTAACTAATTGTCATCTTAGTAACACTCCCCAACATTGATATAGAAATAGTATTTAAAGGAAGAATTAATATTCAAGGAAGAAGATTAAAGAGAATAACTCACAACTTACAAATTCATTAAGCTTCAAAGTAGCAAAACCAAGATGGAAGAGTTTAGCTCCTCATTTGGAGACTAAACATGATAGAAAATATAAAGAAAACACTAATCTAAACTGAGCTAAAGAGTATATGTGAATTGGTGATTTTATTGTGAAGGAAAGGGGTGTATTTATAGGCTTTTGGGAGCTGCAGGGTCTGATACCCGATCGGGTATATAGGATACCCGATCGGGTATCTTAGGAAATTGCCCAGAAAGTCGCTTTTCTGGGCATACCCGATCGGGTATGTCGGCATACCCGATCGGGTATGTGACAAATCTTCACGAAAATCTTCTCCCACGATCATTTGTTCTCGGATTTGATTTGGACAATCGAATCAAGTAAATACCCGATCGGGTATAGGCAATACCCGACCGGGTACATGAGTATTTTCTCCAAATCGAAATCTTTCTTGTCTCCTTGCACTTTCCTTGATCTTTTAAGGTCCAATCTTGATCCCTTGGATGATCTTTGACCTGTTTAGCTCAGAAAAATCCTAATCTAACTAAATTACAAATAAAAATGAAAATAAAGTATTACACCAAAAGTGTGTAATTTCCACAACTAGAACTAATAAAAACTAGTTAAAAATACAAACATACAATCGGAAATTACATGAATATCAACTCCCCCACACTTAGCTTCTTTACTCGTCCTCGAGTAAAGTCAAATGTTTAACAGTTCCAAGTCCTCAAGAGTTCAACAATTAACAAGAAGAAGCAAAAGACCACCAAGGATAAAACTTGAGTTTTACATTGAGTGTTTAGCTCAAAGAACAATATCTTCTTGGGTTTCATGGCCTTCTATGCTCATTTCTTTTCTTCTCCTCTTTTCATGTTCAAGAGATTAAATGATGTCCTGTAAAAACAAATATATCTCTCATATCTCACATTTTGCCTAGGAGCCTTTTCAGGTTTTCATCCTAGCATCTCTTTTTTATTTTTTCATCCTTTCCACTCACTCAATTTTTTTATTAGCCCTTTTTGCTTAGATTGCCCATTTTTGGGTTTTCAACCTAACTAGCATTTCTTTTTCTCTCTTTTTTTTTTGTTTTTTTGTTTTTTTTTGTTGTTTTTTTTTTCAAAAAAATAATGCCAGTTACAAGGTATCAAACTTAAGTACGTATCAATGAGTGACTCCCCCTCACTTAGTTCGAAGCACTGTCCCTAGTGCTCGTCTCCGTAATAACCTTGTTGGAATGTACATCCTTGTAGCCCTGAATCGGTCCCCTAGCCTGTGAACTTGCGGCCCTGTCCTGCTTTGGTGCTATTAATTGCCTTTTTGGAGCTTGAATTTCCGGGGGCTGGGGTTTTGGGTTTTATGGAGAGGAGAAAATATGGGGATTTTTTTTTTTTTTGGTTTGTAAAGGGGAGTGTTTTGGTGGTGGTATGAGGAAGTTTGGGTGAGTATTGATGGAGATAGTGAAGAAAGATGGTTTAAAGATGGAGGATTTTGGAGAGGGGGTTCGAAAATGTGGGTTTTGGGCTAGGCTTTTGGGCTAAAAACTCGGGTACCCGGTCGGGTGACCTGACATACCCGATCGGGTATACGCGGGTTGGCTTGTTCCGGGGTCGGGCCCGACTGAGTTGGGGTAATACTCGATCGGGAAAATCACGCCGTAGGAATTCCCATAAGTCAATTAAATATACCCGACCGGGTGAATGGTGTAACCCGATCGGGTACCTTCCCCTGGAGCGCTCTCTCTTTTTTTTTTTTTTTTTTTTTTTGAGACAGACACTCAACTGAATGCAAATAATCAAAATACAAACTTGGGTTGCCTCCCAAAAAAACGCCTTAGTTAATGTCGCGGCACGACGTTATTTTTATTTTATTTTCTGAATTAAGTGGGATCATAAACATCCCTTTTATCCTTCTTTAAGGCCTTGTTTGGCCTTGTGTCAATTTTATTTTTCGGCTTTTTCCAGTAAGGCCGAGCTTTCTTTCTTGCTACCACCTCAACCGTCGGTGGTTTATCTAGTGATTCCTCCATGATCAAAATTGATTCTTTAAAGGAAGAGTGATTTTTAATAGAATTATAAATGTTATATTCTATTTTCCTTCCATCAAATTCCATAGTTAAAAGTCCGCTAGAAACATCAATTGTTGAATTAGCGGTTTTTAAAAATGGCCTCCCTAATAAAACAGGGACTTCATGTTCTTCACTCTCCATTTCAAGTACGTAAAAATCGGCAGGAAACACTAGATCACCTACCGAAACTAGCACATCTTCCACTATCCCCTTTGGGAAAACAGTTGATCCATCGGCCAGTTGAATTATGACGCTAGTTTTATTTAAAGGCGCAATGTTCAAGGATTTATAAAGACTATAGGGGATCACGTTAATTGATGCTCCTAAGTCTATCATGGCCCTAGAAATTGTGTCTCCTAGCTTGCACGGTATAGTGAACATGCCCGGGTCAGTACACTTTTTTGGGAGTTTTCTTTGAAAAACTGCCGAAACATGTTCACTAATTTCAACTTTCTGTTTTCCTTTTGAGTGTTGTGTCCTCTTGATTGTGCATAATTCTTTTAAAAATTTAGCAAATCGAGGGACACTTTTAATTAAATGAAGGAGTGGAATGTTTACCTCACAATTGGTGAAAGTCTCATAGATATCCGCATCTTTCCTTGGCTTCTTTGTTTCCCTCATTGCCTCGGGGAAAGGAGCTACTGCTTCATATGATGACAATGGAGGGGGGTTGGCTTTTGTTGACTCCTCCTCGAATTTAGCTTCCTCCTCACGGTCAACCTCTTCAATCTCTTGATCTTTCTTCTCTACCTCTTTCAATGTCGTCCCACTTCTCAACATGATGGCATTCACATGTTGCCTCGGATTTTGCTCCGTTTGAGATGGGAGTTTACCCGAGTCCTTTGCTTCAAGTCGGCTCACAGCATTTGAAATTTGGCTAACTTGAGTTACCAAATTTTTTATGCTTGACTTTGTCTCATGTTGGAATTGTATCATGGTTTGTTGAAATTCTCCCATGTTTTGTTGCATGGTAACCATGTTTGAGGTCAAAGTTCGGATCATCTCATCAGTTGACATATTAGATTGAGAATTTGAGCCTTGGGTGGTGAAAGGTGGTTGAGAACATGAGTTGGCTTGTTGAGGGTTCCCATATCTCAAATTTGGATGATCCCTCAATGCCGGATTATAAGAATTTGAGAAAGGATCATACCTTCTTTGTTGATGTCCTTGGAAACCGAGGGCGTTGACTTGCTCTTCTTGGAGTGATGGACATGAATCAGTGGGGTGCCCAGTTGATGTGCAAATGCCACAAGCTTTGACCTCCTGAATTTTTGGTTTTAGAAGGAGTTCTTTTACCAAAGAAGTCAAGCCAGCAACTTGACTTTCTAGAGCGGTGGTGCTGGATTCCGCAGCAAGAACTCTTCGGGTTGATGATTTGCGGCTGAATTGCCGTGAGTTCTCGGCCAACTCCGAAATTAAGCTTGTCGCTTGTGAAGGAGTTTTATTAACAATGCCACCTCCACAAGCGGCATTCACCATTCTTCTATCATCATTAACAAGACCATCATAAAAGTATAAGATGAGGTCTTGTTCAGTGTATCCGTGATAGGGGCAGCTAGCACATAGCTTCTTAAAACGCTCCCAATATTCATACAATGTCTCATCTTCTTTTTGTTCAATGTTGCTTATTTGTTTTTTCAAAGAAGATGAGACAGAGGCAGGATAGTACCTTTCCAAGAAGTGTTTTTTCATAGTCGCCCATGTGTTGATACTTCCCGAGGGAAGATAGAATAGCCAATCTTTTGCGGTATCTTTGAGGGAGAATGGAAAGGCCCTCAACTTTATCTGTTCCTCGGTGACTCCATTAGGGCACATGCTCGTGCAAACAACATGGAACTCCGAGAGATGTTTATTTGGGTCTTCTCCTCTTAAGCCATGGAAGGATGGCAAAAGATGAATGAGCCCTGATTTGAGCTCAAATGTATTACCTTCGTTGAGTGTAGGGAAGGTAATACATAGTGGTTGTTGATTCAAGTTTGGAGCTGTGAGCTCTCTCAACGTTCTTGTTTCAAGAGCCATAGTTATTGGTTCTTCAGGCTCGCTAGAATAAGAGCTAGTACTTGATGAATCTCCCGAGTCGGTATTTGAGAATTTATTTTTCAACCGCTCGAAAGTTTGCTCTATTTCGGGGTTTGATTGGTATGTGATTTCGTTTATAGAACGATATCGGACCATATACTTCACAAAGCTCAGAAATAGAAAAATAAGAACTCTTTATATTTTTGGTTAATTATTTTTTTTGATTTTTCTTGAAATAAAATAAAAAGAAAAATAATTGCCTTTCCCCGGCAACGGCGCCAAATTTGACGTGCACTTTGTCGTGAGGTGCACTCAAAGTAATAATACAATACGACACTAATACGTAGTATAGTGTAGTAAGGTTCGTATCCACAGGGAAAGGAATACTTTTCTTCTTACAGAAATAGATAAGTAACAATAAGGGGGGTTTATATTTGGTTGATGAACTTTAAATTATATTTAAATACGAAGATGAACGAGTTATGTGGTTTAATTAATGAGAAGAAGACTTGGCTTTGCTTTTATCCACTTAATGAAATGTTCGTCGATCCCGGTTATATCTTTAACTATCTTCCTCTCGAATACTCAATCGAGGAGTATATCCAATTCATCGAGGGTAGTTATTAATAACGAGACGCGTTCATTAATAAAACTTACTACCGAGTTAATATAGAACACGCGCCGTATATTCACTCGATAGTAGCAATAAAATCAAGATGAAAACGATTGAGATTGATAACCTCAACACAAGCGGTTTATTGGTTTAATCAATATAATTAATTCCCCTTGGTTTATTAACCATGAAACGCATGCATTAATAACCCAAGTTTACTACCGCGAAAGGACCGAATTAATAACAAGCGTATTAATCGACCGATTCTAGTAATAATTAATATATGAAACAAAACTAGTTGATCCTTTAAGTAATGTTCAAAATATTAATATGAAATATGAATAGGAATTAATTAATACTCAAGGAAGAATAATAAAGAAGATGAATCTTACTATAGTTAATATCAAGATGTTAACTAATTGTCATCTTAGTAACACTCCCCGATATTAACGTAGAGGAAGAAATAGCTATTACTATAACTAATGTCAAGATGTTAACTAATTGTCATCTTAGTAACACTCCCCAACATTGATATAGAAATAGTATTTAAAGGAAGAATTAATATTCAAGGAAGAAGATTAAAGAGAATAACTCACAACTTACAAATTCATTAAGCTTCAAAGTAGCAAAACCAAGATGGAAGAGTTTAGCTCCTCATTTGGAGACTAAACATGATAGAAAATATAAAGAAAACACTAATCTAAACTGAGCTAAAGAGTATATGTGAATTGGTGATTTTATTGTGAAGGAAAGGGGTGTATTTATAGGCTTTTGGGAGCTGCAGGGTCTGATACCCGATCGGGTATATAGGATACCCGATCGGGTATCTTAGGAAATTGCCCAGAAAGTCGCTTTTCTGGGCATACCCGATCGGGTATGTCGGCATACCCGATCGGGTATGTGACAAATCTTCACGAAAATCTTCTCCCACGATCATTTGTTCTCGGATTTGATTTGGACAATCGAATCAAGTAAATACCCGATCGGGTATAGGCAATACCCGACCGGGTACATGAGTATTTTCTCCAAATCGAAATCTTTCTTGTCTCCTTGCACTTTCCTTGATCTTTTAAGGTCCAATCTTGATCCCTTGGATGATCTTTGACCTGTTTAGCTCAGAAAAATCCTAATCTAACTAAATTACAAATAAAAATGAAAATAAAGTATTACACCAAAAGTGTGTAATTTCCACAACTAGAACTAATAAAAACTAGTTAAAAATACAAACATACAATCGGAAATTACATGAATATCAGTACGCCATGATCATGCCTCATCATCTACTCCTGTGCAAAGAGTGCAAACCGCAAGCAACCTGGCAGAAGAGTTAGCTTTGTATGACAGCTGCTCTGACCTAGACACCATAAACCGGGCTAACCCCTTAGGAGCAGAAACTGATATTTTCAGTTTCCGGGTAGAAGACGCAGCATCTAGCCCAACTGCGCATGCACAAGCCTCACCCGACCACTCTGCTGCCTCCCAACAGGTAGTAGTTTCACAAACAGGGGACATTATACCCACCTCACTGCCTCCTTACGACGCAGTTGAGGACATTCTTTGTGGTCTTCCGCCCCAGATCACTACCCCTCCTTCAACCACATTGAGTCTAGGTTCCACCATCCCAACATTTTCCACTTTTTTATAGTCAACCAAAGTCAAACACATTCATATCATACAAAGCGTCTTGAATATCATTCACACACATAACATCCATAAACAACCATAAAAAGTAATTCATAATGCAGCGGAAACATTATTTAATTCACACACAGGGCTATTCACGAGCACGCAGGCTCTGTAGTAAAATATCCATGAGCATGTTTAATATTGTTGAACACAGAATGGAGAAAGCACGAACCACGTCTTCTCTCCAAAGGATCACCTGAGCAACGGGCACAGGTAGCAAGCTCGAGCCTCAACCTGAAATGGTGGTGGGACGCCCCCGAAGGGGTCAGTACTCTATACGGCTATAAAGTATTGGTGTGGCAGGCATCTAATAGATATACAACAAGTATTTCACACACAAGACCCTCAAATAGGGTGATAATATAATTTAGGCTGTAATCCCAAATTACCCCTTCAAAATATATACTTACTTTATATAAAGTCAAATAGTCGGCTCAAAGGCCCATGTTTATTACAAAACATTTCCCAAACCCCGTGACTAATGGTCACGACATACATAGGGTCCAACCCTAATATAACTTCTCATTCCTAGAGTTCGGCTCGAGTACATCATCATGCACTCGCATCATAGATCTCCTACTTCATGTAATCATATCATAGATCTCCTACTTCATGTATTCACCCCATAGATCTCCTACTTCATACAATCACACCATAGATCTCCTACTTCATACTATTACACCATAGATCTCCTACTCCATGAAATCACAATTGGCACTTGAATCTTATTCAAGTTCATCACAAACAAACTCAAACCTTAAGTTTGATTCTATCGACATTTAGAACAATCCTTAACTAGCATCACAATATTATTAAGATTATTCCTACAACTCATTTATTCTTAATGGTAGCCCCTCCATATCAATAGATATGTGGCAGCCTCCCATTTACTAAGCATCATTATGCAATTATACATTTACATACACATAACATTCATACATGAGTTGGAAAGGTCAATTTACCATATTAGCATACTTCTATCTCATATGACTCCATATTCATCAATATGTTTTCAATTCATGATCAAGTCCATTACTTATCATTCATATCATGTTCAAGCATCTTTATTCACAAAAACATGATTTAAGCATTTAGGTAATCTCATGCATAACCTACAAGTTGTAAGCAACTAGATGTCGGTCCTCACCTCAAATGAGCTTTAAAACTTTCCTTCTCGATCCAACGACCAAAGACTCGGCCAAGAAGGTTTGAGAACTGATTCCTTGCTTTTAAATGAGTGTTAAACAGCCTCCTCAAAGTGCTAGTTCAACCCCTAATCGTTGATACGAAAACAGCCCCTAGAATGGTTGTTTTCCGGCTAACTCGTTTCCTAGTTTTCCAAGATTTGCTCTAGGTTAGTATCTAACCATTACACCAATAAAATAACTTCACAAGGACATATTATACACTTGGAGTAGTTTATAATAGTTCTACCAATCGTTCATATCATTTGGAAAATGAAAAGTAAAGTTTTGGGGTTAACACTCACTTTAGGAGAGTAATTCCGTTTCTGCGAGGTTGTGTTTTGCTCGGACGATTTGGAAGCTTTCCACTACTCCGATTGATGCAAACCAGACCTTCAAGAATTCCTCGTCTTGAGAGCTTTCTTTTGGTATCTTATACGCCTTAATTGGACGAGTGAATCTTGAGTTATGACTCAAACAATCAGTACTACGCACTGAAGAACGAACCTGCGGACTACTCTCTTCCTCTCTTCTCTCTTGGGTTGTGTGGATCCTTTTTCTCTCTTATCTCTTTGGGGTTCGAATGGGGTGTAGGGGGGAGTGTATAGGAGGACTTAATCATGCTAAGAGAGCATGTGGCTCACAAAAAGAAATGGTAGGATGTTGGATTGCAATCAAACAAGTGGTGGACCTTATCTTTTATTTCTTTTTGTAATGTTGTGGCTCTTAAGTCAAGGCGTACGCCCCATAGGGTCATCTCACCCATTTTTCTTTGTTTTGCAGGTACAAAGCTCATGTGGAATGGTTCCCAATTGATCCCATTCAATTTGGGGTCCAAAATATCTACCAATACTCCCAAAAATGGGAAAATGGGTCCTATTGTTTTATCTTTTGCTAAAAGATGTCTTTTTGTACTCATCCTAATTTATTTAGAACAAGTCAACTTCCTACATCACATTATTGATCTCCAATATGTGTAGGCTCATCTCAATAATTTACATGATGAATATTATAGAAGGAAAAAATCCTACTCCCATTATTTAACTCAATAATGTCAAAGATGGGACCATAGGCATTTGTATTCTTCTCTAGTCATTCTATCAATTATTTTGACATTGTCATTCATATTATTGGACTACTATCCGTGTGGGTCACCCTCGAGTGAGCCTAGGACGCCATCCTTGAATACTTATTATTTTTAGCAGGTTGGGCCCAAAATAATGTTTGGGCCGCCCGTCCTTCCTCAACTTGTCTTGAAGGGTTATGTATCATTATTTGGGAGATGTTGGGCTCTTATATTCATTAATAAGGCCCAAATAAGTATTTGCAAACCCGACACTAATAAACAAGTTTGAACAGTACAATAATGATGGTCCCGGATAGAGGTAAAAGTCTAGAGGGGGGGGTGAATAGACTTTTAAATCTTTTTCAACTTTATGAAGTTTTCCCTCTAGATGAGTTGATCTATAATCTTTTAAGAGATTAATAGATGCACAGCGGAAGTCTTTAACCTCTTTATACTTAGTGTGAGATAACTTTCTAGTTTAGATGATGTTTAGACTGGTTACAAGAGGAAGTAGGCTTGGCAGTAGACTGGTGAGCAGGTAAGTGCTTAGTCTACTGCTGCACAGGCAGTTTGCTGACTGGCAGGCAACTGCTGAGTTGGCAGTCGGCTGGTGGGCAGGTTACTGCTGAGGCAACTGTTAAGAACAGGATGACTCTTGGATGGCTTTTTGTTCTGGCTTGTTATGGCTTTCGGAAAGACACATATGGATGGGCAGTGGGCTCAGCAGGAGGGTGAAGACCAGGGTACTGCTGAGGCACCTTCTGAGTGTAAGATAACTTCTAGTGGAAAACACTCTCAAGGAGAGTGAGTTATTAAGCAGTAGGCTAAGCAGTACAGTTGACGTGCACTTTGTCGTGAGTGCACTCAAAGTAATTTCAACACTAACACTTATACGTAGTATAGATGAAGTAGAGTTCGTATCCACAGGGAAAGGAATAACTTTCTTTTTATATAAATAGTAGATAAAGGGGGGTTTTGATTGTTGAGTGATTTGATTAAATTTAAACACGAAGATGAACGAGTTATATGGGATTAAATTCAAGAATAAAAGGGACTTGGTCTTGCTACTTTCCACTTGTTGATATATTTTAGTCGATCATTGTTATATCTATAACTTATCCCCTCTCGAATACTCAATCGCGGAGTATAACCAGTTCATCGAGGGTAGTTATTAACAACGACCGTTCATTAATAACCCTTACTATTAATCAAATATAGAACAACGCCGTATACCGATGTAATAGTAGCATTTAATCTTTTTAACTCCTTGATGAAATCAATTGAGATTGATAACCTCAACGCACCGGTTTTGGTTTAACCAACAAAATTGATCCCTCTTAAGTTTATTAACCACGACCGTGCATTAACAAACCGAAGTTACTTACTTGTGAAACCTTCAATGTTTAACCATCGGTTCATTGAACGTTTCTAGTAATAATCAATGTTGGAACGTTAACTAATCGTCACTTAGTCACCCTCCAACAATGATATAGAATGAGATTAAGGGAAGAATTAATAATCAAGAGGAGAAAGTAAGAAAATAACTCACAACTTTAATAATCAATCAAGCTTCAAGAGCAAAACCAAGAAATGGAAGTTTAGCTTCTCATTTGGAGACTAAACATGCTAAAAGAAATATAGAGAAATGCTATTCTAGACTGAGCTTAAGAGTATATAGGAATTGGTGTCCTAAAAGTGAAGGAAAGGAGGTGTATTTATAGGCTTTTTGAGGTGCAGGTCGAGTACTCGATCGAGTATATATACATACTCGATCGAGTATGTGTAGAACATCGAATTCGCCCTATACTCGATCAATACTCGGGTAGTTTTTATAGCTATACCCGATCGAGTATATAAGTATACCCGATCGGGTATAGACACTCGAACGTGGGAAAATCTTCTCCTGCATGTTCCTTTGTTTTCGGATCCGATCCGATTTGAAATGTCAACCAGATACCCGATCGAGTATATGTATATACTCGACCGAGTATAGACCAATAATCAGGATTTTTCCTTCTTTTTGTCTTGTACTCTTGCACCTTCCTTCACCATTGATCATTTGATTGATCTTGGACCTGTTTAGGCTCAGAATAAACCTAATCTAAACAAATTACAAGAATTTAACAAACTAAACTATTACACCGAAAGTGTGTAATTTCCGAAATATTAAACAATCAAAACTAACTAAAAGCGTAAATAAACATACGGAAATTACAAACGTATCAACTCCCCCACACTTAGTTCTTTACTCGTCCTCGAGTAAAGTCAAATGTTCAAACAGTTTAAGACCATTCCATGAGTTCAAGAAAGAAATGAACTAAGATCACCAAGAAAAAATGATTTTACAAACAACTTTCTTTCTTGGGTTTTATGATCTTCTATGCTCCATCTTCTTGCCTCTTCTTCTTTGCCTTCTCTTCTTTTCTCCTCAAGAGATCAAATGAGTTCCTGCACATAACAAATATTTCTCTCATATCTCTCATTTTGCCTAGGAGCCTTTTCAGGTTTTCATCCTAGCATCTCTTTTTGTTTTTCCATCCTCACTAACTCACTCATTTTTTTATAAGCCATTTTTTTGCTTAGATTGCCCATTTTTGGGTTTTCAACCTAACTAGCATTTTAATTCTTTTATCCATTTTTCTCTTCTTTTTTTTTTGTTTTTTTTTTTTTTGTTTACAAAGGGTAAAAGAAATTCATGCATAGTAAAAGGTAGAAAATGAAATTACATACCATGAGTAATCTCCTCCCCCACACTTAGTTGAAGCACTGTCCCTAGTGCCCGCCTTCTCCGCCGTAGAAACCGCCTCCAAAGCCTCCTCCAAAGCTCCCATCGCCCATGTGGGTGTCGCCGCCATCATCCCCTCCATCAAAACCTCCACCCCCGGAGCTAGATCCTCCGAAATTGCCCCATTGAGTGGGGTCATACCAAGAGGGGGGTGGTGGTGGTTGAGCCATGGTGTGGAATTGGCCTTGATGAGCCATGTAGGAATACATAGGTCCATAGAACCTACGTTGATCTTCTTCATACCTTCGGTTATCTTCGGCCCGTTGCTCCTCTAGTCTTTGAAATCCCGCCCTTTGTTCCTCCCGGTATTTACCAACTTCATTGGTAACTCTATTGAATCCGTCAAGCAGTTGTTGGAAGTAAGCGGGAGGTGGGGAAGCTTGGTTCGGTTCGGGCATGTGGTGATGTGCAACCTCGGGTTCTTGATACTCGGGTTGAGGCTCTTGGTCGGGTTGGTCTTCGGGGAGATCTTGGGCTTGCGGTTCTTGGAGATGTGGTGGAAGGGCGTGAGGGAATAGGTAGTGAGGCTCCTCGAACTCCGGTCTGTAGCGTAGTTTGGGGGTGTCCGGGTTTGGCATTAGGAAGTATTGCACAGGTTGTACCTGTATGACCCAATTGTACATGTTTTTTGGTTGGTCTCCAATATAGACCGTGTGGGAGAAAGATGTACATCCCGAGCGTCCTAGCCAACCTATATCCATTAAGCAATAGTCGGGTATAGGGGAGTTATCCGTATATCCGAACCTACTTGCCAAGTGCATTATCACTCCACCCACAACTATTGTCCCTTTTGCTGAGCTTTCTTTCTTTAAATGTGCCCACATGAGATTGCACAGATTAAAGTCCACGTGGCGACGGAATAAGGCCACGGATATCAAACACACGTCCCCGATTCTAGTGTGATGGTTGTTGGGACGGCCAAGCAAACAATTCGCCAAAAATTTTAGGAACAACCGGAGCACGGGGTGTTGGACATGACTAATATACATTTGGGAGGATTTAAAGTTCACTTCCCCGGTCATCTTTGTCCATAGGGAGTGCCCAAAAATGGTGTTATCCGAGATGGTTCTCTCGTAGGGCACCGGGATGCCAAAATGTTCAGCAAACTCGAGTTTCGTGATTGAATAGTTTTGGTTAAATAGACGAAACTCGAGTTTATCATCCCTAAAATCCGTCTCATCACTCTCAAACTTCACCGAACTCAAGAATTCGTAGATAATTCGTTCATTAGAATTGTACTTCATATTGAAAATACGGTCCATATCTAATGCATGAAAGAATTTTCTACAGCTCTTATAGACTCCTAATTCACGTAGTGCATCATGGCATAGAAAACGGGACGGTTTTACTTGCCTTTTTGTTGTCGATAGGAGGCGAGTTCGGTGTTCGGCGTTGGCGGGAATGATGTCTTCAAAGCCCGGGATAGGTGCTATAGTGCTTGAGCTCTCTCCCCTATTCCTCCTTGGTGCCATATGTGAAGCTTTTGAGCTTAAAGAGGCAAAAATTCGAATGGGGTAGGGTTTTTTTTTTGGATTTGTTGGATATTTGGGGGAAAAGGGGATTTTTGGGTATAGATATGGAGAGGAGAGTGAGGGGGGTATTTTGGTGGTGAAATGGGATGATTTGGTGAAGGATTGGGTGAGATATGGTAGAGAGAAGGTCCAAAAATGGAGTTTTGGGGGAGGGTTGTTCGAAGTTGGGGAGAGTTTGGGGAAGATGAAGTGTTTTTGGGGTTAATTTGGTGTTATATCCGCAGAGGTACCCGATCGAGTATCCCTGTATACCCGATCGGGTACCGGAGGCAGGGTTCCAGGAAGGCTGATTTCGGTGTATACTCGACCGAGTATGTACCTATACTCGATCGAGTATAGGAGGCAGGGGGTCAGAGAAGTTGTTTTTGCACCTATACTCGACCGCGTATTGATATGTACTCGATCGGGTATAGGAGGCAGGGGTTATTTGTTTTCATTTTTCCACAAATACTCGATCGAGTATGGGTATGTGCTCGATCGGGCCTCAGAGGCAGGCTTCCGATGGAGTTGATTTTCCAGGCATACTCGACCGGGTATGTTCCAATACTCGATCGAGTATGCCTGTATCTTTGAAAATAGATTTGCACCTCGATCGAGTATGGGAACCGGGTCCTTTTTTTTTACCCATACCCGACCGAGTATTGATATAGTACTCGATCGGGCATGTACCCAGATACACTTTTTGCTCATTTTTTTATTTTTTTATTTATTGAAACACACACATAATGAAATAAGCTGACAAGAAAACATACCTTGCTTGGGTTGCCTCCCAAGAAGCGCTTTGTTTAACGTCGTGGCTCGACGATATCTTCGTTTCCCTTTCATTCATAGACCGGTTCAGAAAGGTCTATGATCTCCACGTTCTTGGGTTGAAAACCTTCAAAGAAGGGTTTTAGTCTTTGTCCGTTCACTTTGAGTACTTCTCCCGTCTCCGGGTCTTCAATTTCCACCGCCCCGTGTGGATGGATTTTGACCACTTTGTATGGTCCGGCCCAACGGGATCTCAACTTTCCCGGAAATAGACGAAGGCGTGATTGGAATAGGAGGACTTTGTCATCAAGTTTGAAATCCTTCCTTATGATCATTTTATCATGCCACTCCTTCGTCTTTCTTTTGTAAATCTCCGCATTGTCATAAGAATCCAGGCGGAGTTCTTCCAATTCTTGTAATTGGAGCTTCCTGTGTATACCGGCCTCGTCAAGATTGAGGTTGAATTCTTTTACTGCCCAATATGACTTGTGTTCAAGTTCTACGGGAAGGTGACAAGCTTTTCCGAACACAAGTCTATAAGGTGACATACCGATTGGGGTTTTGTAGGCGGTTCGGTATGCCCAAAGTGCATCATCAATGCGAATACTCCAATCCTTCCTGTTTGGATTCACTGTTTTCTGGAGTATAGATTTTAACTCCCTATTTGAGGTCTCCGCTTGGCCATTAGTTTGAGGGTGGTAAGCAGTGGAGATCTTGTGAGTCACACCATATTTCTTCAGTAGGGATCCCACAATTTTATTACAAAAATGTGTGCCTCGGTCGCTTATTAAAATTCGAGGGACCCCGAACCTTGAAAATATGTGAGACTTGAGAAAGTTTGCTACCACCTTGGCATCATCGGTTTTTGTTGCTTTTGCCTCCACCCATTTGGAGACGTAATCTACCGCAAGTAGGATGTAGATGTTACCTTGAGAGTTTGGAAAAGGCCCCATGAAGTCGATACCCCATGCATCAAAAATCTCACAGAAAAGCATGGGGTTTTGTGGCATTTCGTTCCTCCTTGAGATGTTGCCCATCCTTTGGCAATTGTCACAAGCCCGACAAAAACCATTCGCATCACGAAAAAGACTTGGCCACCAAAATCCGCTTTCGAGAATTTTCATTGCAGTCCGTTTCGGGCCAAAATGTCCTCCACAAGCATAAGAATGGCAAAACTCTATGATGTGAGCTATCTCATATTCGGGGATACATCTTCGGATTATTTGATCCTTACAATGTTTCCACAAATATGGGTCATCCCACACATAGAGTCTTGAGTCCATTTTTAATTTTTCTTTTTGTGATTTTGAGAATTGTGGAGGAAATTTGCCGGAAACAAGAAAATTTACTATGTTGGCGTACCATGGTTGTGTGACTTTGATGGCGAAAAGGGTCTCGTCTGGGAATTCACCCTTGATGAGATTTGAGTGAAGGTCTTCAATGTCTTTGTGAGGAATGAGGCGGCTTAAGTGATCGGCCACCAAGTTCTCCGCTCCTTTCTTGTCTTTTATCTCCAAGTCAAACTCACTTAATAGAAGGACCCATCGAATGAGTCTTGGTTTGGCCTCCTTCTTTGTCATGAGGAATCGTAGAGCGGCATGATCGGTGTAAACAATAACTTTCGTTCCAAGAAGGTAGGAACGAAACTTCTCTAAGGCAAAGATTACTGCTAGCATTTCCTTCTCGGTGGTGGAGTAGTTCTTTTGAGCTTCATTTAAAGTCGATGAGGCATAGTAGATTACATGAGAAGCCCTCCCGACTTTTTGGCCTAAAACAGCCCCCACAGCATAATCACTTGCGTCGCACATGATCTCAAAAGGAAGAGACCAATCGGGAGCTTGTATGATAGGGGCGGTTACCAACCTTTCTTTCAATGTGTCAAAAGCCTCCTTGCATTCGGCATTGAGATCAAATTCCACCTCCTTTTGCAAGAGTTTGCATAGGGGAGATGAAATTTTAGAGAAGTCTTTTATGAACCTTCTATAGAATCCGGCATGTCCAAGGAAAGATCGAATATCCCGTACATTTGTTGGGTACGGGAGTGTTTGGATGACATCAATCTTGGCTTTGTCTACTTCAATGCCTTTTGAGGAGATCACATGTCCAAGAACAATCCCTTGTTCTACCATAAAGTGGCATTTTTCAGAATTTAGGACAAGGTTGGATTCAATACAACTTTTGAGCACAAGAGTAAGATGGTAGAGGCAGGTGTCAAAGGAGTCCCCATGAATTGTGAAATCATCCATAAAGACCTCCATGAACACCTCCACAAATTCGGAGAAGATGCTCATCATACACCTTTGAAAGGTGCCCGGTGCGTTGCATAATCCAAAGGGCATTCGTCGGTAGGCAAAAGTGCCAAAAGGACATGTGAAGGTTGTTTTCTCTTGGTCCTCCGGGGCTATTGGTATTTGAAAATACCCGGAGTAACCATCAAGAAAACAATAGAACTTGTGCCCCGCTAGTCTTTCTAGCATTTGATCAATGAAGGGTAGTGGAAAAAAGTCTTTTCTAGTTACCGAATTGAGTCTTCGGTAGTCAATGCAAACTCGCCACCCGTTTTGGACTCGGGTGGGCACCATTTCGCCTTCTTTGTTTTCAATGACCGTCACTCCGGTCTTCTTTGGCACCACTTGTGTTGGGCTTACCCATTTGCTATCGGAAATGGGAAATATGATTCCCATTTGGAGTAACTTGATCACTTCTTTTTTCACCACCTCCATCATGGGTGGGTTCAATCTTCTTTGCGGTTGCCTCACCGCCTTGGCCTCATCTTCGAGTAGGATCCGGTGCATGCATGTGGATGGACTAATGCCTTTGATGTCGGCGATAGACCATCCAATGGCCAACTTGTATTCCTTGAGGACCGCAATCAATCTTTCCTCTTGTTCTTGGGCTAAGGAGTTTGAGATAATCACCGGTAGAGTGTGATTTTCGCCCAAGAACACATGCTTCAAATTTTCAGGGAGTGGTTTTAATTCCACCTCCGGTGCCTGCAAAACAGATGGTAGCGGCTTCTCGCTCGGAATGGTTAGTGGGAGGGCTTTAGAGCCCGGTGGCAAAAGTGGGAGTTGATTTAACTCCGCCACCATCATCTTCATGTTGTTTGACATAGAGTATTCCATAGTGAAATTCTCTACGTTGTTCTCAATTGAGCTTAGCAATTCGTCTTTCCCCTCGACTTCAAACACATCTTGGACCCAAGTGTCACAAGTGTCAATGGCAAAAAGAGAGTGGTTATCGGTGGGGTATTTCATGGAGTCATAGATATTAAATTCAACTTTCTCACCATCAAACTCCATAGTTAATACTCCACTAAAAACGTCTATTTTTGCCTTAGCCGTCTTTAAAAAGGGTCTTCCTAGTAAAATCGGGACTGGATTTTTATCGTTCTCCATTTCGAGAACGTAAAAATCAGCGGGAAAGATTAAATTATCCACCATGACGAGTACATCCTCTACTACACCTTTTGGGTAAGCATTGGATCTATCGGCAAGTTGGATAACAACCCCCGTTTCATGTAGAGGTCCTAGTTCTAGGGACTTATATAGAGAGTATGGAATGACATTAATTGATGCACCCAAATCTAACATAGCCCTAGAAAAACTAGAATTTCCCAGCTTACATGGTATAGTGAACATTCCCGGGTCACTATACTTTTTAGGAAGTTTCTTTTGGAAAACGGCTGAAACTCTTTCACTAACTTGGATTTTATGCTTGCCATTTAGTTTGTGTTTCCTTTTAATAGTGCAAAGTTCTTTTAAAAACTTAGCAAATCTAGGAACGCCTTTAATTAAGTTGAGAAGAGGGATATTTACCTCACATTTACTGAAGGTCTCATAGATATCTTTGTCATTGTTGTATTTGCGGTTGTCCTTGAGAGCCTCCGGGAAAGGTGGTACCGGCTCGTATGAGTTGAGCGGTGGAAACTTTCTTTGAGGTGTGACTTCCTCCTCCTTCTCCTCTTCATTTTGAGGATTTGTGCTTGGCACCAAGATATCCTCCTCTTCTTCCCCAACATGGCTCTTTGCTTTTGCTTTAGCCATAACCAACTCTTTGCCACTTCTCAAAGTGACCGCGTGAGCTTGTTGCCTTGGATTCGGCTCAGTTTGAGATGGGAGTTTTGCCGAATCCTTAGCTTCAAGCCTACTTACGGCATTTGAGATTTGACTCATTTGGTTTTCCAAATTGTGGATGCTTGATTTTGTTGTTTCTTGGAATTGGGTCACACTTTGTTGCATCGTAGCCATGTTCATGGCAAGTGATCGAATCATGTCTTCGGTGGACATGCTCGAGTTCGATGTTTGACCTTGTTGCTTATATTGTTGAGGGGGAGGGTTTGATTGTTGAGGAGGTTGAGAGTTTCCGTACCTTAAGTTGGGATGATCCCTCCACCCCGGATTGTAAGTGTTGCCGTGAGGATCATATCTTCTTTGACCTTGGAAACCCAAAGCATTGACTTGCTCGGGGTTCTCCTCTTGTAATGTTGGGCAAGAATCAGTGGGATGCCCTTGTGTTGAGCATATGCCGCAGGCCTTGACTTCTTGGGTTTTTGGATTCAAAAGAAAATCTTTGACCAAAGAAGTCAAGCCGGCCACTTGACTTTCCAACGAATTGTTGGATTCCGCTGCCATAACTCTTTTTGATGATGACCTCCCATTATAATGCCTCGAGTTTTCGGCCAACTCGGAGATGAGGTCCCTTGCTTGAGAAGGGGTTTTGTTGACAATACCCCCTCCACATGCCGCATTCACCATGCGTCTATCTTGATCAACAAGCCCATCATAGAAGTAGAGGATGAGATCTTGTTCCGAATATCCATGATATGGGCAGCTAGCGCATAATTTCTTAAAGCGCTCCCAATATTCGTACAAGGTCTCATCATCGGCTTGCTCAATGTTGCTGATTTGCTTTTTGAGACTTGAAGAGATAGATGCGGGATAATACCTGTCGAGGAAGCTCTTTTTCATTTGAGCCCATGTATTGATGCTACCCGAGGGAAGATAGAAAAGCCAGTCCTTGGCGGTGTCTTTTAGAGAGAAAGGGAAGGCTCTCAGCTTGATTTGCTCTTCGGACACGCCATTGGGGCACATGCTTGTGCACACAATATGAAACTCCGACAGATGTTTGTTCGGATCTTCCCCCCGTAGGCCATGGAAAGATGGGAGTAGATGGATGAGCCCAGATTTTAGCTCGAATGTGACCCCCGTATCAAGAGTTGGGAAAGTGATACAAAGGGGTTGTTGATTTAGATTCGGAGCCGTGAGCTCCCTTAATGTTCTCGTTTCATGAGCCATGGTGATTGGCTCTTCGGTTTCACTAGATTGAGAACTAGTGCTTGATGATTCTCCCGAGTCGGAGTTTGAAAATTTGTTTTTCAACCGCTCGAGAGTTCGTTCTATTTCGGGGTTTGAGTGGTATGTGATTTCGTTCAGTGAACGATATTTTACCATGTACTACAAAGCTCAGCAGAAATAGAAATCTTTATACTTTGAACCATATATATATATTTTTTTGATTTTTCTTGAAATAAAATAAAAAGAAAAATAATTGCCTTTCCCCGGCAACGGCGCCAAATTTGACGTGCACTTTGTCGTGAGTGCACTCAAAGTAATTTCAACACTAACACTTATACGTAGTATAGATGAAGTAGAGTTCGTATCCACAGGGAAAGGAATAACTTTCTTTTTATATAAATAGTAGATAAAGGGGGGTTTTGATTGTTGAGTGATTTGATTAAATTTAAACACGAAGATGAACGAGTTATATGGGATTAAATTCAAGAATAAAAGGGACTTGGTCTTGCTACTTTCCACTTGTTGATATATTTTAGTCGATCATTGTTATATCTATAACTTATCCCCTCTCGAATACTCAATCGCGGAGTATAACCAGTTCATCGAGGGTAGTTATTAACAACGACCGTTCATTAATAACCCTTACTATTAATCAAATATAGAACAACGCCGTATACCGATGTAATAGTAGCATTTAATCTTTTTAACTCCTTGATGAAATCAATTGAGATTGATAACCTCAACGCACCGGTTTTGGTTTAACCAACAAAATTGATCCCTCTTAAGTTTATTAACCACGACCGTGCATTAACAAACCGAAGTTACTTACTTGTGAAACCTTCAATGTTTAACCATCGGTTCATTGAACGTTTCTAGTAATAATCAATGTTGGAACGTTAACTAATCGTCACTTAGTCACCCTCCAACAATGATATAGAATGAGATTAAGGGAAGAATTAATAATCAAGAGGAGAAAGTAAGAAAATAACTCACAACTTTAATAATCAATCAAGCTTCAAGAGCAAAACCAAGAAATGGAAGTTTAGCTTCTCATTTGGAGACTAAACATGCTAAAAGAAATATAGAGAAATGCTATTCTAGACTGAGCTTAAGAGTATATAGGAATTGGTGTCCTAAAAGTGAAGGAAAGGAGGTGTATTTATAGGCTTTTTGAGGTGCAGGTCGAGTACTCGATCGAGTATATATACATACTCGATCGAGTATGTGTAGAACATCGAATTCGCCCTATACTCGATCAATACTCGGGTAGTTTTTATAGCTATACCCGATCGAGTATATAAGTATACCCGATCGGGTATAGACACTCGAACGTGGGAAAATCTTCTCCTGCATGTTCCTTTGTTTTCGGATCCGATCCGATTTGAAATGTCAACCAGATACCCGATCGAGTATATGTATATACTCGACCGAGTATAGACCAATAATCAGGATTTTTTCTTCTTTTTGTCTTGTACTCTTGCACCTTCCTTCACCATTGATCATTTGATTGATCTTGGACCTGTTTAGGCTCAGAATAAACCTAATCTAAACAAATTACAAGAATTTAACAAACTAAACTATTACACCGAAAGTGTGTAATTTCCGAAATATTAAACAATCAAAACTAACTAAAAGCGTAAATAAACATACGGAAATTACAAACGTATCAACTCCCCCACACTTAGTTCTTTACTCGTCCTCGAGTAAAGTCAAATGTTCAAACAGTTTAAGACCATTCCATGAGTTCAAGAAAGAAATGAACTAAGATCACCAAGAAAAAATGATTTTACAAACAACTTTCTTTCTTGGGTTTTATGATCTTCTATGCTCCATCTTCTTGCCTCTTCTTCTTTGCCTTCTCTTCTTTTCTCCTCAAGAGATCAAATGAGTTCCTGCACATAACAAATATTTCTCTCATATCTCTCATTTTGCCTAGGAGCCTTTTCAGGTTTTCATCCTAGCATCTCTTTTTGTTTTTCCATCCTCACTAACTCACTCATTTTTTTATAAGCCATTTTTTTGCTTAGATTGCCCATTTTTGGGTTTTCAACCTAACTAGCATTTTAATTCTTTTATCCATTTTTCTCTTCTTTTTTTTTTTTTTGTTTACAAAGGGTAAAAGAAATTCATGCATAGTAAAAGGTAGAAAATGAAATTACATACCATGAGTAATCTCCTCCCCCACACTTAGTTGAAGCACTGTCCCTAGTGCCCGCCTTCTCCGCCGTAGAAACCGCCTCCAAAGCCTCCTCCAAAGCTCCCATCGCCCATGTGGGTGTCGCCGCCATCATCCCCTCCATCAAAACCTCCACCCCCGGAGCTAGATCCTCCGAAATTGCCCCATTGAGTGGGGTCATACCAAGAGGGGGGTGGTGGTGGTTGAGCCATGGTGTGGAATTGGCCTTGATGAGCCATGTAGGAATACATAGGTCCATAGAACCTACGTTGATCTTCTTCATACCTTCGGTTATCTTCGGCCCGTTGCTCCTCTAGTCTTTGAAATCCCGCCCTTTGTTCCTCCCGGTATTTACCAACTTCATTGGTAACTCTATTGAATCCGTCAAGCAGTTGTTGGAAGTAAGCGGGAGGTGGGGAAGCTTGGTTCGGTTCGGGCATGTGGTGATGTGCAACCTCGGGTTCTTGATACTCGGGTTGAGGCTCTTGGTCGGGTTGGTCTTCGGGGAGATCTTGGGCTTGCGGTTCTTGGAGATGTGGTGGAAGGGCGTGAGGGAATAGGTAGTGAGGCTCCTCGAACTCCGGTCTGTAGCGTAGTTTGGGGGTGTCCGGGTTTGGCATTAGGAAGTATTGCACAGGTTGTACGTGTATGACCCAATTGTACATGTTTTTTGGTTGGTCTCCAATATAGACCGTGTGGGAGAAAGATGTACATCCCGAGCGTCCTAGCCAACCTATATCCATTAAGCAATAGTCGGGTATAGGGGAGTTATCCGTATATCCGAACCTACTTGCCAAGTGCATTATCACTCCACCCACAACTATTGTCCCTTTTGCTGAGCTTTCTTTCTTTAAATGTGCCCACATGAGATTGCACAGATTAAAGTCCACGTGGCGACGGAATAAGGCCACGGATATCAAACACACGTCCCCGATTCTAGTGTGATGGTTGTTGGGACGGCCAAGCAAACAATTCGCCAAAAATTTTAGGAACAACCGGAGCACGGGGTGTTGGACATGACTAATATACATTTGGGAGGATTTAAAGTTCACTTCCCCGGTCATCTTTGTCCATAGGGAGTGCCCAAAAATGGTGTTATCCGAGATGGTTCTCTCGTAGGGCACCGGGATGCCAAAATGTTCAGCAAACTCGAGTTTCGTGATTGAATAGTTTTGGTTAAATAGACGAAACTCGAGTTTATCATCCCTAAAATCCGTCTCATCACTCTCAAACTTCACCGAACTCAAGAATTCGTAGATAATTCGTTCATTAGAATTGTACTTCATATTGAAAATACGGTCCATATCTAATGCATGAAAGAATTTTCTACAGCTCTTATAGACTCCTAATTCACGTAGTGCATCATGGCATAGAAAACGGGACGGTTTTACTTGCCTTTTTGTTGTCGATAGGAGGCGAGTTCGGTGTTCGGCGTTGGCGGGAATGATGTCTTCAAAGCCCGGGATAGGTGCTATAGTGCTTGAGCTCTCTCCCCTATTCCTCCTTGGTGCCATATGTGAAGCTTTTGAGCTTAAAGAGGCAAAAATTCGAATGGGGTAGGGTTTTTTTTTTGGATTTGTTGGATATTTGGGGGAAAAGGGGATTTTTGGGTATAGATATGGAGAGGAGAGTGAGGGGGGTATTTTGGTGGTGAAATGGGATGATTTGGTGAAGGATTGGGTGAGATATGGTAGAGAGAAGGTCCAAAAATGGAGTTTTGGGGGAGGGTTGTTCGAAGTTGGGGAGAGTTTGGGGAAGATGAAGTGTTTTTGGGGTTAATTTGGTGTTATATCCGCAGAGGTACCCGATCGAGTATCCCTGTATACCCGATCGGGTACCGGAGGCAGGGTTCCAGGAAGGCTGATTTCGGTGTATACTCGACCGAGTATGTACCTATACTCGATCGAGTATAGGAGGCAGGGGGTCAGAGAAGTTGTTTTTGCACCTATACTCGACCGCGTATTGATATGTACTCGATCGGGTATAGGAGGCAGGGGTTATTTGTTTTCATTTTTCCACAAATACTCGATCGAGTATGGGTATGTGCTCGATCGGGCCTCAGAGGCAGGCTTCCGATGGAGTTGATTTTCCAGGCATACTCGACCGGGTATGTTCCAATACTCGATCGAGTATGCCTGTATCTTTGAAAATAGATTTGCACCTCGATCGAGTATGGGAACCGGGTCCTTTTTTTTTACCCATACCCGACCGAGTATTGATATAGTACTCGATCGGGCATGTACCCAGATACACTTTTTGCTCATTTTTTTATTTTTTTATTTATTGAAACACACACATAATGAAATAAGCTGACAAGAAAACATACCTTGCTTGGGTTGCCTCCCAAGAAGCGCTTTGTTTAACGTCGTGGCTCGACGATATCTTCGTTTCCCTTTCATTCATAGACCGGTTCAGAAAGGTCTATGATCTCCACGTTCTTGGGTTGAAAACCTTCAAAGAAGGGTTTTAGTCTTTGTCCGTTCACTTTGAGTACTTCTCCCGTCTCCGGGTCTTCAATTTCCACCGCCCCGTGTGGATGGATTTTGACCACTTTGTATGGTCCGGCCCAACGGGATCTCAACTTTCCCGGAAATAGACGAAGGCGTGATTGGAATAGGAGGACTTTGTCATCAAGTTTGAAATCCTTCCTTATGATCATTTTATCATGCCACTCCTTCGTCTTTCTTTTGTAAATCTCTGCATTGTCATAAGAATCCAGGCGGAGTTCTTCCAATTCTTGTAATTGGAGCTTCCTGTGTATACCGGCCTCGTCAAGATTGAGGTTGAATTCTTTTACTGCCCAATATGACTTGTGTTCAAGCTCTACGGGAAGGTGACAAGCTTTTCCGAACACAAGTCTATAAGGTGACATACCGATTGGGGTTTTGTAGGCGGTTCGGTATGCCCAAAGTGCATCATCAATGCGAATACTCCAATCCTTCCTGTTTGGATTCACTGTTTTCTGGAGTATAGATTTTAACTCCCTATTTGAGGTCTCCGCTTGGCCATTAGTTTGAGGGTGGTAAGCAGTGGAGATCTTGTGAGTCACACCATATTTCTTCAGTAGGGATCCCACAATTTTATTACAAAAATGTGTGCCTCGGTCGCTTATTAAAATTCGAGGGACCCCGAACCTTGAAAATATGTGAGACTTGAGAAAGTTTGCTACCACCTTGGCATCATCGGTTTTTGTTGCTTTTGCCTCCACCCATTTGGAGACGTAATCTACCGCAAGTAGGATGTAGATGTTACCTTGAGAGTTTGGAAAAGGCCCCATGAAGTCGATACCCCATGCATCAAAAATCTCACAGAAAAGCATGGGGTTTTGTGGCATTTCGTTCCTCCTTGAGATGTTGCCCATCCTTTGGCAATTGTCACAAGCCCGACAAAAACCATTCGCATCACGAAAAAGACTTGGCCACCAAAATCCGCTTTCGAGAATTTTCATTGCAGTCCGTTTCGGGCCAAAATGTCCTCCACAAGCATAAGAATGGCAAAACTCTATGATGTGAGCTATCTCATATTCGGGGATACATCTTCGGATTATTTGATCCTTACAATGTTTCCACAAATATGGGTCATCCCACACATAGAGTCTTGAGTCCATTTTTAATTTTTCTTTTTGTGATTTTGAGAATTGTGGAGGAAATTTGCCGGAAACAAGAAAATTTACTATGTTGGCGTACCATGGTTGTGTGACTTTGATGGCGAAAAGGGTCTCGTCTGGGAATTCACCCTTGATGAGATTTGAGTGAAGGTCTTCAATGTCTTTGTGAGGAATGAGGCGGCTTAAGTGATCGGCCACCAAGTTCTCCGCTCCTTTCTTGTTGGAGCAGGATAAGGATTTGTCTTTTGAAGACCACTTGCTTTGTACGAAGATAACACCCATACCTTAGGCCTTTTTATCGCTGCATGCCTATTCTGAAACTCCTTCACTATTCACCTATTCTGATGTCTTCTCTGCTCTTGCATTCTGAGTGTATTGGCCTTGTCTTGCAACTACACCTGTGAAGCTGAGTGCGTGGACCTGCTCAATTTGTGTAGTGAAGTAGTAAAGTGTGTGACTTAGAATATTTTGTATCAAATAAGTTTTGTACTGGTAGGATCTTTGAAATATCCTATTAAGGTAATAAGATTACCTTATTGCATTTTGTTCTTTCTAGTACAATTTATTTGGTACAAATTTCACAGTAAAATTTGTCACTTATTTTACTAATCACTTTCTTTCTTTAAGTGACATGATTTAAACTTATGTACCAAATTAAAGCTATACTGGTTGGATCTAAATATCCATGTAAGGTAAATAATTTTTACCTTATTGCATTTTATAGTTCCAGTATGTTTAATCTGATACATAGTTTGTACATTGGAATTCTTGTCACTTTTAAGTACTTGTGTAGTTTAGCAGGTATTGTGTACAACTTAACTGGTAGGATAACAAATCCTATTAAGGTAAAAGTTATTACCTTATTGCATTTTGTGTTCCAGTTAGTTGTTCACTATTCTTGTTCACTTTGATTTATCTATATATCAAATAACACTTTACTGGTTGGATTTAAATATCCAATTTTAAGATAAAGACAACTTTACCTTATTTCATTTTGAATCCCAGTGTGTTCTTTTTGTTATATAGATTTTACATTGTTATTTGTAGTGAATAGAATATCAAGAACTCTTCTTCTGAGTGTATGGTTTATCTAGTATTTCGAACATGATAAGCTAAATATTTAACTGGTAGGATATCAACTCCTATTAAGGTAAAATTACCTTATTGCATTTTGTTTTCCAGTTAAAATAGATAGTTTATTTGTGCTCCTTTTTATTGTGTGTAACAAATAAATTTAACTGGTTGGATTTATTCGATATCCTTTTAAGGCAATACAATATTGCCTTATTGTATTTTATGGTTTTCCAGTCATATTTATTTGTTAACTATATAAAAAGGAGCATGACACATCTAGATAATTTTCTTAGTACTAGACAACTGCAAGATGCTACTACAGAGGATAACAAAGACTCTTATAATAATGCTACAATAGAGGGGGGATAACAAAAGCTTTTGGCATCATCAAAACAGTTCATCAAAATCTAGGGTCTAACAATTTCCCCCTTTTGTGATGATGCCAAAAGAAGAGTTCTAATCACTAAAACTCTCTTTCCCCCTCTTTTGGTAGCATCAACCTTCTACTCTTGAAGCTGCCTGTCAGATGATTCTCCATGGAAGAGTCTTCTTTTCTTCACAACATTGATTTTAGCCAGCTTTTCTTCGAAGACTCTATTGATGAGGTCCTCAGAGAGGGCGTTACCAATAGAGTGTGTCTGGAGCCAGCTAAGTGCAAACTCTTCCTCAGTTTTGATGGTCTGTGGAGCCATCAGGAGTATGTTAATTGGAGCGAGTCTCCATGCTCTCCAGTTTAGGACTCTCTGTTTTTCTGAGTAGAGAGATTCCCTTCTATGACCATTAAGTAGGAATGTTTCAAGATTACTCATGAAATCATTCCTTAATTGGGTTGTGGGATCGTTTTGTGTAGGAGGAGCTAAGGAGAGGTCGAGATTGAGTCTCTGGTATGACATTTTGAGGAAGGCTGAGAGTGTTTGTTCGAAGAAGATGAGTGTTGATTGTGAGGATTTAGAGAATAGACGAGTCTATTTATACACACATGCATTGTTTAGTATTCCTTGATGAGAGTTTCGAAGCTTATTAATGGGATTGCGGCTTTGTTCTTTTCTAGATTACGGATGTAACATAGATTGAAGAGAAGATTTTGATTGGGTGAGCTCACCGTTTATGAAGAAGCAATTAATGTTCAGCTTGATCTCCAAGTGTCATGTTTGAACGTTGCATGTAGATATAAATTCCTTTTGCTTTTGGTAGGGTGACATCAGACATTTGTGTGTGTATCAATGTGCTCTTGATTTTGAACACGTATTTTGCACATTACTGATGATGATTTGAATGTTCAGAAGAATACCTGTAATATTGCTTAAGGAGACGAATTTCATCTTTGACTATGCTGCCAGAGTGATAGAGTCTCTTTCTCCAGGTAGACATTTGCCAAGACTTCTTTCGAATCTTCTATTAAGACTCTTTGATCACGAAACTTGATTTGGACCATGGTGCTTCATTTCTTTTGACCAATTTGCATTCCCCCTTAGATGATGCTCCTTAGAAATTTCCTTCTGGTGTGGAATTTTCTATGCTAAGTTCCCCCTCAATTTATGCTTTAGAGATTCCTTCTTCAGTGGAATTCTCCTTCAATTGTGAGCCTTATGTCGATCTTTCCAGTCTCCTGCTTATAGAGGAAATATTTAGCAGAGTGCTCTGCTGAGACTTCAACTTAGACATCTGCCTTTGACAAAGTGCTTTGCTTCTGAGGTAGGCATTTTCTGGTAGGCACCTGCTCCATTGTTCTTCTATGTGAAAGTATCGACGCAGTCTTTTTGTCGTATGTAGCAGTGACCTGATTGTTAGTCGTCTGCTGAGTCAGCTGCTTCCGGCGAACAGTCATCTACTGAGACTGCTGCTTTTGGTGAGCAGGCGTCTGTACTCATTGTAGCCTGCTTTTTACAGCTGGCTATCCTTGAGTATTTCATAAGGGTTCCCCCTCGGCAGGTGGCTAGGAATTCCTCTTCAGTTTGAGAGTTCACAGAGAGTTCTTCTAGAGTTTGAATACATCCTCCTCCCTTAGTAGACCATTTAGGAAGGCAAATTTTTACAGCCATTTGATGGAAAGTGATTTGCTAATTAGACGACATTAGCAAGGAGTATCCTTTTGCTTAAAGTCGTGTAACAGAGGCAAAAAAAGGTTTCATCAAAATCTATTTCTTCTTTTTGTCAGTAGCCTTTGGCTACTGATCTGACCTTACTTGATGATGGTGCCTTCCTCATCCATTTTGTTCTTGAATGCCCTTCTCAGGATTTTGGGCACAAGTTACCATACTTCTCTAAGATAGAGAACTTTGTGTATGGTTTGTATCCAGTCTGAAGTTGAGAAGGTTTCTTGGATTCAGTTTGTTGAGAGAGAAGTTGGCTTCCTTTTAGAGTGATGATCTAGTATGAATCCCTTCATGGATGTCTTCTTATTGAGGAGGATGTTGCCACATGCTTTGCTTGAGTCTACTGCATTTCATCATCTTGTGTCTAACAATTGGTAGAATTTGGGGAATATGAGCTTTGGTTCTGGTGAGGATCCTTTTTGATCTGATCCTACTGCTGGCAGTTGTCTCAGTCTGAGTCTTCTGCTAGCAGTAGTCTGGCATCTGAGTCACCTTCTTGAGGTGGTCTCAGCTATTCTTCTTTCATCACCTAGATGGTCCTTCCTTCATCTTCTTTAAGCACAGTTACATCTCTTGAGGAAGATGTAACAGTTGATCTGGAGTTGGCTTGTGCATTTGATTGAACTTTTAAAACCTCAACACAAGGATTGTATTGGTTTGTAAGTTCTTCATTTGATTGAATCTCCAACTCCTTAGATATCTTCTTCTCTTTTCCTCTTTTGCAAGTGTTTCTTTGGGTTCTTCCTTTGAACAGTTTGTCAGTGGCCTTCTGCTCCTTGTCATGTGCCTGAAGCAACTAGAATGTATGTACTATTCTGTTGAGTCAGTTGCTTCAGCACCTTCCTGTATTCATCAATGTTGAGTGGTAGTAGCCCACATTGGAGTGGGCAACTTCCTTTGAACAGATTTGGGCATCCATACCCATTTAGAACTATTTCCCCCTAAGCAGTGTGATCTACAGCCTTTTGAAGTGTTGCATTCAGATGGGGTGGCTGTGTATGTGTTTATCATCTCTCTCCTGTGTGTAGGATAAGAGTGATTTTTTCTAGGTTGATTTAGCTGCTTCTTAGGTGGGTAGTTGGTCTTATTGGTGTTTTGCCAACTGGTTCTTTGGTTTTCTTGTTTGAAAGGAAGTTTCTGTTTGTACAGGGATTTTGATTTTGGTTTGGGAGCAGACATGTTCCTTCTTGTGGGAACTATATGGATGTGGGAGTGTTGGTGGCTAAGAGACTTTGTGTCTTCTTTGAAAGTATGTTTTGTGGTAGAAGAGTATTTGGGAGAGTTTTTCAATGAGTGGGAACATGATGTGTATCCTGTGTCTTTTTCAGTGTGTTGAACTTCCTTAGTGAGTGGGGGAGTGAGGGAGCTTAGCTTTTCTTTCAAACTGATGTTTTCACATTCAATAAAATCTATCTTTTTGATTGCTTCACCCAATTGTGCATGAGCTACTAAAAGATTTTCTTGAAGTCTGCAGTTTTCATTCATTAAGCTAAGGTGCTCTTTTTGGAAGTTTTTAAAATGATGGAGCAATGCCTCCATATCAACACTGGTTGAGTTGGAATAATATGAATTGCTCGAGGAACAGGATAATACCTCATCATTGTCACCTTCATAGGATCTGGCCATATCATAGTTGTGAGAGGAGCTATTTTCTGGAGTCATTCCAAAGAAGCAAGTAATAGCCTCCTCCTGCCTTTCTGATGAGCAGCTTTCATCATTTGAGCTGCTTTGATCATCTTCTGATTGACTCTCCGTGAGTTCATCCCATACATCCTTTGTTTTCCAGTCATTGGATTTGTTGCTGTTGATCAACAGATTCTTTGCTTGTTGTTCATCCATCATTTAGAAAGTTTTGGGATAAAAGTGGATTTGGATCTTTAGTTCAAAAGTAGTCAGAAACTGACTCTAGGAACACACCGCTCTGATACCACTTGATGGTCCCGGATAGAGGTAAAAGTCTAGAGGGGGGGGGGGGGGTGAATAGACTTTTAAATCTTTTTCAACTTTATGAAGTTTTCCCTCTAGATGAGTTGATCTATAATCTTTTAAGAGATTAATAGATGCACAGCGGAAGTCTTTAACCTCTTTATACTTAGTGTGAGATAACTTTCTAGTTTAGATGATGTTTAGACTGGTTACAAGAGGAAGTAGGCTTGGCAGTAGACTGGTGAGCAGGTAAGTGCTTAGTCTACTGCTGCACAGGCAGTTTGCTGACTGGCAGGCAACTGCTGAGTTGGCAGTCGGCTGGTGGGCAGGTTACTGCTGAGGCAACTGTTAAGAACAGGATGACTCTTGGATGGCTTTTTGTTCTGGCTTGTTATGGCTTTCGGAAAGACACATATGGATGGGCAGTGGGCTCAGCAGGAGGGTGAAGACCAGGGTACTGCTGAGGCACCTTCTGAGTGTAAGATAACTTCTAGTGGAAAACACTCTCAAGGAGAGTGAGTTATTAAGCAGTAGGCTAAGCAGTACAGTCGATGAAGACTACTGCTTAGGATGCTGCTGGCAAACTACAATCCTTTAGTGAGATGTGTTTGGTGTGTGCTCTGCATGTATGAAAGTAAATCAACACACGATATATCCTGGTTCAGAGGTGGTGTAATCCTCCTACATCCAGTCCCACCCTATTTCAGATGGATTTCCACTAAAGTATTCAGCCCAATACAATTAGTGCCAATCTAGCCTTGACAACTCTGGCCTAGATTGAAGGTTTTTCACGATGAGTATAACACCACTCAAAGTTACTCAGTCCTTAGACTTTTCTCAATTGATCCAGTGGGGATCAAAAGGTACTCTATCTATCTAACCACACTATAGGATCCGAACAACTGTTCTCCTAAGTGTTTACAACAACATGAATTGATTCACGTAGTGTCTAACCGCCAACTAAAACCTAAGCTCTATAAATGTTACAATGAATAATCTAGTCTAAGAGCTTAGTGAAGCATGAGTCAAAGCAGAGTGTTCAAGCACTTTTTCCTTTGCTGGATATGCGTAGTGTAATGACTGAACCACTTGCTTTGAACTCAATGACTTGCCTTTGATCTCATGCTTCTGCCTATTTTTATAGGCATCTCCAGTAGATTAATCTCCTCCGTTGGTTAAGAGGATTTAATCCTAGACGTCCAAAGTTTTGTACTTGCGTCTTCTTGTGTTGGAGCAGGATAAGGATTTGTCTTTTGAAGACCACTTGCTTTGTACGAAGATAACACCCATACCTTAGGCCTTTTTATCGCTGCATGCCTATTCTGAAACTCCTTCACTATTCACCTATTCTGATGTCTTCTCTGCTCTTGCATTCTGAGTGTATTGGCCTTGTCTTGCAACTACACCTGTGAAGCTGAGTGCGTGGACCTGCTCAATTTGTGTAGTGAAGTAGTAAAGTGTGTGACTTAGAATATTTTGTATCAAATAAGTTTTGTACTGGTAGGATCTTTGAAATATCCTATTAAGGTAATAAGATTACCTTATTGCATTTTGTTCTTTCTAGTACAATTTATTTGGTACAAATTTCACAGTAAAATTTGTCACTTATTTTACTAATCACTTTCTTTCTTTAAGTGACATGATTTAAACTTATGTACCAAATTAAAGCTATACTGGTTGGATCTAAATATCCATGTAAGGTAAATAATTTTTACCTTATTGCATTTTATAGTTCCAGTATGTTTAATCTGATACATAGTTTGTACATTGGAATTCTTGTCACTTTTAAGTACTTGTGTAGTTTAGCAGGTATTGTGTACAACTTAACTGGTAGGATAACAAATCCTGTTAAGGTAAAAGTTATTACCTTATTGCATTTTGTGTTCCAGTTAGTTGTTCACTATTCTTGTTCACTTTGATTTATCTATATATCAAATAACACTTTACTGGTTGGATTTAAATATCCAATTTTAAGATAAAGACAACTTTACCTTATTTCATTTTGAATCCCAGTGTGTTCTTTTTGTTATATAGATTTTACATTGTTATTTGTAGTGAATAGAATATCAAGAACTCTTCTTCTGAGTGTATGGTTTATCTAGTATTTCGAACATGATAAGCTAAATATTTAACTGGTAGGATATCAACTCCTATTAAGGTAAAATTACCTTATTGCATTTTGTTTTCCAGTTAAAATAGATAGTTTATTTGTGCTCCTTTTTATTGTGTGTAACAAATAAATTTAACTGGTTGGATTTATTCGATATCCTTTTAAGGCAATACAATATTTCCTTATTGTATTTTATGGTTTTCCAGTCATATTTATTTGTTAACTATATAAAAAGGAGCATGACACATCTAGATAATTTTCTTAGTACTAGACAACTGCAAGATGCTACTACAGAGGATAACAAAGACTCTTATAATAATGCTACAATAGAGGGGGGATAACAAAAGCTTTTGGCATCATCAAAACAGTTCATCAAAATCTAGGGTCTAACAAATAATCAGTCATGCGCTACGTAAAACATTAATCGTTTTACAATTGTTTGGAAATCGGGAATTCAATACATAGACGTTCAATTTTTTTTAAATTGAATTTTTAAGGACGTTCGAGTGCGGTGTCACATTCTTCCCATAAGGTGTTCAGCCGTCCATAATAGGCTGATATTGTATCTCCATTCTGCCTGCATCCTCTTATCAAATCTTTAAGTTCATAAATCCGCATCGAGTCTCCAACGGCAAACCTAGCCTTTAGATCCTCCCACATATCATAAACGTCGTCCATATAGGCAACGTTTGAAAGCAGCATTGCGTCGATTGCCGTCATAGCCCATCCTACCAGCATCGAATTAACATTGATCCAGTCTTCGATGTCTTCTACAGGTTCGGTCGGGTCATACTGCCATCTACAAAGCCGTTCTTCCACTTAGCGCGAAAGGCGTTTTGCATGGCGGTCGCCCATTGTCGGTAATTCCCTTCCCCCTTAAAGGTGAACCTGCAGATATTCTGACCCGGTGAATCCGAGCTCGCCAAGTAGTAAGGGGATGAGGGATCGGTGATCTTTCGTCATCGTGGTTCCTCGCCGGTCATGTTGTCAGTCGGATAGTTTCAAACTACCGCTCTGATACCATATAAAATAAGAGTTTTATGTTCGGTGAAATTGATCTGCCTTCTCATTGATACGAATGGTACATATATACATGTATGCTTCAGTCGTGTGAAGTGATAAGATCAAACAAAACTATCTCTAAAACTAGATAACAACTAGACTACGTAACTCCAGCTATACGGCCAAGAGAATAGGAGAAAAATAATATGTAAAATATGTATATAAAAAAAATGTACAACAAATAACGTACACAATATGTACGTAAATATATTATGCCATGCGTCCAACACTACCTTCTTTTTGGAATTCTCTTGCAATAATTTCTGTAGTTAATACGCATAATTCTTTTGGCACATTAACTATGACATTCATTTTCACTTTATTAACAAGTGTGTCAATTTAATGTTAGAATCTATTATAGGATAGAGTAACATCTGACAAATTAAGCCTTCATGCATGCAGTATCAAATATTTTAGTATTAAAACCTTCATAATTGATAAGGTCAGTATAAAGTTTTTGTCTAATTATGTAGGGAACTGATTTTGATATTTGTTTTTAAACTTTAATGTCAAATTGCATCAATTAAACTCTAATTATCATGTTTATAAGTTTATACGGCTAGAATGAGGGTCGTCTTGAGCCCCTTTTTGAATGTATGCACACACAAATCCGTATGGTTTATAAGAGTAATACAAATATAAAATTGTAACCACTAATATAGCAATATGAAATTTTGATCCTCTTAATAATAAAAATTAGTTTGGATTTTGAATTAATATATGCCACAACAAATTTACTTTATGGATCCGCCAGTGATTGAAAATGCATTATTATATTAAAAGAAGGAACAATTGGGTCTTTCTAATGAACTTATTCCAACCAACATGACAATAATTATATACTATCGCTCTTTTATTATTCTTTCTGCAACATGTCCTGAAGGAATGAATACTAATTTTGTGAATACTAATTTTGCCTGTGTATTCCCTCATCGACATCAAACGTGCCTTAAAATAACATTATATTGATGATTACTTTGTAAAAGGAATACCTAATGAAAAACAGAGTGGGTACATGAAATATTCAATCAACGTTATCCTTTTTTTATCATCAAAACAAACCGCTCTATATTAATATCATAAGGAATCGGATCGTTACCACAAATTCAACAAGACTAACACTAACAATAATTATCTCTAACCAACTAGCACTATCAACCCTACGGCTAGACTCAGAGACGATCACCCCTGAAAGAGCAATACGAATCGCTAACCACCAAGCGGGTGTGACATAGCAATCACTGACCATAAAGATCCTTCCATCGACATAATATATAACAGAATTGTCAATTATTATTGTAGACCTAAAATTAAAGACATCTTCAAAAAACAGAGCAATGTAAAACATAACGAAAAAATAAAAACATGGAAAATTCAATAACTGATAAAACTTCCAAACCCTAGCAACTCGATCGCTCCAAGGTGGCGGTTCAGGGGGTGGATTGCCAATTTGTGTTCTCCCTTGCTCAACACTTCACCTCTCCTCATCTTCTGGTCGCCCGTGCCACCTCCACTACCAACATCGACCTCTATCCATGTTGATTTGCCAAAAACTAATCCTCCAACATCCTCCTCAACTGCAGGACTGAGCCAACGCTGCTCTAGATCATTCACAGGAATCATAATTATCCTTTGTTGAACCTTGGATTTATTTCCAAAAACTGCTGCTACACTCACTTCTCCTAAATCCCAAAGCCAGAAACAACAATCTAAAATCAAGAAACAATCTAGAAGCTTAGAGAAGAAGAGCCGCACAAACAATTGGTGGAAGGAAAACCCTACGCGACGGCAGAGCCGGTAGGGAGGAAAAACCCTACGCGGCAGAGCCGCTAGGGAGGAAAAAGCCCTACGCAGCAGAGCCGCTAGGGAGATCTCGATCCACACTATCGTTAATAAGTACTCTACGTACTATAGGTCGTATACAATTTTTGTAGTCACATTTACTCAATTTTAATTTGTGTGTATAATATTCCATCGGTCCCTTAAAATTCTTTCCAATTACCTTTTTGGAATATCTGCAAAAAAATCAATTTTTTTTCTAAAAAAGTGTTGTGTGACTAACATTTATTTACCTTAACATTTTTACTCTATTCTCATTTTCTTAATCACTAATACAAATCAAATCGGGAAGAATTTTATGAGAAGAAAGGAATTATACATTTTACTTTAAAAATAATTTATATGGTGTAAAGCTGATAGAATGATGGTATTCCCTTTATTCTAAATTGATGGTCACGTTTGAATTACAACATTTAAATTCCAACAAATTAATTCCTTTTACATGATATGTAAGTGAGCATTGTTACTTAAAATTTAAGAATTTATGTTATTTCTTTCCCGTTGGACGATGGTGAATATGTTTTTCGACTTATCAAGCTTATCAGTCAACTTTTTCATCAAATACGTATTTTTTGATTTCGCACGTTCAATTGTGTAATAGTATCTCCTTCCCACTAAGATTGGGACAAGAGAAGGTGACACCATTATTAAGAAAAGTGAGTTTGTGTGGTTGATATTAAATTGATAAAGTAAGAATAAAGTAAGAATGGTTTAGAGTCACACAAACTTCACCAAATTTGGTATGAGACAATCTTGACTTCCCGAAAAGATAAAATGAGACACTCTTAGCGGGACGGAGGTAGTAATATATAAGAAAAAGTGAGGTTAAAATTATTTTATGGTTGTATTAGCTGAAATTACTGTACATCGGAGAATCAATTTAGCTATTTTTTATATAATTTTTTTCTTTATTTTTTAATGAAATAAACCAGCAGAATTAGCCAAACTTAAACAGAATAGAACGGACTTAAACAGACTAGAGCAGACCAGACTTAAACAGATCAGACCAAACTAGCAAATTACTGTCTAAGTAAAAACATCCTTAGCCAGAAATTCATAAGTTTCAACAAAATTAGCTAATTCAGCCGATTTTGGTCATTATTAAACAGGCTATTAATGTGAAATAAAAAAGAGAAAATTATGTAATTGAAATTTTTGAAGAGAAAAGAGAAATAAGTCGACTCACAAATTCATTATTTTTAAAAGAATGTACTATGTAATAAAGTTTTTTGCTATGTTTAAAAAACCGACCCGACCCGACCGGGTTGACCCGGAACCCGGTGACCCAGACAAAAAACCGGTTCGGTTTTTTCAAAACCCGGAAATGGTAAAAAACCGGAAAAACTCGGCTGACCCGGGAAAACCCGGTCAAGACCCGGACCCAAGAAACCCGAAAAACCCGGTAAAACCCAGTTTTTGGGTGTTTTTTACCAAAAAAAAAAAGTAATTTCTTTTTTATTTTTAATGCATTTTTTATACCAATAAAATTGCAATTTCAATAGCTTAAAAAGAAAAACTATGTAATATATTTATATATTTATTTAAGAATGAACATCATGCCAAATTATAATATAGATGTACAATAAAAATAAAACTATCATTATATATTTTTATAAGATCAAAATATACATTGAAATATTATAAGAGTGTATTAAATGCTCAATAAGTAGTATTGTTAGTTGATTATTATGAATAACAACTAATTTTTATTAAAATTTTATATATAATTATATGTTTACAATTATTATATAGACTTAAAATTATTGACCGGTTTTTCGGCCTTGACCGGGTTGACCCACCGGGTCCGGGTTGACCCGTGACCCAGTCATGTGGCCGGGTCACTCTCCAGTCCGGTTTTTGTACAAAAAGGAGATTTTACAAAATCCAATGTGACAGTGGGAGGATGTAAAAATACTGTTACATTCTGTGAGGTATTAAACCACAAGTATGGACTTTTTCTTTTGATCGTCCACAAGTATCGACTTTAAATAAGACAAAACTTTGATGCAAAAGTTATAATCTTAAAAATTGATTTGAGCGATTAATATGTAGTACTTCTGTTGTTTCCTAAAACTTTGTCAACTTTAATTGTTTTTATGTCTCTCTAACTTTGTTATCATTCTAGATAATTCTCTCTCATCTGGATAAATTTTAACCACATAATTTTTACGATATTAATCATCGTGACAGTGAAACTTGACAAAGTTTTAAGGGACAAATGGAATAATAAATATCAAATGTATTTAATTACAGAGTACTTATTAATTTATTTTCAACGTGAATATGTATGGAGAAACTTTTATTGAAGCATACTAGAGATGTTTTCTTTGGACCGTTTTCAGCCACAAACCAGATCAGATCAAAACAGACCAAACTAGACCTGATCAAACCAAACCATATCAGACTTTCATAATTATAAAATAGAGTTCATATATTTATCAGATCAAACCAATTAAAACGACAAACAAATTTGAATCCAAAAGCAAACATCCTAGCTCCCATTTCGAATTAATCTTTATTTTAGATCGAATGGACGGAGCATTTATTGAAAGTATTGGTCAGAATTCAATTAATTAATCAATCATGGAAATAACATATGTGGCCTAAAAACCAAGACGTGACTATGTCAGTTAGGTGTACCATAGCATGATATGATAAGCATAATAACCCCTACTGTCCATCTATCATAGAGGACTTTCCTGAAAGGGAACGAATAATGATTGATTCGTCTGTATAGCAAAACTGAACTTTCTATTTTTGAATACTCCTCCCATTATTATCTTTATTCTTTCAATTTCGGTCCGTCCCAAAATTATTTCCATTTTTCCTTTTTGCAAAGAATATATGGTCACAACCATTTTTACACATTTCTCTTCCCTTTGCAGAACTCTACACCACACAAATCTCACTATCTTAATTTGTGTGCAAATGTACTTGTGAAGATAAATATGGGAGTACAAAAAAGCATCGTACAAAGTATATACTTTTGCCAAGATAACATACTCGCTTCGTCCCGCTAAGAACTTCCTACTTTGACCTACACACATATTTATGAAATAAATTTGACTTTACTGCAGAGTGCACTGTTTCGACATTTTTTGACATTGTTTGGCACTGTTTGACACTGTTTTGATGTAAGGTAACTTTCCATTTAGGGAAATGAGAAGATCATGTTGGGACGGCTAAAAAAGGAAAGCAGGAAGATCTTAGTGGGACGGAGTGAATATTATTCCATCCATTTGGTTAAGATTATCCCATTTTTATTTTTTTAAGTAATCCCACTAACATTATCTCATATCAAACTTGGTAAAGTTTGTGAGACTCTGAATCATTCTTATTTTATTCTTAGTTTATTGAGTCGATATCAAACACATATAAACGTACTTTTTTTAATAACTGTGTCACTTCCTCACGTCCCAATGTTAGTGGGACGGAGGTATTACTGCATAGGAAAAAATTTCACTTCCTTCATACTATCTCCATCCCCCTAAGTTTGGGACAAGAGAAGGTGGCACGGTTATTAATAAAAGTGGATTTATGTGGTTGATATTGAATTGATAAAGTAAGAATGATTTAGAACCACAAAAATTTTATCAAATATGGTATGAGACAATCTTAGTGGGACGGACCGAAAAATTAAAATGGGACAATCATAGCGGGACGGAGGGAGTACTACGGAGTATTAGATTTGCTAATTTTCCTTTTTTTAATTCTAAATATTTTGTCATTTGTCGTTCATAGTAAATAATTTGTCATTGTGCTTATTTATCTTTTCTCTACGCAACTCTCGGAATCCTTCATTTCTCATGTGCTCATTGTATTTCTAAGCAGCCTTCTTTCAATTATGGAATCCGATCCTCACAAATATATTACTCTATTTCCAAATCTCATTTAGTCCGTCCTTCTTCCCCATGAAAAAAGTAACAACAAAGGAAATAAGCAACATCTTTACAAACACTATATTCCAACTATTCCTAACTTTTTAACCATTCTCCTCGAAAACACATTAGTGTCTTCAATCCAGCTTGAGCTATTCATTTTCGCACACACACCTACACATTCATGTTTGTGAAGAGTATTTTTTTGTCTGTATACAGACATAACATATTTGAGAATACGTTATGTCTATATACAGACAAAAAAATACTCTTCACAAACATGAGTGTGTAGGTATGTGTGAAAAATGTGTACCAATAGATTTTTTGTAATGTCTTTCCCGATGAAGCTAGTGGAAAAATATGAGTCAAAGATATACGAGCACCTTTAACAATATATTTTTCCTCAATCATCTATAACCCCATAACACATATTCATTTATTGGTTTTCGTATTGTTGTATCATTAATTAGTAATAATATGTCACTCACGTGTACTTTCTGCTCGAGCTCCTTTTTCCCTATCAATTTTATTGTTTAGTAACGTTTGGAGAATTGAACTTTTTTATGTTTTTTGAAAAAGGAGGTATAATTATTATATTATACTACATCCGTCCCAAATTGAGTTGCAACTTTGACTTTTCTTGGTCAAACAAATTCGTTTTGTTCGCTTACTTAAGATGTCAATTTTTAATTATATTCCAATTTGGAGTTTACAACTTTGAAGAGATTTCAATGTAGTTTATGAATATGTAAATTTTAATTATTAAAAATTGAATTAATTATCAATAGAAAGGTTTGACTTTTATTATTAATTGACAAAAAATGTTAACTTTGCAAAACAATTTGGGACAGAGGAAGTATTATGAATAGTAGTTTTAATTTTTTGTAGCCCTCGATGCCCCTAGCTAGCTCTCTACGCAAAGAGAGTGAAAGCCACTACAATTAACAGCACCGCCTTTCCCCTCCCTCCCCAATGCAATGCAACCCTTTTTACTATCTCCTTTCCTTTAATTGTCTTCTATCTCTCTCTTTTTCTTTTCTTTTTTTTTCTATCTAATTCTATGATAAATATTTGGGGTTCGTACTTCACATGTCTCCTTTACTATTTCATACGGGTTGTTTTGTTATTTCTATCTGCTCCTGGTTATATCCATTTTCGTGGTTGTATATATATGGATGAGAAGTCTAGAATGATTCAAGCATTGGCCGACAGATCAAAGGGGTAAAGTTGGGAGGTGACAGAAGAGAGTGAGCACAAATGGTGTTTTCTTGCATGATTTCCATGCTTGAAGCTATGTGTGCTTACTCTCTTCCTGTCACCCCATTTTCTCTCTTTCCACTTCTCCTTTATCTTCCTATTTACTCTGTAATATGTATGACTAGCACAGTTTCTACTTTTGTGTTATTCTATTCATTATCTCAAACAATTTAATTTCTATGGACTTCATTTCTTAATTGTATATTTGTATCTGATCTTCAGCGTCTCTCATGGATGGTTCTACTTGTGATAGATGTTTGTTATGTTTCTTCTTACCCTGCTTTGTTGTGGCTGACCCATGGGTATAATTATTCATATACTACTAGTATGACCCATGGTTGATACTCCGATCCGTACATTGTTAGTATTTAAGACTACAAGAATGCAGGACTGGTGGAAACACACATTCAGCACTACTTTTTTTTTGCTTTGCTTCTGTGAAAACATGAAATTCACTTTGTAATTCCGATGAGTTTTATTTGAATTGTTTATTCCTACTGATTTTTGTTTGGATATTGACCTAACTAATACTCCGTAACAAGACAGAATAACAAGTTGTTCATATGCCTTCACTTTGTTATTTCAAGCTATTGGGTCGAATTTGATAAGTTTAATTTCTTGAGTTTAATGGGGCTTCTCTAGAGAAGAATAACTGGTTTAATTCTTTTAATTAGGTGAGTCTTTATGTTTTGGATGGGGTTTAATCTTTGTTTCCGTCTTAAATGTTGAACTAACGAGCAGTATGGTAGCTCAAAATCTCTATATTAAGGAGTATTATTTTATACTCGTATTAAATAAGTGTGTCAAGTTTTTCTTCCATGGATGATGGATATAGTTTAGTCTTGGTCGATTTTGATCCCGGATTGACGGGTCCTTTAACAAAATTAGTGAAACTCGGGACGGTATCTATATTTCCTATTCGGGAAGTAGTCTTGGGTCCATTCTGGTCCCAGGTTGACGGGTTCTATAAGAATATGGTCCCTCTCTCCCATATAACTTTGTCAAATTTCCTTTTTAGAATGATCATTAACTTTGCCACTTTCCTTTTTAAGTAAAGAATTTGTGGTTCCAGTTGATTCTCTCTCCTTTGCAAAAACTTCAACCACACAGTTTTTTACTTTATTAATCCCCATATCGGTCAAACTTAACAAAGTTATTAGGGATGGAGAGAGTAATAAGGTTAGGGACAAGTTCTATATTTCCTATTCGGGACCGTTTTTGGTTCACGTGTTGATCTCGGGATGGGATCTCTATTTCGTATATCTACTTAAAAAGATATCCTAATAGGAAAAATAACCCTGATAGGAGAACTAATTAAAAATCTTTTTTTGTTGCATTTATACTCAAAATCTTATTATTAATTACTACTTGCATCCCTTTTTAATTAGCCATCTTTTACTTTGCAATCAAAGATGACAAACTTTTACCAACTATTTTAACTAATATATTTATGTAAGAGTTAATGGTTTTATACTTTTATATGATAGTATTTTTGACAAAAAATATTTTCATATTATGGCTAAGGGGGTGTTTATGTTTCTTTTTTAAAGTAGGAGCATAATCAGAATCAGTTTTCAGAAAGCTGATTTTCCCCAACTTCTAAAAAAAACTTATTCTAGGAGTCAATTATGGCACCCGCAATACTTCTACACTTCCATCCAAACACTCCAACTTCTATTCCTGTTCCTTGAAGAAGAAGAAACTGTTTTGAGAATCAGATCCAAACATCCCCTAATTATGTACTATATATATAGATATATACTCCCCCTCCCTATTCGGGATCTATATTTCCTATTTGGGACCGTTTTTGGTTCACGTGTTGATCTCGGGATGCGATCTCTATTTCCTATATCTAGTTAAAATGATATCCTAATACTCTAATAGGAAAAATAACCCTGATAGGAGAACTAATTAAAAATCTTTTTTTATTGCATATAAATTCAAAATCTTATTATTAATTACTACTTCCATCCCTTTTTAATTAGCCATCTTTTATTTTGCAGTCAAAGATGACAAACTTTTACCAACTATTTTAACTAATATATTTATGTAAAAGTTAATGGTTTTATACTTTTATATGATGATATTTTTGACAAAAAATATTTTCATATTATGGCTAAGGGGGTGTTTATGTTTCTTTTTTAAAGTAGGGGCATAATCAGAATCAGTTTTCAGAAGCTGATATTCCCCAGCTTCTAAAAAAAACTTATTCTAGGAGTCAATTATAACACCAGCAGTACTTCTGCACTTCCACCCAAACACTCCAACTTCTGTTTCTGCTCCTTGAAGAAGTGGAAACTGTTTTGAGAATCAGATCCAAACATCCCCTAATTATGTATATAGATATATACTCCTTCTCCCTTAGAACATTGCCAAGTTTGACCGGTACAGAGATTAATAAAGTAAAAATTATGTGGTTGAGGGTTGTGCAGAGGAGAGAATTAAATGTAACCACAAATTCTTCACTTAAAGGGGAAAATGTCAAAGTTAGTGGGACATTTAAAAAAGAAAACTTGACAAAGTTTTAAGTGACGGAGGTAGTAATAAATATATAATTGGTCAAAACAATACTAATTGACTTGAAATGGTAGGAGTGGATTTTATTTAATATCAAACCCTTATAGAATTAATACTTCAATAAATAAAATTTTGATCTCCCCCTTTTCTTTGGCGTCTACATCTTGTTTGATTGTTCTTGTTTGTTTAGCATCAGTTACTCAAAACTAGTTTGTGGTATGCGCATCGATATATCATGAGAGAACATGTGGTACGGTTTTACCCTTGGGTTGAACACTGTCACCTTTGTGTGTTTGCGAGAAACACTTGGGGACGTGCGACTGTGTGATACACCTAGTCCTTAGTTGTGTGTTGATCTGATAGGTCATAGCCTCATCGGTTATGTGTATTTGTGTCACCTACTTCTAGTTACTAACCACTTGTCATCTTTCCTTTTTGGGACGTCCAATAAAACTTTGTCATTTTCCCTTTCAATCAATTATTTTATGGTTTATGTTACGTAGTATTTTTTTCTCCTCTGCACAAGTATCAATCACACAATTTTTACTTTATTATTCTCCGTGCCGGTCAACTTTGGCAAAGTCTTAAGGGACGGAGGTAGTAACATTTATCTTTTATAAAATATAATTAAATTCTTCACATATGAAATTTTCACAATGAGATTTTTTTTAGTTTTTCACAATGAAATTGTTAGTTTTTTTACAATTAGAGAATTTAATATATTATTGGTTAAAGTTGTGTGCTGACAAACGTGAAAATGAAATTGTTGCAACCTAAAAAACGGATGAAGTATGAGTTTATTTGGAGATGATGTGTAAGATATTTTTGGAGATTTTGAAGATAGGAGATTATTGTGAAATATCTGACGAAGAGATAGCTAGACTGGCAGTGCTTACTAGACAAGCGGATGTTTGTCACTAGATGGACAAGAGATGATCACCGAATAGACAGATGTTGTTCACTAGATCGCTAGATCGGGGTACGTTGGTCACTAAACGGTCGGACGAGCATGTAACTGTCACTCGAGGCATGTAATTGTGATGTTAGTCACTGTGACATTGATCACTTCAGTACTGGTCATTGTATTGATCAACTGGGTATAGTAAGGGTGTAATAGATTCTTAGCCTTTTAAATCTCAATGGTGGAAACATAGAGCGTATTTTGTGATCCTGTTTTTTTGCTTATTATCAGCCCTATCAATTAACTTTTTTTCCAAACATGTATCGCATGATTTTGCGCGCTGAATTGTGTAATAATAAAAATAAGCAAGGGTGAAGTTATTTTTCTCGGCTGCTTTGGTTTAAGTTATTGTAGATGGTCATTTTAGTTATTTTTCATATGTAAAGTTATTCTTCATTGTATTAATAAAATGTATCTTAAATACAATTTATTCTTTTATTTATCATCGAAGGGGCTTTCATTCATAAAAAACACTCAGAAAGGGGTTGAAATAACAAAAGGACCACATGTAATCATCCGCCTGTGGACGAGCCTCTGAGTTAATCACCTTTGACAAAGCAATATAACTAGTTAATCCTAACTTGGGCATAATCAAACAACGATGACTACCGCATGCCTCTCATCCCCCAATCCAATTGCAAAAGTCGTACAACATAAAATAAATAAACAACAAACACAATCGGAATAAAATAAAAACAAAACACAATCGACATAACAGAAATAGAAATACTCGTCCAAACCCTAGTCGCACAATTCCTCCATGGCGGCGGTTCTGGAGGGGGACGGATCAACATCCCTTCATCTTCTTTCACACGTAGGCCACCAATGAAACCCTGAAATCTGATATTCCAGTCCGGCAACACGATGTCGACCACCAGAAACTCCATGCTTTCACCAATAGCCATCTGTTTGTATTGGTGAATCACGTCCTCCATCAAATTGCCCCTCTGTTTTGTCAAAGCTCATTCCAAAACTGCCGTAGAATAACAGCTCGGCCTTGTCTTTAACATTCTGCAGCACCCCAAATGATCAGCCCGTTCTCTTCAATATGCCCTGTTCAGAAGCCGAAAACCGGAGTCGGCACCGCCCACCAGAGATTGCAAACCACAAAGAAAGAACTCGAAACAAAAAAAAAAACCCACGTTGACAGCAAAATCAAAACCCTGAAAAGAGATATGATATAAGCCGCCTACCAGGGAGAAATCGCCGAAACCCACGACCTGGAAGGCAATAGCGGAGCAAGAGATTTTTCGAGGGGGGCATACTGAAGGCTAATATTTATGGTGTATTTTCTCAAAATATAATAAAAACAATAAAAAATGTAATACATTAGCACAAATTAGTCATTACATTCTACTCTACTCATATCTATAATCTGGGTAAATCAATCGTACGAGTTTTAATATGTTCAAAATTTTGCATAGGAAAACGAGTTCATAGGACTCTTGTACACTGATCACACACTCAAAACTCAAAAGGTTCTCATATATATGAGCAATCTTACCCCTATCTATACTAATCTCATCAAAATCTTCTTTAGAATTTTTTATATACCATTACACATCTACATTCTTCCAAGAAGTTTCCACAAGCTTCTCTAATCTAATGGAAGGATCTAGAGAACTCCACAATTCTTCAAAATGTTTTAGAGGCTTCCACACTTTTCCGCACGGTTTTAGTGAGTTCCACACTCTTATAGAAAATATACCAATATTATTCTAGAACATTCAATACTTCTCTATACGCATATACAAAATCTTAGTCATCTTTGCAAATTCTAAAATTCTCATGAATTTTTCCATTAAGGAGGGAATTCAACATAGTCTCAACCATGTTTTGATCATGTTGTTTCAAGAAATGTGACAACATATTCGTTAATCTCAATACGTACTTGTATTCCTAGAGACACGTTTACTGATAGATTCTGCCTTTTATTTTAATACTTAATCTAAAATTGTCTTTAATGAGTATTTATTTTTGAAAATAAAGGAACATTAAATATATTATACTCCCTCCGTAACTTTAAAATCTTCCCATTTGAAAAGTAGCTAGGTAGATTAAGAATAGTGAAAGATGATATAAATTATTGAGGGTATGAAAGGAAGATAGTGAAATAGTGTGATGGAAGTAAGGATAAATCCAAAAAAAGTGGTTGTAACACTGTATTATTTTCAAAATTATTGAGGGTATGATGGGAATATTTAGAATTGTGAAGATTTTTTAGTTACGGACGAAAAAGGAAAGTGAGAAGATTTTTATGTTACGGAGGGAGCAAGTAGTAGTACTAATTTTTTTGGCTCGAAACGGGGGCGCTTGCCCCTACATACCCCTGCCCAGCTCCTCCACTGCTGGAAGGCCGCCGCCGGAATATGACTAGGCTAAAACCTAGAGAGAACCCGTAATAATCTCAAATCCTTAATAACGCCCCAATTCATCTTGTGGCCATTAAGTTAACTAGTTAAGTTTGTAGTCCGTGTTTCCACTGAGAATGTTTTCTTTTGGACTGTAATTTACTGGTCTGATCTGGTCTGATCTGGTTTGGTCTGGGACTGAAAACAGTCCAAAAGAAAACATCCTCAATCATGCAAAATTACTTTAACCTGTGTGTAATAATACAATTTATTCTTAAATCAGTCATTCTAATCACTCTAATCAAATTTTCATAAATCTCAGGATAATAAGTCAATATCAGTGTAATCAAACACGTTCTTGAAAAAGATCACATTTTTGTTCATGAATTAATTTTTAGGTGCCCTACTCACATAATGTAATTGATATTAAAAAAATATGATATGTATTAAACATTTTATTTTTGTTTAATTTTTAATTTTTGATATGATCCGTTTTTATTCCACTAAAAGCGGTGGAATAAATTTATTATGAAATGTCTAATTTGATTGATATCTACGACTCTACCGTGCTTATATTCGAATATCTAATTCCATCGATCTTTCCCTCCCAACTAAACTCGTCTCCTATTTTTCCACGTTGCCTCTTTGCCTGGCGCATATGGGTTGGATTGCAAAGGCGGTTGTGCGCCACATGCCTAAAGAAAAACACATTCATTACCGTAAAAATCATCTTGAAATTCATTCATCACAATTACTCCTGTCATAAAAGCTCTCCCGACAGCTATTGGGAGTATTGGGTAAGGAGTTAGATGTATCCATCCTTACCTTCGTATTAAAGTATAGAAAACCCTTTTTCGAATGACTCATATATAATGAAAATCGCGTTGAAAATTTCATGAATGATCAGTGCTTCATAAAGAGAAACGCAGGGAGTTTAGTGAATTATTTTTGCTTTATTTCATCATATTCTTAAACCAAAATATAGTGAGTGTTTGGCTCAATTGTAAATGATGAAAATCATCTTGAAATTCATTAAGAAATGAAAATTTACGGGTTATCAGATGAGTTTGTTTACTTATAAGAACACCAATTTTTTAAGTTTCACTTTCAAACATTTTCTTTATTGGCAAATTATCTACATACAAACAGTGCAAAAGAATGTTAAATAGTGTCAAACAGTGCCTCCACAGTAAAATCAACTTTATTTTATTAATATATGTGAAGTCAAAATGAGAACTTGTTTTAGATCGGAGGGAATATTAATTTTCCGTGTACACAAATAGTTATTGCACTAGCTACTTGCATACACAAGCAATAAAGGGTGTACATATTATATTATATTATTTGTGTGTACAAGTTTCGTTTACGTATAAGATTTTTCGTATAAGAGTTCAATTCATCTTCAGATGCATGGTTGATGGATGCGGAGTCTCTGCCTGGTTTAGCAGCCAGGTAGAGTGCCTGGCTTTTATAAACCGTCAGATTCCATTTCCATACATTTTATACATTTTCTTTCTATTTTTCCTGCCCTTGGATTGCAGCAACGCACTCTGCCGTGCGGCAGACAATCCAAATCGATGGTTGATGGGAGAAAGACGTAGGAGTTGTAAGGGAATTGAAGTTATATGGGAGTGACCGAGTGAGGGAGTCGCAACTTTTTTTAACTCCTAAATATGAGGACAAAAATGAGAGAATTCCTAAATAGGAGTAAACCGTTATGAAATTCCAAAATAGATTTATCATTTTTTTTCCTTGAATAGGAGTAAATTTCTGCCAAGTTTGGCATTACAAGGCTTTTAACATAACATTTTTTTTCAAACTTGTCAGATTACTTCTATTAAGGAAATAAAAAATATGATACTTTTATTTTAAAATTTCAAAACATTTTTACTTTTATTTAGGACAATTTCTGGACAAAAATGCCATCCACCTTCATCGAAGCTTTCTTTAGAAGATCGAATTGATGGGTTCGTCGAATCAGGCACCGTACCTACCCTTGAACTTCCATCTTTAAACTCGGGAAAGTAGTTCTCCAGTGACAACCACTATCTGCCGGTCTACCAGCGACCTCTTTTGTGGGTCCTCCCCAGCCAAAACTCTGGTAGTAACCAAACGAGAGTACACAAACACCAATAAAGGGATATATTAGAGAAATTCTTGTTCCTAGGCTTAAAGGACAAGTTTGTTCTAAAATACGACATAATTTTTGGTTTTCCTTAAATAGAACTAATCCAAGGTCGTGCCTTGTTAGAGGCCGGTGAGGCAAAAGGCCTCAGGGCCCCAAAAATATTGAAAATTTAAGGGCTCATAATTCAAAATATCTTCCTATTATTTACATGTATTTAAATTATAAAAGATGTGTCTTGCTTCAAATTCTATGTGTTGTGTTTCAAAACTAAAATAGCCGATCAAGTACCAATAAAGTGAAGCGGAATGACTGAACATAAGTTTTGACTTTTGAAATTGTAAAAATAGAAAAGTTATGCCCCTAATTTGAATTTGTTTTGCACAATGAAAAAGTTTTTTTTGTCTTAATCGGAGTGTTGAAATTGCTCCAAGGGTGATTTCTGATGCCATTGATTTATCCATAGCTTTTTTATTTTTGCAACTTGATTGATCCATGCTTAGAAAATCCAGCTTATGTTTAATTTGGCACATTTAAAAGAATTGAGATGCACAATTAAACAATTTCAGTTTTTTTACATTTAAAATTTAAATTTTAAGTAGGTTATGCACTCGTATTTACTAACATGGCAGTATGTATTATTTAGCACATTTGTTTAACTAATACGTAGTATTAGTTTCAACGTTTGTTTGACATTTTGTGAATTAGTTATGTTATCAATTGACAAATAATTTATTGAGCACTTTGATTAATTTATATTTCTGCAACTAATATTGTTTGAGGGGTTATACTTAATTAGTTATTTTAAATACATTTGGTAATGTTATATTGTATGTAGTATTATGTAAAAAATTTATTTTATTAATTACCTTTTGATGTTTTATCTTTAACTTCAAAACAAATTATACTACATATTTACATAAAATTGTAATTTATAGTCTTTCAAAAAAATTGTACTCTCTCCGTCCCGAAAAGGTTGGTCAAAGTTGACTTTCACGTGGATTAATAAAGTAAAAACTGTGTGGTTGAAATTTGTGCAGATGAGAGAGAATTAATGTTAGCCACATATTTCTTACTTAAAATGGAAATGACAAATCTTTTTGGGACATCCAAAAAAGAAAATTTGGCCAACTTTTTTGGGACGGAGAAAGTAATTTATAGGGGCCTTTTTAGGTATCTCGACTCAGGCCCAAACTTGGGTAGGATCGGCACTGGACTAATCATTCCATTATTTCCCCTAATTGAATTAATTAATTAATTATTCCAAATAATTGTCTCTTCTACTTCTCTTGTACAATCAAGGCAGTCCGTTGGCGGCAAAAGCAAACTCTAACGGCGATAGTTGTGGGCGGCGGTGACAGTTTGCAGCAAAAATGTTAACAGGCCTTTACAAAAAATCTCGAAAATTCCGGCGGCGGCGAGTGGAGGTCCTGTGGCGGCAGGTGGCAGTCTAGGGGCAACAATTTGGTTCAATTATAAAAAAAGATCCTATTTAAGAATGTTTAACTAATTGGTCCTATTTTGGATAAAAACTACTCCCTCGTCCCATTTTACTAGTCTTACTTTCCTTTTTAGGTTATCCAAAAATAAGTGTCACATTTTCATTTTTGAAAAGAAACATGTGATTCACAACATTTCATCTTATTATACCCAAATCTCAACCACAACATTTTCCTTTTCAATCACTCTATTAATTAATAATTGTGTCAAATCCAAATGAGACACATAAAATGAGACAGAAGTAGTACTCCCTCCGTCCCTAAATGTTGTTCCAATTGCGGATTACGAAGGTTGACCGACGATAAAGCTAAATGATCCCTGTGAAAACTCGGATTATTTTTAGTAAATAAAATTTACATATTCAGAAACTACATTAAACCCGCTACAAAGCTTGCACAAAATAATTCAACTTTTATAAAATTTTGATATAAAAAGTAAGAGTTTAAGAGTGATTTAAGTTGACCCTCGATAAGTGAAATGGAACTTCTTTTAGGGACAGAGGGAGTATAATTTAGTCCTATTAAGATAAATAAAAGCTCGATTATATTATTACAGAAAAATCATTGAGAAAGAATTGTGACAATGTTTTAAAATTGCACGGCACGTTTCATAGTACGTTGAATTATAAACATTGACGACACAAAAAAATGTCAAAGTATTGCAAACATTGCAGAAATGTAGAGACATTGAATATTGTCATGTTTAACAGTTAAATATTGTCTCATTTTTCTTTGGGGAAGTGTTACTAAGATTGTTAAATTTGTGTGACTTTAAATCATTCTCACTTTTTTACCTTATCAATTCAATATCAATTACATATATTCACTTTTTTTTATAATTAGGCCTAGGGCTGCACAAGAATAACCTGAACCCGCATAACCCACCCGACCCAACCCTACCCGACCCTATTTAATCGGGTATTTGATTTTTAAAAATATTTATGAGTTAAATATGTTTGAACCCGCACCTAATAGGTAGGGTTGCGTAATTAAAATCTCAAACCCAATAGTACCCGACCCGGCCAAAGTTCATTTTACTATTATTATGCTACAACATTTTCTTGGATAATTTCAATTTAAGACCAATGAGCTTTATCTAGGACTTTATGATATTAGAATTATAATTAAACATTTATCATATTGACTAGGTGATTATTATATACAAGTATTTATGTTTCCTTCTAAATGTACTTCCTTTACGGAAGGATGTTTTAATACTATTACCTAATGTTTTTGCTTATAAAAGATACGAGTACTTGTATTTGTTTGTGTGTTTTGGAAACAAGTTAATCAAGTTTTAAATTGGTTTCATTAATTTCCCACATGAAAGATGCAACCCGAAATGATTTTTTTCCCCAACACCCGACCCGCTCATGCATGGTTTACCAACTTATTTTTCGTACCGCGGGTTGGTTAATAGCCAACCCGAACAAATCGGGTAGGCCCAAAAAACATAGCAAACCCGACCCAACCCGCCCGATGTGTAGCCCTAATTGTGCCACCACTTCATGTCACATACAATGTTAGTGGAACGGGGATAGTATAACACAGGAACCCGATTCACAGATTAACATTTAGAAGACATTTTTATATTTCAAAATAATCCATAAAATTTTGTCATATTTAACTTTTTAATTCAATAGTGTTATTATTTTTTCTTACAACGATTTTGATTTAAATACTTTTATATAAGTTCTAAATTTTATACTTGTGAGCAAGTATTTTCAGCCTAGAGTAATATGATATTATCTTCGTCCCAATTTTTTTTTTCATATTATAATGTTTTTTATCTTAATTTTTATTAGTATAATACTATGAAAGTATTTTTAACAAGCAATATTTTAATATCATTTCTTTATTATGAAGAATTCCCGATAAAAATATATAATTAGTCAAAAGTTTAAAACTAACAATTATTTTAGGACAGTAGTAGTATTTTATGTATGCCCTTCTAGTTTGCATAATACAATTCGTTTAAAAAGTCATGAACTATCTATGTACACAAGTTAGTGATGAGAAATCTAGGCTTTTGTATACCACGAGAATTGCTCAAGTTTTAAAGGACTACTAGATGAAGTACGGCCTTCGTTCTCAAATAAATTCAACACTCATCTTCTCATAATTATGTGCATAAGTTTGATCATTAATATATTTAACTTGTTGGGGAACAATTAAAAAAACACATTTGGAACAATTACGATGAAATAAATTTAACTATACTTTATAAAAAGTTAATTTATTACAAGTACTAATTAAGATATACTCCGTATAAATATAGGACATGTGAGTAGTATACAGTTCCATGTATTGCACTTGTCGAAAAAAGAGTTAATATTTCCTTGATCTCACTAAAATTGGGATATGAGAATGTTGTGCAATTATGAACAAAAATGAACTTATCTTGTTGATTTTGAATTAATAAAGTAAGAATAACGAAAGAAAGATTAGAAAGCACACAAATATTACCAAATTTGACATGAACAATCTTGGTGAAACGGCCCGAAAAAAGAGAGATAATTTTGAATTGATGTTTTTAATTACTTGTACTGAAATTTGCTGGTCTGATCTGGTCAGATCTGGTTTGGTCTAGTAAACGTTTGATCTCTGTATATTTTATAACTATCCAAATCTAATTTGACGTAGAATATTCTGAACATGTCTGGTCTGATCTGATCTGGTTTCATTTGGTTGGGGACCGAAAAGAGGCCTCACAAAACATCCAAATGGAGCCTATCTCGGCGGTACCGGTCTGAAAAGGATATTTAAAGGGGAAAGTAAATTAGGGTATGGGTTGCGCCGCTGCGGAGTTGTTTTTTGGAATCGATGCCATTGAATTGATTCTCGTCGACATTTCTTCATTCGCCGCCTATATAATGCCCATCTCCGTTTCATAATTGCTCACATCAACTCAAAACCACTTCCAAGGTTATCCTATCCTTTCACATTCCCAATGTAACTCCCTTTGCTTATCTGCTTCTTATCTTCTCCGTTTTTTAATATATCTATCTAGGGTTCTCTTTTTTCTAGAAAAAGCCATTTCTATGGCTTGTTATGTTTTGTTTCTTCTCCTGCTAATATCCTTTTTCCTGATAATTCATGGATCAGAAGTCAAGAATGATCAAAGGATTGGCTGGCAGATCGAAGGGGTAATTTTGGAGGTGACAGAAGAGAGTGAGCACAAATGGTGTTTTCTTGCATGATTTCCATGCTTGAAGCTATGTGTGCTTACTCTCTTCCTGTCACCCCTCTTTCTCTCTTATTCCCTCCTTTATGTAATTATCCTTCTGTGTATTTTACCATTTACTTATTAGATCTAAGATCTCTTTATTTCTCTTACTATGGATTTACTAATATACAAATTTGGTAATGGTTGATTTTATTTTTCAGTTTTGTTTGGTTCTGTTTTAACCCTTGTTTCTTGAGGTTGACCGGCTGAAGTGGTTCATGAGATTATGATGATCGATCGGGGGCAGCAGTTATATGCATTTAGAAGATGGATTAGGGCTTTTTGCAGCGATGTTTGAAGTTCAACTACCGATAGTTGCCTTCAGGGACGGATCCAGGATTCTGAGTCAAGGGGGGCGAAATTTTTCGTTAGTGTAGGGGGTGAATTTTTTTTGTTAGTGTAGCGGGGTGAATTTTTTTTCCCTAGTATAGTGGGGCGAAATTTTTTCGCTACTGTAGGGCTATGCGGCTATTTTTATTCAAAAAATGACATTAATGCATGCACATCCCGAACGACATTTAAATCTATTACATTCTAAGTTTAGACGATGACAAAGACATCAACCAATACATTTTTAATAACTTCTACATTGTTTAACCTCATGAATCGGTTATTGAATTGTAATTTTTGTCCACCAAGGAGGGTGTTCGTGAGTCATGACTCATGAGAAGTTTTCTTAATATTACAATAGTAGTATACTAGTATGTATGAGATTGTTATTTTTAGAATAATATGCACCACATACACACACACACATATATGGTGCATATTATATTTTAATATTTTTATTAATTCTATAATAATTTAGAGTTTATTATCCATGCAATAAAATATTTTTAGAAAGCAAGAAGTAAATGAATTATGTAATCTAATGTCTATAAATATTTATATTTTGGATTCATTTCACGTGATCTAAAAATTGTGTAATTAGTGTGTCTGGTATTTAATATTGTTTGATACATGTTTTACGAAATCCAGTACTTGTTATCTAATAAAGATAATTAAACATTACAAAACTAGGAATTCTTATATAATAAGTATCCTAAATCTTAAATAACGAGTTACTCTATTGTTTATTTGTTTAAGTAATGTAAATTATTTTAGATGTTTCTTCTTTTAAATCTCCAATTAAGTATTACATTATGTAAGACTATATATATTAATTATGAAAATTAAAAGCTAAGGGGGGCGAATCTAATTAAATTATGAAAGTTTTATGAAAATATTACATATATGGTTAAAAAAAATTGAATGTCCAAGGGGGGCGGTCGCCCCCCGCGCCCCCCCCTAAATCCATCCCTGGTTGCCTTAAAATGTAAAATTTGAATGGAAATGTAAAATTTGGTCTGAGTTGATGTCTTGGAACATTTAATTTATTTCATATGTACGTTATTTGAAATTTGACATAAAATCTAATGAATTATTACCTTGTAACTCTACCAAAAGTGTTTGCCATGAGTTCATTAAGTTTGTAAGTTTGTAATTTTTATTTTGTTGGTGTAAGCAGCGGCCTTTAGTGTTTCAATGACCAAACATTTTAGTTCAATAAAGCAAAATTGTAATATAATTTCTTACTTCCATCCCATTTGATATGTTGCTTTTGGTTACACAATTATTAAAAAATTATTCAAAATTATTTTATCCGATAAAATAATTTAAAAACTTTAAAACGTTTGTTCATTTAACAACTCATTAATTTTTATTTGACAAAATTATTAATAGTTGAGAGGATGAGCAAAGCAATTGAGTCTACTTATTTGACTCATTACTGGCCAATTTGCCACTTCAAATGCATGGTAGACTCTTATTTTTAGGATGTTTTATTTGGGACTCAAATTTGCTGATCTGGTCGGGTAAACATTTGATCTCTGTGTATTTTTTAACTACGTTTTTACTACGAACGTGTGATCTGGTATGAGACTAGAAATAGTCTAAAAGAAAACTCCTTATACGGAAAAGGTCCAAAAATGGCAATAAAGTTTGTAATGAAGTTCGATTCGACACTAAAATTTCAAGTAAACCAAATAAATATAAATTTAAACCTCTTAATTCCATTTTAACCGCTCTTTAACATCCCTGATGGTTGTAAACGCCCAGTAAACCAAACCACACAGTCCCTATGTATGAAAACTGAGTTCATGTGCGTAGAGAATTAAAGATCCAGTCCTTGATTATAAGAGGGATGATACATGAAGGGACGAGACATGTTTAGACTTCAATATGTAGCTAATGAAGTCTTCTATCCATCACAACTTGCAAAATTGAGATTGAATCATCTAATTATTCAATTAAAAGATATGAATAAAATGGTAGAAAGTTGCTATCCTGAAATCTCCACAACGATTATCTAACTTTCTCGTCTGTTTTCACCTTGATCCTCTCACATTATCATGGTGTCTGCATATGAATTTGTAGCCCTTTCAGTTAATTTTCATATGGAACTTGAATTGTGTACTTCGTATGCTTCTACAAAAAGATATGCTTAAACGGTTGGCATAACGTCATCCTCATCGCCGTTTTTAAGATTTATATTCGTTTCGTTTGATCTCGTACTTGATCCTTGAGCTCTCTTGACTTCAAAATCTCTCCTTTGATGAATCATGGACCTTCAATTCTTCTCAATAACTCTCAAATGTGTCTCGAGTCCTCCAGATTAATTCTCCAATGCTGGTGTTGGGCTCAATTTCCCGATTTTAATTCTAAAAATACAAAATGCAAATCAAAACCAGGTAAACTATGACTTGAGCTAAATATAAGCCTTGTGACACATTTGAGCTAGGAAAACTATCAAAAATCGATCTCAACATGCATCAAACATGTGTTTAAATACGGACTTATCAATGTCCCATTACACAATCCTTACGCGCCGGGTTAAAAATGCGAATCAACATACTCCGACAAAGAAAGTGTAGATGAAAAAAAGGAAAAGATATGAAATAGAACATATCCACAAGGAGAGGATGATATATCAAAGGGTACCGGTGAGCGGCATTGTCCAATTGTCGAGAACAAGGGTTTCAAATTTGGTGCACAACAATTGGGATGAGATATTTACAGGAGTGCACCAAATTAGTGGACGGATACAATGGGTGATAATACACGAACAATCAAGGAGAAGACAAGAGTCGCAGAAACAACAAAGGTGTTACCTTGGTGGTAATATAGGTCTGGAAATTATAGACAATATCACAAATCAACAATTCTAGACCTGAAGTTTGTTTACAGACTGTGTCACAGTAACGTTGCTCTCACCACAACTATGTCCATCAGAGCATTGGAGAGTTTTCGCTTTATAAACCAAATGAGAACACATATTACGACATTCACGCTATCTTTGCAGAGGGACAACACTCCCACGACCACCAGCGCGTCGCATAAGGCAAATACGCAGACAAATACTACAAAGGTCTCCTAAGCGTAAACATCAAGTCGTAAGATACAAACACCATGGCATACAAACACACACACAAAAAACAAAACATCTTGTACACAACACTTTCTCACACGGAGCTGTAAACACAACCCTACACAATCACAATCATTCTCACACAGAAAAGTAAACATGTAATAAACTAACAATCTCACTTTTGTAATTTACGGAGGGGGGGAACTTACAAGTACAAGCAATTGAGTTTAACCTAAGGACCAATGAATGAGCACCTGAACGAAACAAACCAAGAACTGTTCAGCTCAGAACTCCAGCTGTAAAACAAACAAACCGTTCGAAATATTCAGGGCAACTCGTCAGAAACCACATCCATGGGACCAATACAAAACAAATATCATAAAGACAAACAAAACAAAGATATTTATCCAACTGAGCACCCTAACATGCCAGGAACGGTACGACCAACTTAAGAACACGTCCACAATGCACAAACTATACAGAGGAGCACAAACTACAGAGCACAACACGATGAAACAGTTTGTCTCAATAACACCAAACACAAAAGTCGACAAAACAACCCCACAGTTCCTTACACGACCCACAACTGCCAAACAAAAGAAGCCATGCTCCCGCAGTAAAGCAAACAACAAAACAAACAACACATAGACAAACAAAAACATGGGGAGATATGTGAGGAAACATACAAGAACGAGAAGCCTACTTGTTGAAATCTTTAAAGCTACACATCAAAGAGAAAAGAATCAAAGTAGAATGATTACTACAGTACAAGTGCCAAACAACACATACACAAACAAAAAAATGAAAGAAAGATGAGGAAACGCACAAGGATGAGAAGCGAACTTCTTGAAATCTTGAAAGCTACACACCGCACCAAAAAGATCCGAAGAAGAATGATCGTTTCAAGTACAGCCATTGCACCTTGTAGAAGTCGAGCGTTGGCAGTCCACTCAACAGAGTGAGAACAATAACACACACATGGTGAGTAAGAAGAGGAATGTTGGTAGCCACTTATTTGTTTTACATTTGTTTTCATGAGCCAAATAACAAAAAAATGAATAGATGTCCATCGCAGCTTTCAAGTGGGAGAGAAGCCAATGACGTGAATAAACAGGGGTTGTAGCAACTAACTCCCTTCGGCGCTTTAGAGATAGTTATGTGATAAAAATTACATGCATAGTAAATAATTATGAAATTGAAATTTAGAAAGTCAATAAATGTTATCTAGGATGGACAATCCTAAAGACATAATTTTTTTTCCTCCGGAAGGCAAACCACCAAAATCAGTGGGGTAAATGCCGGAGTTCATTTACCGAAATATTATTAGAAAGAAAATTGATTACAAAGAGGGGGACCAAACCAATCCTAAAGACATAATAATTGTGAACCTTTTTCGCTCATATACTTTAACTTATGGGAATTAGACATACATGAAAATCTCCAACTTTGAATGAAATTTGAACAAGACATACGGAGTAATAATTAAGAAACATTTTCGCTCGTATACTTTTACTCATGGGAAATAGACATACATGAAAATCTCCAACTTTGAATGAAATTTGAATAAGTGGGATTTGAAATTTTAGTCCCATACAATTAGGTTATTTTTCATTATTATTCCTGTAACTTTAGTCACTTGCAAGTTTGATCCTATAACTAATAAATCTTTGCGATATAAGACCAGAAAAGATGCCACTCGGATTGGAATTTCTGTCGGGAAGTACGTGTACGTTTTTGGGGGGAAATCCATATATCGCAAAGACTTTTTAAATACAAGACTCAAATTGCAAATGACTAAAGTTACGAGACTAACAATGAAAACAACCAAAAGTTACAAGACTAAAATTGCAAGTCCGAGTGACATGCTTTCATATGATTTTGGTTGATTTTCAAATTTATCATGCACATCATTCATATAACTTCCATCATTTGCAATGGAGCCAAAGATTCATTATTTTTTGGCTTGAGAACATGATGGAATAAAGCGAAACGGCTCACTAAACTGTTTGCGCTTCTTTCTTATGAAGCAGCTAGCAGTCAGTCCATTTAATTTTGAACGCGATTTTCACTATGGGTCATCCGGAAACAGTGTCTATGTGCTTTAGTACAGAGGTAAGACTGCGTACATCCGACCCCCCATTACCCCACCGTAGGTGGGAGCCTTTGCGGCACTCGGGTAAAAGAAAGAGAAAAAAAGATCCTATAAAAGATCACCCATTTGATCATCAATGACATCATCATCACCGTTACTCCCATTGTTCCAATTTTAATTGGTAGTATCAGGGGCTTTTTGCATTAAACTACTAGAAGTGGGTCGCGAAACTGTATCTTCATCATCCGGCCAAACTTCTGCATGAAATGTCCAAAGGGTATATTTTCTCTAAACCCACTCTCAAATAAATGTTGAACAAAGACATTTATTTGACGTCATTCCACACCTTCAACAAGGACAACAAGTTCCTACATGTCGTTCTTTCTGGTATGTAACGACCACTTTTATGAAATCATTCGCCCCAATGAAAAATTCATATGTGCTTTGAAGATCATACATCCAACTACGATCCATCTTGAATGAAATTTGATGGACAGTGTACCCGGGGGGTAGCTTATCCGAGGGGTTATTACGGGAATGACCTAGAGAGAAGTCAGAGTAAACAAGTAGGAGAGAGAGGCGATTTTATTTATGAACTCGAGATGTTCTGATCTGGGATCCTTTACAATGGGGAAATGGGGTGCTATTTATAGTGGCAATAAATGCGATGAGAGTACACGTGGCGATGATCCAACGGCCGAGGGGTCACCCCAATTGGGTGGCACTGACAGTCGCATGTGCACCGCATTGAATGCGGTGGGTGGATGTGACGTCGCATTAAATGCGGTGGTTGCTTGTCTCCAAAGGGAATCTTTGATGATTGAGTCGTTGGCCAAAGGCTCCCCCTTCGGCCGAGGGCTTTGTATAGCCGAAGGCATGGGAGTGCTGTAGGCTTTCCTGACGAAGGCTCTGTGTAGCCGAAGGCACCATGTTTGTACCGAAGGCTCCCGATAGCCGAGGGGTACTGTTTTACGCCGTTTCCTCCCAGTAGCTTCGTATGCTCGAATTTTGCTGCCCTGTGTATTTTGGAGCCTTCGGCCAAAGGGGCCGAAGGCACCCCAGTGTGTATTTTGGGCTACTTTGAAACTTGGGCCGCTGTATTTGGGCTTCGAATGTTCCTTGGGCTCAATGGGCCTGTGTAGGAGAAGTAGGAGTCTATGGGCCGGGGGTTCCTGGGCCATATACTCCATCAGGAGTCCCTCACTCCTTTTTCTGAAAGGTACTTGTGTGCCTTTGATTGAGCATTTGCCTTCTGTTTTTTGTGTTGATTCTCCCGAAGGCTTCATCGTTTCGTTGGGTGCCTTTGATTGAGCATTTGCCTTCTTTTTTTTGCCGAAGGCTCCCCTCAGTCCCTCACATGTCGAGGGTTTTCTGAGGAAAGTGTAAATAACATCTGTATGTGTTGTGATGAGGGCTGCCTCATCATTGTCAGTTACTTTGTGGAATTTTTCTGAAATTCTGCTTTGCCGAAGGGTGTAATGATGTATATACCCGAGGGCTACATGCGTTGTTTGTAGGTTTCTCGCATGTGGGAATTTTGCTTTCTGTTATGTGTGATTCCCGAGGGGTGTATCCCAGTTCCCCACTCCTTTAGGCCGAAGGCAAGTTCGGGCTGAAGGAGTTATGATGTGTTGATCAGCTCCCGAGGGGTAGCAACATTGATAAGCCGGAGGCTTATGCTGCTGCTTGCTCGAAGGCTATCATCCGAGTACATGCTGAGGAGTGACAACATTGACAAGCCGAAGGCTTATACTGCTGCCTGCTCGAAGGCACAAGGTGACACATGTTCATCGGAGGCCATCATCCAAGTGAGCTGGTGAGTTGCGACATTGATAAGCCGAAGGCTTATACTGCCGCTAGCTCGAAGGCGCTTGGTGGAATTCGTTGGCTGAAGGCTGCAGTGAGTTATAGCCGAAGGCAATCATATGAGGGCACTCCGGTGTTTCTGAAATATAGCCGTTGTAATAGAGCCGTTGGAAGAGGGGTCGACGTGGCTGGCTGGCGTTGGTTGAAGGTGGGCGGGAGCCATCCATTGGTTGAACCGACGGCCCGTAATGATGGGCTTTCAAACCGAGGCCCAGTTCTCGAGGCCCAGTTGCCTATAAATACCCCAAGGCCAACCTCATTTCTCCTGTGCGTTCATTGTGAAGCGAAGCTCTGCCCAATTGTTTCCTAGAGAGAGAAACAACTGACTCCGATCAAACCCTAGATCTCCAGGTCAATTATTCATCCGTTCTTGGTTTCATTAGCATAGTTTGCAATCTTTCCCTTAGATCTTGTGTTAGAGAGCTTAGGAGCCTTCGACTAAGATACTCAGATAACCTTCTCCCTTAGAATCCTTCACAACATAGCAAGAAATGTCTTCGCAAAGCGATTCCCAAGACATTTCGAGGGAGCCTTCAGTGCAATCCGAAAGCATTTCAGAGGTGGAGTCCTCGACTGAACAGTCTTCGGCTGCCAATGACGCCGCAGTAGCCGAAGAGGTGCAAAGTAACCTTCGAACCGAGATGGAGGCAGAAGACTTCGAGCAAGTGGTGGAAGATGAAGAGCTTGCTCTCGCGCTCCAACTAGCCGAGGAAGAGGAGGAGAAAGAGCGTTAGAAGGTGACGGTTGCTGTCATGCCCTCTCACTGTGCCGGTGAAACTAGTAGCTCTCGGCCGCTGGACCGAGAGCCTTTGAGTGTTGCTCCAGGGAAGAAGAGGAAGAAGTTGAGGGCAGCTCCGAAGAAGAAGCAGGCAGCGGCGGACGCAGGGCGGCCGGTGGGAATACCCGAAGGGCACTCTTACCTCAATACAGATGCCCTTGAGCTGAAGACGAGGGCTGGGGAGGCCGAGTACTTTAAGACTCAACTTCTAGTTGGGCCTTCGGCACAGGTGGTGGAGCTGGGGCCAAATGACGTGCTGCTACATCCCCCCGAGGGCTGCTTTGCAGTGCATATCCTCTCGGTGGAGTTGGGGCTTCGATTCCCCCTCCACTCGTTTGTCTTGGAGTATCTACGCTTCGTGAAGCTAGCTCCTTGCCAACTAACGCCAAACAGCCACTCCTACTTGGCGGGCTTCCTCTCCTTGTGCCGGAGCCGGGGGGTTACTCCTACCTTGGACCTGTTTTCCCAATCCTTTAACTTGTGCCGGGGGGGGGGGGGGGGGGGGGGGGGCACTCGCACGCGAGGGGCTTTGCTAATCTTCAGCAGGTCTCGGAGTGGAGGCAATTCTCGAAAGTCCCTTCCTCCCACAAGAATTGGAAAGACCACTTCTGCTTTATAAGGGTGGTGGAGAATCCCTTTTCCGTTCCCCTTCGGAACCATTTCCGCAGGCATCTGAAGGTGGGTAGTGCAGCCCTTGGTAAAGAAGGGAAGAAGCTGACAGCCAAGCCGTAGGGATCAGATAAGGTGATGAAGATAAAGGAAGCCATCCTCCCGGATGAACTGTATCGTCTCGGCTTTCGGCGCTATCGCCTTACAGGAGAGAAGGATGAGAAATACCCCGTGATCGATCGGGGATTCCAGAATGCCGGAGGTTGTTACCGAGGGCCCTGACTTTGGTACTTAGAAAATTCTCGCCTTTGCTTTGTTTCGATCCTAACTCTTCTTTGTTCTTTGCAGGTGACATCACTACTAGAATAATCTTTAATTGTTGCGGTTAAAATGGAGTAATTGCTGCGGTTTTGAACCACAACAAATAGAGGGGCAGCAAAAAGTGTAGAAGGTTTATTGCTACGGTTATTATACGCAGCAATATGTGTTCAATAAAAATCAACCAAATTGATACTTGCTTCGGTTGTTGTTTAACCGCAGCATTAACTCTGGCTTTTTGAAACCGTCTTTCATATCATTTTAAAAATCAATAATAACAATTTTAGAAAACCAATTGATAAGGTGTTTTACTATGGACACGTTTCACACATCAAATCAAATGTGAATGAGTTACAAGAATGAGGTGTCCCATTATCAATACATTTATTCTATTTTATCCAATACCAACTCAAAATAAAAGAGAAATCTGACTAGCTAATCTATCACACTTCATGTACATAATATTAATAATACAAATATATCTAATCATATTACTACTTTACATATATATACTGCTCGTTTGTTGTGGACGTTGAGTACTTGATCATCAGAGAGTAACTCAAATGTTTCCTTATTCCTGTCAACATAAAAGAAAATCGTTTTGAAAGACAAAACAAAAGAAAAACAATTCATCAACACATCAACTTGCTTAAAAGAAAATCACAAAAGTTGTAACAAACGATGTCATCATAAGATTCAATATCCCAAAATGTATAATTGACAGCCTAAGCATCAACTTCTTTTCGACATATAAAATCTAAAATAAACACAAGAACAAAAATAAAGGAACACAAAATTTTACACTGCTCTAGGACTATAAATCTTTCTTGGTTATTACGAGCAAAGCTTCACCTGCAGTTCAAAATTTAAGAAAATGAAAATCGTATACTTCATTCTTTTCTTTTAGGAAGAACTAGAATTTCACCCGTACTTTGAACGGGATATGTGCAAAGTACTATATGAAATTCACAAACATTTTACTTTTGTTTAAAGGAAATTTCTTTAAATACTACTCCGTATATGTCTAATGTCTCTGGTAAATACGCTTTGTAAAACAAAAGGATACAATTTCTAGTGAAATACAATTATACAATTGTGCACTATCTTTTTAAAAAACTAATTGATATATGTGAATCAGTTTGTGTACACACACGTGTGCAAAGAAACATGCCCGATCAAAAACATGATTTAGCTTTATATGTGAAAATACTTGGAAAATGTACTTTTCAAGTATATTGAATATAAAGGATTGACTCATCTAGGAAAAGAGTGATTCATAGTAACAAAGAATATGTTTCATATACATCGTATATAAATTCTAGCAAATGAATCTTAGAAATGATCAAATGTTATTAAATATATACCCTTGAATATTCATCTAAAAGGAACACCTTTGAATATTCAATGTAAAGCATCAAATTGAAGAAACAGAGGACACTAACCGTTAAAAAAATCAAATTTTAAATAATATTAACCTGAAGAATATTTCCCACTATAATAAATTTTCAGATACAGCAGTACTTCGTTTATTTGAATATTGAGAAACTTTATAGAGGCAGAATATTATTTAATTTAAGAAACTAATGGCATTCAAGTTAGAGCTCAATATAAATTATGTAATTTAGTGAACTGTGAACAGCTCAGACTCTTGAAGTCTCACCCCGATCCAAAATTAATGAATTTGAAATAAATCCCAATAAATTTATAATACAGAATTAGAACAATCTACAGCTTCCATTTCAGTCTCAGTTGGTTCCTTTCAAGCAGAAATATCATTTCTTCCAAATAATTACCTAACCAATAACCACCTAGCATTTACCTTCAAGATCAATATCAACGCCTTCTTGCAAGTCCACTCTAATATCATTTGAATCCTTGATGCCAATAGATGACTGACATTCATGTAATTTCCATATTTAAATTTGTGCTTTTAATTAGTTTCGAGTGATTGTTACTTTGGAAATTACACACTTTTGGTGTAAATAGTTTAGTTTGCAAAATATTTGTAATATGTTTAGATTAGGTTTATTCCGAGCTCAAACAGGTCCAAGTACACTTTAGAGACCATTGGTGAACATCACAAGTGCAAGGAAGGTGCAAGAATGCAAGAAAAAAATGGAGGATCCCGATTTTGGTCTGTACTCGGTCGGGTATGACCTATACCCGATCGGGTACCCTTCTGAAATTTCGAATCAAATCAAATCCGGGAACAAGGCATCATGCGGGAAGATTTTAACACGTTCGGGTGTCCATACCCGATCGGGTGACCGACAGACCCGATCGGGTATGACCCCATTTTCCAGCTTCGACGAAGCCACATCTTGTACCCGATCGAGTGGGCTGAAAACCCGATCGGGTACACGACCCTGCAGGCCTAAAAAGCCTATAAATACACCCCATTTCCTCCACAAGAAGACCACCAATTCACATATACTTCTAAGCTCAGTTTAGACAAGTTCTTTCTTCATATTTTTATCATGTTTAGTCTCCAAATGAGGAGCTAAACTCTTCCATCTTGGTTTTGCTACTTTGAAGCTTAATGAATTGTAAGTTGTGAGTTATTTTCTTTAATCTTCTTCCTTGAATATTAATTAATTCCTATTCCTATTACATATTAATATTTTGAGCAATACTTAAAGGATCAACTAGTATTGTTTCATATATTAATTAATACTAGAATCGGTCGATTAATACGCTTGTTATTAACTCGGTCCTTTCACGGTAGTAAACTTGGGTTGTTAATGCATGCGTCTCATGGTTAATAAGCCAAGGGGAATTAATTATATTGATTAAACCGATAAACCGCTTGTGTTGAGGTTATCAATCTCAATCGTTTTCATCTTGATTTTATTGCTACTATCGAGTAAATATATGGCGCGTGTTCTATATTAACTCGGTAGTAAGTTTTATTAATGAACGCGTCTCGTTATTAATAACTACCCTCGATGAATTGGATATACTCCTCGATTGAGTATTCGAGAGGAAGATAGTTAAAGATATAACCGGGATCGACGAACATTTCATAAAGTGGATAAAAGCAAAACCAAGCCTTCTTCTCATTAATTAAACCACATAACTCGTTCATCTTCGTGTTTAAATATAATTTAAAGTTCATCAACCAAATTTAAACCCCCCTTATTGTTACTTATCTATTTCTGTAAGAAGAAAAGTATTCCTTTCCCTGTGGATACGAACCTTACTTCACTATACTACGTATTTGTGTTGTATTGTATTATTACTTTGAGTGCACCTCACGACAAAGTGCACGTCAATGACTCTACAGTTGTTGCATTTAATCTGAATAGGACATTTAAAACAGTTTAATTAGCTTCCTATAAAATATAAATCATATATCTTAACATGTGATAAACCTTAAAGCAAACATAGAGTTATAGAGGGCAAATGATATTGTCAAAGAAGTTCATAGCATTGCATTTGTTGACACAATCACACAAAACACAAAAATTGACACAACCTGAAATGGTGCTCAAAGCGGAAACATCTACACGGCCTCCTGATGCAGCTAAAAGAGCAGCTCTTTGGCTAAGAGCATCTTCTAATTTCCAGTTCCTCTTTGGCTATTCAGGTTATGAAGAGCACTTTATTCCAACTCCTCTTCACCCCATCTCAGGCAGTTCACAGCCTGGAAAAGAAGTGTTTCAGTAGCAATTGGCAAAAAACCAAAAAACATGTGAATTGAAGCTTCTACTTACACAAAAAGGAAACAAAAGATTAATGGACTGAGAAAAATAATTGGTTATTACTCATTTTATTTGTGAATTTTCCTTTGAAAATTGATTTTATTACATCTAGGCAAGTTTGAAATACTATTATGTGTAATTACATTTTATAATAGAACATAATACAAATATATATATATATATATATATATATATACATATATATATGTATATATATCATGAACAACCATACAAAGTACCTATTTTCCAAGTAAAGATGATTCACAAAGTATTCTTTATCTTTGTACTACGGAACACTTTATACAAAACAACAAAACATTTATACAATTGAGATCTAGAAAAGACACATGAATAAATGTCAAATAATCATCGAAATCTACAATAATCAAATAACATGAGATTGTCAAATTCTTTTCGGCTTTCCCTCGTTTAATAGAAGAAACAACATCATATTAAAATCAAAATTGAGAAATAAACCTTTAATAAATGAAGAGGAGCTGAAATGAGAGAAATAAACCTTTAATAAATGAAGAGGAGCTGAAATGAGCAGCAGGCAAAGGAGGTACGGCGCAAAGGGAAGAGAGGCATCGTCGATCAGGAAGAGCGGCGGCTTAAGGTGCAAGGGCTAACTGACGTCGGCAGCTAAATCCTTAGACTCGGAGGAACAACAACTGAGACTTGATTTTAGGAGGCCGGTGACAATGACTTTCTACTTGGAGGGGGCTGCTGCGGATTGCCGCTGGGAAGGGCCTTCGAGTCGTCGATTGGAAGGGATGGTCATTGTGGGTAGGGTTGCTGAAGATTGGATCTAATAAGTTTAAGAGATAGAAGTACTGATTTGTCTTTCACTTTTTTGTTGCGGTTGAATAAAAACCCGCAGCACAAAAGGAGTGCAATTTACACTTACTGTAAATTGTTGCGGTTTGACGCACACCACAGCAAATACGTTATTTTTAATTAAAATTTAAATAGTATTTGCTGCAGTTATCGGTATACCCGCCGCAAATAGCTCAAATATGACAATAATTGCTGCGGTTCTAATTTAACCGCAGCAAATAGGTAGCAGCAAATGTATATTTTTGTAGTAGTGCATTATGGATCCGAAGGCATTCGCTAGGATTTCCAAGCAGCTGGCGAAGGAGAAAAAGAAGAAGGACGAGGGGCCTTCAAATCAGCAACAAGTAGACGCCTTCTTCAAGAAGGACAAAACGGCCGAGGGCCAAGTAGAGGAAGGCCCTTCTAAAAAGACAGCTGCTCCTGATGCCAGTACTGATGCCGGCGGCTCCAAGCCAGAGGAGCTGAAACGTAAGAATGCCGGGAAGGGCGTCGTGCCTCCGGAGAAGAGGAAGAAAAAGGGGGTTCCGGGAAGGAGGATGTCCCCGTGGTGATCATCGAAGAGCTCTCCCCCTCCAAGCCTTCGGGCGATGTTCTCATGGAGGATCTCGACGAGGGGGCTTGGCCCCTGGAGAATGTGCAGTTCCCCATTAAGAAGGGGACTGCCATTTGAGGGGGGCCACACCCTTGCTGGATCGATCAACCCTCGGGAGGTTCGAGGATGAAGCTCTTGAGCTAAAGGCACTTCAGGCCTCGGTCACTGTAAGTGCTCAGTTCTTTTGTACTTCATGTTCTAGTGTTTTTTTCCCTTTGCATAATCTGATCTTGAGTGCTTCTTCTCGTATATGCAGGCTAGCGTGGCCTTTGGGGAATATGTTCGTCGGATGGAGCGGCAGCGCCTCGAGAGGGCCATATCTAATGAGGCCATGAGGAAACTCATCACCGCCAACACCGAGGCCATCAGGCAGTTGGCCGGGTTGGAGGAGGCTCTTCGGCAGGATGAGCAGAAGCTGGAGGCTGCTAAGAGTGAAGCCAGGACTGAGGGCAAAGCCGAAGGCAGATCAGAGGCCGAGGAGGCTGCAGCTGCTGCCGCCAAGATTGCTGCTGAGGCCGCCGAATCCGCTAAGGCTGCTGCAGTAGCTGATGCCGAGAAGAGAGCAGTTGGGGCCTTCGTAGCCGAGGGATGGAGGGCTGCGGAGCACCAAAAGTGGCTGGCCTCGGTGGTTGAGGCCTCAGTAGATGAATGGGCTCAAGGCCCCGAAGCAATGTGGCTTGCCCGGAAGGGTAAGAGCTTCTATGAGGGCGGTCAGTATTTTACCTAAGATACGCTGTACCGGAGGCTTGCCCGGCATCACGGAGTGGACCCCGAGGATTTTGATCCGGCAGCCCATGGTCTCCCCCCTCTCCAGCCAGACGTCCGAGTCCCCCGGCCTGCCCGAAGGTGAAGAAAGGGAACTGCTAGAGGACTCTGAGCTGGCTAAGTGTGCTGCTGATGATGATGATGAAGAGGCCGGGGAAGATGCCTCCTCCAAGCCGAAGGAAGCTGGAAGTGAAGATGCCCAGGCTTAGGAATTTTTCTAAGTATAAACTCAGTAATAGATTAGTAGGCTTCGGCTTCGGCCATGTATTGTAAAAACAAACATCTTTTGTGCTTTTGAATTTATCAACGATGAATGTTCCGCCTTCGGGCTCATGTTTGAATGAATGCTATGCCTCCGGTCTTCCTGGTATATATATATGCCTTTGTTTCCCTGACCTTATGTCTGAATGCATGTCTTTTTCCTTCCTTTCTGTATGCTTCCATTTGTTGCCCCCATGTATGTTTTGATTTTCTTTCCGAGGGCTAGAAATTTTTCATTTGGCCATAACCCTTCGGTTGTAATATAGAATCACCGGGGGTTTATGGTTGTGGACTTAGAAAATTTTCTAAGTGAAAACTTGGCCAGAAGCCTTCGGTTGTAATGTTATAAATTCATAACAAATTTATAAATTTATTTTTAATGATTTTTTTTATAAATTTGATAAAACACGTTGGTACTGTCACTTGTCATAACAAAATTTGATTCTAGATGTACAAAGAGAAAGAATAAGTTCAAAAAAGATTTAGATAGTTATATTATCTATTGAAAGAATAAGTTGAGAAAAGAATAAATTGATAGATTAAGTGGATTAACTATATATGTTATGCATTGACAAAAAGAGCTAGTTAGTCTTAATTGTAGTGACATCCTTACTAATTAGCACTTCAAAAGCAAGAAGAATTGGGTATTAGAAAGTCCAATTTTTAGTACATTTTGTGTACGCTACATTTAAAATTTTATTGTTTTGAAATTCACAATATATGTTGTGTTTGCAATTATTTTACTCCCTCTTATTTTTCATGACTGTTTTATAAAATTACATTAATACGGAGCATGATATATGTTTATTGATGCTTTTTCGCCTGGAGCCTCCAAATGGCGCCCCTGATAAAATACACAGAGCCCTGAAGTTTACTAGATGAGATCAGACCAACCATATCATATCAGACCAAAACAGACCAAATCAGATCAAACCAGCAAATTTTAGTCCAAAAAATGACATCATCAAAATGATCTCAATGGGATATAGCGAGTATGAGATAGTTTTTTTTAAATGAGACGGAGATAGACGGTAGTACTTGCTTACACGTACGTACCAAACAAAATGGTGCGCCCGGTCTGAAAGGGATATTTAAAAGGGAAACTAAATTAGGGTATGGGCTGTCGAATGTCGATACCATTGAATTGATTCGTTTCGATATTTCTTCTTTCTCTCCCTATATAATGCCCATCTCCGTTTCATATTTTCTCACATCAACTCAAAACCACTTCCAACGTTATTATCCTTTCCGATTCCCAAAGTAACAGTCTTTGATGTTCTGCTTCTTTATCTTCTCCATTTTTATTATATGAACTCAAAACCACTTCCAACTCAAAGCCATTTCTATGGGTTGTTTTGTTATTTCTTCGCCTGATTATATCCCTTTTCTGATAATTCATAGATCACAAGTCAAGCATGATTCAAGAATTGGCCAGCAGATCTAAGGGGTAAAGTTGGAGGTGACAGAAGAGAGTGAGCACAAATGGTGTTTTCTTGCATGATTCCCATGCTTGAAGCTGTGTGTGCTTACTCTCTTTCTGTCACCCCACTCTTTCTCTGTTCTTCCTTTATTTATCTTTCTGTGTAATTTCCCATTTATGTATGATAGATCTAAGATCTCTTTATTTCTCTTACTATGGATCTACTACTCCACAGCTTTAATTTGGTGATGGTTGATTTTATTTTGCAGTTATGTTTCCTTTTATTCTAACCCTTGTTTCTTGAGGTTGACTGGCTGAAGTGGTTCATGATATTATGATGATCGATCTGGACAGCCGTTAGGCCCGTTATGCAAATTTAAAGGAGGTAAGGGTCAGATTGGTACTCGAAGTTGTATAAAAATGGTCAAATAAGTCTCTGTTGTCCGGTCGTCGCCATTTGAGACGGTTCTCGGTGGAATTTTTTGATGAAATTTTTTGAGCATCTCATTCATTAAGTCTAGTTTACTCATACCAAATTTTAGCTGAAAATTCAATCGGGAATTCATTCAAATGAATTTTTTGAGGACTTATTTGACCCTTTTTATGCAACTTCGAGTACCAATCTGACCCTTACCTCTAATTTAAAGATGGATTATGGCTTTTTGCAGCTGCATTTGATGTTCAACATACGATTCATGTGGCCTGAAAGGTGGTCATGACTTCCGGATGTTTTTCATATCAATTAGATCCTTTGATTTTGTCGAAGGAAAAAATTAGATTGTTTTTTGTAAATGAAAATTTTGTTCTGAGTTTGTCTTAGAACTTTTAATTTATTTCATATGTAATTGATTACGACACAATTTTTTTTTATTCATATACATACATTTACCCTGTTTGGATGTTGGCCTGAAATTTTGCACAGAAATTGAAGATTTAGAATGTTTGAACTTGTGCTAGAAATTTTCTTGCTAGTTAAATTTGATCTAGTTCGATTGTGATTGATATTTTGCATTGATAAACGTAATTTTAATTAGAACTTTAATATTTCTATAAACATATAAAATTGAAATTAGAATAATTAAAAACCGATATTTGATTAAAATGAAATTTGAATAATTCCTTTAAAATTTGAATTCAAGTTAAATTACACAACAATAATATTGGTCAAAAGGTTTTAATTTCATGTTATCATTCATCTCATTTGTTATCATAATTCCTTTCAAATTTGAATTACAACCTCTACGTTAAGACCCACATATTTACCAAAATTTGTTTTTACACATAGTCAACTGTATTTTTTCATGCCAATGATTATCTTAGGGAGTCAGTTGTATGTTGTCATTCAAATGTCACCTCAAGGCGAGAGTTGAGCATTTATATACGTGATTAAGAGAGTCGCGCTATCAATATTATTGGTAATTTTTTAAAAGTTATGATTCTTTTTGTACGGTGCCAACACATATGATAGTTTTGGAATCATTGTATTTTATTATAAAGTAGTACTTATTCGTACATCTTATCCTTTATTTTAAATTTACTTGCAATATTTTATACGAATTAACATTTTCATTTTTCCTACAAACTACTAGGGACGGATCCAAGATTTTAACTCAAGTGGGGCGAAATTTTTTCGTTATTGTAGGGGTGGAAATTTTTTCGCTTGTCTACCGGGCTGAATTTTTTCCGCTAATGTAGCGGGGTGATTTTTTTTTCTAGTGTAGCGGGACAATTTTTTTTTTGTTAGTGGAGGGTTATGCCTCTTATTTTTATTCAAAAAATTCTATTAGTACATATATGATCACATTTAAACCTATTGGATTCTAAGTTTAATTCGTGAAAAAATAACTTTTATTTTGTAACCGTAAGTGCTCTTGAAAAAAAGTATTGATACTAAAGCGTAAAAAATGGCAAATAAAAAATTATTTGAAAATAGAAAAGGATATATAACATTTTATCCAATTATTGGAAACTAAAAAGTTTAAAAGGTACACATCGACCAATGCTTTTTAAACAACTTCTACCTTCTTTAACCACATGAATCTTATCAAAATAAAGAATAAGTTTTTGAATTGTAATTTTTGTCTATAAAGGAGGATGTTCATGGGTCATGAGAAGGTTCCTTAATATTACAATATTAGATTAATATTATACGCAATATTTTTAATTCATATATATGGTGCATAATATATTAAAAAAAATAATTTATGCAATTAATTGTTTTTAGAAAGTAAGAAGTAAATGAATCTATAATTCAATGCCAACAAATATTTATATTTTCAATTTACTTCACATGATCTAAAGACTGTTTAACTAGTGTGTCTAGTATATAATATCGTTTAATATTTTACAAAATTGAGTGCTAATCATTTAATAAAGATAGTTAAACATTACAAAACTAGGAATTTTAATTTATATAATAGGTATCCGAAGTCTTAAACTATTTAATTATTTTATGTAAATGGTTTTTTATTTTACTTCTTTTAAACATAAATTAAGTTTTACACGATGTAAGGCTATATATTAATTTTTTAAATTAAAAGTTAAGGGGGGCGAAAACATATGTATCTAATAAAAGTATGAAAATTTTATGAAAATACTACATATATAGTAGAAAATTTTGAAAGTCCAAGGGGGCAGTCGCCCCCCGCGCCCTCCCTTAGATCCGTCCATGCAAACTACCATTATATAATAAAAGTTAAAACATATAAACATACTTTTTTATTTATTTATAATAATTGTGTATTTCGTATCATTATAGTCAGAATTAATTTTAAATAAGTTGTTATTTTGCTATAGACGAACTCGTGCATGGACCCCTGTTAATTTTGAAACGTCTTTCCTTATTCCCCTTGGATCCAATCACGATCATCATAAAACTTTTAGTAGTTCACTACGCCGTCATAGGGTTTTACCCTAGTACATTATTGCAGTATCATAGAGCCCCGCTCTATTACATTACCACACCATGCTATAGCCTCACTCTAGTCATCACTATACCGTGCTGGAGCCTCACGCCTAGTCACCATTATGTCGCGCTAGAGTCCCGCTCTTAATCGCCATTATTTAATCCTTAAACAAGTTCCATGCCTAGAATTAAATTATCTTGAGTAGCCTTTAACGCCTATCCTTAATATAACTTAGAGTTCATACATTTCCACTTAAAGTATCTCTTAGGACTACTTAAGGCACAATCTCTCACAATCCAACCTTGGGATCAATTCTATCATAATTCAAATTAACATTCCGCTGATTAGTATCTTAATACTACTCGAATAAATATCAGAACAATAATGTTCTCAATTTATTGTCATATAGGCAATTCAAATTGATTTTCAAATAAGAATATAATTTGTTCTCAATATTCATCGTATTAATTTTATCCATTCATGTATTCTTAACATGAAGTAAAAAGTATATTTTATCACAAAATTTCATAGTTAATTCAACTATCATGTCATTATATTCATAACATATAATAAAACAATTTATTCTAATATTATATATCATTCTTAGGCATTATTAATCATTTAATAATCCATAAAAAACATGCTTAAACTCTATTGGTAATTTTATAAGATCCATCATCTAATTATAAGCAATATAGTCAGCCATCATCACCCTGTGATGTGCTAAACTAACTGCCTTTGCGAAGACCTTTAGTCTATCCCGGTGCTAGACCTATCAAAAGCGAACCAGTTGGACAGAAGGCGAAAGTCGGGCAGCTTTTGCAAAAGGTGGGCATCTTTTGGCCCTTACAACACGAGACAACCCTCTTTTCTTGGCGATTTCCGACCATTTCAACTCCTATCAATTCAATGACTCTTCTAAATTAAATACGAACTATTTATAATATCAATATTCTACAGCTTTTAAAGGTGTACAAATCATTTTTTAATGAGATAATTATCTTAGGTATGAGTAAAACTCCATCACATTCTCAATCTATGACCTTATTACTTTATTTCCCAAAATACTAGTTAAATTCGTCCTAATTAATTAACATATTAATAAATAATTAAATAAATATTTTTATGGACTAATATGCCCTTAAATTGTTATTATAAAACCCTAATAGCCAAATCATTTTCTCAAACCTAGCCGCTCGCACGGCCTCCCAACCGCACAGCCGCCGCCGCCCAGCCGCACGGCCACTGCGCCGCCCTCTACAACTCCCTGTCGTCGATTTCAGCCTCCTCTTGGTCTGCAACTCTGTGTCTCCAGCGAATCAAGAAGAACAGAGTCCCTAACTTTACCCATATATAGTCATTTTGTCAAGAGATAAGGTATAAATTGTGTGGAACGACGCAATTGGTTGCTCGAGTAGGTGGGGGATAAGATAGCATTTAGATTTAATTAATTTGTTAAGTATATATGTGGGTACGTAGTGGACCTGCGTAAGAACCACAATTTCCATTCTTCTTCTTTTTTTTGTTTGAAATTAGGATTTGTGAGTTTCTTCTTTTCCTATCTCTTCAAATTAAGCCACTGCTTTAGATTTGTTAGACACGTAGTAGGCCACTGCTTTAGATTTGCTACTAGGTGGCCCTTCATTCACATTTTTGCCTTTTCCCTTTTGAAATTAGGAGTCTAAAATTAGGATTTGTGGGCATTAAATATGCGCGATGAATATCGGCAGTGAAATCATAATAGATATTGTTGAGTATTGTGAGTGAATTTAGGGTTTGCGGGTATTAAATTTGAGCATTGGACATTGACAGTGAACATGATCGTGAATATGGCAATATATATGTTTTACATGTCAGTAAATGAATGCATTAATGAAGTTTATTGTGCAGTGATTATGACCAATAGTGCAGTAAAATAAAAATAATTTCACCATGAAACACAATATACTTAATGAGATGTAAAATAATAAAATTATTAAATCTAAAAAAAAAAACAAATTCCTCAAGTGAATGAGAAGAGAATTAAATTTGCGGAAGTGCAGTGATTATTACCACATGCGCAGTAAAGACGTGCATTAATTTTGTGCCTTAGCAGCAATATAAAGTGCAATAATTTTAATTGGACGAAATTAGTGCAAAATGCACATATTTTAAATAAGGGTTTTTCGTCATTCAGCATTTAAATATAAATGAATTTTCTATTTTTTTTTTGGATTTTCGGTCATACAAAGGTATAAAAACTAGTTAGGTCATAGATTGAGAAACTCATTGAGTTTTAATCACATCCCGGTAAATTTCCCTTGTTTAATCCAATATATGATTTATTTAAAATATGGAATAAATATTAGTTAATGGATATTATTAGTTGGGTTCTTACTTCATCTTCTAGCTTTTTCTCCTAGATTTCCTTTCTTCTTGCTTCCTTGAATTTGTGAGACTCTCATGGAGCTTCTTTCTTCTTTGGTTGGTTCGAATTATGCACGGGAGACGGGGATTGCATCTCTAGTTAATCAAGCCTCTAATTAATTCAAGGGATGGAGTTTCGGTTTAGCGTTTGCAAATGGTGTTTTGTACTAAAAAAAATTATGGCCAAATAACAAAATTATCAAACATCTTTCGATAACCCACCAATAACTTATTCTGCTAGGCAAACCCACTTACTAAACAATTCGCTATCAAAAAACCTGTGAACATAACCTGCTATTGACAACCCTCTATTAACATAATCCGTGCTAAACCCTAATCTCTAAATGCCAAACAAGCACGATATCAACAGAAATGCTCAGGTCCCTCCGGAGGGACGGGAGCAGCCGTCCGAACTTCACTGTTTGGGGCGGTTCCCGGTGGAATTTTTCGATGAAATTTTTTGAGCATGTTCCTCATCAAGTCTAGTTTGTCCATACCAAATTGCAGCTCAAAATTCGATCGGGAAGGCAGTCAAATGAATTCTTGAAGCTTACTGCACATTCTGCGCATATATAAAGTGCAGTAAGTTTCAAGAATTTATTTGACTGCCTTCCTGATCGAATTTTGACCTGAAATTTGGTATGGACAAACTAGACTTGATGAGGAACATGCTCAAAAAATTTCATCGAAAAATTCGAACGGAAACCGCCCCAAACAGTGAAGTTCGGACCCAGTCCCTCCGGCTCGACCTGGGCAGCCCTCCGATATCAAATAGAATCTTTTAAATGAGAGAGATAGACGAGTAGTACTTGTTTACATGTACGAACCAAACGAAATGGTGCGCCCGGTCTGAAAGGGATATTTAAAAGGGAAACTAAATTAGGGTATAGGCTGTCGAATGTGGGTACCATTGAATTGATTCGTTTCGATATTTCCTTTCTCTTCCTATATAATGCCCATCTCCGTTTCATATTTCCGCACATCAACTCAAAACCACTTCCAACGTTATCCTTTCTTATTCCCAATGTAACAGTTATTGCTATCCTGCCTCTTTATCTTCTCCGCTTTCTATTATATCTATCCACGGTTCATATGAGGCTCTCTTTTTTCTAGATAAAACCATTTCTATGGGTTGTTTTGTTATTTCTTCTCCTGATCCTATCCCTTTTCCTGATAATTCATGAATCAGATCAGAAGTCAAGAATGATTAAAGAATTGGCCTGCAGATCAAAGGGGTAAAGTTGGAGGTGACAGAAGAGAGTGAGCACAAATGGTGTTTTCTTGCATGATTTCCATGCTTGAAGCTATGTGTGCTTACTCTCTTCCTGTCACCCCACTCTCTCTCTTCTCCTTTATTTATCTGAGGAAATGACCAAAACACGGGACTTTTTTGTCTGACACGCCAAAAAACGGGAATTGGAATTAGGTTACCAAAATGCGGGAGTCGGATTTCCGTGTACCGACCAGGGGTAGGGCATTGTTTAGGGTGAGGGCTTCCTGTCGGAATTGGGAAATCCGACAAGGTATAGATTTTTTTTTTGAAATTAGACATTAGGCCAACTTGGATCAATTAAAACCCAAAAAAAAGTCATTAGCATCCTCCTGTCGGAATTGGGAAATCCGACAAGTAGTTACAGATTTTTTTTTAATTTTTTGAAATTATACATCCGGCCAACTTCACTCCAACTTCAATAGTTAAAAGTTTAAATTAGTTAAATATTTGTAGATGGTATTTTCGATTAGTTAAATATCATGTAATAATTAGTTAAATGATGTAACACCGTCCCCAAATGTATTTACTTTTAAGTGAATAAGGTATTGAACCTTATGGAATGGTTAATGAATATACGAAGTTGTGAATTTTTATTAATTCTTTTGCGTGAATAGTGAATTCCCACGTGGGGCCCACACCGGGAGCGGGGGCCGCCCGATATTCCCGAGACCATATATTTTTATTCATCTTGATTTAGATAATATTCATATGGTGGTGGATACTTCATTTGGGCCATGGAAAGGCCCGGAGTTGACCGATTGGTCAAAAGAGGCCCAAATACCGGTATTGGTAATTTAACAGATAACAACCCGAAATGAATTTCGGAGACTAATAAATTAAAGTTGGGGAATGTATATTCATTCTAGATGTCATAATGATTAAGAACACATAATATATTTTATTCGACCCGATAAAATAAAATATACTCCGTATTTAAAACAGTCCGAAAAATACAGGAGCCACGGGGGTAAGTGTCGTGACCCCCCTCGGTGCTACCAATGTGGAGATACGGGGCATATTAAGCCAAACTGCCCTCAACTTGGTGGGAACCGGGGGTCAGGACCAAGTGGTGTTACCACGGCGAGTAGGAACCAAGCCGGAGCATCTCATGCTAGTGCGGGCCAAGGGGGAGCGAGCACGAACAATGCGCCGTCCGTGAATCAGGGAAGAACTCAAGCTAGAGTTTATGCGATGACGGAGGCGGATGCTCGAGCTAACCCGGATTCTTTTGCAGGTATTACCTCTTTCATAATTGTATTTTGTCCATGTTTAGTCCATAAATTGATGTTATATGTCATGGAGATTGGGTGCGGGCCACCTCAGGGTCGAATCGGGCGGGTTTGGGACAAAACAGACCGAAAACAGAAACTCGGTACACGTTTTGCCTACAGGCACGCCGTACCTACCAGAATTACGCCAGGTCATTCAACATCAACATCTTCCATATGGGTGTCGGTATGTTTGCAATTAGATCGTAATAATTGAGAATACTTTTTATGTGGTTTCATTTTTTAACTTCATATTGGTAATCAACAAATGTAGGTGGATCGTCCCCAAGTCATACAAGAATGCCCCAAGACACTGTGTACGCTTGTACCGGGACCTTTTAGATCGCATGAGTGAGAGTCAGGTAGTACTCGGAATTTATACTTCAACCGAACTATTCAATTTTATGTACACATTGTTTTACACTTGTTAAACTTAAAGTAAAATCTTATAAATTTACTATTTACAGTTTGACTTCTTTCCCTACCCGTTCAACACACTCCCACATATCTGCGTTGATGACATCCAGCTTTGGGCATACGAGGGGATGCTCATATTTTGCAATATGGCTGAAAGGCATTACCCTGATCGATTTCTTCGGCAGTACTATATAATGTTCGATATTCCACAAGACGCTAAGCAGGGTAATGATCATCACACTAGTCGTTCTGCCGTATCAACATCTGTCTTGACAATGTAGGCGAACCGACGGAATAGTGTATACCTGCTGGATTACGAACAACAAAGAATACTCACAGCGACTGATAGGTACCAAAATGGTACTCGCGACATGGGATGATACGTGTGGGGAACCCTTCTCACGTTGCGCCGACGACAGGATACACCCCGACAGCACGTGATTGGGGTCTTATGGTAAGTTATTGAATACATACCATATTCATTAACATATTTTGTGCCATATTATTTATACTTGTTACATTTTTATGCAAAAGCAGGGCTTTCACGATGTGTACGAGCTCGCCAACCAGGCGGCGGGTTATGAAAACATTAAAGAACGGCTTGAGCGGTTGGCCATGGATGTAGGTGATGAAATGATGCTCCACCAGAGTGTTTTCCTTTACCCGAATGCACAAGATGAGCCCGCTCTCGTCCCTCGTCTTACGCCTGATCGACGAATAGATGCTCCCAGCCGTGATCGCACACATGGTCACGTTGATGAAGATAGAGATGAATATGCTGGTGATGGTGGAAACGAGGAAGAGGGTGATGCAGCTGAATATGAAGGTGGGGGTGAGGAATCACAATTCTCTTCGCATCAAGATTTCACAATTTTTGAACCACCGCTGTATTATGGTTCTTATCAGTACTCTACATAGTCAGATGCATAGTTTTCCACTTTTGAAGACACACCGGGGTTTTGGAGCACTGGCGGCGGTGACATGCCAGGGCCGAGCAAGCAACGTTAGATGTAGTATTAAATTTATTATTGTATGCACGTAATATCTATTTATTAATAAATTACATTAAAAACTACATTTGTTTTGTTCACTTCCATTAAACAAATGAAATTTGTACTTCATTTTATGAATTTAATTAACAATTCAAATGAATTAAAAAATATATATAGTAATCAATGTTTTGTTATTACAAAAATCAAAATGTATATTTTTCATTTTAAAAATTGCAAAAAAATTATTCGGAAGTTCATTCAAAAAACTAACTTTATTTAATAAAAAAACCATCCAAACCACATGCCAAGTCGGATGTTAAAGCACTTCATCAAAAAGAATTTGAAAAAGAAAAAAAAAACTAGTCGGAAGTGGTGTATCCGACAGGAGCACATCCTAGTTTTTCTGGTCGGAATTGGTGTATCCGACCTTCGCTTTTTTAAAAACCCTAAACTTTTTCCGTATTTTGGCAAATGATGTTGAGAATTCCCGTATTTTGGTAAAACACCCTATTTATCTCTCTGTAAAACTTCCCATTTATTTATGATAGATGATAGATCTAAGATCTCTTTATTTCTCTTGCTATAAGATCTCTTTATATCGCTTACTATGGATTTAGTAATCTACAGCTTTAATTTGGTGATGGTTGATTTTATTTTTCTGTTTTGTTTCGTTTTATTCTAACCCTTGTTTCTTGAGGTTGATTGGCTGAAATGATTCATGAGATTGCTGTGATGATCAATCGTGGGCAATCTTTATGAAAATGCATGAAAGATGCATCAGGCCAGGGCTTTTTGAAGTGTTGTTTGAAGTTCAACATACGATTCATGTGGCCTGAAAGGTGGTCATGACTTCCGGATGTTTTTCATATCAATTAGATCCTTTGATTTTGTCAATCTATAACAGGCAGGTCGGAGGAAAAACTTGTCTTTTTTATGTAAATGAAAATTTTCTTCTGAGTTTGTCGTAGAACTTTTAATTTATTTTAAATGTACACTGTTTGAAATTGATTACACATGATTTTTTCTTTCGTATACATTTACTTATTTGGCTAAAAAAATTAACGATGTCATCAATTTTAATTAGATTTATATCACTGTGTAACTTTATAAATTGTGTAGTAGTATTTGCGATCGTTCTTTCGTTTTTTTAGATATAATGTCAAATAAGGTCATATTTAGGATGCTCTGTCCGGCCGACGCCATTTGGGGTGGTTCCCGGTAGAAATTTTTGATGAAATTTTTTGAGAATCTTATTCATTAAGTCTAGTTTACTCATATCAAATTTGAATTAAAACTTTAATCGGGAAGGCATTCAAATGAATTCTTGAATATAACTGTACCGTTAAAAGCGCAGTTATCTTCATGAATTCATTTGAATGCCTTCCCGATTGAATTATTAGTTCAAATTTGATATGAGTAAACTAGACTTAATGAATAAGATTCTCAAAAAAATTCATCAAAAAATTCCACCGGGAACCACCCCAAATGACGTCGGCCGGACAGAGCATCATAAATATGGCCATTTTTGACATTTTTTTTCAAGTTCGAGGCCCTATCTGACCCTTATCCCTTTTTTTTAAACCCGGTAAAACGTCTGATGGTGGCAAGCCTGGGTTTTGGAATCGTAAAACTTGGATAGCCGATCTGAATTGAATTTTTCGGTTCGGTAGGTTCCTATAATTTTGGACTTCACTATTTTTTGATTTGGTTTCTATAGCAATTGATTGGTTCGGGTTTGGTTCCAGTTTCTAGGCAGGAACTGAACTTATAAATTGCATGTCATTTGAGCGGTTTATGTGTGAAACTTTTTGATGAAATTTTGTGAGCATGTATTCTATGGAAATACATTATTGAAATCAATTAGAGCTTAAAATTCAATCGGGAAATCAATTAAGAGGCCAAAAAAACACTGTTTTTTTGGCTTATCAGACTTATCAAGCAAACTTTTCACCAAACACGTAACTTTTGTTTTCACGCGCTGAGGTGTGTAATAAGCAAAAAAAAAAAAGGTTGAAGTTACTTTTCTGGCTGTATTGGCTGAAGTTACTGTAGAGATAATCATTTTAGCTATTTTACATATAATTTTTTCTTTATTTTATTAATAAAATATATTTTAAAAATGATTTTTTCTTAAATCAGTAGAATCAGCCACTTTAGTCAGAACTTCATAAATTTCAGCAGAATCAGCCAATCCAGCCGATTTTTGTGCTGCCAAACGGGCTCTAAATAAGTTATTGAAAAACTCTACGCCAATATATATATATATATATATATATATATATATATATATATATATATAGGTAAGAGATCAAATGCAAACCATGCTTAAAATGCAAACTCGTGAAAACTCCGACAACCTGTGGTATTTTTGGCTCAAACTTTTTGTGTATGTTACTCATGAAGTCTAGTTCATATATACCAAATTTGAGCAAAAAGTTCAATCGGGAAGGTCATCAAATGATTTTTGAAAGAAAACTGCATTTTATATGTATATTCCGGACCAGTTTTCTTTCAAAAATCATTTGATGACCTTCCCGATTGAATTTTTTGCTCAAATTTGGTATAGATGAACTAGACTTGATGAGGAACATACACAAAAAATTTGAGCCAAAAATACCACCGGTTGTCGGAGTTTTCACGAGTTAGCATGGGAGAACTAGTTAGTATGAGATCTCATATATATATATATATATAGGAATGCTCAGGTCCATCCGGAGGGACGGGTGGTGTCGTCCGAACTTTACTGTTTGGGGCGGTTCCCGGTTGAATTTTTCGATGAAATTTTTTGGGCATGTTCCTCATCAAGTCTAGTTTGTCCATATCAAATTTCAGCTCAAAATTCGACCGGGAAGGTAGTCAAATAAATTCTAGAAGCTTACTGCACATTCTGCGCACATATAAAGTGTAGTAAGTTTCAAGAATTTAATTTACTGCCTTCCCGGTCGAAGTTTGATCTGAAATTCGGTATGGACAAACTAGACTTGATGAGGAACATGCTCAAAAAAATTCATCAAAAAATTCTACCGGGAACCGCCCCAAACAGTGAAGTTTTGATGGCTACTCCCGTCCCTTCGGCTGGACTTGAGTAGTCCTATATATATATATATATAAATGCAATGTTTTTCAAAAATTTATTTACTTCACTTCTCGGTTGAATTTTATGGTGAATTTGGTGAATGTAATCTACACTTTATGTAAAACATGCTCAGAAAATATCATCAAAAAATTGTCTCTAAAAGCACCTCAAATGGAGGTGGCCAGACGGCGTTTCGGGCAGAAATATTTGTCAAAAATATTTGTCTTGCATAATATACCATATATATTATGGAGTAGGCCAATTCAAGTAGTTGTTATTTCACTACTTGACTCTAGGGGTGGACAAACGGGTCTCGGAATCGCAGTCCGGTCCGGGTAATGGCGGTTCGGGTCTAAAATGAGCCGGCGCCAATTTTTGTTGCCTAAAAACGGTTCGGGTATGGTCAGGTAATTTTTTTAAGACCCGGGCCGGTTCCAATATTAAAAAAAAACCGGGTACCCGGCCCGGCCTGTTATATATACTAATCCGTATATACAAAGTACTGATTCATTAATGTTTAGGCCTCTCACAACTTAGCCCAAATGGCAGAAACCGTCTCTCGTGCGTATTCTAGTACTTTGAAATCTTCATTTTTATTGATGTATTCTTCAGTTTGAGCTTAGCATTTAAGAGAATCAAGTGAAATTAAGGGGTAATATGAGGAAAACTTTTCAGAGGCATCATAGGTGTCGTTAATCCAATGGTGTTACTTAGAATAGTCTGAACAGATAGTTTTCTCGAAGTTTAGATGTGGTCATTTCTCTTAATTAGTTTGTTAACATGAATATTTCTGTGAAAAATAGTTTGTTTATTCTTACTGAATTAGTTTTCCTTACCAGTGGTTATGTTGTTGATTTTTGGAACTTCCTTGAATGTTTGGAACTTAAATACATGAAGTTATCAATTTTTGTTAAATGTGCACCTTGTTGACTATTGAGTACTACCTCCGTTCTTAAATAATTGCAACACTTTCCTTTTTCGGCAGTTTCAAAATAATTGCAACATTACTAAATTTAGTAACAATAGATAACTGAAATAACTATTATACCCCCAACTTATCTAACCCCAAATATTATCCACCTGCGCCGTCCCAATTTCTTGATTGCTTTTTAACCTCTCCCCTGCGCTTTCATCTTTCTCCTTTTATCCCTGCACAATCTCCATTCCATAAGGTGAAGCTCTTTCTATTTCACTCTCTGTTTTTCTTATTTCACTTTTTTCTCTACCATCTCCTTCCGTAGCTTTTTGTTTCTTTATATTGGAGTTTCAGCAAACAATCCTGAATGGCAATTACATTTTTCGCAATACTCCCACAAGATTTGCCCAGTTAATAAACCCTAAAGCATGTGTTTTCCTAGGAGCTCCAAGCCTCCAACCTTTGACAGATCTAGATACAGAGAATAATTAAATCACCAACCAAGAATATCGGAGAAATTAGACATTTAGACTGTAAGAGAAAATAGATCGAGACCGATTATAGAATACTTAAATCAACGAAGAACGATGAAAGGAAGATGATAGGAGAATGTAAGAAACTGAAATAGTACTCCGTATAAAGAATCCATGGCAAAGATGGAAAAGGAATAGGATGACTTTGATTGTCAGAAGTTTGTGCGGTGCATCAAGTGGGTGGAGTTTGAGACAAAAAAGGAGGACAAAATAGGAAGAAAAAAACTTTATCAAAGTTTCTTAAGATGTGTGCCCGTTGCTATGTTGCAATTAATTCCGAACGGAGGAAGTATGTTGTTATTTTGAGACTTTCCAATGCCCTATATTATTGATTTTTGGAACTTTGTAAGTTGTTATTTTTAAGACATACAAACAGGAACCAAAAAACCCGAACTGGACCGACCCGTTTCAAAGGGGCCGGGTAAGGTCCGGTTCCTAGTTTCATAACTGCAATACCCGGCCCGTAGAATATATGGAACCGGTGGTTCCATTTTTTGGCATTACCCGCCCCAACCCGGCCCGTGCCTAGCCCTACTTTAGTCAACTTCTATATTTATTGTTTGTTCATAATTGTATTTGTTAATTGAGTTCATCGGAAAAAAGAATTAATATTGTGCTGGTTTTGTTGTTATTTGTTCATAGTAAATTACTAATATTTCCAATCAGTTTATCACTATGTACTTTTTACTGATGGTACATTACATTACTAGTAGAAGAATATTATTTTGAGGTTGAACTACCTGTTGTCCAATCATTTTTTACCAGTTTGGTAATTTGGCCTAATGTGTCAATAACATTTTGAATTTTTAAACAAAGCAAAAATGTAATTTAAAATATTAATTACAATTTGAATGTTTCAGAGCTGAGGCGTGAAATAGTTTGAAATTCTGTGTTTTTTCAGATCCCATTGACGAAAAAGACCAAGATGTTCAAAAACTCATACTTGTATTATGTGGTTTTTGGTTTAATAGATCTGCATTTGGCGTTATATTGCGATTTCAGAAACATCGAGATCAAAATTCAATACAAAAATGCCTTAAATTGTGTTTCTAGAGAAATTTTTGTATTCACAGTTGCAGATTCAGTGAAGAAGACATGTTTTTCGAAGTTTGGGATTTCTTGAAGTTTATAATTTTTTGAATTTGGAGTTTTCGAAATTCAGAATCTTTTTTAAGTTTGGAGTTTCTTGAAATTCAAAATTTATCGAAGCTTGAAGTTTATCGAAGTTAAAAAAAATAGGAAGTTTGGAATTTTTCGAAGTTTCAAAAAGTTTTCGAAGTCAATTCCAAAGTTTTCGATGTTCTAAAATTTTTCGATGTTCCAAAGTCTTTTATATTTTGAATTTTTTCAAAGTTCCAAAGTTTTCAATGTCTTGAAGTTTTTCGAAGTTTCAATATTTTCGATATTCTAAACTTCTTGGAAGTTCCAAAGATTTTGAAGTCTCAAAATTTTCTTGAAGCGTTGAAATTTTTTCTCGAAGCTCAAATCACAAGTTTTGCAAACGTCTTCACTGTTTTGCCCATAACTTTTGACTCGGTGATCTGATTTAAGTCTAACCTTTTCAGAAATGGGAATAAGAGATCTACAGGACTCATAGGGGACTGGGACTGCAACTCACACTCACTCACTCTCCATCCCTGATCATGATTTCTTCCGTTTTCAGAAAAAACATTGTGAATCACCGGTGTCAAAGTAAAAAATGAGGCAAATCCGGTCAAAGCTAGTCTTAGTTACACTCTGATGGTCCAAAAATTGCATACAATTCAATCAAACTCATGGTCCGTCATGTGTGGTACTTGATTAGATTGCTCCACACACATGACGAGTATGCCAAGCTATTAGCAATCAAACCTTGCACATTCTGAGGAGAAGTTACATTTTTCTCCTTAGCTTCTAGCGGCACACAATGTGTAAAGCAAGGATTCGCTCAAGGATGCAAATATTAATGGGTGGTTTTCAATTTTCTCCCCCGGTGCCGAACAATGACAAAACATACTGAGTGCTCCATTTGAGAGGGAGCATAGAGGGAGAAAAAATAAAGAAAAATCAGGGATAAGTCTCAATGGCGTAGTAATGTAAGGCCAACTAAGTAGACCTAAGGGACAAAGCCAAAAGTGAGTGAGTAACCGAGTGAACACTATGAGAGCGAGGAAGCAGAAGGCTCAAATGAGCAAGAAAACAATCATCAATAACAAGTCTACTACCTCAATTGTGCTATCAATCGAGAGATAATTACTCCCAGACACTCAATTACTCTAGATAATTCCTCATAGGTTCATACTATGAGAGCGAGGAACACTATGAGAGCGAGGAAGCAGAAGGCTCAAATGAGCAAGAAAACAATAATCAATAACAAGTCTACTACCTCAATTGTGCTATCAATCGAGAGATAATTACTCCCAGACACTCAATTACTCTAGATAATTCCTCATAGGTTCATACTATAGGCGCCATCAGACTTTATTCAAGCTGATCAAGAGCTACTTCTGAAAGGCAAGATCTACGTGCAAAATATTGAATATCCCTCAACACCTGCATCAAATTGACAAGAAGACATCAAAGAAGTGATTGCAAGGATTTCTTCAGAAAGTTTTACCAAGAAGACAAAGGAAGTTGAGTTACACAAAAGATCAAGATAAATGAGGAGCAACTCAACTAATTCAATCTGATCTGCGCTGTCCTCTGCAATGTTGATTGAACACGAGTGAACACCAAGAGAGAGATTGTTAGAGCATTTTATGGTGTCCAATCTTGTTATATTTATTTTTATTTGTGTAGTATTTAGTTTAATTAATAGACAACGGGCCACCTTATGTTAGGATCCATATGTTTCACTAATAAGCTCATTTACTATTGTGCAGTACGTAAGTTATAAGTATCCTTACCTATAAAAGGAAGGCTAACTTACGTAAACCCTAAGCGAAAAGCGAGGCATCCTAGCAATAAAATTACATTCTACGTTGCTTTCTCTCTCTCTAAATGGAGAGCAGCTGCCGTTTCACACCGAACCATATTGAAATTTCAATCATTATAAATCGTAAATCTATCTATTTCTTCTCTATTCCATTGTTCTTTGATTGTTGGAAACATGTTTCATCACATTTATACAAAATTACAATAATTTAAGATCATGATTGAGATGAAATAAAGAATATTTGATGTCATTTATGATTTTATATGTGACAATGATATAACAAATAAAAAGTATTTATTGAGTAAGATCAATAATGGAGTTGTTATAACAGATTTGACATAATTATTAAAATATGATTGAAATATTTTAATTTGACATAATTATTAACAAATGGTTGAAAGGTAAAAACTTGCAATTCATATTTAAAAAGATGAAGTGGGGTGATATAAAAATAGACGCATATTTTTTTAAATATAATGAAATCAACATTATTTAGGAATGATTAAAGAATTGAAGGATGATAAATTATGTTCTCGTTGTTTTGTAAAGTGATTTATAACTAGCAAGTTATGCTCCAGTAATGGCTTACGGGGAAGATTGGGGCCGGGTTATAATTACTTGTATCCGCACATGTAGACAATTTATTTTTGAGTTAATTACCCACATAGGAGTAAAACATACAAATTATGCAAAAATAGGACTTCAGCTTCCCGTAGAGTTTAGTAGGAGTAAAAAAGGGATGGCCTGACATAAATACCCTTAATGAAATCTCAAGCTCAATTCTTTATTAATAATTTAAATCAAAACATAAAAACTAACAGTACAGCAACCTAGCCCGTAAACAACATAACCCTAGGGCTGATGACCACCTTCTTCGCCACCACCGTCGGAGATCCGCCGCCGCCAGAGATCTGCCGCCTCCGCCGTCAGAGATCTGCCGCCGCTGCCGTCTCTGCTGCTCACATCATCCGCCGCCGCCTCCGTGGCTCTAATTAACACCTGTTGTTGCCACCCATACCATCGCTGTCGGTATGACTCTTCCACCACCAGCTGATGAATCTGCCACCACCATAGACAGCATCTCTAAGCTTGCCACCGCCTCTACTGTGTCGCCGCCGCCACCACAGACATCGCCGGTGGCCTCATCCACCACCTATTACGACAAATCTGAGATCTGATATCTGATTTGACATGTTATCATGGAAGTGGTATCTTGAAGTTGAAGTGGCATCTTAATAACATTATTGCAATCTTGATTTTTAAAAATGACATTTTTCAATTTGAAAAACATGGCATTACTGTATTTCCAAAGAAATAGTATATTGCCATCTTTGTACCGTTAGTGACATAAAGATGGCAATAAGTGTCTAGATAATACTTTCACATAGTATTGTATTTGCTAAGGCGGAATATTTTCATTAATGCCATACAATTACCTTAAAATGGTGATTATGATAATTTGGGGTTCAAATAATATAAGTTATTTGAAGAGTTACAAAAACTTGATTGAAATGAATGTCAAAAAATGAAAGAGAAAAATAAGAACAAATAATTTTTTTTTTTAATAAAATGACATTTTTCAAATTGAAAAACATGGCATTATTGTATTTCCAAAGAAATAGTATATTGCCATATTTGTACCGTTAGTGCCATAAACATGGAAATAAGTGTCGAGATAATACTTTCACATTGTATTGTATTTGCAAAGGGGAAATACTTCATTAATGCCATACAATTACCTTAAAATAGTGATTATGATAATTTGGGGTTCAAATAATATAAGTTATTTGAAGAGTTACAAAAAATTGATTGAAATGAATGTCAAAAATTGAAAGAGAAAAATAAGAAGAAATAAAGAGTTTTTTAATACATACAAAACTGGAAAGGGTAAAGAAAGTTGAAGCAAAAATCAATTTTTCAAAAAGAACTCAAATGGGTTGTAAAATGAACTCAAAAAATATAATTGATATACGGACAAACTTAATTTTTCAAAAAGAAAATAGAAATCAAGCAAACATCATCTTAATTCAAAAGTTTCTAGTCCCCAAGTTCATATTTTCAACTGTAAAAAAACTCCAAATTTTCAAAATGAAAGTCTCTCTAACAGAGCAATGGAAAAAAGGTGAAGAGGAAGGGAAAGAAAAGAAAAGGAAGGAGGAGAAGAAGAAGATTAAGAAGAAAAAGAAGAAGAATGAAAGGAGAAGAAAAAATTAATGCTTACCTACACAATCGCCGCCGCCCACCAGTACGACGGTCGGAGTTGAGAAGGAAAAATCGCTGTTAAAACTTTGTAATTCGCCAGAGATGGAGTACTTTTAGATCGGTAGGAAATTTTTGGAGGAGGAAATATGATGGATGATGTCCCCTGCAGGAAGAGAAAGAGAAGGGAGATTGATAAGCACAACAATTATCTATATTTTATATAGGTAATTATGATTATCTGTCCAAATTTTCAAAGATAAAACAGATAAAAATCCCAATTTGAGCGAAATCGCACTTGGACGTCAAAAATGAAGAAACGAGAGTCAATGGGGAAAAAGGGACCAAGAACCGGCACATCGGGGTCAACAACGGGCGTCAAATGGAGCGAAAAGTGGAGAAAGTACAACAAGAGGAGATACCCGGCGCCGGCCCACCCTATACCCGGCGCCGGCCCGTCGGATTTTCGCACCAACCAATCCAGTAGCTTACCCGGCGCCGGGTAGGCCTGAAGGCCAGCGCCGGGTAGGCCTGATCCTGCAAATACAAAAGATCGTGCTGAGATATATTGATGGAAAAAACTCACCTTCCTCATGAGCTAATCAAATATATCTTCCATGCTTGATTGTTGGGCTCGAATAGACTAAAAGATGTCAATCTTTAGCCTATATAAAGCCCCCAATTCATCAAACCTCATCATCATTCCATCTTTGGAGCTAAAAATTCAGTTTTTATATTTCCTTTTTACATTTTCTTGAAGTGTTGGAGAAGAAGCCATTTCTCTCCTCTACAATTGGTTCTAGGTATTATTTCTTGTATGTTATTGTATTTCCTTTATCTTAGTTACACTTTTGTAATTAATATGAGCATAAGAGGCTAAGTTCTTAGCTAAGGCTAGGGATGAACTTCTATGCCCACTAGGTGTTTGATAAAAGTTCTAAACCAATAAATTGTGATTTATCCTTTACATTTTGATTGTTTATGACTATGGTGTACAACATAGAAGTATGTTAAACTTAGTTTATGCTTGCAATTAACGTTGAGGTCTAAACTATGAACATTAAAGGATAAACATATATATTACCGAGAATAGAAATATATCCGGTATTATATGATACGGGTGTGATGTCTTGATATTCAACGGGGTTTTCGGTAGATGAATGTAAGCCGTAACGGGACTTACACGTAACGAAAACCACGCTCTCGCTGCCTTAACCGGAGTTGAGAATATATTAGCGACATCGTATTCATAATTGTTGGTAAAGAACTAATATTCAACCCTATTAAAGCATTTAAGTGATTCCCGAAGCCTTAGTTGTTGTTATCAATCACTTTAATCAAATTAATTTAAGTTATATCTCTGAAAATTAAAAAGAAGAACCAAGTTGTTGTTTTCACAACAACACACAACTCAAAATCCCTGCACTTTACTCATTTATTTATTTAAAGTCATCTACTCTCGGACTAAATTAAACAACGTTTCCCTGCGGATTCGACCCGGTATTTTACCGGAATTTATTACTATATCGGCACTTGTACACTTGCAAGTTCAGCCCGGTCAAGTTTTTGGCGCCGTTGCCGGGGAAACGGTCTTGTTTAATAAAGTCCAAACAATCAAAAATCCTGAATTTATTTATTTATTTTTCGCAACTTCACTTGATCTTGGAAGGGTTTATTTTTGTGTGTGTGTAGATATTCCTTTGTGTTTGCATGCATTTGAGAAGTCGAGGTTCTAAATTTCTTGAACCACTTGATCTTGAAATAGAAAAAACCTGCAAACACATTCGAAAGGAGCAAAAAGCCACAAAGATGATGCCCACACTCAACGAACGGAAGAGGCCCGTTGTAGCGACCTCCCCCTCTTGCATTGTGCTAAGCGAAGATGCGAGGGACTATGAACTAAAGCAAAGCTACTTCAATGCTATGCCTCAGTTTCATGGTCAATTGGGGGAGAATCCATTGAACTTTATCACAGAGTTCTATGGGTTCATCCAAGGGATTCCAAGGAACAAGCTAGCCGAAGATGATCTCAAGCTCAAATGTTTCCCCTATACTCTCAAAGGGGCAGCAAGAGGATGGTTCCTAGAACAAGCTCCGGCAAGCTACACTACATGGGAAGGTATATACAATGCCTTCATGTCTAAATACTACACGCCCACCATGACTCAAGAGCTTAGACAACGCATTTTCAACTTCAAACAACAAAATGGTGAGCTCTTTCAAGATGCATGGCGGCGTTTCAAATCATTGCTAAGGGAATGCCCACATCACCGCATTCCCCTAGACCTTCAAATTGACACATTCTACAATGGGTTGAACGCATCTTGTCAAGCCATTGTGGACAACCGAGCCGAGGGCTATATTGGGAACAAGAATGAAACCGAAGCACTCCGAATCATTGAATCCATTGCTTCGAATCCTCAACTCCAAGGAGGTGATTACAAAGTGGTAGGGATTAATGAAATCTCTATCACGACGGAGATAAACAAAAGGCTTGAAGAAATGGAATCAAAGATTGAGCAAAAGTTCCAAACGGCTCTACAAGCCGTATTGGGAGGAGTCAAACAAATAGCCAACGTGGAGAGCATACCGAACCCGGAAGGTGATTTATCTCAACAACTTGAAGAGGTAAATTATATGAACTCCTATGGGAATCGGGGGAACAATAACTATTCAAATCAACAAAGGTGGAAGCCACAAACTAGTTCCTCACAACCCCAATCCGGAACACCTAATTTTGGGCAACCCAAGGAGACTACCATGGAGGATATGATGCAATTCATGTCCAAAAGCATGGCAAGTATGAAGGCCCAAAATGAGGAAAATCATCATAGAGTGGAGGCATCCATTGGGAATCTCCACTCTCAATTCACCAAGTTGGATCTTCAATTTGAAGATCAAAATATGAAGCTCAACCAACGCATCGACACCATTGAGCAATACAACAAGGCATCCATTCGGAATCTTGAAGTACAAATGGGACAACTTGCTCAAAAAGTAAGTTCTAGGGAGCAAGGCAAATTTCCTACAACCACGGAGATGAACCCAAGGGAGAACGTGATGGCCATTACCACAAGGAGTGGTAAGACGACGGAGGACCCGAAGATGCCGGAAGAGGAGGAGACCCCGAAAAAGCAAAACGAAGATGGAGATGAGGAACATATGATGCCACCGTCCAATATGGCTAACTATGTTCCTCCCATTCCATATCCTCAAAGATTGAAGAAAAAGAATGATGGTGCTCAATATAGAAAATTCCTTGATATTTTTACTAAATTGAGCATCAACATTCCATTTGCCGAAGCAATAGCGGAGATTCCATCTTATGCCAAATTCTTGAAGGGCATACTCTCAAATAAAAAGAAATTAGCAGAATTTGCTACCATTTCCCTTACGGAGGAGTGTAGTGCCATCCTACAAAACAAACTCCCTCCTAAATTGAAGGACCCTGGAAGCTTCACGGTGCCATGTTCTATTGGCAAGATTGGAGAGGTAAGATCCCTTTGTGATCTTGGTGCTAGTATCAACCTCATGCCCCATTCTTTATTTAAAAAGCTTGGTGTGGGGGGACTTCAATCAACCACCATAGCCTTACAACTTGCGGATAGGTCAATTCGCTACCCTATTGGAGTTATGGAGGATGTGCTTGTTAAAGTTGGAAAATTCTACTTTCCTGTGGATTTTCTTATTTTGGAGATGGAGGAAATGGAGATCCCTATCATTCTTGGAAGGGCATTTTTAGCCACTGCAGCTGCCCTTATTGATGTCAAGAACGGAATTGTCAAATTCCGTGTTGGAGATGAAGAGCAAGAGTTCCATGTTTGGGATTCTTTGAAGAAGCACCATGATGATCCCTCTTGTTTTAACATTGACATTCTTGACACTTTGGCTAGAGAGTGTTTTGGGAAAATCATTCATGAAGACCCCTTGGAGACTTGCATCATGCTAGGATGCAATGAAAAAGAAGAAAGTCATGAACTTCTTGAGGAAGTTATGTACTTACAAGCCGGAGCTCCTTTCAAACAATTCCGACAAAAGTTTGAAGATCTTGGAACAAGTAAGTCCACATTAAAACCATCTCTTGAGGTCCCACCAAAACCATCTTTGAAAACTTTACCGGAGCACCTCAAATATGCATTTCTTGGAGACAACTCAACTTTCCCGGTAGTAATTTCTTCTTCACTCACATCTCTTCAAGAAGAAAAATTACTACGGGTATTGAAGGATCACAAAACATCTATTGCATGGTCCTTGGCGGATATTAAGGGTATTAGCCCTTCTCTTTGTATGCACCGGATTTTTATGGAGGAGAATCACAAACCCACGGTGGAGCATCAAAGGAGGCTAAACCCCAACATGAAAGAGGTAGTTAAGGAGGAAGTTCTCAAACTCCTTGACTATGGCATAATTTACCCCATTTCGGATAGTAAATTTGTAAGCCCCGTTCAAGTCGTTCCAAAAAAGGGTGGAATCACGGTGGTAGCCAATAGTAAGAATGAATTAATTCCTACTAGAATGGTCACCGGTTGGAGGATGTGCATAGACTACCGGAAATTGAACTCCGGCACAAGGAAGGACCACTTTCCCCTTCCATTCATGGATGAGATGCTAGAGCGTGTTGCGGGAAATGAGTTCTTTTGTTTCTTGGATGGGTTCTCCGGCTATTTTCAAATAGCTATCTCACCCGAGGACCAAGAAAAGACAACATTCACATGTCCTTTTGGCACATTTGCCTATAGAAGGATGCCATTCGGGTTATGCAATGCCCCCGGGACATTCCAAAGATGTGTGATGGCAATTTTTGCGGACATGGTGGGAGACCTCATGGAGGTATTTATGGATGACTTTTCTGTTTTTGGGAATTCTTTTGACTCGTGCTTACTTTCCCTTGAGAAAGTGCTGACTCGGTGTGAGGAAACCGACTTGGCTCTCAATTGGGAGAAATGCCATTTCATGGTAACCGAGGGGATTGTCTTGGGGCACAAAATTTCTCCCAAAGGCATTGAAGTCGACCAAGCAAAAATTGAAGTCATAAAGAAGCTACCCCCTCCACATTCGGTGAAAGCTATCCGAAGCTTTCTAGGGCATGCCGGTTTCTATCGGCGATTCATTAAAGATTTCTCAAAAATCGCTAAACCTCTATGCGATTTATTAGCCAAGGATGCCCCTTTTGAAATCACTCCAACTCGGCTCAAAGCTTTCAACACTTTAAAGGAAGCGCTTACCTCGGCCCCTATCATTACATCACCGGATTGGTCTCTTCCATTCGAATTGATGTGTGATGCTAGTGATCATGCTATCGGTGTGGTACTTGGGCAAAGAAAAGAAAAGAAACTTCATGCCATATACTATGCATCGAGGTTACTTCATGATGCGGAGCTCAATTATGCCACCACCGAGAAGGAATTTCTAGCCGTCATTTATGCTTTTGACAAATTCCGATCTTACCTCATTGGCCAAAAAGTGATTGTTTATACCGATCACTCCACCATCAAATACCTCATGAACAAGAAGGATGCCAAACCAAGGTTAATTCGTTGGGTTTTATTACTCCAAGAATTTGACCTTGAAATCCGAGACAAGAAGGGGAGTGAAAACCTTGTGGCGGATCATCTTTCACGACTCGAAGGCACCCCCAACCCCAAGGAAGAGGAGATAAGAGATGATTTCCCATATGAGCAAATCATGGCAATCAAAGAGGTACAACTACCATGGTTCACTGATTTTGTTAATTTTCTTGCAAAAGAAATTATACCTCCATCACTCACTTTCCATCAAAGAAAAAAATTCCTAAGTGATGTAAAGCATTACTATTGGGATGAACCATATCTCTTCAAACATTGTGCCGACGGAATTGTTAGAAGATGCGTACCCGATGAGGAAATCATGTCCGTCTTAAACCATTGTCACAACCTTCCTTGTGGTGGTCACCATGGTCCGGATCGGACGGCAGCGAAAGTCCTCCAATGTGGTCTTTTCTGGCCAACATTATTCAAAGATGCAAGGAGTTATGTGAAAGCGTGTGACCGATGTCAAAGAACCGGAAATCTTAGCCGGAGGAATGAAATGCCTCAAAATATGATCCTTGTGGTTGAACTCTTTGATGTGTGGGGATTGGATTTCATGGGACCTTTCCCTAACTCATATGGGAAGAGCTATATCCTTGTAGCCGTGGACTACGTCTCCAAGTGGGTGGAGGCAATAGCTCTACCCGACAACACTAGCAAAAGTGTGGGGGAGTTCGTGAAGAAAAACATTTTCTCACGGTTTGGTGTGCCCCGTACCATCATAAGTGACAATGGCACACATTTCAAGAATGCCCATTTTTCTGGCTTGCTAAAGAAATATGGGTGCAATTTCCGAACCGGAGCAGCCTATCATCCACAAACTAATGGGCAAGTTGAAGTGTCCAACCGAGAGATTAAATCAATTCTAGAAAAAACAGTCGCCACCTCTAGAAAAGATTGGGCGATAAAGTTAGATGATGCGCTATGGGCATATCGGACGGCTTACAAAACACCGTTGGGTATGTCACCATACCGGCTTGTCTATGGAAAATCATGTCACATTCCCGTAGAACTTGAGCACAAAGCACAGTGGGCACTCTCCAAGCTAAACATTGATTCTCCACTCTCAAAGACAAGGAGGATGTTCCAAATGGCAGAACTTGAAGAACTCCGAAGGGATGCATATGAGAATTCCCGCATCTACAAGGAAAGAGCAAAAGCTTGGCATGATAAAAACATCAACCGGAGGGACTTCTACGTCGGCCAAAAGGTACTACTCTTCAACTCTAGACTTCGCCTTTTTCCCGGAAAGCTAAAATCCCGATGGTCGGGACCGTTCACAATCACCGAGGTCCGACCATACGGGTCAATGATGATTCAAAAAGGTGACCAAACACCATTTCTTGTAAATGGTCACCGACTCAAGCCATACATGGAGTATCATATCACCTCGGCAACCACCGCTTGCCCATTGGAGGAGTAAAAAGGTACGTTGCGTCCAGCCTACGACGTTAAACTGAGCGCTAATTGGGAGGCAACCCAACAAAAATAATATCAATTATAAATAAATATGATTAGTTTTACAAAATATTCATACTTTACTTATAATTGAACAAAACTCAATTATAAATAAATATGTTCATTTACAAAAACACATTCATATTTATTTATAATTGAGAACAAAAAAAAAAAAAAAAAAAAAAAGAGAAAAGAAAATGTGCGAACCGGCGCCGGTCCACTGACCAGCCGGCGCCGGGCTCTCTTAAATCACTCCAGGGGGCGAGGCAGTAGCTTACCCGGCGCCGGGTAGGCATGATGGCCGGCGCCGGGTACTCTTAAAAACAAAGCAGGGGGCGAGGCAGTAGCTTACCCGGCGCCGGGTAGGCATGATGGCC